>JAIFGZ020000488.1:1200000-1800000 GCA_019925245.2 Oryza australiensis | reverse complement strand
GAGGCCCATCAGGACTCTATTTTGAATCGTATCCTATCCGAATCTCATAGAGTTGGCCGGCCGGACTTTGTAAGCCCATAGGACTCTATCCGATCGATCCGTATCCGGGTCCAACTCAAATGCCTGTTCTTACCCCTTAAGCGTGCGACCCTGTAGTTTTAGGCATACTTGGTTTCAGCTATAGTCTAACTTAGCCGACCGTCGGCTTGAGTCCAACTCGACCGATCCGTCAACAGCGGCGCCTAGCAGCACATATTGACACCATAGTATACAAGAATATAATATCGGCTCTGAACCTGTCATGTGTACATAAATCCCTTTGCCTCACGATACCAATTAAGCTATAGGCAAGATGTGTGCCATCCCCAATAGCTTAACCATTCACTCGAACCGTATTGGATTATCTGTCTGTTGATTAACTCCTCAATCAACTTAGCATGGCCATGCATTTCCATAATTCATTACCTCGAGGGGCCCAGGAGATATCTCTCCAAAGGAGGGGCAAATTCCATCTTGATCACTCACATCCCACTCCATGTTTCATAGCAAACCCGAAAACTACCTTTATAACTACCCAATTACGGAATAGCGTTTGGTAGTCCCAAAGTAGGCTACTACACATGTTGGAATCCATGGTGATCTCAGGTCTAAGGACTTTGTACCAATAGTACCGAGACCAACTAATGGCACGTTAATTCCCGTAATGTCTCATGGTGGGTCTATCCAACAATGTGTTCTCCAACACATGTGTCCATGTTTATTGATTTGGTATCTCCATACCCATGATTTATGAGACATGATCATCAATCAATAAACATGCTGATCTTAGAATCATATTTGTTCCAACAATATGACATATGATCAGGGATCATTTAGAAATAGATTCATACATATAGAGTCTCATAAATAAGTCACGTACTTATTGATCGATACAAGATGTCTATTTTATGGAACCGAATAACACTTTATTCATAAATACATAAACATTGACATGATATCCAACATCTCCATGTTGCCTCTAGGGCATATCACTAACAATCTCCCACTTGCACTAGAGTCAATCATGTAAGTATCTAATACCCATTGCTCTTGTGTGCGCTTCATGTTTCGGCTGAGGGAGAGGTTTTTTTAGCGGATCGGCTATGTTGAGATCCGTGTGCACTTTGCATATCTTGACATCACCTCTGTCCACTATCTCGCGGATGAGATGATATCGCCGAAGTATGTGTTTGGACTTCGATGTGATCTCGGCTCCTTGGCTTGCGCAATGGCTCCATATTATCACAATAGAGAGACATTGGACCGTCGTACTAGTCATCACACCAAGCTCGAAACGAATTTCTTGATCCAAACAGCCTCCTTTGCAGCTTCGAAGCAGCAATGTACGCGCGCCTCCGTTGTAGAGTCAACAACGGTATCCCGCTTGAAACTCTTCCACTGACCGCGCTCCGTTCAGAACATGAACCCAGATTGCGATCTATAATCATCCTTGTCCGTTTGGAAGCTAGCATCGGTGTAACCACTTACAACGAGCTCTTCTTCACCTCCATAGACTAGGAACATATCCTTAGTTCTTCTCAAGTACTTAAGGATATTCTTTACGGCAGTTCAGTGACCTTCACCTGGATCTGACTGGTATCTGCTCGTAGCACTCAAAGCGTATGAGACATCTGGACGTGTACAAAGCATGGCATACATGATGGATCCAATTGCCGAAGCATATGGAACCATACCCATCTTATTCCGCTCATCATGTGTCTGAGGACACTGATTCTTGCTAAGATTAATGCCATGTGACATGGGCAAGAAACCTTTCTTGGAATCATGCATGTTGAACCTTTTCAACACCTTGTCAATGTATGTACTTTGGCTTAATCCAATTAGCCTCTTGGATCTATCTCTATAGATCCGAATGCCCAATATGTATGCTGCCTCCCCTAAGTCTTTCATGGAAAAACTATTTTTCAATGAAGACTTGACGGATTCTAGCATAGGGATATCATTTCCAATCAACAATATGTCATCCACATATAAGATTAGAAATACAATTGCGCTCCCACCGACCTTTTTGTAAACACAGGCCTCCTCTTTATTTTTGATGAAACCAAATCCTTTGATTAATTAATCAAAACGAATATTCCAACTCCGAGATGCTTGCTTCAATCCATAAATGGATTTCGTAGCTTGCATATCTTTCCGGCGATTGTGGATCGACAAAACCCCGAGGTTGTATCATGTATACATCCTTGCTTAGGTTTCCATTTAGGAAAGCCATTTTGACATCCATCTGCCATATCTCATAATCGAAATATGCAGCAATCGCTAGGATAATCCGAATAGATTTAAGCATTGCGACGGGTGAGAAGGTTTCATCATAATCAACTCCTTGAATCTGTTTAAAACCTTTCGCCACCAATCGCACCTTATAGATGTGAACATTTCCATCCATATCGGCCTTTTCTTAAAAACCAATTTACACTCAATGGTTTTGACACCATCGGTGGATCAACCAAGTTTCAAACTTGATTGCCGTACATGGATTCTATTTCGGATTTCATGGCTCCAAGCCACTTGTTGGAATCGGGTCCCACCATCGCTTCCTCATAGGTCTTAGGTTCATCGTTGTCTAACAACAATATATCACGTTGTTCCGCACTGCGTACATCGGGCGCATGACGTGATCTTTCGGACCTCCGTGGGCGGTGTATCTACAACCGGTGGTGCAACGCTTTGCTCCTCCCGTTGTGGTTCGTGGTCGCCGAAACATTTTCTCGGTGTTTCTTGAACTTCTTCAAGATGCACCCTGCTCCCACTAACCCTTCTTGAAAGAAACTCTTTCTCTAAGAAAACACCGTGTCGGGCGACAAACACATTGCCTTATTCCCGATTATAAAAGTAATATCCCTTAGTTTCCTTAGGATATCCCACAAAGAAGCACTTGTCGATTTGGGTGTGAGCTTGTCGACCGTAAACGTTTTACATAAGCTTCGCATCCCCAAATTTTGAAAAAGACAAACTAAGGGGTTGCCTTGTCCATATCTCATATGGTATCTTTTCAGCTGACTTAGATGGAACTCTATTTAGTGTGAGCGTAGCTGTTTCAAGAGCATATCCCCGAGAAGGATAACGGAAGATCACTTTGGCTCATCATGGAACGCACCATGTCCAACAAGGTGCGATTTCTCTGTTCGGACACTCCGTTCCATTGTGGAGTTCTGGAGGAGTCAACGTGGAACAATTCCACAATCTTTCGATGATTACCAAACTCTTGGCTCAAGTATTCCCTCCACGATCGATCGTAGAAACTTGATTGTTTTCCCTAAATGATTCTGTACTTCATTATGGAATTCTTTGAACTTTTCAAAGGATTCGGACTTATGCCTCATTAAGTAGATATAACCATATCTACTAAAGTCATCGGTAAAGGTAATGAAGTACTGACAACCACCTATGGCCGTTGAGCTCACCGGTCCACATACATCGGTATGTACGAGTGCCAACAAGTCACTTGCTCTCTCACCGTGTCCCGTGAAAGGTGCCTTTGTCATCTTACCAAGTAAACAAGACTCACATGTCTCAAATGATTCAAAATCAAAAGAGTGAAGCAATCCATCCTTAGGGAGCTTCGCATGCGTTTCTTATTTATATGGCCTAAGCGATAATGCCGATAAACGTGGGATTTGTATCATTAGAGAGTTGCCTTTCTGTATTAATGTTATAGATGGGAGACGCTTCAAGATTCAAAACATATAATCCATTCACCAATGGAGCATGAAAATAGAACATATCTTTGAGATATATTGAACAACCATTGTCCATTGATCTAAAATCATATCCTTCCGCTTGCAAACATGAAGTAGAAATAACGTTTTGACATAGTGTTGGAACACAATAACAATTATTTAATTCCAAAACTAATCCTGAAGGTAGATGAAGTGGTACTGTGCCGACAGCAACTGTAGCAACGCTTGCTCCATTGCCGACGCATAGGTTCACCTCGCCCCTTCTTAAGCCTCTACTTCTTCTCATTCCCGCAACGATTTGCAAATATGAGCTACCGATCCGGTATCAAATACCCAAGAGTCGAGTAGGTGAAGTAGCAAGATTAATGTCTATAACATTAATACCTGAAGCAGAAGTCGTACTTTGCTTCTTTTTGAGATCCTCCATGTACTTCTTGCAGTTCCTTTTCCAGTGGCATGTCTCCTTGCAATAGAAGCAAACGGCATCCGATGCCGCCGACCCTTCTTGCCCTTCTTTGCATTGGAGGCACTCGCGATCTCTTCGGGAGTTAGCTTCCTCTTGGTGCAAAGTTTCTTGACAGTGGTTTGCGCTTAGCCTTCGCATCATCATCACATGATGACCGTTTTCCGGATACTCTCCTCTGCTTAGCATCCCATGCAATTCGGCCAAGGTTCTATCCATATTGTTCATGTGATAATTTAATATGAATGACTCGAAGCTCGGAGGGAGCGACCGGAGAATCACGTCGTAGCCAACTCTTGGCTAAGAGGGAAACCTAGTTTCTCAAGACTCTTGATATAGCCAATCATCTTTATCACATGCGGACTGACGGGATTCCCTCAACAAGCCTCGCACTCAAACAAGGACTTCGTGGTGTTGAACCTCTCGGCCCGAGCTTGGTTCTCAAACATGCCACACAGTCCCCGAATAATAGTGTGAGCATCGTTGCTCTCATATTGCTTCAAGCTCGGGGACATTGTAGCTAGCATGAGACAACTTATATCTAGGGCATCATTGTGTGCTTCTCGTAAGCCCTCCGTGCGTGCGGTAGCATTGTTAGGCAAATCCTCGGATAAGGTACTTCAAGAACGTACTCCTTACGCTCCCGCTTGAGAACAATTCTCAAGTTCGATACCAATCCATAAAGTTTGTTCCGTTTAATTTTTCTTTCTCGAGAATAGATCACAAATTAAAAGCATTGGGTGTAGTATTAGCCGCCATTTATTCTACAACAAAAAACAAAGTTTAGCACAATGTTCATGCTATGTCTATTGGTAAACAATTTAACATTAGACTCCCATTACGTATTTTACACCTTCCCTCTAGGTTACGTATTGGGTCAAGATCCACATGTTAGTTAATTTCTAGTGAGCTTTGGCATCACCGCTAGAAAATTAATAACACCGGTAAGCAACTCCTTGCTAATCACATCTCTATGTGACTCTTGTTGTTGGTGTGGCATCTCCATGCCTCGGCCCAAACCTATTCCCCAAGGCCCAAAAATGTTTTGATAGCCTTGTTAAATCAACCAAATGTTCCTGCTGTATATGTCCGACATATACCCCCTTGTGTTATGATAGAGAATGACACTCGCTTTGGCACCCACCATTGACGAGCATAACGGTGACGGGTGCAACATTTGGAAGGGCATCATTACTACTTAATTTTGCGAGGATGCTATCCTATCATACAAACATATCACGTATGAAAGCAAGTAGAATAGCACATAATGAAATTGTATGGCCCCCTTCACATGGTGATCTCCATCTCCATGTTGGTGTAGAGGATCTCCATCTTCATCACCGTTCTTTCGAGTGCCGAATTCTTGATTTCTTCAAACTAAGCTACTACTATAGAATCTCTAATTGAAGATTACATCGACTCGTAGGTCGTGAAAGAATATTACAAGCATTGCATGTATGGAAGAATATTACAGGGGATTGCACATACGAAAGAATATTACACAAATCACATGCATCTCATACATACAATAGGGCCATACCATCTCAAAGCATTCTCTCGCAAAAACAAGTTAGGCGTAGAACGTTTTCTACCTATTGCGGAAACGGCATCGAGACGACCTATAAGGGGTATGCACACGGCGGTCCCTCGTGGGCTTCGGGCAGCGCCCGTAACACCACACGAAATCCATAGATCCAATCTATGAAATCGCTTACGGAAACCATATCGGCGTAATCACATTATGCCGTCCCGATACACTATCAAGGAGATGGTTTGCGTAGGCGCGAGGCAACAAACAAGGTCGGACTACGAGATAGCTTCGGTATAATCACATTATACTGTTCCGATACACTATTAAGGAACGCTATCTCGAACCCGACTCAAACCGAGTTCTATGGATATTGCTTCGACGTAATCACGTTACGCCGTTCTGATACACTATCAAGGAACGCAATTACCATCAACTCTCCTCAACAGATCCCGTAAAACCGATTGATCTAATCAACCCGTGTGCAAAACTTGTTCCAGATCCAATCTAAAACCCGAACTAAGACATATTAGCTCTGATACCACTGAAGGGTTACGCGGAGGCTACGCTAGCCGGAAAACAAAACTTTTCTACCGCGCAAACAAGGAACACTTGCAAGTAAGGGCCGATAGATCGTTACCGATTGGAGTATGCAATGAAACAGCCAATCGTGGCTATCCGATCTGGAATGTGCGGCCGATTCTCGGGGACAGCCGATTCACCAATCAACCGATTCACCGATGTTGCAGCCGATCCGAGTCGTCCGACCGCGTTCTCGTCGCCGATCCGCGCGCCGCTCGCTCCAATTGCAGCCGATTCGTAGCCGATCAACGGCGCCGCAACATAGCAGCACCTCTACCGGTATCCACACGTCCGGGGACGAACGCCAAACACCCGTGTGCTAGCACGCGATGCAAGGCTAGGGTTTGGCTCGAAAGTGGGAGGGCTTCCGTGGAGATTGATCTCGCCGACTTCGTTGCGCCAAATCGATTGATTCGGTTCAAAATTGATTGCCCAACTCTCCACCCTCGCCCCTTATATAGAGTTGGCCGGTTGGGCCTAGAGGCCCATCGGGACTCTATTTTGAATCGGATCCTATCCGAATCTCATAGAGTTGGCCGGCCGGACTTCGTAAGCCCATAGGACTCTATCCGATCGGATCCCTATCCGGTCGAGCGAGTATCCGAGTCCAACTCGAATGCTGTTCTTATCCCCTTAAGCGTGCGACCACAGTAGGTTCGAGGCATACTTGGTTTCAACTATAGTCTAACTTAGCCGACCGTCGGCTTGAGTCCAACTCACCGATCTGTCACGGCGGCGCCTAGCGGCACATATTGACACCATAGTATACAAGAATATAATATCGGCTCTAAACCTGTAATGTGTACACAAATCCCTTTGCCTCACGATACCAATTAAGCTATAGGCAAGATGTGTGCCATACCTACAATAGCTTAACCATTCACTCGAACAGTATGGGATTATCGTCGCTTGATTGACTCCTCAATCAACTTAGCATGGCCATGCATTTCCATAATCCATTACCTCGAGGGCCCAAGATATCTCTCCAAAGGAGGGGCAAATTCCATCTTGATCACTCACATCCCACTCCATGTTTCATAGCAAACCCGAAAACTACCTTTATAACTACCCGATTCTGAGAATAGTGTTTGGTAGTCCCAAAGTAGCCTACTACACATATTGGAATCCATGGTGATCTCGGGTCTAAGGACTTTGTACCAACACTACCTGAGACCAACTAATGGCACATTAATTCCTGTAGTGTCTCATGGTGGGTCTATCCAATAATGTGTTCTCTAACACATATGTCCATGTTTATTGATTTGGTATCTCCATACCCATGATCTACGAGACATGATCATCAATCAATAAACATGCCGATCTTAGAATCATATTAGTTCCAATAATATGATATATGATCATGGATCATTTAGAAATATATTCATACGTATATAGTCTCATAAATAAGTAACGTACTTATTTTGTTAGTGATATGCCCTAGAGGCAACATGGAGATGTTGGATATCACATCAATGTTTATGTATTTATGAATAAAGTGTTATTCAGTTCCATGAAATAGACATCTTGTATTGATCAATAAGTACGTGACTTATTTATGAGACTCAATATGTATGAACCTATTTCTAAATGATCCCTGATCATATATCATATTATTGGAACTAATATGATTCTAAGATCGGCATGTTTATTGATTGATGGTCATGTCTCGTAGATCATGGGTATGGAGATACAAAGTCAATAAACATCGACATATGTGTTGGAGAACACATTGTTGGATAGACCCACCATGAGACACTACAGGAATTAATGTGCCATTAGTTGGTCTCAGGTAGTGTTGGTACAAAGTCCTTAGACCCGAGATCACCATGGATTCCAACATGTGTAGTAGCCTACTTTGGGACTACCAAACACTATTCCAGTAATCGGGTAGTTATAAAGGTAGTTTTCGGGTTTGCTATGAAACATGGAGTGGGATGAGTGATCAAGATGGAATTTGCCCTCCTTTGGGGAGATATCTCTGGCCCCTCGAGGTAATGGATTATGGAAATGCATGGCATGCTAAGTTGATTGAGGAGTCAATCAAGAGACGATAATCCAATACGGTTCGAGTGAATGGTTATGCTATTGATGGGATGGCACACATCTTGCCTATAGCTTAATTGGTATCGTGGGGCAAAGGGATTTGTGTACACATTACAGGTTCAGAGCCGATATTATATTCTTGTATACTATGGTGTCAATATGTGCTGCTAGGCGCCGCCGTTGATGTGTCGGCCGAGTTGGACTTGAGCCGACGATCGACTAAGCTAGACTATAGCCGAAGCCGAGCATACCCGAACCTGGCTGTGGTCGCACGCTTAAGGGGATAAGAATAGGAATTCGAGTTGGACTCGGATACGGCTCGATCGGATAGAGTCCTATGGGCTTACGACGTATGGGCGGCCAACTCTGTGAGATTCGGATGAGATCCGATTCAAAACAGAATTCTGATCGGCCAATGGTCCCAGTCGGCCAACTCTATATAAAGGAGGGAGGGGTGGAGAGCTGCGGCACATCAATTGCATCGCATTGAACCGAATCCGCAACAGAAGTCATCGAGATCAATCTCCACAGAAACCCTCCCCACTCTCGAGCCAAACCCTAGCCTTGCATCGTGTGCTAGCACACAGTGTTCCGGCGTTCGTCCCCGGACGTGTGGATACCAGCAGAGGCGCCGTTACGTTGCGCGCCGTTGATCGGGCCGTGAGGAATTGGCCGCGGTCGAGTGCATCGAAGCGAGGCGCGAGAACACAGCGGATGACTCGATCGGCCGCGCATCCGCAAAATCGGCCGCTTGGCGAATCGGCCGTCCCCGGGTATCGGCTGTCGGCTTGCGGAATCGACAACACAGCCTCAGACGGATAGCCCCGATTGGTCAAGCTACGCACACTCCAATCGGTAACGATCTATCGGCCCTTACTTACAAGTGTTCCTGGTTTACGCGGTTAAAAGTTTTTGTTTTTGGCTAGCATAGCCTCCGCGTAACCCTTCATATTGATCAATACAAGATGTCTATTTCATGGAATTGAATAACACTTTATTCATAAATACATAAACATTGACCATGATATCCAACATCTCCATGTTGCCTCTAGGCCATATCACTAACAGTACGCTTATCCAGAATATTTTGAGAGGGTTCCACTGCCTAGCCGATACAAGGTGCCAGACTTCTCCAAATTCTCAGGGCAGGACAATGTTTTACATATGAACATGTTAGCCGATTTTTAGCCCAATGTGGAGAGGCATCGACTACTAACGCCCTGAGGGTTAGGCTTTTTCCTCTTTCTATCTCTGGATCGGCTTTCACCTGGTTTTCATCTCTACCTTACAACTCTGTGCAAAGCTGGGCCGATCTAGAGAAATAGTTTCATTAGATATTTTTATAGCGGTGTTCATGAAATGAAACTGTCCGATTCGACAACCATCAGGCATAAACATGATGACTCTGTTCAAGACTACATTCAACGATTCAAAGACATGAGGAACAAATGTTATAGCCTTGTTATGTCAGATTCACAACTATCTGATCTTGCTTTCCAGCGTCTGTTGGTGCCGATAAGGGAGAGGTTTCTGGCTCAGGACTTCGAGAGTTTGGCTCACTTGGCCCAGAAAGTATCGGCACATGAACAAAGATTCCACGAGGCCAAGAAAACTCTTAAGAAGATTAACCATGTTGCATACACTTCTAAATTAGAAGAAGACATCGACTCTGAAGTGGCACCAGCCGATTGGGCTAGGAACAAAAAGGTCATCACCTGGCAATGGGTCAATAATTTGGCCAAAGAAGAAAATTATGATTTTGATATCACTAAGGGCGACAAAATTTTTGATCTGCTGCTTCAGGAGAAGCAAATTCAGCTGCCAGCCGGTCACGTGATTCCATCAGCTGAGGAACTAAAAAGGAGGAAGTATTGCAAGTGGTACAACACCGGGTCGCATAGCACAAGCAATTATAAGGTGTTCTGACAACAAATTCAATCAGCTATAGGGGCGGCAAAAATTAAATTTGAAGACCCAAAGAAGTCGATGAAGGTTGATGGAAACCCCTTCCCTGTCAACATGGTCCACGCCATTGGCAGGCCAGCCGGTAGTGAGCCCCCGGAGATGGATAGCTTGATCAAATTCATGAAGAACTTCATAGAGAGGGAATCACCGTCTTCTGCCAAGGTCTTCAAAAAATATCGATAGTCCAAGTACCACAGAAGACATGACGGGCAGGAAGAGGTTGACAGCTTTGATCCTCATTGGGGATGTGAATTTTTCGATTTTTTTGCTGGAATAAGGGGATGAGGCTGCCATCGATTGAAGACTGCCCAGCATGCAGCGATTGTGACGCCGACTACGCTGGGGAGTCTAGCTGATCTCGCTCTGAGAGAAATCGGCTACCACAGAAGAAACTCCATGTTCACCAAAGGCTGGGTCTGATTCATGAAGATTTTTTCCAAGATGATGATAATGAAGATGAAGACAAAACCATGAACCCGCAATGGTGCCCTTCAGACACTTTCACTAAAACTCAGAAAAGGAGGGTGCAACGGATGAAGAGCAGGGTCGGCTGCAGGAAGTGCAAGCCAAAATCGACCATCGGCTGAGAAAGAAGAAGAAAAGAGTGGTGTGTGAAGAGCAAGACTATTTTAGCCGATGAAGCTCAAGTCAACAAGGGAAAATGATTGGCCAAGGGAAAAGCCGTGGCCTCTGCATCGGTCAACATGGTCTTTGTGTTGCCAGCTGAGGATGAAGCAAATCAGGCCGATGCATATATGGTTGAGAAATCCTTGGCCAAGTTAATTTTGTCCCCAGAGCAAGCTCTCTTCGAAAAACTAGAGGGGACAGAGCATCGACACCTAAAACCACTTTATGTCAAAGGGTTTGTCAATGGCAAGCCGATGTCCAAAATGTTGGTCGATGGAGGAGCTGCTATGAACCTGATGCCCTATGCCACGTTCAAAAAATTGGGCAAGAGTTCTGATGACCTCATCAAGACCAACATGATTTTGAAAGACTTCGGAGGCAACCCATCGGAAACCAAGGGGGGTCTTAAACGTGGAGCTGACAATCGACAACAAGACTGTGCCTACAACCTTCTTTTGTCATCGATGGGAAGGGATCATACAGCCTGTTGCTGGGAAGGGACTAGATCCATGCCAATTGTTGCATCCCTTCTACCATGCACCAGAGCTAAATTCAATGGCAAGGTGATAAGGTTGAGATCGTGCAAGTCGACAGGTCAGTTAACGATGCCAATGCCGATTTAACCCTTGACGCCATACATGATAATAATTATGCAATAAATCAATTTCAATTCCACAAATTCATTTAAATGGCTCAAAACTTCTAAAATTCATAACTCATACGAACTCCAAATTGGGTCATTCAACTTGCAAAGTTCATCTAAAATTGATCTCTACATGTTTTTTTACATTTCATGTATTGTTTATTTGGTTTTTATTTGGGTATTTCCTTGTTTTGTGTGCCAGCGTGTAGAATCCGCCGTTTCTAAAGATCGCGATTGCAAGGACAATTCTTTAGAATATTCATTGAAGAAGCAAGGAAATCCAAACATTCCTCCTTGAGCATGTTGAACCAAATTTATAAATGTTTTACGGCTGCAAATAAATCTCATGTTTTGCTAATTACATGGTAATTTGGAATTCCTATCTACTTGCTTGAGACTTGTTTACTTGATATTCATCCTTTGTAAAAATTGAGTGATAATTTGAATAGCTTGTGTTGCTTATGTTGACCTTGCTAGAATTATGATATGTTTAGAATGCTTAATTACCAATAGCTCATCTAATAGGATAATCACATTATTTACATTTACTATCTTGATGAGCTGCGAGCTCGAGACATCCGGCCATGTTTTATTGGTCGTAATTATTCAACTAAAATATGGATAAACGATGGGCTGTGGGTGCATCGTTTTGATTGTCGCACCCATGGTACTTAAAGATCAATTTGCGGGAAACCTTGGAAGACTTATCGTGCTTACCACAAGCAAAGGTGGGCAACTGCAAGACTTGTAGCGTAGCTCTTTTCTTTCTGACGTACCTAGGCAAGGGTGGGCACGATGGAGTTTGGATGGATCGGGAAGTCTATGGAGGCTTCCTACCATGGTTTTAGCGTAGGGGCAAACCTGCAGTGTGGTGTGCTTGGTTAGGGGGAGTTATCCGAAGGGTCCTGTCACAATTTCCCCCTTTGGAGTACCATGGTGATACTTTGAGGTATGGCAACATGTGTGAAATCGTGTATTGTGGGTATAGTTATACACCTATGGTCAGAGTAAAACTACTCAAATAGTTGTGCCCGCGGTTATGGGCGATCGACCAATTTTACCATGATTAGTCATACACTATTAATTAACTTGACTTAATGAACTGGTGTAGTTCAGGTGGTTTTGTTGGGCTTGTTCAATGTGGTGTAACGTTGCTCATTGGGGTTTTAATATTGACTTAATTAATCAACTGTTTTACTGTTTTATACTATGAATGTTTACAACTGTCTTTATGCCAATAGCCACAAACCTCCCTTTTGTCTTCCCTTGCACATCTGTATCAATGGTGTGGCTTGCTAAGGGCGATGGTTGTACTCCGTCTTGCTATTATTCCCATTCTTCAAAAGTGTGGTGCTTCTGAGTTGAAGACGGAGTTAGAGGACAAAGGCTTATTATTAACGACCAAATTTGGTAACCAAATCCCTAAGTTCAAGGTCAAAATTGAAGCGGAATCGGATCGGGAAAGTGATTTGCGAAGAAACAGAGGCCGCATCAGCCACGATCAAATCGGCTGGGAGACCAATCGGCTGAGGCCGAATTGGATGGGGACAGCCGATAGCCGATTCCGATTCAGAGAAGAAGATGGAACCGTTTCCGATGAAGAAGCTTGAAGATAAAAGAAAGATTCGGTTCCCAAATGTTCGTTAAGATATTGCCATTTATGGATAGAGTCTTGTAACGGCAATTGTATCTGTAAAATAGGAATTTGTATAGATATTCCTTTTGTAATGCGGCATGGGACTACATCCCGGAATATTGTCGTACCGTGTACAGTAGATAGATAGAAACCGTGTTCTACGCGGACTTTGTTGTACTTGGGTATAAATAGGACCCAAGACCCCCTGTAAAGAGGGACAATCATAACACAATCAATTCGGTGCATCGCCTCTTTATTTTCTTTTAGACGAGTTTTTGATCCCGCTTCGGGCTGCATCGATCTCGACCCCCGAATAAGGTAAACATTTGTCATTAGTAGTTTGTATCGTTGAATCTAGTGCTTACATCGTCATGATACTCTAGATCTGATATTATAAACTGCGCAATTTATCATATACGTCATATAATCTGGAGCAATGTCTAGATCTATCTTGCCATCGGCTCGTTTCTCTCGGGAGACAGTGGCTGATAGAGCTAGATCTAGATGTTGAACTAGTTTATATGCTGTGTCCACCATCTCGAGGGGTTTACATTGGTTCAAATAGATCTAGTACTTCTTTTTGTACTTAATGCTGCATCACCATGACCTATTAAGTTGCTCTTGGAATTATTAAGATCTATTCGGCTAGATGTTTACCATCAGAGAAAATGTTGGGGTTTCAGCCGACCTTATCTATTTTAATTATGTTTTAGCATTATTTACTATTAGATATATTAAAGCTGCCTCTTATATTAAGATCTCAATCTGGTTAAATGCCTTAAACCAGTATCAATCTATTGGCGTCAGCCGACAGCCGATTGGTCTAGGTTTAACGCATTTAGGTTAGATTAATATCTTTTCATAAGATATATCGGAGTACTAGCTAATTCACGTTAGATCTACAACATCGACTAGGTTATAAATGCATATATTTACTATCCTGATGTATATTTAGATTAAGTGGTTTATACTGTCTTGGCATAGCCGATCTATCCCAATCACTTACTTTAAATGTGCTTTGAGATAGCAATTATATGTAAGTTGGTTCCCTGAGCCGATCCGGTAGGATCTAACCTTAACATTAGCACATATATCTGTTTATTTCTTGTTGGTTAGCAGATCAAACCAACCAACACGCCTAGTTCATCAAAGGTAGCCAAGGACGGACTTGCACTGGAGTTAAGCAGATCTCCCAGGCCAGCGCGTGGGGAAGATTTCTCATCAACACGCTTCTTGGCACGCCTGGTGGGACCATCAACTTGGGTAGAACGCTGTAACAAAGTTGACATGATGGTTAACATCAAGAGCCCCAAGATCAGCGAGGAAAACATGGTTCTTGTCAAGATGGAACAATTGTCGACTGAGCAATTGGCCGACTACAAGAAGATGGTGGAGGAACTGCAGGCCAACTATCTACAATCTTTTGCCCAGACCAGGTCTGGGGCCGTCCACCAGAAGTACAAATTCAGCATGGACGACTTCAAGGCATCCTCCTTAGACGATGCAAAAGGAAAACGCAAGATGGAGGAGCCGAAGCAAGAACAAGATGATTCGGGACTTCACACTTTGCAAGACCGAATCGACTCAACTATACACCACGCTCTCGTTAATCAGAGTGGCATCATGGTCAATACCCTCAACAACATGATTGCCACTGTGGTCGACTCGAAGATTGCCGATCAACTACAGCGGGGGCCGACTTATTTCATTGATGGCCAGCTTCCCTAACTACGGGTCTTGGAACCCCGTAATCGGCCGATGCCACCACCAGCATGCCAGGGCCGTTAGAGGGGTCCCGCCGCCCGACCGCATCCGCTTCGGCTTCTAGGCGTCGCCCATCATTCTGAACCAGCAACAACCTCCTTGTCAGGAGCAACTGGCCGGCATATTCGACTTCAATCAGTGGCAAGAACCTGCCGCTAATCTCATTCAAGGGGCATAGACAATGCCGGCGGTCGTTGGTTCTTCTCCGACCAATCACCACCGCCGGTGAATCGGCCGCCTCCCGCCGTTGACCCAGCTCAATACCAGTACCAGGGAGGCCAGCATGACCAGCATTACCGGCCGTAGACACCGCCACCTCAGTATCGACAAGCACCCATACAGTACGATCAATATGAGCTGATATAGCGAGCCCAAGATATCAGGACCTGGGCCGATTTGATTGCCAACGTCATGCGCGATCAATTCGGGCTCAAACCGAAAGATTCTGGTAATATGTATTGGTATCCATACCCAGAATATTTTGAGAGGGTGCCACTGCCCAACCGATACAAAGTCCCAGATTTCTCCAAATTCTCAAGGAAGGACAATACTTGTACATACGAACACGTCAGCTGATTCCTGGCGCAATGCGGGGAGGCATCGGCTACATACGCCCTGAGGGTTCTCTTATTCCCGCTCTCACTATCGGGATCTGCCTTTACGTGGTTTTCTTCACTGCCTTACAATTCCATCCAGAGCTAGGCCGACCTCGAGAAACAATTCCACAGCTACTTCTACACCGGCAACCATGAGATGAAGCCGTCGGACCTGACAAGCATTAGGCAGAAGCACGAGGAGTCGGTTCAGGACTACATTCAAAGATTCAGAGAGATGAGTAACCACCGTTATAGCCTCGGTGTTGTTCGATTCCTAGTTAGCTGATTTGGCTTTTCATGGATCGCCGTCGCCGATCCGTGAAAAGTTTTTGGCTCAAGACTTCGACAGCTTGGCCCATCTGGCGCAGAAGGTGACGGCCCACGAGCAAAGATTTCAGGAATCAAGGAAGGTCGTCAAGAAGGTTGCCCACGTCATCGTCGAGACTGACTCAAAAACAAGTGACGATGACGCAGAAGTTGCAGCAGCCGAATGGACCAAAAATAAAAAGGCCATCGTCTGCCAATGGCTGTTGAAAACGGCTAGGGAGGAGAAGTACGACTTCGACATCACCAAGGCCGATAGGATCTTTGATTTATTGCTGATGGAGAAGCAAATTCAGCTTCCTGCCAACCACACGATCCCATCGGCTGAAGAACTCAAAAAGAAGAAGTACTGTAAGTGGCACAACTCTACCTCCCATAGCACTAACGACTGTAAGGTTTTCGTGCAGCAAATTCAGTTGGCTATTGAGGTCGGGAAGCTAAAGTTCGCCAATTCACCTCGGCCGATAAAAGTCGATGGCAACCCCTTCCCTGGCCAACATGGTCCAGCCGGCCCCAGCGAGCGGATCGACGCAATGTAATGACGTATAGCTTAGCCGAAACTCTCAAGGGGGTCAAGGTAGAGAAGAGGCCGACTGGAGATCAAGCTGCGCCAGTCAACATGGTTCATCCAACCGGCCGATCGGCCAATGGGCCGCCGATTCGCATGGACAACCGACGCCGCTTCCAGCAGTGGTTTTGGCAAGAAGAGGAGGCCCGGCGCGACAAGCCGTAGGTTAGGGAACCTGAGGTGAGGGACCTCCAAATTATCAGACACCACAATGACTGCGACCCGCACTGGCATTGCGTGTTTTTCCGATTCTGCTAGGAATCAGGGATGAGGCTGCCGACGATAGACAACTGCCCGACCTGCAGTGAATATCGCGAAGATGAATATAGGGATCCGCCGATGCAAAGCCCTGCCCAATTCGTCCCCAGGGCCATGCAGCTTAACCAGAAGCGGCAATCGGTACATGATTGGCTTGGGCCGATCCGCCAAGACTTCTTTGAAGACGAAGACGAGGACGAATACTACGAAGAAGAAGCCGAAGATGAGCAATCGGCTAACTCACAATGGTGCCCTTCTGACTTCTTCACTAAAACGCAGAAGAGAAGAATTCAGAGGCTAAAAAGCAAAGGGCAGGAAGAAGAGGTCCAACAGATGATTTAGCATCAAAAACGTCGGCGGGCGTAAAAACAAGTGGCGCCCCAAGAAGAAGAACATCCCAGCCGACGAGAGTGCGGCCGACCAAGCCAGAAGGGCGGCTAAAGGAAAAGGGAAAGCTACTGCATCGGTCAACATGGTTTTCATATTTCCAGCTGAATTCGGCGCCACAAAGGCCGATGTAGATAGTGTCGAAGACGCCTCGACGAAAGTAGCATTCTCCCCGGAACAAGCCATTTTTGAAAAACCAGAGGGGACTGACAATCGGCACCTCAAACCACTGTACGTGAAAGGATTTGTTAACGGGAAGCCGATGTCAAAGATGCTAGTCAACGGAGGGGCAGCAGTGAACCTCATGCCCTATGCCACTTTTCGGAAGTCGGGCAATGGAGCCAAAGATCTAATCAAGATGAACATGGTGCTCAAAGACTTCAGCAGCAACCCATCGGAGGCCAAGGGTGTGCTGAACGTCGAGCTGACCGTCGGCAGCAAAACCGTGCCCGCAACATTCTTTGTCATCGATGGGAAGGGATCTTACAGCCTGCTACTTGGGAGGGACTGGATCCATGCGAACTGCTGCGTCCCTTCCACAATCCATCAAAGTCTGATCCAATGGCAAGGCGACAAGATTGAAATCGTTCCAGCCGACAGGTCAGTGAGCGTTGCTAACGCCGATTTGCCACTTTGGGAAATCGACGGTATTGATTGTCTGTCCGGCAAAATCTGGCAAGCCAATTTTCTAAAGGTGTCCGATTCTGCCATACAGCCTATTGGAGATGAAGAGCCTCAATTATTACTTTGAGGACGTCGTGGAGGGCTCGAACGTCTATGGCAAGGACACCACGGACGACGACGATGGCAAGCTTGGGCAAGGTTTTATGTCGGCCCATGAGCTAGAAGAAATCAACATAGGTCCTGGAGATAGGCCTCGGCCGACATACATTAGTAAAAATTTGTCTTCTTGTTGTAGATCCCAGCTTATTGATTTATTAAAGGAATATAAAGATTGTTTTGCTTGGGAGTATTTTGAGATGCCTGGTCTTAGCCCGTCTATTGTTGTGCGTCAGCTGCCTATCAAGCCGGGGTATCGGTCCTACAAACAGCCTCCTAGGAGGTTTAAGGCTGATATGTATGATGCAATCAAAGCCGAAATCACTCGGCTATACGATGCTCAATCCATTCGGCCTTACCGATATGCAGAGTGGGTTTCAAATATTGTTTCAGTAATGAAGAAGAATGGTAAACTTAGGGTGTGTATTGATTTTAGAGACCTCAACAAAGCTACCCCTAAGGACGAATATCTAATGCCCATAGCCGATTTGCTCGTAGATGCTACTTCTGGCCACAAGATCATAAGTTTTATGAATGGTAATGTTGGTTATAATCAGATCTTTATGGCCGAAGAAGATATCCACAAGACTGCTTTCAGATGCCCAGGAGCAATCGGCTTGTATGAATGGGTCGTCATGACGTTTGGCTTGAAGAATGCTAGAGCAACTTATCAAAGGGCCATGAATTACATTTTCCATGATATGATCGACTTTCTGGTTGAGATTTACATTGATGATGTTGTTGTCAAATCCAAGGAAATGGAAAACCATATAGCCGATCTTAGAAAGGTTTTGGAGCGGACAAGGAAATATGGCGTGAAGATGAATCCACTGAAATGCGCGTTCGGCGTATCGGCTGGGCAATTTTTAGGGTTTCTTGTTCATGAGGGAGGATTCAGGTTACACCAAGGAGCATTAGTGCTATCAAGACGATACAACCTCAGAAGGACAAGAAGCAACTACAATCTTTGATCGGTAAAATTAACTTCATTAGGCAATTCATAGCCAATCTTTCAGAAAAGATGGAGCCATTCACACCATTGCTTCGGCTGAAGGCTGATCAAGCATTCACTTGGGGGGGCAGAGCAGCAGAAAGCGTTGGACAATATCAAGGATTACTTGAGCTCACCTCCAGTCCTCATTTCTGCACAAAAAGGGGTACCATTCAAACTGTACCTATCAGCCGACAACAAGTCTATTGGCTCAGTCCTGATTCAAGAGATCGAAGCAAAAGAGAAAGCCATCTTTTATCTCAGCCGACGGTTGCTGGACGCAGAGACAAGATATTCACCAGTGGAGAAATTATGTCTTTGCCTGTATTTTTCATGTACAAAGTTGAGGCATTATTTATTATCCAACGAATGCACAGTGGTATGCAAAGCCGATGTAGTCAAATATATGCTATCGGCTCCAGTACTCAAAGGACGAGTTGGGAAGTGGATTTTTGCTTTAACATAATTCGACTTAAGATATCAGGCACCCAGGGCAGTTAAAGGACAAGCCATAGTCGATTTCATCGTAGAACACAGAGATGGTTCAATCGGCTTGGTGAAGATCATGCCTTGGACTTTGACATTTGATGGTTCGGTTTGCAAGAATGGATGCGGTATCAGCTTGGTCATCATATCACCAAGGGGGCAAAGCTTCAAATTTGCCTTCTCAATCAACCCCCATGCCACAAACAATCAAGCCGAATACGAGGCAGTGCTTAAGGGATTACATCTTCTCAAGGAAGTTGAGGCCGACGCCATTGAAATAATGGGAGATTCACTGTTGGTCATCAGCCAGTTGTCAGGGGAATACGAGTGCAAAAATGATGCGCTGATGGTCTATTATCAACGATGCCGAGAATTGATGGACAACTTTCGGCTAGTAACATTAAAACACATCCCAGAGAGCAGAATGCAGAAGCCAATGATTTAGCTCAAGGGGCATTAGGCTACAGGCCGATGACAAAAGATGTTGAGATAGAGATTGCCACCATGACAGCCGACGACTGGAGGTTTGAGGTCTACAACTATCTGCAAAACCCCTCCCAATCGGTTTCAAGGAAATTGCGCTACAAGGTTTTGAGATATGTCTTACTCGATGAAGATTTATACTATCGGACAATTGATGGAGTGCTGCTCAAGTTTCTCAGTGCCGATCAAACCAAGGTAGCTATCGGAGAGGTGCATGAAGGAATCTGCGGCACACATCAATCGGCTCACAAGATGAAATGGCTACTTCGAAGAGCAGGGTATTTTTGGCCGACGATGCTGGAGGATTGTTTCAAGTACTACAAGGGCTGCCTGGATTGTCAGAAGTTTGGAGCTATACAAATGGCACCAGCATCGGCTATGAACCCAATTATCAAGCCCTGGCCGTTCAGAGGTTGGGGAATCGATATGATCGGCCAGATCAATCCACCCTCGAGCAAGGGACATAAATTCATATTGGTGGCAACAGATTATTTCACAGAATGGGTGGAAGCAATTCCTTTAAAGAAAGTTGATTCGAAAGATGCAATCGAGTTTGTTAAGGAGCACATTATATACCAATTCGGCGTCCCTCAGACAATAACAACAAATCAGGGATCTATCTTCATATCGGACGACTTTGTTCAGTTTGTTGACGGCATGGGCATCAAGTTGCTCAATTCTTCGTCGTATTATGCTCAGGCTAACGGACAGGCAGAGGCCTCAAACAAGAGTCTAATCAAGATGATAAAGAGGAAGATCGCTGAATATCCTAAGCAATGGCACAACCGGTTAGCCGAATCACTTTGGGCCTATCGGATGGCTTGCCACGGATCAATCCAAGTGCCTCCATATAAACCGGTCTATGGACATGAAGCAGCTCCGCCATGGGAAAACATCATCGGCTCAAGAAGGATTCGCACAAGATCACCATTACGGATGATTACTACAATCTGATGGTAGATGAATCAGAAGATCTGGTGTTGTCACGGATGAGGGCCTTGGAAAAGGTAACAAGAGATAAGTAACGAGTAGCCCATCATTATAACAAGAAGGTTGTGCCTAAGTCTTTTGAAGAGGGTGAACTCGTTTGGAAGTTGATATTGCCGATTGGATCAAGGGATAATAAATTCGGCAAGTGGTCACCAAATTGGGAGGGGCCTTCAAGATCCATAAATGTGTCTCCAAAGGAGCCTATATGATAGAAGTATTGGACAGAGAGGTATTCAGAAGGGCTCTTAACGACAAATATTTAAAGAAGTATTACCCAAGTGTGTGGATCAATTCGTGATTCGGCTATGTTTGTGTCGGGTCATGTTAGCCGATGCGTTGTGATGCACGCATCACTTTTAGGACGTTTTTATGCCAAGTTTCCCCTAAATTTTCTACATCGGCTTAGCCTAGCCGACAGCGACAAGATATTTGATTTGATAATTTTGTTAATGCTGGGAACACCATCAACAAAATTAGGGGGCATATACAATACAATATGATATCAAGAAGGCAGAACGAACTTTTCAAAATTTTTGAAGCTTTCAAGCAAGTTTGAAGTAATTGGCGAGCATACAAGTGAATGGCATTAAACAAGGATTAAGTTGCAACCAGCTGATCACAGAGGAAGTTTAAGCCGATTACAAAATGCATAGAGAGTTTGAGTTACAAAGATGTCCTAGTTGGCTATTACAATCGGCTTAACGCTTCAGGAAATCAGTGATAGCCGATATCGCCTTACGGCTAATCTCATCAATCTCTTCGACCGCCTTGGCGTCGGCTGCGTCAGTGCTGGCCACCGTTTCACCGCCTTTGTCAAGTCTGTTAAGTGGGACACGGCCGCCTTGATCTTTGCTCGTTGATCTTCGATTTCTTTTGGCAGGCCGACCACTCGTTCTTCTTGAAGTTGGATTTCAGTTTCAGTCTTGACAAGTTCAGCCACCAGTTCATCCCAGCGCGCATGAAGCCGATCAAGTTGGGCAATCGGCTCTATCTTTAGAGTGTCGAACTTGGCCTTCTCTGCCTTGATCTCTTCTTGATTGACCTTGATCAAGCTGCCAATGACTTGTTTTCTCGGCGGTCGGCTATCCGCTGTTTTGCCATTTCGTATTTGTGCCGATGTGCTCGAGAAAGGTTGCTGGTGCGATGGTGTCGGCTAGATCGTCTTGGAGCCTGGCTTGGATTTCTTCAAACCGGTTATGGACAGAGCCGCAAGTGGCCACCAGTGCATCCAGCTCCAGCCGATTAGCGATGTCGGCCAGCGTGGCCCTTAGATCTTCGTCGAGCAGCACCATGGCCTTGCCAGCATCCTCGTCCGGATTGATGAACTCAGACATGTCGAAACCCAGGAGATCGGCTACGGTCTGCAGAACAAGGAATAGTTATATCATGGGTAGAAATCATAAGGCCGATTGCGAAGAAGATTGCTATAGTACTTACTTGGATTGCTGGGGCCGATGTAGCTTCATCATCAGCGTTTTCGCCACCTGTAGCCAATAGAGTGTGCTCGCTTGAGATTTGGGGGGCAGGTGTCGGAGCGCGTGGAGGCTGAAAAAGAGTTAGTTCAAGAATCGGTTGGTTAACAAGGAAAATACAATGGCTAAGAGCTTACCGAAGGAGGAGCATTTCTCAGCCTAGTGACCACTTTCTTCCTCTGTCGATGCAACAAGGATAGTGAGAAAATGCAAATGAAGTTATTGAAAGATTGAGCAAGGAAAGCGGCTTACTGGCGTCAGACGAGCAGCCCGCTTTGGAGGACTTGGGGTTTTCTGAGCCGATTGCTCGCCGGCCAACGGTGTCTAAGCAGATTTTTACGAAGAGCTCATGTCGGCTGCGGCTTCATGAACAGCTTTATCCATTTCTTTGGCTCTGACCTCATCGTCCAAGAAGGCGTCCACATCCGGGTCGATTGGGGAGAGGTCGTCGGCTTGAGCTCGTTTTGGTTTCTTCGAAGCTCTTTTCTTTCATTCGGCAGCAGGGGTGGCAGCAGCCGACAATTTTTCCCTCTTCGGCCGTTGAAGCGGTTCACGAGTTTGGCCGTGAAGGAGCGTGCCCACCTTCGGCGCGTTGTGGCCGATGATGGACGGTGCTAGCACACAGCCGTTGGGAAGGATGCCACGAGCGTAGAGGATGGCTACTCCTGTGTTGCTGGTATGAGGAGGGGAGTCGTCAATTGTCTGCAAAGGAATAAGATGCGGTCAGTTGGGGATACAAGTAATGACCGATGAAGAAAAGGATTAAAAGGCAAAATACTCATCGAGGGGACCAAGTCAGGGTCGACAATTGTCAGGTACATCGAAGCCGATTAGTGGAACAGATGTTGTTTCCATTCATTCCACCATTGGCTGAAGATAGTTGTCCTGGTCACCGCCAAGTCAATCTTGTTGATGTTGCCCAAGGGGGGACTAGGGATGCGCTTCTCTCGGGAGACAGTGGCTGATAGAGCTAGATCTAGATGTTGAACTAGTTTATATGTTGTATCCACCGTCTCGAGGGGTTTACATCGGTTCATATAGATCTAGTACTTCTTTTTGTACTTAATGCTACACCACCATGACCTATTAAGTCGCTCTTGGAATTATTAAGATCTATTCGGCTAGATGTTTACCATCAGAGACAGTGTCGGGGTTTCACCCGACCTTATCTGTTTTAATTATCCTTTTGCATTATTTACTATTAGATATATTAAAGCTGCCTCTTATATTAAGATCTCAATCTGGTTAAATGCCTTAAGCCAGTGTCAATCTCTTGGCGTCAGCCGGCAGCCGATTGGTCTGGGTTTAACGCATTTAGGTTAGATTAATATCTCATAAGATGTATCGAGTACTAGCTGATTCACGTTAGATCTACAACATTGGCTAGGTTATAAATGCATATAATTACTATCCTAATGTATATTTAGATTAAGTGGTTTATACTGTCTCGGCATAGCCGATCTATCCCAATCACTTAGTTTAAATGTGCTTCGAGATAGCAATTATATGTAAGTTGGTTCCCTGAGCCGATCCGGTAGGATCTAACCTTAACCTTAACACATGTATCTGTTTATTTCTTGTTGGTTAGCAGATCAAACCAACTGGCACACCTAGTTCATGAAAGGTAGCCAAGGACGGACTCGCACCTGGAGGTAGCGGATCTCCCAGCCAGCACGTGGGGAAGATTTCTCATCAACACTTATACCCCAATTAAGTTTATGCCTATGGAGTGGAGCTGAAGACCTGCTAGGATCGCCCTTTTTCGCTTTTGCTACTTTTTTTGTGTGAGGACTAAGCGCCTCTTCTATAAGTATTTACGCTTTATTTATTTTTGGATCAGCATATTAATTTGTCATTTTGTATACCTTGGCTTGATTTCTAGACAAGGATTTATTACATAAAAGAGTCTCGAAATTGTCTAAATTTCTGGACGTGACAGGAGATCTTGTCTTCCCCGAATAGGACTCTGACACCTTCTATCCCGAAAATCTATATTCACTGTATTTCCCTAATCAAAGGATACCTTCACATATATCATTAGGTATATGGTACTTTCGTATACCATGGACTCAAGTATAGGAGGTATGCCTTATCCTTGACACTAATAATAGCCCCCGACTTCAATTCAAATGAGTAGAATCATGTTCTCAACCAAACAATCTATAACCAACCCTTGTCGAACCCACCTGACCGTTCTCAAGCAACCGAGTAGGTACATAGTATGCGACTAGGTTCTTCTCTTATCCTTAACCAAGAACACGACCTGAACTTGAATTTGTATTGAAGACAAAAACTTAAACTGCTACAAACAAATACGCAAAAACTTTGGCGATGATTTCTTTCTTTCCTGAAATCTGAATTGTCGAATCTGACCTATAAACCGCACTTTTGAGATCCATTTGAGTTCCATTTGCTTTTCCCTTGCGCACCCGTTTCGGCACTCTAGCGAAAACCTCCAAAACCACAAACTCCATTAATCCACCAGCAACAAGTTCCATTGATCTCCCAGAGTCCATCATCTTCGATGATGCGGTGGCGAAGTTGCAACAGGAGGGAGCCCTACCGAATGCACAAGTACTGGGCCATTTGGAAGGAGTTACAGATCCCCTACCCAACTTAGGGCAAATAATCAACCTTACTTCTTTTGTCCAATGTGGTTTTCTACCTCTTCATTCCGAATTCCTTTTGCTTCTTATTGACATTTATGATATCCATCTTCTTCATCTGAACCCCAATTTCATTGTCTTCCTAAGTATCTTCACCCATCTATGTGTTTCTAGATTTATTTACATACTTTTGTGAGCTCAGGAGTCCTCTAGAATCTCTGTATGTTGTATCTCCATCTTTGGGACTGAATGAAAGGAGAATATATCCCTTTCAATTGCCCATCCTCAAGAAAGGATTGGAGGAAAAACTGGTTCTATTTCCATCTTGACGACACCGCCCCTTGTCTTGTCATGCCCGAAGAAAAACCTGCACACTCAAAATCAGGGACTTCAAAACCTTCTCTGACCCCAACCCTCACAAACTTTTTTGACAAAATCCATGATCTCTGAGTACGCAGCTTGACTGGATACGAAGTCATTCTCGATTTTGTTCGTCATCGGATCCAACATCTTTAGGCACGTGCTCATCCTGTGTATGAGTACACGGGGGCACAAGATGTGACGCGGATATCACATTAGGGTATAAAACTCGAAGTCTTTTGACAACTTGAAAGCCTGAATTGATCTTGATATTCATCTGGTGATGCTATCTTTGTTGCAGTTATCTATGAAGCGGCCGTGCAGGGCCGCGTGGTACAGGTGGTGATCGACCAACAATCTACCATGACCAACATCCCCACGCTGATATGTGACCTCCCGTAGACCGGGCCAGATGCCATCGTGAATGTAACTGTTTGGGTCACTCTCCATGTCGATTATATCTTTGCCCGTAGGAATAGTAATCCCAACTCTTGTAGGCTTGGCCTCTAACGGATGTTGTCGTTCTACTGATCGACCCCCAGGCGTCTGCTTCACTAAAGTAGCAGGCCATGGTCGAGTAGCGAGTAGCTACCACCGCCCCTATGGGTAGCAGTTCTAAGAGGAAGCGCTGGCCCACATTGGTGAAGACTACCGGAATAGGAACTGACAAAGACAATTGGCTCTGAGGTATTATTTCGATCCATGTTTATCTGACAACCGTGAAACCTTCATTAATCTCACCCCACTTTTTCTGTAAACCACATCCAGCACGAAACTCGCCTCCTATGGGTTCACTTCTCGGCCTTCATCATTGTCGCTCTCTCAATTTTTCCTTGTCTTACAATTCTTTGATAATTTTTGATTGCATCCCGTCCCCTCCACGTCAGGAAAAGTGTCAAGGCTCGTGAGGAGGTGAGCTCGAAGTCACCTCCTACAGTCGCATTCGCCATTCTTCCACCGCCACCTCCAACAGTAGGTCCCCTTGTCTCCCCAAGGACATCTTCGGCGACCAATAAGCATCTACAAACTTGTCATTTACTTGAGGCGTGTTCCCAGGGTGTGGTTGCCAAGGTCAACTGACTTTCAAAAGCAGTGACTTCTGCTAATGACTGCATCGTCACTCTGGAGACTCAGCTGAAAGAGGAATGAGCGAACAATGAGAAGCTACAAAAGGTGATCGTTAGGAATCAGAACTGGCGTAAGGGGCTCGAATAGGCATTGTCTAACTCGAAGGACACCTGGCCTCCCACTGACAAGGTATTCACAAGAATTATTGCTGCCTCGACGTGGTCACAAGGAGCCTGGGAAAGCGCGCTCCTTCCTCTTAGTTCCTGGACGAGACAACAGTCTTGGGGTCCCTAGGGACTCGGATAACCGAGCTGGAGACTGCGGAAAGTTCCTAGGCAGACCAGGTAACTAAAGCGAAGCAGACAAGACTCAAGGCTGGCACTTGTCACGTTCTCGCCTACGTCAAGCTCACACATCCTGAGGTCAACATTGAGAAGATGATGACCAAGGGAGGAGCCGATGAGTGCCACGAGGATGTGATGTCAGAGCTAGAGGAAGTTGGGGAATCCGTATTCCCCTACTTTCAAGAGTAATTTCTTTGTTTTGCCTTGTTTAATTTAAGAATAATTTCTGGTCTTATGTTCTTGAGAACACTTCCCATCCGTTTGTCTTTAAATTCTTAGGCAACCTTTTGTTCTATAGATATTTTGAAGATGAAATTGTGGTCGTCCAGCATGGCAGACGGTCCACTAACTTGGTTTCATTTCTCAAATCGCCTCATGCCTCGTCAATTCCAAGTGGCGACGACCACGCCTTGGTCGCCATCACTGCGAACAACATGTTGGCTTCTCGTGAAGCTCAACTCATGCTCCTCAAGGAGCAATATCAAAGTAAGGGAAATTGGCACTGTAGCTTATTGCCCTTGTCCTCAGAATAGGGATGCTAATGATGCCAACATTCTCACTAGATCTTGAAGGCTCTTTTGAGGAAGCGAGACGTCGGGTCGACTATTGGAGGACTATGTTCAAGAATGCGGAATTGGAGAAAGCCACCAAGAGCGCTAAGAAGGAGCATGAACTAGAGCTCCTCAAGGGGAGAGAAGTTTTGATCTCATCCTATCTTGAGGGAAGTTTTGCCTCACTTGAGCGGTTGTGCCAGGAACTACATGTGGTCCAACCATCTCCCGAGAAGTCCATCTCCGATTATCTGGGCTTGCTATGGGGTACATGTGATGAGCTTGCCAGTACTACCCGGTGGATCGACAACAACCTTAAGCTAGAGTGTCGTCAAGGTAGTCGGTACGTGGTGGTCATGTTCTCGCGTGTATCCATGAATCGTGGCCACAGATAAAGTTGAACTTCTTAGGGACAGGTTTACTCATACTAGGTGGTCACCTGCCAAGATCGACTAGCTTGCCCAATCTCTCGCTCCACTCGCCGAAGATGCGTTCGCCTCAATGTAGTGGCAATGGTCGTCTTGGTAAATGTAATAGTTAGGGTATCCTACAATAGTTAGGGTAGTCGTTGATGTCAAGTGTATGAGTTTAGAAGCACTTCTCGTGATAGCGACTAAGGCTTGCTGGTATCCGGCTACTGGAACTACAACTCATTCTTGGAGTTCTTCTAACATGTGGATGTCATCTGCTTGCCAGTTGTCTTGCTCCTCATCCGAGTACTAGATGCGTTTAGACTCGTAGCGTAGCTCTATAGGGAGCATGGCCTCGGCTCCGTACACAAGGAAGAAGGGAGTCTCTTTGGTGGCATAGTCAGAGTGGTACGGACGGCCCATAGAACGGATGGAAGTTGTTCAACCCATCGTGAGTTGTAGACCATGAGCCTATCATAAACACGTGTTTTGATCCCTTGTAGAACGATTCCATTGGCCCGCTCGACTTGCTCGTTACTCTGAGGATGGGAGACCGATGTGAAGCATATCTTGACGCTGAATTCTAAGCAATAGTCTTGGAAGGCACCACTTGTGAATTAGGATCCGTTGTTTGCAAGTATTCGATTTAGAAGTCCATATCGGCATAATATCTCTTTGATGAACTTGATGGCATGTTTGGCTTTGATTTCTCTTGTTGGCTCCGCTTCAATCCCCTTAGTGAATTTATCGATAGCCACGAACAAGAATTTGTACCCGCCTTGTCCTCACAAAAAAGTTTCGAGGATGTCAAGCCCCTAGCACGAGAATGACTAGGACAGAGGGATAGTTTGTAGGGCTTGTGCTGGTAGCTTGGTGTGTTTGCTATGAAATCGGCACACTTCACACCTTTGTACCATATCGCAAGGGTCCTGGAGGGCTATTGGCCAATAGAAACCTTGTCAGAAGGCTTTACCGACCAGAGTTCGCCCTCCAAGGTGTGATCCGCATATTCCATCCTGGATGTCAAGGAGCAGTTCCCTTCTGTCGGTAGAAGAGATGCATTTCAGCAAGACTCCATTTGCAGGTTTATTGTAAAGATCATTCCTGATCATACAATAGGCATTTGCCTGATGTGAGAGTTTACGTGCTTCTATGTCATCTTCCAGCAACCTATTGACATTGACGAATTCTGTCAGTGGTGTATGCCAGTCTTGTTCAGTCTCGATGTCCGCCACGATGTCGTCGATATGAATTGTAGCCCCTGAGCCAATGTTGGTGTTGCTATTGGTGTTGTCATCTGGCGAACTCTTGATAGATGGCTTTGTCAATACTTCAAGAATAATCCTTGGCTCTACCAGTTCTCGCCTGGAGGTGCGTCGGACGAGGTTGTCGGCGTCAGCGTTGTCTTTGCGGCAGACGTGGCGCACCTCGAATCCGTCAAACCTTCGCTCCAACTTTTTTACTTCTACAAGATACTTGGATAACTTGGGGTTAGAGCATTTATAATCTTTGTGCACTTGGTTAGTGACTAATTCTGAGTCCCCTTTCACAATTAGTCATTTAACCCCAAGTGACGCAACTACTCTTAATCTGACAAGAAGTCCTTCGTACTCCATAGTGTTATTTGCTGCCCGGAAATCCAATTGGATTGCATGTCCAAATTGATCTCTGATTGGTGATGTTAGGATGGATCCAGTGCCTGCTCCCTGGCTGTTGAATGCTCCAACGAAAGCCATTGTTCATCGCTTGTTGTATGTACGTTCGACATTGTCGTCCTCGGGGATGGTCCAGTCGGTGACGAAATCAGCGAGTACTTAGGACTTGATCATATCCTGATAGATACCGTTGTTCACTTTGGTTAATGCCAGGGCGGGATAACCTCTTTCATTGATTGAAGGGCTTGTGATGGCTTACTATAAGAGACACAAAGGTGGGAAACAAGAAGGCGGTCACCATCTGTTCTAGAGTTTTCCTACAAATAAAAGAATGGTGGAATCTGGTCAATCTCCATCTCTTTTATGGCAGATTCTTTTTTCGAGGACCTGGCGACAACTCTCTCTAGATGGTAGGGGAACCCTAGTGAAATCAGTAATAAACGCACTCCCACTCCTCTTGCTCCAATTCCCTCTCTCTCCTACAAAAGCTCCAACTTATCCAGACTGGTCAACAATTCTTCCTTTTTGAAGATCCAGGTAGACAAAGGATTCCTCATGGGGGCAAGGGGAAAAGGGTTGTTTGCTTTGGTACCTATCAATCATTTTGAATCCCGCTTTCATTGACCTTGAAGTCTGAGAGAAGGCTTTTTCTTTCTATTAAAAGATCACAAATCGAGGGGTGATCACCCTCTTTCAATCCTTCATCTTCTTATGAGTAGCCGCCGCGAGGGTCCTCGCCGAATCCTCCACTAGCATTAGACCAACAGTCAGTCTAGTTCTTGCTCTTGGCTGATCATCCGAAAAGACCAGCTAAGCGTCATTGGCTTGGTCAGCCTTTACCCGACAACCTACCTAAAACTACGCAGGCTCATCAAACAACGCTTTTGAGCTTATAGACTTGTAGAGACCCTCTATGTAGTTGTAATTCTAGGGCAATCGATCTACTTTCCCCATAGCCCTAAGGCACTCAAAATGACCATGGTGAGTCCTGAAAGCGGTTTTGTGCACATCACTTTCTTTCATCCGAGGACCTTCAAATAAATTCTCGAGAATATTTTGGAATACCAGGCAATCCCAAACTCTCTTAACTGCTATTCAAGAGAAAAGAGTTCTAGAAAGATTCATGGAATTAGAAGACCTTTTTATCTTGGACGAAATGATAAAAGAGAAACCGAATAAACATGTACAAAAACCCCCTATAGGAATACGCAACCGATAGAAAAGAAAATGCAAAATGTTTTAATGTTTGATGTGAAGGATTACACGGAGGCTACGCTAGCCGAAAACAAAAACTTTTAACCGCGCAAACCAGGAACACTTGCAAGTAAGGGCCGATAGATCGTTACCGATTGGAGTGTGCGCGGAAATAGCCAATCGGGCTATCCGATCCGGAACTATGTAGCCGATTCCCGCAAGCCGACACCGATTCCCGGGGACAGCCGATTCGCCAATCAGCCGATCGCTCGGTGCCGATCCGAAGCCGATCAACAGCGCGCAACGTAGCGGTGCTCTACCGGTATCCACACGTCCGGGGACAAACGCCGTACACCCGTGTGCTAGCACGCGATGCAAGGCTAGGGTTTGGCTCGAAAGTGGGGAGGGTTTCCGTGGAGATTGATCTCGGTGACTTCTAAAGCCGCGTGTGATCAGATGATTTCGGCGCAATCAATTGACTTGATGTACTACTCAGCTCTCCACCCCTCACCCCTTTATATAGAGTTTGCCGACTGGGACTCGTGGCCGATCAGGACTCTATTTTGAATCGGATCCTATCCGAATCTCATAGAGTTGGCTGCCCATACGTTGTAAGCCCATAGGACTCTATCCGATCGGATCCATATCCGATCGAGCCGTATTCGAGTCCAACTCGAATGCCTGTTCTTATCCCCTTAAGCGTGCGACCCGTAGGTTCAGGTATACTCGGTTTCGGCTATAGTCTAACTTAGTCGATCGTCGGCTCGAGTCCAACTCACCGACCGTCAACAGCGGCGCCTAGCAGCACATATTGACACCATAGTATACAAGAAAATAATATCGGCTCTGAACCTGTAATGTGTACACAAATCCCTTTGCCTCATGATACCGCTTAAGCTATAGGTAAGATGTGTGCCATCCCTTCAATAGCTTAACCATTCACTCGAACCGTATTGGATTATCCGTCCGTTGATTGACTCCTCAATCAACTTAGCATGGTCATGCATTTTCATAATCCATTACCTCGAGGGGCCAGAGATATCTCTCCAAAGGAGGGGCAAATTCCATCTTGATCACTCACATCCCACTCCATGTTTCATAGCAAACCCGAAAACTACCTTTATAACTACCCGATTTAAATAGCGTTTGGTAGTCCCAAAGTAGGCTACTACACATGTTTGAATCCATGGTGATCTCGGGTCTAAGGACTTTGTACCAACATTACCCGAGACCAACTAATGGCACATTAATTCCGTAGTGTCTCATGGTGGGTCTATCCAACAATGTGTTCTCTAACACATATGTCCATGTTTATTGATTTGGTATCTCCATACCCATGATCTATGTGACATGATCATCAATCAATAAACATGCCGATCTTAGAATCATATTTGTTCCAACAATATGACATATGATCGAGGATCCTTTAGAAGTAGATTCATACATATAGAGTCTCATAAATAAGTCACGTACTTATTGATCAATACAAGATGTCTATTTCATGGAACCGAATAACACTTCATTCATAAATACATAAACATTGATGTGATATCCAACATCTCCATGTTGCCTCTAGGGCATATCACTAACAATCTCCCACTTGCACTAGAGTCAATCATGTAAGTATCTAATACCCATTGCTCTTGTGTGCGCCTCATGCTTCGGTGAGGGAGAGGTTTTGTCGAGAGGATCGGCTATGTTGAGATCCGTGTGCACTTTGCATATCTTGACATCACCTCTGTCCACTATCTCGTGGATGAGATGATATCGCCGAAGTATGTGTTTTGACTTCGATGTGACCTTGGCTCCTTGGCTTGCGCAATGGCTCCACTATTATCACAATAGAGAGACATTGGATCGCCGCACTAGTCATCACACCAAGCTCGAAACGAATTTCTTGATCCAAACAGCCTCCTTTGCAGCTTCCGAAGCAGCAATGTACTCGGCCTCCGTTGTAGAATCAGCAACGTATCCCGCTTGGAACTCTTCCAGGGATCGCGCCTCCGTTCGTGCAAAACACGAACCCATTGCGATCTTTAATCATCCTTGTCCGTTTGGAAGCTAGCATCGGTGTAACCACTTACAACGAGCTCTTCTTCACCTCCATAGACTAGGAACATATCCTTAGTTCTTCTCAAGTACTTAAGGATATTCTTTACAGCCCCGTGACCTTCACCGGATCTCGACCGGTATCGCTCGTAGCACTCAAAGCGTACGAGACATCGGGCGTGTACAAAGCATGGCATACATGATGGATCCAATTGCCGAAGCATATGGAACCATACCCATCTTATTCCGCTCATCATGTGTCCGAGGACACCGATTCTTGCTAAGATTAATGCCATGTGACATGGGCAAGAAACCTTTCTTGGAATCATGCATGTTGAACCTTTTCAACACCTTGTCAATGTATGTACTTTGGCTTAATCCAATTAGCCTCTTGGATCTATCTCTATAGATCCGAATGCCCAATATGTATGTTGCCTCCCCTAAGTCTTTCATGGAAAAACTAATTTTCAATGAAGACTTGACGAATTCTAGCATAGGGATATCATTTCCAATCAACAATATGTCATCCACATATAAGATTAGAAATACAATTGCGCTCCCACCGACTTTTTTGTAAACACAGGCCTCTTCTTCATTTTTGATGAAACCAAACCCTTTGATTACTTCATCAAAACGAATATTCCAACTCGAGATGCTTGCTTCAATCCATAAATGGATTTCGTAGCTTGCATATCTTTCCGAGCGATTTTGGATCGACAAAACCCCGAGGTTGTATCATGTATACATCCTCGCTTAGGTTTCCATTTAGGAAAGCCGTTTTGACATCCATCTGCCATATCTCATAATCGAAATATGCAGCAATCGCTAGGATAATCCGAAGAGATTTAAGCATTGCGACGGGCGAGAAGGTTTCATCATAATTCAACTCCTTGAATCTGTTTAAAACCTTTCGCCACCAATCGCGCCTTATAGATGTGAACATTTCCATCCATATCGGCCTTTTTCTTAAAAACCCATTTGCACTCAAACTTGATTGTCGTACATGGATTCTATTTCGGATTTCATGGCTCCAAGCCACTTGTTGGAATCGGGTCCCACCATCGCTTCCTCATAGGCCTTAGGTTCATCGTTGTCCAACAACAATATATCACGTTGTTCCGCACTGTGTACTGTCAGTGCACAACGTGATCTTTCGACCTTCGTGGGCTGGTGTATCTACAACCGGTGGCGCAACACTTTGCTCCTCTGTTGTGGTTCCGTGGTCGCCGAAACGTTTTCGGTGTTTCTTGAACTTCTTCAAGATGCACCCTGCTCCCACTAACCCTTCTTGAAAGAAACTCTTTCTCCAAGAAGACACCGTGTCGGGCGACAAACACTTTACCTTGTTCCCGATTATAAAAGTAATATCCCTTAGTTTCCTTAGGATATCCCACAAAGAAGCACTTGTCAGATTTGGGTGTGAGCTTGTCAGACTGTAAACGTTTTACATAAGCTTCGCATCCCCAAATTTTGAGAAAAGACAAACTAGGGGTTGCCCTATCCATATCTCATATGGTGTCTTTTCAACTGACTTAGATGGAACTCTATTTAGTGTGAGCGCAGTGTTTTCAAGAGCATATCCCGGAAAGGATAACGGAAGATCACTTTGGCTCATCATCGACCGCACCATGTCCAACAAGCTGCGATTTCTCCGTTCGGACACCCCATTCCATTGTGGAGTTCTGGCGGAGTCAACTGTGGAACAATTCCACAATCTTTCGAGATGATTACCAAACTCTTGGCTCAAGTATTCTCCTCCACGATCGATCGTAGAAACTTGATTGTTTTCCCTAAATGATTCTCGTACTTCATTCGGAATTCTTTGAACTTTTCAAAGGATTCGGACTTATGCCTCATTAAGTAGATATAACCATATCTACTAAAGTCATCGGTAAAGGTAATGAAGTACGATAACCACCTCTCGGCCGTTGAGCTCATTGGTCCACATACATCGGTATGTACGAGTGCCAATAAGTCACTTGCTCTCTCACTATGTCCCGTGAAAGGTGCCTTTGTCATCTTACCAAGTAAATAAGACTCACATGCCTCAAATGATTCAAAATCAAAAGAGTGAAGCAATCCATCTTTATGGAGCTTCTCCATGCGTTTCTTATTTATATGGCCTAAGCGACAATGCCGGATAAACATGGGGTTTATATCATTAGAGAGTTGCTTTTACGTATTAATGTTATAGATGGGAGACGCTTCAAGATTCAAAATGTATAATCCATTCACCAATGGAGCATGAAAATAGAACATATCTCTGAGATATATTGAACAACCATTGTTCATTGATCTAAAATCATATCCTTTCGCTTGCAAACATGAAGCGGAAATAACGTTTTGACATAGTGTTGGAATACAATAACAATTATTCAATTCCAAAACTAATCCTGAAGGTAGATGAAGTGGTATGCGTGTCGACGCAAGCGTAGCAACGCTTGCTCCATTGCCGACGCGCAGTTCACCTCGCCCCTTCTCAATCCTCTACTTCTTCTCATTCCGCAACGATTTGCAAACATGAGCTACGATCCGGTATCAAATACCCAAGAGTCACTAGGTGAAGTAGCAAGATTAATGTCGATAACATTAATACCGAAGCGAAAGTCGTACTTTGCTTCTTTTGAGATCCTCCATGTACTTCTTGTAGTTCCTCTTCCAGTGGCTGTCTCCTTGCAATAGAAGCAAACGACATCGATGCCGCCGACCCCTTCTTGCCCTTCTTTGCATTAGAGGCACTCGCGATCTCATCGGGAGTTAACTTCCTCTTGGTGCAAAGTTTCTTGACAGTGGTTTGCGCTTAGCCTTTTGCATTATCATCACATGATGACCATTTTTCTGGATACTCTCCTCACTGTCTTTAGCATCCCATGCAATTCAGCCAAGGTTCTATCCATATTGTTCATGTGATAATTCAATATGAATGGCTCGAAGCTCGGAGGGAGCAACCGGAGAATCACATCGTAGCCAACTCTTGGCTAAGGGGAAAACCTAGTTTTTCCGGACTCTCAATGTAGCCAATCATTTTTATCACATGCGGACGACGGGATTCCCTCAACAAGCTCGCACGCAAACAAGGACTTTGAGGTGTTGAACCTCTCGGCCCGAGCTTGGTTCTCAAACATGCCACGCAGTCCCGAATAATAGTGTGAGCATCGCTGCTCTCATATTGCTTCAAGCTCGGGGGACATTGTAGCAAGCATGAGACACTTATATCTAGGGCATCATTAGTGTGCTTCTCATAAGCCCTCCGTGCGTTGCGGTGGCATTATTTGGCAAATCCTCGGGATAGGGTACTTCAAGAACGTACTCCTTACGCTCTTGCTTGAGAACAATTCTCAAGTTGCGATACCAATCCATAAAGTTTGTTCCATTTAATTTTTCCTTTTCGAGAATAGATCACAAATTAAAGGTACTGGGTGCGGTATTAGCCGCCATTTATTCTACAAAGAAAAAGCAAAGTTTAGCACAATGTTTATGCTATGTCTATTGTTAAACAATTTAACATTAGACTCCCATTACGTATTTTTCACCTTCCCTCTAGGTTACGTATTGTGTCAAGATCCACATGTTAAGTAATTTTCTAGTGAGCTTTGGCATCACTGTTAGAAAATTAATAACATCGATAAGCAACTCCTTGCTAATCACATCTCTATGTGACTCTTGTTGTTGGTGTGGCATCTCCATGCCCTGGCCCAACCTATGCCCCAAGGCCCAAGACTATTTTGATAGCCTTGTTAAGTAAACCAAATGCTCCGATGTATATGTCCGACATATACCCCTCGTGTTATGATAGAGAATGGCCCTCTGCTTGGCGGACCCACCATTGACGAGCATAACGGTGACGGGTGCAACATTTGGAAGGGCATCATTACTACTTAATTTTGCGAGGGATGCTATCCTATCAAACAAACATATCACATATATGAAAGCAGTAGAATAGCATGAAATAGTATGGCCCCCTTCACATGGTGATCTCCATCTCCATGCCGGTGTAGAGGATCTCCATCTTCATCACCGTTCTTCCGAGTGCCGAATGCTTGATATCTTCAAACTAAACTACTACTATAGAAGCTTTAATTGAAGATTACATCGACTCGCAGGTCGAGAAAGAATATTACAAGCATTGCACGTATGAAAGAATATTAGAGGGATTGCACATATGAAAGAATATTACATGCATCACATGCATCTCATACATACAAAAGGGCCATACCATCTCAAAGCATTCTCTGCAAAAACAAGTTAGGCGTAGAAACGTTTTCTACCTATCGCAGAGAAACGGCATCCAGACGACCTATAAGGGGGTACGCACACGGCGGTCCCACTATCAAGTATTCTCTATATAGCTTCGGCATAATCATATTATACCGTTCCGATACACTATCAAGGAACGCTATCTCGAAGCCAACTCAAACCGAGTTCTATGGATATTGCTTCGATGTAATCACATTACGCCGTTCCGATACACTATCAAGGAACGCAATTACCATCAACTCTCCTCAACGGATCCCGTAAAACCGATTGATCTAATCAACCCGTGCACAAAACTTGTTCCAGATCCAATCTAAAACCTGAACTAAGCAAGATTAGCTCTGATACCACTGAAGGATTACGCGGAGGCTACGCTAGCCGAAAACAAAAACTTTTAACCGCGCAAACCAGGAACACTTGCAAGTAAGGGCCGATAGATCGTTACCGATTGGAGTGTGCAGCGGAAATAGCCAATCAAGGCTATCCGATCTGGAACTATGTAGCCGATTTCCGCAAGCCGACAGCCGATTCCCGGGGACAGCCGATTCGCCAATCAGCCGATCGCTCCGATTGCAGCCGATCTGAAGCCGATCAACAACGTGCAACGTAGCAGCGCCTCTACCGGTATCCACATGTCCGGGGACAAAACGCCGTACACCCGTGTGCTAGCACGCGATGCAAGGCTAGGGTTTGGCTCGAAAGTGGGGAGGGTTTCCGTGGAGATTGATCTCGGTGACTTCTAAAGCCGCGTGTGATCGATTGATTTCGGCGCAATCAATTGACTTGATGTACTACTCAGCTCTCCACCCCTCACCCCTTTATATAGAGTTGGCCGACGGGACTCGTGGCCGATCGGGACTCTATTTTGAATCGGATCCTATCCGAATCTCATAGAGTTGGTGCCCATACGTCGTAAGCCCATAGGACTCTATCCGATCGGATCCCTATCCGATCGAGCCGTATCCGAGTCCAACTCGAATGCCTGTTCTTATCCCCTTAAGCGTGCGACCCTGTAGGTTCAGGTATACTCGGTTTCGGCTATAGTCTAACTTAGCCGATCGTCGGCTCGAGTCCAACTCAGCCGACCATCACAACCGGCGCCTAGCGGCACATATTGACACCATAGTATACAAGAAAATAATATCGGCTCGAACCTGCAATGTGTACACAAATCCCTTTGCCTCACGATACCACTTAAGCTATAGGCAAGATGTGTGCCATCCCTTCAATAGCTTAACCATTCACTCGAACCGTATTGGATTATCTATCGTTGATTGACTCCTCAATCAACTTAGCATGGCCATGCATTGCCATAATCCATTACCTCGAGGGGCCCATATATCTCTCCAAAGGAGGGGCAAATTCCATCTTGATCACTCACATCCCACTCCATGTTTCATAGCAAACCCGAAAACTACCTTTATAACTACCCGATTACGGAATAGCGTTTGGTAGTCCCAAAGTAGGCTACTACACATGTTGGAATCCATGGTGATCTCAGGTCTAAGGACTTTATACCAACACTACCTGAGACCAACTAATGGCACATTAATTCTGTAGTGTCTCATGGTGGGTCTATCCAACAATGTGTTCTCTAACACATATGTCCATGTTTATTGATTTGGTATCTCCATACCCATGATCTATGAGACATGATCATCAATCAATAAACATGCCGATCTTAGAATCATATTTGTTCCAACAATATGACATATGATCGGGATCCTTTAGAAGTAGATTCATACATATAGAGTCTCATAAATAAGTCACGTACTTATTGATCAATACAAGATGTCTATTTCATGAAACTGAATAACACTTTATTCATAAATACATAAACATTGACGTGATATCCAACATCTCCATGTTGCCTCTAGGGCATATCACTAACATGATGACCAGCGTACTACTTGCCATAGTCCTTTGTTTGAAAGTCAGTGAGTGAGCCCACATTAGAAATTCACGAATTAGAAATGTTGTAATATAGTCTTTCCCAAAACTTCTCGTACCGAACCAACCCACTGAAATGCAAATAGGGATCAGAAATGTGGTCAATATCACGAAGAATAATGAAAAACGTCTATACCCATATACAAATGGATGTTTTCATAAGGAAGCCATTGAAGGCTTTCCACAAATTGAGAGAAAATGGATCTTACCAGGAGTGGCATGGAATAGGTAGGCTCTGGGATGTAATCTCACTCAAGAGGTCATTTGTTGGCCCCGCCTTCACTAGACTAGAGTTTTAGGATAGGTCAGAACCTATCGTGGAGAAATGTGTCTATCTCTCGATCAAATAGTAATCGGATTATAAGAAAGAAGTTCTCGTAGTTGTAGCTTAGGGGCCTACTTCCTATTAAGAAGCCCGTAGCAGAAGTCCCCTCTTTTTATCCATTTTTTATTACCCCAGAGGGGCTCGCCCTGGTGGGACCGAGTGAAAGAAAGGACGGGGGGGGGCCGACCATGCATGGCACTTCTCGACCGTGTCTCCGGACGGCTTTGTTTGCCCTAGCTTGGCGAATCCGCGCCCTGACCATTCTTGCGAGGTCTTTGCAACGCTGGGAAACCTGTCTACGAAGCGAAGCCTATTGCCACGCCGACCATCAAATATTGATATCTCCAGGTCTTGTCACCAAAAAACCTTCCCCGATTGATAGAACGTCCCGCTACTAACACTTGAAAAAGCAGCTTTCAAGGTCTCATCGCTTCGGTGAATCACTTGAGCCCTGAGACATTTTCGGTGCCATGGAGCTAGACCAGTGAGCTATTACGCTTTCTTCAAAGGATGGCTGCTTCCAAGCCCACCTCCTAGTTGTCATCGCTCGATCACTTCCTTTTCCACTAAGTGATTGCTTAGGGACCTTAGCGTATGATCTGGGCTGTTTCCCTCTCGACTTTGGATCTTAGCACCCAATCAATCTGTCTGTACTAAGGATGACGGCTTTTTGAGGTTGGAAGTGTATCTTCTAGTTTCCTTTTCCGAAAGGGGAAGTCAAGTAAAGGGTTAAAGGCTAGTTAATTCTCTTTTTTAAGAGAAGTCCCAGCCATACGCACTAGAATAACCTTGAACTACTTGAACGGCAATAGATGCGGATGAACTCGCTTAGCTGCTCTCTCGGTGAAAGGCTTTCCTGGAAGAAAGTTGAAGATGACTTCTAAGGAACGTATCTCTCATCTTCTGGCTTTCCTGGCAGAGGACGGGGATGAACTCCAAGGCCATTGGTCTGGAAAAAGAGCTAACTTTCTGATTACTGCTAAAAAGAAATCCAACCAGTTGGGTGATTCTTTAAAGAGCCTAAATCAAATCTGTACTATTGGTACAAAGCCATAAAGAATGTTCGTAACCAGACCAGATAGATCCATCATCTTCAAGGAGGAGGAAACATAAGTCCAATACACATTATGGAAGACTAGGGATTGCTAATCCGCCCATGCGGGAAGCGGGTAACCTGAAAACAGACATCCCTGTAGGAAGAGAACATCAAACTGATTGAATGAAAGAACCCCCAGCTCAGCAACTTCACTTGCCTCTAAGGGGGGCTCGCTCCAGGCAGGTTCGGATCACTTACTATACACGGCCCTATGAAGGGGTTAGGAGCGTTTTCAAGATGATTCTTTCTTTGTCAAGACAAAAAAGGTCTTTTCGATTGAAAAATGTGAGTCTGTTTTGCCCACTTTATCCATCCCCCTCTATCAAAATGATCAAAAAGGCATTTAAAATGCTTCTTATTCCCGTGTTTGATCTTATCCATCTCTGCCCCGCTTCCATGTGGGCAGAGGCCTCGCTGGGCAGGCCAGAGTGGGTGCGAGCTGGAATTGCCATAGCTTATGCTTAGAGCAATAGGAAAGGGCCCAGCAGAGAGAACAGTCAGGATAACAAGCACGGAGCCCGCTCGAATAACTAAACCAGAAGAACCATCAAGAAAGAAAAGCTTTCGTCACATCGATATGAGTGCTTTCTATAGGAAATGCATTCCAAGGACTCCCTTTGCTTTGCACAAAACGCATATTTACCCACCAGTTGCTCCTACTGTTATGCCTTGTTTTTGTAATGGCCTATCTTCTTTAAAAAGCCAAAAGATAAGGATTTCTAAAAACTTTTGTGTTTCTTTTTCCTTTTTAGGATGCTGGTCTCATGTTTGATCTGGTAGCAAGAATGAATCTTGCTCTGTCAATCATGGTGGGATTGGTACATCTCTATATGCTGTAAAATGAAGGTACTCATTTTTTCATGCTACGACCGCCGATTGAAACAACTGCTGTTGCAACAAAATTTTTCCTAATTTGGCTATACTAACCTGGCTGTATGGCCTTTCTTGAAGCATTCAGCTATCGCGAAAGTACCCTTGCTCAGTTTCCTTCAAAACTAGGGAACCGGTGTTCTCGTGCATTTCTCTGGGGAGAAGTAGGCCTTGTGGGCCATCTCTAAAACACTGGTTTGAGGTAGTCCGCATATGATCCTAATGACTATGGGGTTCGAAGTCGCCTAAAAGAAAAAGTATAATTTGCAAAGCTAAACGTACAGTGTCAGTTAGGACAGGCCTTCTTTTTTCATTCAAATGTACATCTTTTTGGGTAGTAGCTTGTAGAGCTGGGAAAATGTGCCGAAGAGAGTGGTTTAGGCTTCGGATTTGAAAAGGGAATCGATCGTGATTTGGAGCCTGTTCTTTACATGACCCTAGGCAAAATTTTGGAAATGATCCCCTTATTCCGATGTCTTCCGGCTACTTTATCCCCAACTTTGATTTCGCGTTAAGTTCCATCGACTTAAGCGTAAGCGCCCCACCTTTCTTTTGAGAGTGCGAGAGATTGCCGCGACCTGTAACACATGGTTTTTCCAGCCGTGACCCTAATTTACTTACTGATTTTAAAACCTACCTCCGGCCGCCCATTGGTTAGGATCGTCCTTCGGTCATCTATTTATTTTTTTAAGTTTCCCAAAAAAACTTAAAAAGCTCCATGCACCTACTGACACCTTTCGAAGCACTTTCACGTGTGAACTGAAGTTGTCTTGCCAAACTCCTTCCTTTCTCATTTCAGTCATTGCCTTTTTCATCTTCCGTAGGGGCCTTTAGTCTTTTGATTAGAGTAAAGGTCGCGAGAGAGCAGAGCATACCGCCCTACCATAGTCACGAGGATCTTAATAGTCGGTCGCGACTGTTGTCATAGTCAACGACGGTTGAAACTTCCACGAAAAAACTTTGAATTGGGAGGGCGATCCTCTCGATGAGCTGACCATACCCAAACTGACACAGGTGAACAAGTAGAGTATACTAGGGCGTGTCGAGAGAACCATGTCGAAGGAACTCGGCAAAATGACCCCGTAACATAGGGAGAAGGGGTGCTCTCCTATCTACGCGTACTCTTCTTCTGCGAGACTCCATCCAAATCCACCAATTACTTGTTGGTTGGTGTTCCCTTCTAGCCACTTGTGGGACAAAGTGGACATTGAACTGGCTGAGCTCGACGACCTATTTGTCAATGTGTCTTGCAACTATTTTGCTACGGACAACCTCTCCAACAGGATATGACGAAATGACCATGACCTTATGGGCCTGAAAGTAGTGATGTAACTTTCGGGATGTCATGACCACGGCATAGACTAGCTTCCAGATCTAGGGATATCTAGTCTTGGCATCGTGAAGAATCTCACTGATGCAGTAGACTTAATGCTGTATCTTCTCATGCTCGACAATGATGACAGTGCTGACAGAGTGTGGTATTATGGTGATGTAGAGGAACAACTTCTCCAGTGGTTGTGGGGCGACAAGAACAGGTGTATTGGCGAGGTATCGCTTGAGTGTAAGAAATGCCTCTTTGGCCTCGGGTATCCATTCAAACTTGTTATGTTTCTTCAATAGGTTGAAGAAGGGCAGGCCTCGTTCTCCCATCCTGTCCACAAATCGGTTGAGCACTTACATACATCCTGTGAGCTTCTGAACTTTTTTGAGCCTTGCTGGTGACTTCATGTTGTCAATGGCCTTGATCTTCTTTGGGTTTGCTTTGATTCCTCGTCCAAAAACTAGGAATCCGAGCATTTTGCCTAATGGTACTCCGCATGTATACTTCTCAAGATTTAGCTTGAGCCAATCATTCTAGAGGTTGTTGAATGTTTCTCGTAATGTTGATCAATCGGTTTTGGGTCTTTGTCTTGACGACAATGTCATCGACGTAGGCTTCGACATTATTGCTGAGTTGAGGTTGGAAAGCCCACTAGATTTCTCGCTGGTAGGTAGATCCTGCATTGATCAATCTAAAAGACATCTTTACATAGCAGAATACACCGAAGGGCGTGATGAATATTGTCTTTTCCTCGTCTTCCCTGGCCATGCAGATCTGATGGTATCCAGAATAAGCATCCAGGAAACTCAGTAGCTCACATCATGCGATAGAGTTAATAGCTGGTCGATACGTGGGAGGGGAAAGTGGTCCTTGGGGCACGCCTTGTTGAGGTAGGTGAATTCTATGCAAATGATCCACTTGTCGTTGGCCTTACGCACCATGGCTGGGTTTGTGAGCCACTCTGGATGAAGTACTTCTCTAATGAAGCCAACTTTGAGCAGTTTATTGAGTTCTTCTTGAATAGCCTCTTTACAGTTTGGTTCGAAGCGACACAACTTCTGCTTGACAAGTTTTATGTCAGGTCGAACCATCAACTTCTGCTCAATCACCTCCCTGGGACTCAGGGCATGTCCAACAGTTGCCAGGCAAACACGTCTACATTATCGCTGAGGAAGGTGATGAGCTCGAGTTCCTATTTGTCGTCGAGCATGGCCCCGATTCTGACCGTCTTGCCAGAAGTGCTATTGGACAACGGGATCAGCTTTATTGCTCCGTCTAGTTTTGGCGCCGGGTTGGGTTAGCTCAAATAACGAGGATGCTTAGTTGTGGAGGGAGTGGTGGGAGTTTGCTCGATCATATCGAGACTCCTCTTGTCACACCGCATCACCATCTTTGCATTCCCTGGTATTTTGATTATCCCCTTAGGTCTTGGGATCTTGATCAGCAAATAGGCATAATGTGAGGCCGCCATGAATTTGGTTAGTGTTGTCCTTCCAAGCATAGCATTGTAGGTTGTGTTGAACTCCGCTACATCAAAGGCAATTTGATTAGTTTGGAAGTTGTCAGCATTGCCAAAGGTCATGGGCGATGTTATCTTTCCTAATGGCCTGGACGATGACTCTGGGGTAATGCCATGGAAGGACTGCTCTGAAGGGATGAGCTCACTTCGAGGGATTCCCATTAGGTGAAGCATGCTTGCGAAGAGGGGGTTAATTGAACTGTTGTCGTCGATGAGAACTCGTACAACTTTGGTGTTTTGAATAGTAGTCTCAACTACTATTAGATATCGCCTGGGGTTATCGTTAAAGAGGGTAGTCGGCATCGGAGAACTCAATCTTTTGATTTGACCACTTTATCTTAGACGTCGACCCTCAGGATGTATAACATACTTATTGTTCCACCTTCTTGTATTCCCACTTGGAAGGAGGCAGATCCATCGAAGATATGCGCCATATGTTGGTCGGAGTCGGGAAAGTCTTGCTCGTCGTCGGACAAAAGGTTATTGTTGCCCTTCTCTACCACACGAACTCGTTTTCCCTTGTCTAGGGTCATCTTCCTGGCCAGGGCCTTTTGGAACAAGGCACTCCTCGAACGTGTGAGTGTTTGTTTTGTGTATCAGGCACCATTGTCGGACTGGGCCGTCGTCTTGAGGGGGAGGTCATTGGGTGTCGACCCCCATTTTTGGGAACGGGAATCATTCGTGTTCATAGTACCATATCCCTGGATCGAGTAGTTTGATACCCACGAATACAGTTCTGAATTACCAGGTGCAAAGTGCACGAATAGTCTTACAACGACTTATTACAATAATAGGCCCGAAGGTAATATCCGATACATATAGGACCCACTGGTCCGAATTCAACCAAAAGCAGAGTTTAGATAAGATTAGCAGATGGAAAGCAGCGGCATGTCGATTGCCACAGGCAACGACAGGGGACTAAGACCTAGCGCGCTTCATTGTCTTCATTCCTCCTGGTAGTAGGCATAGGGGTCCTCCAGTTCTTTGTTTCCTTCATCTGAAGTTTGTGCGTATAGCAAGGGTGAGTACCCAACGTACTCAGCAAGCCATCACGGAATGGTGCACATGATAGAGCCATTCAAAAGGGAGGCTCTGGTTTATTTGCACAAAGCCAATTTTCACAAATCATTTCACAAACCTAACATCTAACCAGTCAAGTTTTAGTGTCAAGTATATTAAATCGGCGACAGTTCTGTCTGCCATCCATCATGATACCAAGGATGGTTTCCCGTCTCCGGATCGTCATGGTTTTCTGGGGAGTCTATCCCTTCTCGCAGGTCGAGAAGTTAAGTCTACCAGCACACAAAATCATTATGCATACCAGGTCCCATCATTTTAAAGTTTAAGAGTCTAGCCACGGGAGAAACTTGTCACGTCGCTCATTAACCGTGAGCACGGCTATTAGAATAGATTGATTGACTCACACTGCAGTGGATGTACACTTTACCCGTACTCCGCAACTACCCATTGAATGAGCTTACATCCCTCTATATGGGATGGTCACAGCAAAGCCTTTCGATAACCTCACTTTGACAGTACCCGCTCCATGAACTTAAGTCCTCATGCACTCTAGCCGTCATTTCCTAGCAGTGAGAGGAGTTCTGGCGTTCCCGAGGTAAGAGAGAAACTTCACTTTATCTTTAAGACACTGATAATGAAGTTCTATGTTATGTCCTAAATGAGTTTATTCCACAAAGCTTGCCTTGAAAGATCACTTCAAACAACTCAAAGAAAATTCCCTAGTATAGCGACGTTAACAAAGCGAGTCTCTTACCTTATCCCCATTGTTCACATGGCGCATCGTCGCATAGCCCCAGCAGCTCCCGAGAACCCGCCAGAGCCTAACCCTTCAACCTTAGCAGAAGTCATGGCTTTGCAAACACAGTTGCTGCAAGCTATCGCCAATAACCAAGGACAGCGCGGAGGATCAAACCTCGGCCAATTTATGAGGGCAAAACCGCCGACATTCTCCTCGGCAATCGAACCCATGGACGCCGAAGATTGGCTAAGGGTAATGGAAAAGAAGCTGACTCTCGTCCGAGTACGGGAAGCCGACAGAGTCGTCTTCGACACCAATCAGCTAGAAGGACCCGCGAGTGACTGGTGGGACACCTACAAGGAGACACGGGCTGAAGATGCCGGTGAACCCACGTGGGAGGAGTTCACAGCTGCCTTCCGTGAAAACTTCATACCTGCTGCAGTTATGAGAATGAAGAAGAACGAGTTTCGTAGGTTGCCTCAAGGCAACACCACGGTACAAGAGTACCATAACAAGTTTACTCAGCTTGCCCGTTACGCCACAAGCGATCTGGCAAACGAAGAGGAAAAGATGGACAAATTTATTGAAGGACTGAACGACGAGTTAAGAGGACCGATGATCGGTCAGGACCACGCTAGCTTTCAGAGCCTCATCAACAAGGTCATAAGGCTTGAGCATGACCAAAGGACGGTTGAAAACAACTGGAAGAGAAGACTTGCTCTAGCCCGCCCAATTCAAGGTACGGCCCAGCGACCCAAAGGAGCAACCCCGTCGGGTTGGAAGCCAACCATTGCAGCAACCCATCGCCCGGCCGCACCAGGCAATGTCAGCAGGCCACCTGCAACCCCGTCTCGCACTCCGGCACCTACTTTGGCAGCCCCAGGAGCCAGGAATGTCAATTGCTTCAATTACGGAGAGCTTGGGCATTATGCCAACAGTTGCCCTAAGCCGCGCAACACCCCCAACCGCATCGGAGCCAATGCCGTTGCAGTACGAGGAACCCCTGCTCCAGTACCCGGACGCAGTCTATTCAGAATGCCCCAACCTAAGGAAGCTGGAGCCTCGCATTGATTTATATCGTCGAGGATAAGCAAAGAGCATAATTTGCACCGAGTAGACCTTAAGAAACCCATGGTAGTACACTCACCCAGGGGAGACGTGACCATACCCCATGCGTGCATCAATGTGCCCATTCGGATCAAGGACGTGGTATTCCTGTCCAACCTTATGGTTTTGCCACCCCAAACCTTGGACATTATACTAGGAATGGATTGGTTAACCAAGAACCAAGGAGTACTAGACTGTGGACGAAGAGAAGTTACCCTATCTACCTCATGGGGATCATCGATGTCAGTAACCATGGACCAAGACCCTATGCTCTGTGACCGAGCTACGGGAATATTCACCATGCTACCCATAGATGGAATGCCAATAATCCAGGACTACCCGGATGTCTTTCCTGACGAATTACCCGAAATGCCCCAGACCGAGATATAGAGTTCATTATTGACCTCGTGCCTGGTACCGCCCCCATAGCTAAGAGACCCTACCCGATGCCGGTGAATGAATTGGAGGAACTTAAGAAGCAGATAAGGGAATTACAAGAGAAAGGCTTCGTACGCCCTAGTTCTTCACCGTGGGGAGCCCCAGTATTGTTTGTTAAGAAAAAAGACGGAAGCATGAGAATGTGCATAGACTATCGGTCGTTGAATGAGGTTACCATTAAGAACAAGTACCCGTTACCTCGGATCGACGACCTGTTAGATCAACTCAAGGGAGCCCGAGTGTTCTCAAAGATCGATCTTCGATCCGGATAACATCAGCTGAAGATTAGGACTGAGGATACACCCAAGACTACGTTCTCTACACGCTACGGCTTGTACGAGTTCACAGTAATGTCGTTTGGACTGACCAATGCCCCGGCCTATTTCATGAACCTCATGAACAAAGTATTTATGGAATATTTGGATAAGTTCGTGGTAGTGTTCATTGGTGATATCCTCATCTACTCCAAGGATGATGAAGAACACGCAGAACAACTGCGCTTGGTACTAGAGAAGCTGCGAGAGCATCAGCTATATGCCAAATTCAGCAAGTGTGAATTTTGGCTTAAGGAAGTAGCTTTTCTGGGACACGTTATCTCAGCAGGAGGCATAGCAGTAGACCCTGCCAAGGTCGAAGCTGTTAACAAATGGAAAGCACCCCAGTCGGTAATAGAGGTTAGAAGTTTCTTGGGATTGGCTGGATATTACCGACGGTTTATAGAAGGATTCTCAAGGATAGCCCGACCCCTGACCCAACTATTGAAGAAGGAAAAGAAGTATGCATGGACTGAGCAATGTCAACAAGCATTTGACCAGATCAAAGAAAAGTTAACCACCGCCCCGATCTTAGTCCTACCGGACAACCGGAAAGACTTCGTTATATATTGCGATGCATCTCGACAAGGATTAGGAGGTGTGTTGATGCAAGAAGGAAAGGTTGTGGCCTATGCCTCAAGACAACTGCGACCTCATGAGGAGAACTATCCCACCCATGACTTAGAATTGGCTGTAGTAGTGCATGCCCTGAAGATTTGGAGGCACTACCTGATTGGAAACCATTGTGACATATATACGGACCATAAGAGCTTGAAGTATTTCTTTACCCAGACAGATCTTAACCTACGCCAGAGAAGGTGGCTGGAACTGATCAAGGATTATGACCTTGGAATCCATTACCACCCTGGCAAGGCCAATGTCTTGGCAGACGCTTTGAGCCGCAAAGCCCAGTGCGACCAACTGAGGATAGAACATATGGCGAATGACCTTCAAGAAGAGATAGCTTGGCTTAATTTGCAATTGATTCCTCAAGGACAACTGAGTTCGCTAGAGATACAACCTCACATATGAAGTCAAATTAAAGAAGCCCAGCAGGACTGCGAGGAAGTCCGACTAATCAGGGAATGCTTGGCCAAAGGACTAGCTAAGGAATTCACAGCCGACAACGCTGGAACCCTATGGTATCGAAAAAGGATTTACATACCCGAGAAAGGTCGATTAAGGAAGCTAATCTTGAAGGAAGCCCATGAGTCAGCATACTCGCTACACCCGGGCAGCACCAAAATGTACCAGGATTTGAAAACGGAATACTAGTGGCCCAATATGAAGAGGGACATAGCGGAGTATGTCGCTGTATGCGATGTATGCCAACGAGTTAAGGCTGTGCATCAGTGACAAGCAGGATTGCTGCAAGCGCTCAAAATCCCTGAGTGGAAATGGGATGAGGTAGGCATGGACTTTATAGTAGGACTACCCAAAACTGCTACTGGATACGATTCCATTTGGGTTATCGTGGATAGACTGACCAAGACTGCCCGATTTATCCCGGTCAAGACTCGGTATAGCAGCGCCAAGCTGGCCGAGCTGTACATGTCCAGAATCGTGTGCCTACCTGGAGTACCCACAAGGATAGTGTCAGACCATGGCACTCAGTTCACATCTCACTTATGGGATAAGTTTCACGAGGCGTTAGGAACTCACCTCGCCTTCAGTACTGCCTATCACCCTCAGACAGATGGACAAACGGAAAGGACGAACCAAGTCCTGGAAGACATGCTAAGAGCCTGTGCGTTGGATTTTACTAAAGACTGGGAGAAATTCCTGCCCTACGCAGAATTCTCCTATAACAACAGCTACCAGGCTAGTCTAAAGATGTCACCGGACGAGGCCCTATTTGGATGAAGATGCCGCACTCGTTGATGTGGTTAGAGACCGGCGAACGAGCCATATTTGGACCAGACATCATTAGGGAGGCCGAAGAGAAAGTTCGATTGATAAGGGATCGGCCTAAGGTAGCCCAATCTCGGCAAAAGAGCTATGCCGACACTCGCCGAAGAGAGTTGGAATTCAAAGTAGGTGACTTTGTGTACCAAAAAGTCTCGCCACTACGAGGAACCAAGAGGTTCAAGGTTAAGGGAAACCTAGCGCCAAGATATGTAGGACCCTTCCCTGTAAGCGCCAGAAGAGGCGAAGTGGCTTATCAACTGGACCTACCGAAAAATCTTTCCGATGTACACCCTGTCTTTCACGTGTCACAACTGAAGAAGTGTTTGCGAGTACCAGAAGAACAAATCCCCTCGAAAGACATCCTTATCAGTGAAGACCTCACATACCCCGAATACCCTGTAAAGATTTTGGACGAAGCTGAAAGGAAGACTAGGACCAAAACGTGGCGGATGTACAAGGTGCAATGAAGCAATCACATGGAAGATGAAGCCACTTGGGAAAAAGAAGAATTTTTGAAGACCGAGTATCCGAACTTATTCCGCTAGCGGTAAGAAATCTCGAGGACGAGATTTATTGTTAGGGGGTAGGTTTGTAACGCCCTGAAAATCGGAGAATTTAAAAACCAGAAATTAAAAATCGGAACTTACAAAAACTTTTGCTTGTTGCTTCTTGCTCGTGTTTATTGTTTCTTATTTGCCAGCTTGGTTGCATGAATTTATATGTGGGCGATTCATCTCGGTGTCTGTGAAAACCGAATGACTTGGATTTCTCTTGGGATGGAAAAACCTCGAAGTATAAGGTTATGAATTTTAAAATAAAACCGGAAAGGGATGCGGATTCATAAAGATATATGTTTGGAAAATAAAACATTAATTGGTGATTATGGTATATTAATTGGGAAATAAAATAGGCAATAAAATATTTTAAGGAATTTATATAAAACTTAGGAAATTATTTGGAATTAAAAATAGTGATTTATGAATTTAGGAAAAAGGTATTTAATTAAATATGTAAATATATATATTTTAAAATAAATAAAGGTGGTGAAAAGTTTGAAAATATATTTTTAATTAATTTTGGGAATACTATATGTTTATTTGGAATTTTTAGAGTGAAGAAAAATAGAGATTGGAAAATGGAATTGAAAAATCGGATAAATCGGAAAAGGCACTCTTCATCGGTCACAACCTCTTGACGCCGTACCGGCCTCGGCCTCGTGCTCGCCGCGCGTCTCCCGCCGTACCGCGTCCGCGTCCACGCCCCTGCCCGCCCGCGCTGCGCCCGCCACCCGTCGCCGCCGCGTCCGGACCCCGCGACCTCGCCCGCCACCCATCGCCGCCTCACCCCGGCCCCGTCCGCGACTTCGCCACGTGCCGCCGCCCGCGTCGGCCCCATGCACGCCCGCACTCCCGCGCGCTGGCCCGGCCACCGCGCCCGCGTGTGCCGCCGCACCCGCCGCCAGCCCCCTCTTCCCCTCGTTTCCTTCTCCAACGCCGCGCCTATAAATAGTGCCAAACCCCTCTCCATTTCCCCAAGCTCGCTGCCTCAAACTCTCCCCTCGCGGTTTCCTTTCCCCCCGCGCGCCACCGCCGTGCGCCGAGCCCCACCGCCCTCCGAGCGTCACCGTCGCCGTAAGCCCGAGCCGCCACCCTACCCTCGCTGCGCCGTTCACCGGCCGCAAAGAGAGAGGAAAGAGAGGGAACCCGGTCGAACACCTAGCGGGCGATGAATAGTGAGCGAGAGGAAAAGGAAAAGAGAAGAAAAGGGAAAAGAAAAATAGAAAAAAAAGGAAAAATTTGGAAAAATAAGAAAAATATTTTGAAAAGATTTGGGAAAATATTTGGGACAAAATATATTTATTTCTTGTATATTTTCTCGGAGCAAATTCGAAAAATCAAAATCGGACTTTTCGAGATTTCGTTTCGCGTCGTTTTCATCCGGATTTTGTTTAATTCCTTCCCGCCATTTGAAATATGTTCTTTTTGTGCTTGAACCTTCAAAACCTCGAGTATAAAACCCTCCGTTGATATTTCTAAATCTATTTTCTCAAATAAATGCGATCGTCATTTTGTGGAAACCCTAGGGCATTGACTCGATTTCAAACTCGGATTTTACCCTAACAACCCTTGACCGACCTCGAGTAGAATTCTAGGCTAAACGTTTGGGATCATTTTATGGTTTTTATGGTTCTTTTCGATCTCTCGGTGTTTTATTGAATTCTGATTGAATTCAATTGATCTTTCGCACGTACGGATAGCAACCGAGGAAGCGAGCACCTGAAGACCCCGGCCAACAAGTGTGCGAGCAAGGCAAGTCAACACATCCCTTTTAACATATTGATCCTACTTTGCGAAATGATGTTGATTTCAATTACAAATTGCATTCTATACACAAATGAGTGCCTATACTTGATATACCCTGCCTTGATATTGAATACCCTTAGGAATATTCTTTGTAACCTTCAATGTGATACAACCGGAGGATATCTTCGGTAAAATGCTTAGCCACGCTTATACTAGATTCTTGCATACTCATGATTTTACAAATAAGCCTTGTGCTTGGGCAACTATCTTTGGGAAGATGGTTGAAACACGGCAACTGGAGACATGAGCGCCACGTTGCCCTGATTACGTTGGAAATAGCTTTGATGAAAAAGAGAAATACAAACCAATGTTTTTAGACTGGGGCGGATGGATGGATTTGGGTGATTCTCTGCGAAAGGCAAGTACCGTCCCTTGTCAATTAAGGACCGAGCCATGAAACTACAACTTAGAACGAGCCAGTACAACCATACTTCTCAAATGGGTATAGACCTAGCAGAGTAGATAGCCGAGCGAAGACAATATCCCTGCATAGTGGTTCAGGTGTAAGTGTTGAGTTAGGGACCTACCAAGGGTAGGGTGCCCATGGTTGTGATGAGATGAAAGGCCTTTATGTGAATAGTAACCTGAACCTATCAATGTCTTAAAGATAAAGTGAAGTTTCTCTCTTACCTCGGGAACGCCAGAACTCCTCTCACTGCTAGGAAATGACGGCTAGAGTGCATGAGGACTTAAGTTCATGGAGCGGGTACTGCCAAAGTGAGGTTATCGAAAGGCTTTGCCGTGACCATCCCATATAGAGGGATGTAAGCTCATTCAATGGGTAGTTGTGGAGTACGGGTAAAGTGTACATCCACTGCAGTGTGAGTCAATCAATCTATTCTAATAGTCGTGCTCGCGGTTAATAAGCGACGTGATAAGTTTCTCCTGTGGCTAGACTCTTAAACTTTAAAATGATGGGAACTGGTATGCATAATGATTTTGTATGCTGGTGGACTTAACTTCTCAACCTGCGAGAAGGGATAGACTCCCCAGAAAACCATGACGATCCGGAGATGGGAAACCATCCTTAGTAACACGATGGATGGCAGACAGAACCGTCACCGATTTAATATACTTGACACTAAAACTTGACTGGCTGGATGTTAGGTTTGTGAAATGATTTGTGAAAATTGGTTTTGTGCAAATAAACCACAGCCTCCCTTTTGAATGGCTCTATCATGTGCACCATTCCATGATGGCTTGCTGAGTACGTTGGGTACTCACCCTTGCTATACCCACAAACTTCAAATGAAGGAAACGAAGAACTGTAGGACCCCTATGCCTACTACCAGGAGAAATGAAGACAATGAAGAGCGCTTGGTCTTAGTCCCCAGTCGTTGCCTGTGGCAATCGACATGCCGCTGCTTTCCGTCTGCTAATCTTATCTAAACTCTGCTTTTGGTTGAATTCGGACCAGTGGGTCCTATATGTATCGGATATTGCCTTCGGGCCTATTATTGTAATAAGTCGTTGTAAGACTATTCGTGCACTTTGCACCTGGTAATTCAGAACTGTATTCGTGGGTACCAAACTACTCGATCCAGGGATATGGTACTATGAACACGAATGATTCCTGTTCCCAAAAACGGGAGTCGACAGAGCTGGTATCAGAGCAGTGCGACTGTAGGAAAAGACCAACTGGCGCCCTACCCCTGACTAGCTGGCTAAAGGGAATTATCCCCTACGTAGGATCATTTTACAAACACAAACTATTTTTTAAAGAAAAAAACAAACATATTTTTTCTCATACTATTATCCCCATTTCTTTTGCTCAAATTGTTTTGGTATTAACCCTCTCTGACCCTAAGTTACCTTCAAAAGCAGATGTCGGACCATGTCGGAATTTGGGAAATCAAAGTTCCACGAGAAGAAGGATTCGTGTCACAACTCCAGTTATTGCTATGGTGCCTAAGGTACCCAGATGCACCCACCTACCGGATTAGGAGGCATGGCACCGAAGGATACCCGGTATGGGAAGCCGCAGTTTCAGTTGAGGCCCGCATAGGGAGCGAGAGACCCTATTGCTTCCACACTCGTTACCACAAAGATCTGGTAGAAGCAGCTCTTCAGGACGCAACCCGCGAAGCATTCCTCCGCCTCAACGCCATTCACCATGCTGAGCTCACCGTGACTGAGTTTGTACACCACCCCCTACTGCTATAATCCTATGGTCACCCGTCTATCCCGCTGGGCAGAAGCAGCGGATGACTGCTATGAAGAGGCATTCCTCGAGATCGATGACCAGCAGCGACGCCTCAATGATCTGGTCGAGGAACACCAAAACTGCGGGGATTAGATCAACTTGCTGCAGACCCAGCTGCAGGCTAAGGGTGTCCAGTACGAGCAGCTCTCTGACCGTTATGTGGCCCGTGGAGAAGCCTTGGTTGAGTTGGAAGAACAGCTCAGGAAGGGCAAGCAACAGGTCGGCCAGCTGGAAGAGCAACTTCGCTCCAACCCAGTCCCTGCTGCTGGTACTTCCACTGAAGCTGCACCAACACCCCCGCCCCTGTGCCCGACCACTACTACCTCATGACTCCAGCATGCTTGAACACTTTTCAAGCCATGATGGAGCAGGCCTTCATGTTGAGCACAGAGTCAGGACCATACCTGATAGACCCCACTGCTGCTACCTCAATGGAACCCACCTCGAATTCCATGGCTATACCATCCGAGCCTGGTTCGGGAGAGGAGAACCCCATCCAGATCAACACTAACTCCGAGTCCGAGACAGAACCTAGGGAGATCAAGTGGGAGCTCATGATACTGATCCATCACAGGAGGAAGCTCCTACTCGTCGCATGACTCTCACCGGAGGTCCCATCACCCTTAGGACTGCCCGGAAGAGTACCAGGCCGCCAAATAGGAAGATCAGGCATGACTCTGAGGCCACTACCTCTGAGCCATGGGAACTTCGATTTGCTTCGGCTAAGGATCACCGCCTGCCAGCACTTGGATCATGCGGATGGCTTGATGACTAGTTGGACTTCAGCAGCAGCCCTGGTCTTGCTTTGGATGGAGTTAAGACAGCAATGACCAAGCCCCCTACCCTCTTATGTTTGAGACCTTAGAACGATGTTAGTAATGTTGTATTGTGTCGTATGAACTATACGAGTCCAATGTATCCCTCTGATGTAACATTTAAGAACTGATAATGAAGTTCTATGTTATGTCCTAAATGAGTTTATTCCACCAAGCTTGCCTGGAAAGTTCACTTCAAACAACTCAAAGAAAATTCCCTAGTATAGCGACGTTAACAAAGCGAGTCTCTTACCTTATCCCCATTGTTCAGATGGCGCATCGTCGCAGAGCCCCAGCAGCTCCCGAGAACCCACCAGAGCCTAATCCTTCCACCTTAGCAGAAGTCATGGCTTTGCAAACGCAGTTGCTGCAAGCTATCGCCAATAACCAAGGACAGCGTGGAGGATCAAACCTCGGCGAATTTATGAGGGAAAATTGCCGACATTCTCCTCGCCAATCGAACCCATGGACGTGAAGATTGACTAAGGATAATGGAAAAGAAGCTGACTCGTCCGAGTACGGGAAGCCGACATTGTCGTCTTCGCCACCAGTCAGCTAGAAGGACCCGTGAGTGACTGGTGGTACACCTACAAGGAGACATGGGCTGAAGATGCCGGTGAACCCATGTGGGAGGAGTTCACAGCTGCCTTCCATGAAAACTTCTTACCTGCTGCAGTTATGAGAATGAAGAAGAACAAGTTTCGTAGGCTGCGTCAAGGCAACACCATGGTACAAGAGTAACTTAACAAGTTTACTCAGCTTGCCTGTTACGCCACAAGCGATCTGGCAAACGAAGAGGAAAAGATGGACAAATTTATTGAAGGACTAAACGACGAGTTAAGAGGACCGATGTCGACCCCCGTTTTTGGGAACGGGAATCATTCGTGTTCATAGTACCATATCCCTGGATCGAGTAGTTTGGTACCCACGAATACAGTTCTGAATTACCAGGTGCAAAGTGTACGAATAGTCTTACAACGACTTATTACAATAATAGGCCCGAAGGCAATATCCGATACATATAGGACCCACTGGTCCGAATTCAACCAAAAGTAGAGTTTAGATAAGATTAGCAGACGGAAAGCAGCGGCATGTCGATTACCACAGACAACGACTGGGGACTAAGACCTAGCGCGCTTCATTGTCTTCATTCCTCCTGGTAGTAGGCATAGGGGTCCTCCAGTACTTCGTTTCCTTCATCTGAAGTTTGTGCGTATAGCAAGGGTGAGTACCCAACGTACTCAGCAAGCCATCACAGAATGGTTCACATGATAGAGCCATTCAAAAGGGAGACTGTGGTTTATTTGCACAAAGCCAATTTTCACAAATCATTTCACAAACCTAACATCTAGCCAGTCAAGTTTTAGTGTCATGTATATTAAATCGGCGACGGTTTTGTCTGCCATCCATCGTGATACCAAGGATGGTTTCCCGTCTCCAGATCGTCATGGTTTTCTGGGGAGTCTATCCCTTCTCGCAGGTCGAGAAGTTAAGTCCACCAGCATACAAAATCATTATTCATACCAGTTCCCATCATTTTAAAGTTTAAGAGTCTAGCCACGGGAGAAACTTGTCACGTCGCTCATTAACCGCGAGCACAACTATTCGAATAGATTGATGGACTCACACTGCAGTGGATGTACACTTTACCCGTACTCCGCAACTACCCATTGAATGAGCTTACATCTCTCTATATGGGACGGTCACGGCAAAGCCTTTCGATAACCTCACTTTGGCAGTACCCGCTCCATGAACTTAAGTCCTCATGCACTCTAGCCGTCATTTCCTAGCAGTGAGAGGAGTTCTGACGTTCCCGAGGTAAGAGAGAAACTTCACTTTATCTTTAAGACATTGATAGGTTCAGGTTACTATTCAAATAAAGGCCTTTCATCTCATCACAATCATGGGCACCCTACCATTGGTAGGTCCCTAACTCAACACTTACACCTGAACCACTATGCAGGGATACTGCCTCCGCTCGGCTATCTACTCTGCTAGGTCTATACCCATTTGAGAAGTACGGTTGTACTAGCTCGTTCTCAGTTGTAGTCTCATGGCTCGGTCCTTAATTGACCAGGGACGGTACTAGCCTTTTCCAGAGAACCACCCAAATCCATCTATCCGCCCTAGTCTAAAAACATTAGTTTGTATTTCTCTTTTTCATCAAAGCTATTTCCAACGTAATCACGGCAACGTGGCGCGGTACGGAGGCGCGAGGCGGGGCGGTGCGGCGAACGAGTTGTGACCGATGAAGAGTGCCTTTTCCGATTTATCCGATTTTTCATTTCCATTTTCCAATCTCTATTTTTCTTCACTCTAAAATTCCAATTAAACATATAGTATTCCCAAAATTAATTAAAAATATATGTTCAAACTTTTCACCACCTTTATTTATTTTAATATATATATATATATATTTAATTAAATACCTTTTTCCTAAATTCATAAGTCACTATTTTTAATTCCAAATAATTTCCTAAGTTTTATATAAATTCCTTAATATATCTTATTGCCTATTTTATTTCCCAAATAATATACCATAATCACCAATTAATGTTTTATTTTCCAAACATATATCTTTATGAATCCGCATCCCTTTCCGACTCTATTTTAAAATTCCTAACTTTATACTTTGAGGTTTTTCCATCCCAACAGAAATCCAAGTCATTCGGTTTTCACAAACACCGATATGAATCGCCCACATATAAATTCATGCAACCAAGCTGGCAAATAAGAAGCAATAGACACGAGCAAGAAGCAACAAGCAAAAGATTTTGTAAGTTTCGATTTTCAATTTCCGATTTTTAAATTCTCCGATTTTCAGGGCGTTACATTGGGGAGCGTTGTTTCCTTGTTTAGCGACAAGGACCTCTGTCTGTGCCTTTTGCTTCCCACCTTTTTTGCATCCTTGCCCAGGCTTCTAACTTGATTCTGGGGTGTCTTTCTTTGCTGGATTGCTTTCCCCTTCCCGTCATTTCTTTGGACTACTTCATTTGCATGAGTGCACTTGTCGATGATCTCGAAAAGCTTCATGATAGAGGTTATTTGTCTTGTTGTCAGCTCTTGAATATTATACGATCTTGGACGCCTGACATGAATGCCCGTACTACAGATGCGTCAGTGATCTCGGGGGATCATATTCCAACATTTGTTGAATCGTCGAATAAAATCCATGAGAGGTTCATTGGGTTTCTATCGAAGGGCGTGCAAATTGTCTTCGATCATGTGTCTCTTGTAGGTTCCTTGAAAGTTTGCGATAAATTTCTTCCATAAATCTGCCCAGGAAGAGATCAAGGAGGGAGGGAGAGGAACAAGCCATGACCAAGCAAAACCCTTCAACGCTACTGGCAAATAGTTCACCAATGCGTTGTCATCTGTGTAGGATAACACGTAGGCTACAATAGTGTTGACCCCAAATCCGTACCGCCGCTGTCGTGCCAAAAGATGTATTGACGTCAGATCACACGCTGGCCTGAGAGATCTGTTTAGCTCTAGTGCAGGTCCTAAAATCGATGAAGTGCGGGCGTGCCAGTCAGTTTGATCCTGCTACTGACAAGATGTACAAAACAACTAAACATAAAGCATATAGACCGATAGGCCTATAACCAAAATAGCCGACTGGCCGATAAGCCAATGGAGAGATTCCAGCCGATGTCGATGTCAGCTGATGTAGTTAGGGTTTCAATCCATCGGTTGTGTCCTGAGCAAACATCTATATAAAGGGAATCGGCTGACGATGACATCGTGATATAGTAATGTAATATAACATCAACCAATCTCATGATCAAATAGACATTGATCTGAAGGTTAAAGCACACATCGGCTGGAGGTCCGATGGCATAAAACTCATAAGATAAGCAACAAAGGATAAACACTCTGTTGTCATCGGCTAAGACCAACTTCGTATATAATCCTTTTAAGCTGATGCAACGTCCAGATAACTCATCGGCTGAAACCTCGATGAAACAATGATTGATGCTTACTTACTGGAATAAATCTAACTTGCAACCACAACCTCATAGGTCGAACCTAATTGATGCAACATAAGGTTGATGATTGCCTGATAGATTTAGACAAGCCGATATGACACCGATCAAAGTGGTCATGTGTTAAATTTAAACAAGATAGTAAAACCATCAAAGAGAAGTTTAACACATCAGATAAGATCGACTAACCCTCCGATGAAACATTAGCATGAACCTATCGGCTTAATGAGACTTAGATTATCAACAACAATCTAGTAGGTCAGACCTACCCGATGCTGCACGAGATTGTATATGATAATCTAATAGTCAATGAGCGATAGATCTGTCTAATGTGATGGATGTAACAGATCTATCTAAAGTGACATTATGTTCAAAGAAACATCAACTTGATAAGAATATCGAATCTAACCGAGAAAGTCCTAACTAAGCCGATGTGTCTATAAACAGTAATGGAACTAAAGATTGAGATAATATACCTGGGCCGGCAGGACATTGGACTTACCCCTTCGCCGGAGATCAAAGCCAATGCAGCCCCGCGTCGGGTGCCAAGTTCCATCGGATGATGAATAAAAGGTGGCGATGCGCCGAATTGTATTGATCGTGAGATTGATATTAAATTAACCTCGGGCTTACATATTTATACCCGTAGGCTAACAGAGATCCTAATAGATTACAATCCAAACTTTCCTAAAGATAAAAGGAAACAAACTAAGTCCTTATCGGACACTAACACACTTTCCTAAAGACAAAACAAAAAGCTAACAAACTCTTCCTAATTAATAGATACAAGCCGCATCCTCCTTGAACTCGGTTTCTTCTGGATAAGATCTTCCCAAACCGAATATAACAAGAATCCGACTGGTGGAGATATTGATAAAAGATAACCTTCATCAACTGCTGCAGATCTCTAAGCCGATACTAGCTTTGAGCTGATATGAACACAGCCGATGGGGACACCGGGGCCTACCAAATTTTGGCGTTAACAGATAGCATAAAATAAAAATTTTCTACCGCGTAATCCAGGAAAGCTTACAAGTAAGGGTCTATAGAATGTTACCAAAAGACGCACAGTGCAGCAGAAATAGCTGATCAAAGTCTAGCCGTCCTCGAGCAACGCTTTGCCAACCTTGCCGACCTCGGACAGCACCTCGCTGACCTCGATCTGATCTCCCGACCAACTCCCCGATCACATCACCGACCATGATCCGATCGCCCGACCAGCTCGCCAACCACGTGGCCGACCACGATCCGATCTCTCGACCACCATCGCTGACCAACACCGCAATGTAGCAGTGTCTCTACCGGTATCCACTCATCAAGGGAGGAAGCGCCGAACACCCATGTGCTAGCACGCGATGCACGGCTAGGGTTTTGGCTCAGAAGTGGACTAGGATTTCCGTGGAGAAGTTGAACTGGCTTAGAAGTTGCGCACCTTGATCTCCACCCCTTGTCCTCCTTATATAAAGTTGGCCGATCGGACTCGTAAGCCTACCGGGACTCTACATTGAATCAGATCTTATCCTAACTGAGCCGTATCCGAGTCAAACTCGTGTGCCTGTTCCAACCCATTAAGTGTGCAACGCAATAGGTTCGTGTACACTTGGTCCCGGCACAAGAACACCTCTCGGCCAACCCTGTCAACAGCAGCCCCTAGCAGAACATATTGATACAAAAATATACACAAAGATCATATCGGTTGAACCTGTAATGTGTGCACAAATCCTTTTGCCTCATGATATCATTAAGCTATAGGCAAGACTCGTGCCATCCTATCATTAGCTTAATCATTCACTCGATCCCGTATTGGATTAAGTATCTGATGATTGACTCCTAATCACATCGGCGTGGTCATGCACTTCCATAATCCATTACATCGAGGGGCCCAGAGATATATCTCTCATAGGAGGGGCAAATTTCATCTTGATTATTCACATCCCTCTATATGCTTCATAGCAAACCTGAAGACTACTTTTGTAACTAGTCAGTTACATAATAGTGTTTGGCAGTCCCTAAGTAAGCCACTACACATGTTGAAAATCCACGATAATCTCAGGTCTAAGGAATTTGCACCAACATCACTTGAGACCAACTAATGGTACACTAATTCTCTGTAGTGTCTCAAGGTGGGTCTATCCAACAACATGTTCTCTAACATTTGTTCTCGTTTATTGATTTGGAATCTCCATACCATGAGACATGATCATCAATCTACACACCTGTTGATCTTAGAATCATATTCGTTCCATAGATATGATATATGATCAGGGATCATTTAGAATTAGATTTATACTACATAAAGAGTCCCTTGAATAAGTCACATACTTATTGATCAATACTAATTATCTATTTTATGGAACAGAATATTCATTAATACATAAATATTGATCATGATATCCAACATCTCCATATTGCCTCTAGGGCATATCACTAACAGTCTTTCACTTGCACTAGAGTCAATCATGTAAGTATCTAATACCCATTGCTCTAGTATGTGCCTCATGTTTCGGCTAAGGGAGCGGCTTTGTCAATGGATCGGCAATATTTAGATCCATGTGCACTTTGCATATCTTTACATCACCTATGTCCACTATCTCGTGGATGAGATGGTATCACCGAAAAATGTGTTTGGATTTCTAATGTGATCTAGGCTCCTTAGCCTATTGTTAACACCTAAATTTTGTAATTGAATCCCTAAGTCCTGGCAAGGATGAAGCAGAATCAGATCGGATGGTTTGACGGAGAAACAGAGGCTGCATCGGCTGAGAAGCGATCGGCTGTGAAGCCAGTCGGTTAAGGTTGAATCGTACAAGAGCGGCCGATAGCCGATTCTAGGTTCAGAGAAGATAAAACCGTTTTTGTTGCAGATGTTTGAAGATAAATAGAAGATTTGGTTATCAGTTTGTGCGTTAAAAGATAATGCCATCTATGGATAGAGTCCTATAACGGCAATTGTATCTATAAATTAGGAGTTTGTTTAAACTGTTTATTGTAATGTGGCGTGGGTCCTTCCTGGGATATCGTCATATTTTAAAAACTAGTTTAGATAGAGTCCAGGGTCTGTACAGATAATGTTATTTTGGGTATAAATAAGACCCGAGACCCCCTGTAAAATACACAATCAATCAATCAAACAACTTTCGGCGCATCGCCACACCTTTTCTTTAGACGAGCAATTGATTTGGCTACGGGCTGCGTAGTTTCGATCCCCAAATCCAGGTAATTGCTTGTCATTAGTGGTATGTTCTGCTGAGTCTAGTGCTTCCATTGTAATGACACATTAGATTCAGGGGTTTATATTGCTCTATTTACCATATATCGCATATAAACTGGAGCAATGTTTAGATCTATCCTGCCATCGGCCAGTTCTATCAAGAACCCGCAGCCGATAGGGCTAGATCCAAAGGTTGGACTAGTTTATATGCGGTATCCACCGTCTCGAGAGGTATAAATCAGCTACAACAGATCAGGTTGTTCTTTTTATACTTAATGCTGCATCAACATTGAACTATTAAGTCGTTTTTAGAACTTCTAATGATCTGTTCGGTTAGATTTATATGTTTAGGGACAGTGCCGGGGTTTCAGTCGGCCTTATCTGCCCTGATATATTTTAGTATATTTATTACTAGATTTATGTTAGGACTGCCTCTTATATTAAGACCCCATTCTTGTCGGACATCATAAGCCGAAATCGGTCTGCTATCAACAGCCGACGGCCGATTTCCTAGGCTAAGCATATCTGGTTCAAGAATGATATCTTATCATAAGAATCTTCGGAGTACTAGCTGATCCATAGTTAGCTTTCCAGTATCAGCTAGATTATCAATACATATAATTATTATCCTTTACTATATTTGGGTTAAGCGGCTGATGCTGTCTCGGTATAGCCGATCCATTCTAGTCGCTTGGCTTAAATATATTTTAGGATAGCATATATATGCTCATGGATTCCCTCAGCCGATCCAGTGGGGATCTAACCTAACACTTAATGCATATATCTTGTTTTTCTTGTTGGTTAGCAGATCAAACCAACTGGCACGCCTTGTACTGCACAGGCAGTCGAGAAAGACACTGCACTGGAGTTAAGCGGATCTCCCAGCCAGCGTGTGAGAGAAATTTCTCGTCAACACGCTTGTTGGCACGCCCGGTGGGACTTTCTCTGTCGGCTCGGCTAGGACGCATCGACTCAGCCGACGAGATGGTCGACTCCAAGAGCCCCAATGTTTCTCAGGACAACATCGTGCCTGTGAAGATGGAGCAGTTATCGGCTGAGCAGCAAGCCGATTACAAGAAGATGGTGGAAGAGCTCCAGAGCAACTACTTGCAATCGTTCACCCAGACTAGATCCAGGGCTGTACATCAAAAGTACAAGTTCAGCATGGACGAACTCAAGGCATCCTCCTCCAGTGGATCAAAAGGCAAACAAAAGGTGGAGGAGCCGATTCAAGAACAAGATGATTCGGCCCTGCATATCTTGCAAGACCAGATCGATTCGGCCGTCCATCACGCGCTGGTCAACAAGAGTAGCATCCTTGTCAACACTCTCAACAACATGATCGCTACCGTGGTCGACGCCAAGATAGCCAACCAGCTGCAACGGGGGCTGACGTACTTCACAAACGGCCAGTTTCCTGGTTACAGGATGTTGGTCACCCAGAATCGACCGATCCCACCGCCAACACAACCAAGGCCGCTAGGAGGGGTCCTCGGCCAGCCGAATCCAACTGAATCGGCTATAAGGCCAGTGATTACAATGCTGAACCGACAGCAACCGTTGCCCTAGGATTAGATCGCTAACATGTTCAACGATAATCAGCGGTGAGCCGGTGCCCAGATTGACACGGACGGACGGTACAACGCCGGTGGCCGAGCAGTGTTCCCGGACCACCAACGTCGCCACCGGCGCATCGGCCGCCTCCCGCTGATCATCCACTCCACTACCAGTATCAAGGAGGCCATCAAGATCACCACTACATGCCTCAGACGCCACCACCACTGTATCGGCAAGCACCCACGCCATATGACCCATATGAGCCGATACAGCAGGACAACCGGACTTGGGCCGATCTGATTGCAGATGTCATGCGCGATCAATTCGGCCTCAAGCCAAAGGACTCAGGGAACATGTATCGGTATCCCTATCCAGAGCATTTCGTGCGAATTCCGTTCCCCAACCGATACAAAATCCCAGATTTTTCGAAGTTCTCAGGGCAAGACAACGTATCAACCTACGAGCATGTTAGCCGATTCTTGGCGCAGTGCGGCGAAGCATTGGCTACAGACGCCTTGAGAGTCCGGTTGTTCCCTCTGTCTCTTTCATGATCGGCTTTTACCTGGTTCTCCTCATTGCCTTCCAACTCAATTCAGAGCTGGGCCAATCTCGAAATGAATTTATCGAACCTCACCAGTATCAGGCAAAAGCACAACAAATCGGTTCAAGAATACATCCAACGCTTCAGAGAGATGAGGAACCGATGCTACAACCTGGTGCTATCGGACGCCCAGTTGGCCGATTTGGCCTTTCACGGCTTAATCGAGCCAATCCGAGAGCAGTTCTCTGTGCAGGACTTCGACAGTCTAGCCCACCTGGCGTAGAAGGTGACGGCTCACGATCAGCGATTCCAAGACACTAGGAAGGCCATCAAAAACATAACTCAAGTCGTCATTGAATCAGACTATGATTCCAATGACGATGACACAGAAGTGGCAGCAGCCAAATGGGCCAAGAACAAAAAAGCCATCGTCTGCCAATGGCTGCTGAAGACGGCCAAAGAAGAAAGATACGACTTCGACATCACCAAGGCCGAAAGGATTTTTGACTTACTGCTCAAGGAGAAACAGATCCAGCTCCCTGAAAATCATGTGATCCCATCGGCCGAGGAACTAAAGAAGAAGAAATATTGCAAGTGGCACAACTCCACATCCCATGCCACTAACGATTGCAAAGTCTTCAGGCAGCAAATCCAGTCGGCAATTGAGGCCGGGAAATTGAAGTTTGCCGATTCAAGTCGACCGATGACGGTAGACGGCAATCCTTTCCCGGTCAACACAGTTCAAGCCCAACATAGTTCCCACAACGACGAACACAGGAACTTATCGACTGTAAGCCCAACCCAGTTCATCCCTAGAGCCATGCGGCTAAATCAGAGGCGGCGGTCCGTCCATGGTCGGCTCGGCCCGATCCATCAAGACTTCTACATCGATGAAGACAACAACGACAACAACCGCGATGGTGCCCGTCCGATCTCTTCACAAAGACGCAGAAAAGAAGAATTCAACGACTCAAGCATGAAGGGAGAGAGGATGAAGTTTAGCACATGATCGAAGAACGGAGCCGTCAGTTGGGTAAGATCAAAAGGCGATGGGTTCCCAAAGAGAAAGCCGCCGCAGCCGACGAGGAGCAAGCCAAGGAGAGTCCAGCCGATCAAGCCAGGAGGGCGGCCAAAGGGAAAGGCAAAGTTTCTGCATGGTCAACATGGTGTTCATACTGCCAACCGAATTCAGTGCTCCTAAAGCCGAAGCAGACACCATCGAGGACGACTTAGTGAAACTAGTAATCTGACCAGACCAAGCTATTTTTGACAAACCCAAGGGGACCGAAAATCGACACTTGAAGCCGTTGTACGTTAAAGGATTCGTCAACGGCAAGCCGATGTCCAAGATGCTAGTTGATGGGGGAGCTGCAATCAACCTCATGCCCTATGTAACATTCAGAAAACTAGGCAAAGGAGCCGAAGACCTGATAAAAACCAATATGGTGCTCAAAGACTTCGGCGGCAACCCGTCAGAAGACCTGAACGTTGAACTGACCATCGGCAATAAGACCGTGCACACAACATTCTTTGTCATCGACAGGAAGGGGTCTTACAGCCTGCTACTCGGAAGGGACTGGATACACGCTAATTGTTGCATTCCTTCTACAATGCATCAGAGCCTGATCCAATGGGACAGCGACAAGATTGAGATCGTACCAGCCGACAGGTCAGTTAGCATCGTCAGTGCCGATTTGCCGCTTTGGGAAATCGAAGGCATCGATTGTTTGTCTGGAAAAATCTGGCAAGCCGATTTTCTAAATGTGTCCAATTGGAGATGACGAGCCACAGTTGCTGCTTTGAACAAGGCATGGTGAAGGGCTCAAGCGTCTTCGGCATGGACATCACAGACGAAGACGATGGCAAGCTCGGACAAGGTTTCACGTCGACCGACGAATTAGAAGAAATTGACATCGGCTCTGGTGACAAGCCGAGGCCGACGTATATTAGCAAAAATCTATCTCCTCATTGTAGATCCCAGCTTATTGATTTGTTAAAAGAATATAAAGATTGCTTTGCTTGGGAGTATTTCGAGATGCCTGGCCTTAGCCGATCGATAGTGGTCCATCAACTGCCGATTAAGGCTGGCTACCGGCCGTTCAAACAGCCTCCCAGGAGGTTTAAAGCCGATATGTATGATGCAATCAAGGCCGAAATCACTCGGCTATATGATGCGGGATTCATTTGGCCTTGCCGATACGCCGAGTGGGTCTCAAACATTGTCCCAATGTTGAAGAAAAAACGGTAAACTAAGGGTATGCATCGATTTCAGGGATCCAAACAAGGCCACCCCTAAGGATGAATACCCAATGCCAATAGCCGATTTGCTCGTTGATGCTGCTTCAGGCCACAAAATTATTAGTTTCATGGACGACAATGCAGGTTATAATCAGATATTTATGGCCGACGAAGACATCCACAAGACTGCTTTTCGTTGTCCTGGCGCAATCGGCTTGTACGAATGGGTGGTAATGACGTTCGGCTTGAGGAATGTTGGGGCAACATATCAATGGGCCATGAACTACATTTTTCATGACATGATCGGCTCACTAGTAGAGATCTACATTGATGACGTGGTTGTCAAGTCCAGGGAGATAGAGGGCCATATAGCTAATCTGAGACAAGTGTTAGAGCGGACGAGGAAATATGGCCTGAAGATGAATCCACTTAAGTACGCATTCGGCGTATCGGCTGGGCAGTTCCTGGGATTTATTTTTCATGAAAGAGAAATTGAGGTTACACCAAGGAGCATAAATGCTATCAAGACAATTCAGCCTCCGAAGAACAAGAAACAACTCCAATCTTTGATCGGCAAAATCAACTTCATCAGGCGATTCATAGCCAATCTCTCAGAAAAATGGAGCTGTGCACACCACTGCTTCGGCTGAAAGCCGATCAAGCATTCACATGGGGGACAGAGCAACAAAAGGCTTTGGACAACATCAAGGATTATCTCAGTTCCCCTCCAGTTCTAATGCCTCCACAAAAAGGATATCGTTTAATCTGTACCTATCAGCCGATGACAAGTCAATCGGATCCGTTTTAATCCAAGAAGTTGAGGGCAAAGAAAAAGCCATCTTCTATCTCAGCCGACGGTTACTAGACGCAGAAACAAGGTATTCGCCTGTGGAGAAGCTATGTCTATGCCTCTATTTTTTGTGTACAAAGTTAAGGCATTATCTGCTATCCAACGAGTGCACAATAATCTGCAAAGCCGATGTAGTTAAGTACATGCTATCGGCTCCAGTGTTGAAAGAAAGAATTGGAAAGTGGATTTTTGCGCTAACAGAGTTTGATTTGAGGTATCGGGCACCCGGGCAGTCAAAGGACAAGCTATAGCCAATTTTATTGTGGAGCACGAAATAACTCGATCGGCTCGGTGGAAATTATGCCTTGGACTTTGACATTTGACGGCTCGGTTTGCACCAACGGCTTCGGCATCGCCTTAGTCATTATTTCACCCAGGGGGGCAAGTTTCGAATTTGCTTTCGCTATAAACCCCCACGCTACAAACAACCAAGCCGAATACGAAGCCATCCTTAAAGGATTACATCTACCCAAGGAAGTTGAAGCCCACGCCATCGAAATAATGGGATATTCATTGTTATCATCAGCCAATTATCAGGAGAATACGAATGCAAAAACGATGCACTGATGGTCTATTATCAGCAATGCCGGGAATTAATGGATAGTTTTCGGCTAGTTACTTTGAAACATATCCCCAGAGAGCAGAACACAGAAGCCAATGGTTTAGTCAAGGGGCATCGGGCTATCGGCCGATGTTGAAAGAGATTAACATAGAGGTTGCCGCCATTACAGCCGATGATTGGAGGTTTGAAGTTTACAGCTATCTAAAAAACCCCTCTCAATCGGCTACAAGGAAATTACGATACAAGACGTTAAGATATGTTTTGCTCGATGAAGATCTGTACTATTGGACGATTGATGGTGTGCTACTCAAGTGTTTGGGAGCCAATCAGGCCAAAGTGGCCATCGGAGAAGTGCATGAAGGAATCTGTGGCACGCACCAATCGGCCCACAAAATGAAGTGGATGCTTCGCCGAGCAGGATATTTCTGGCCGACAATGGTGGAGGATTGTTTCAAGTATTACAAGGGTTGCCAGGATTATCAGAAATTTGGCGCCATACAACGAGCACCAGCGTCGTCTATGAACCCAATTATTAAGCCTTGGCCGTTCAGAGGATGGGGCATCGATATGATTGGCCAGATCAATCGACCCTCAAGCAAAGGGCATAAATTTATTCTAGTGGCAACAAATTATTTCACAAAATGGGTGGAGGCAGTTCCTCTGAAGAAAGTGGATTCTAAGGACGCAATCGAGTTTGTCAAAGAACATATTATCTATCGATTTGGCGTCCTACAAATGATAACAATAGACCAAGGATCTATCTTCGTATCGGATGAGTTTGTTCAGTTTGCCGACGGCGTGGGGATCAAGCTACTTAATTCTTCGCCATACTACGCACAAGCCAACGGGCAAGCCGAAGCTTCAAATAAAAGTTTGATTAAATTGATCCAAACAATGGCACAGCCGATTAGCCGAATCATTGTGGGTGTATCGGATGGCATGCCACGGATCAATTAAAGTCCCTCCGTACAAGCTGGTCTACAGGCATGAGGCGGTGCTACCATGGGAAAGCGTTATTGGCTCAAGGCGCATTCAACTACAGGATTAACTCATGATTCGTCTCTGGTTGCTTAGCCGATTTATGACAGCCAATGTCTTGTTTCAATAAGGCATTGCCTTTAGGCATTTTTATGCAACTTTTTTCCCTAAGTTTTCTACGGTCAGCTAATGATTGGCCGATAGCAACGACAATGAGGTGCAAATGGCTCTGATTCACAATTTTGTCGACACCGAAGCTATCAACAAAATTTGGGGGCATATACATACACGAGCCAATTACAAAATTGGGTGTCAGGAAATTTTTGTTTTAAGCTTCGTAATCGGCGGTCAATATAAAGGCGTTTCAGGCGTTAAGATCGACAGTCGTGGCATGGTTTCGGAATCGGCAAACGTGACGTAACACGGATGGCTAGAGCCGATTTCAGCATAGGCAATTTAGAATTGACAGTCATACCGAGATAGTACATGCGACCGGAGCCGATCTCGTTTACAAGCATAGTTGCAAAAAATTGACAAGTTATACTAAACAAGGCAAGAGCCAAAACCGATTACAAAATTTGAACAGTTGATCAGAGTTAAAGCCCATTACAAAAGTTCGGTGGATATATTACATAAAGCTCTAGCCGATTCCAGAATACTAAAATATTACAAGGGAGTTCATTTCTTCAGGAAATCGGCTATAGCCGACAACGCTGTCCGCTTGATCTGGTCCACCTTCTCGATGGCCTTGACGTCGTCAGCTTCGGACCCAGCCACCGGCCGAATGCATTTCACCAAGTCCCGGAGATGTGCCACAGCCGCCTTGATACTTTGACGTTGAGCGTCGATTTTGGCTAGCAGGCTGGCCATGTACTCCTTGTGGACGTCGATCTCGTTCGTGACTTGAACGAGATCGGCCATCGGCTAGTCTGGCGTGAGAGGAGCTGCTCGAGCTTGGCCGCCGGCTCGGTTTCGGGCGATCGAAGGCGGCCTTCTGACCCTCGATGGCTTCCTTGGTCGACTGGAGGGTTGCCGATGTCAGCTAGGCTAGCCCTCAGGTCCTCGGCCAGCGTCACCAGCGCCTCCTTGCCGATCTTGCCAGACTCCTCGAACTCCGACAAGTCGAAATTGAGGAGGTCGGCTATGTTTTGCAAAGAGAAGAAAATGATTAGAAAAAGTTGTTGAGTTGGCAGAGCCGATCATAGAGTTCAGTCGGCTTACCTTGGGCACCAGGGTCAGAGCAACTGGCTCGGCTGGTTCACCGCCTGCAGCCGTCGGGGTGTCATCATCGGCGCCATTGCCGCCGCCCTTGGCGATCACAATGTGCCCACTGGACGCTGGGGACAGCCGACGGAGATCGTGGGGCTACAAAAGAAAGGGTTAGCAGTCAAGTCGGCTAAGTTTTATAAGTCAAATTGCAAGGGATGGTTACCGACGGTGCGTGACGTGGAGTGCGGCCAGCCAATTTCTTGACCTGAGAAGGATTATTCTGTTAGATGCAAGCGGTATCATCATAAGGCCAAATTTGATGAGACGAGAGCTTACCGGTCGATTTTTCGCGGGGGGACTCGGAACTGGCGGGACGTCGGCTGGAGCGTTGATGGATTCATGGCTCGAGCTCTCGGATTCAGCCGCCGCTCCAACAGCCGCCGGCATCTCCTCGCTAGTGACGGTGTCGTCAAGAAACTAAGCGACGCTCGGGTCCACGGGGAGAAGGCTGCCGGCCGGCTCGATCGGCTTCTTCTCCTTCAGCTTCTTGGGGGCAGGCACGGCCGATGGCTGTGCGGGAGGCGCAGCCCTTTTCTTGTGAGCAATCGGCTCGCACACTTGCCCACGCAGTAGGGACGCCAGCTTCGGCGCGTTCCAGCCGATCGCCGATGGAGCAAGACCACCCCCATCCAGAACACCTAGGCGGTATTCGATGGGGATCCCGGAGTCGCTCACCGTCGGCCGTTCCGTCTCGGTCTCCTGCAAACCAGAGGGGTGTTAATCGGCTACATCGGTCGATGATAAGAAATGAAAAAATCATTTGGAGTTTAAAACTTATCGAGGGGATTTCTTCGGGCAGGAGCAGGTCGACGTAATAAGATTACCGTTGGTGGAAGATGTGTCGTTAGATTTCGGCCCACCATTGGTCGTAGGCTATGTTAGTGATATGCCCTAGAGGCAACATGGAGATGTTGGATATCACGTCAATGTTTATGTATTTATGAATAAAGTGTTATTCAGTTCCATGAAATAGACATCTTGTATTGATCAATAAGTACGTGACTTATTTATGAGACTCGATATTATTGGAACAAATATGATTCTAAGATCGGCATGTTTATTGATTGATGATCATGTCTCATAGATCATGGGTATGGAGATACCAAATCAATAAACATGGACATATGTGTTGGAGAATACATTGTTGGATAGACCCACCATGAGACACTACTGGAATCAATGTGCCATTAGGTTGGTCTCGGGTAGTGTTGGTACAAAGTCCTTAGACTGAGATCACCATGGATTCCAACATGTGTAGTAGCCTACTTTGGGACTACCAAACGCTATTCCGTAGCTGGGTAGTTATAAAGGTAGTTTTCGGGTTTGCTATGAAACATGGAGTGGGATGTGAGTGATCAAGATGGAATTTGCCCCTCCTTTGGAGAGATATCTCTGGCCCCTCGAGGTAATGGATTATGGAAATGCATGGGCATGATAAGTTGATTGAGGAGTCAATCAACGACGGATAATCCAATACGGTTCGAGTGAATGGTTAAGCTATTGAAGGGATGGCACACATCTTGCCTATAGCTTAACGGTATCGTAAGGCAAAGGGATTTGTGTACACATTACAGGTTCGAGCCGATATTATTCTTGTATACTATGGTGTCAATATGTGCTGCTAGGCGCCACTGTTGACGGGTCGGGTGAGTTGGACTCGAGCCGACGATATGCTAAGTTAGACTATAGCCGAGACCGAGTATACCTGAACCTACGGGGTCGCACGCTTAAGGGGATAGAATAGATATTCAAGTTGGACTCGGATACGGCTCGATCGGATAGGGATCCGATCGGATAGAGTCCTATGGTCTTACGACGTATGGGCGGCCGACTCTATGAGATTCGGATAGGATCCGATTTGAAATAGAGTCCGATCGGCCACTAGTCCCGATCGGCCAACTCTATATAAAGGGCGAGGGTGGAGAGGCTGCGACACATCGGTGGATCGCTTTAAACCGAATCCGCAACGAAGTCGCCGAGATCAAACTCCACGGAAACCCTCCCCACTTTCGAGTCAAACCCTAGCCTTGCATCGCGTGCTAGCACACGGGTGTTCGGCGTTACGTCCCGGACGTGTGGATACCGGTAGAGCGCGTGGTGCGTTGCACGCGCTGTTGATCGGCTACGAATCGGCTGTGGTGGAATCGGCTGCGGTCGAGTGCATCGGAGCGAGGCGCGAGAACGCGGTCAGACGACTCTGCGAATCGACTGATTGGTGAATCGGCTGTCCCCGGGAATCGGCTGTCATCGGCCAGCACAGTTCTAGATCGGATAGCCCTGATTGGCTGTTTCCGTTGCATACTCCAATCGGTAACGATCTATCGGCCCTTACTTGCAAGTGTTCCTTGTTTGCGCGGTAGAAAAGTTTTTGTTTTCGTCTAGAGTAGCTTCCGCGTAACCCTTCAGTGGTATCAGAGCTAATCTTGCTTAGTTCGGGTTTTAGATTGGATCTGGAACAAGTTTTGTGCACGGGTTGATTAGATCAATCGGTTTTACGGGATCTGTTGAGGAGAGTTAATGGTAATTGCGTTCCTTGATAGTGTATCGGAACGGCGTAATGTGATTACGTCGAAGCAATATCCATAGAACTCGGTTTGAGTCGGCTTCGAGATAGCGTTCCTTGATAGTGTATCGGAACGGTATAATGTGATTATGTGAATTTCGTGTGGTGTACCCCTTATAGGTCGTGTGCGTACCCCTTATAGGTCGTCTCGATGCCGTATCTCTGCGATAGGTAGAAAATGTTCTACGCCTAACTTGTTTTTGCAGAGAATACTTTGAGATGGTATGGCTCTATTGTATGTATGAGATGCATGTGATGCATGTAATATTCTTTCATATGTGCAATCCTGTAATATTCTTTCATACGTGCAATGCTTGTAATATTCTTTCACGACTGCGAGTCGATGTAATCTTCAATTAGAGCTTCTATAGTACTAGCTTAGTTTGAAGAAATCAAGCATCATGCACATTGGAAGATGGTGCTGAAGATGGAGATCCTCAGCGCCGGCATGGAGATGGAGATCACCATGTGAAGGGGGCCATACTATTTCATAATATGCTATTCTACTTGCTTTCATATGTGATATGTTTGTTTGATAGGATAGCATCCCTCGCAAAATTAAGTAGTAATGATGCCCTTCCAAATGTTGCACCCGTCACCGTTATGCTCGTCAATGGTGGGTCCGCCAAAGCGAGTGCCATTCTCTATCATAACACGAGGGGGTATATGTCGGACATATACATGCGGGAGCATTTGGTTTACTTAACAAGGCTATCAAAACAGTTTTGGGTCTTGGGGCATAGGTTGGGGTGGGGGCATGGAGATGCCACACCAACAACAAGAGTCACATAGAGATGTGATTAGCAAGGAGTTGCTTAACGATATTATTAATTTTCTAGCGGTGATGCCAAAGCTCACTAGAAAATTAACTAACATGTGGATCTTGACCCAATACGTAACTTAGAGGGAAGGTGTAAAATACGTAATGGGAGTCTAATGTTAAATTGTTTAACAATAGACATGGCATAAACATTGTGCTAAACTTTGCTTTTACTTTGTAGAATAAATGGCGGCTAATACTACACCCAGTGCTTTTAATTTGCGATCTATTCTCGAAAAGGAAAAATTAAATGGAACAAACTTTATGGATTGGTATCGCAACTTGAGAATTGTTCTCAAGCAAGAGGGGTAAGGAGTACGTTCTTGAAGTACCCTATCCCGAGGATTTGGCGAATAATGCCACTTGCAAGCTGCACGGAGAGCTTACGAGAAGCACACTAATGATGCCCTAGATATAAGCTGTCTCATGCTAGCTACAATGTCCCCGAGCTTCGAAGCAATATGAGAGCGATGCTCACACTATTATTCGGGGACTGCGTGGCATGTTTGAGAACCAAGCTCGGGCCGAGAGGTTCAACACCTCGAAGTCCTTGTTTGCGTGCGAGCTTGTTGAGGGAATCCCGTCGATCCGCATGTGATAAAGATGATTGGCTACATTGAGAGTCCGGAAAAACTAGGTTTTCCCCTTAGCCAAGAGTTGGCTACGATGTGATTCTCCGGTCGCTCCCTCCGAGCTTTGAGCCATTCATATTAAATTATCACATGAACAATATGGATAGAACCTTGGCTGAATTGCATGGGATGCTAAAGACAGTGAGGAGAGTATCCAGAAAACGGTCATCATGTGATGATGATGCGAAGGCAAGCGCAAACCACTGTCAAGAAACTTTGCACCAAGAGGAAGCTAACTCCGATGAGATCGCGAGTGCCTCTAATGCAAAGAAGGGCAAGAAGGGTCGGCGGCATCGGATGCCGTTTGCTTCTATTGCAAGGAGACAGGCCACTGGAAAAGGAACGCAAGAAGTACATGGAGGATCTCAAAAAGAAGCAAAGTACGACTTACGCCTGGTATTAATGTTATAGACATTAATCTTGCTACTTCACCTACGACTCTTGGGTATTTGATACCGGATCGTAGCTCATATTTGCAAATCGTTGCGGGAATGAGAAGAAGTAGAGGATTGAGAAGGGCGAGGTGAACCTGCGCGTCGGCAATGGAGCAAGCGTTGCTACGATTCTTGTCGGCAGAGTACCACTTCATCTACCTTCGGATTAGTTTTGGAATTAAATAATTGTTATTGTGTTCCAACACTATGTCAAAACGTTATTTCCGCTTCATGTTTGCAAGCGGAAGGATATGATTTTAGATCAATGAACAATGGTTGTTCAATATATCTCGAGATATGTTCTATTTTCATGCTCCATTGGTGAATGGATTATACGTTTTGAATCTTGAAGCGTCTCCCATCTATAACATTAATACGAAAGGCAACTCTCTAATGATATAAACCCCACGTTTATTTGGCATTGTCGCTTAGGCCATATAAATAAGAAAAGCATGGAGAAGCTCCATAAGGATGGATTGCTTCACTCTTATGATTTTGAATCATTTGAGACATGTGAGTCTTGTTTACTTGGTAAGATGACAAAGGCACCTTTCACGGGACATAGTGAGAGAGCAAGTGACTTATTGGCACTCGTACATACGATGTATGTGGACCAATGAGCTCAACGGCCAAAGGTGGTTATCAATACTTCATTACCTTTACCGATGACTTTAGTACATATGGTTATATCTACTTAATGAGGCATAAGTCCGAATCCTTTGAAAAGTTCAAAGAATTCCAGAATGAAGTACTGAGAATCATTTAGGGAAAACAATCAAGTTTCTACGATCGGATCGTGGAGGGGAATACTTGAGCCAAGAGTTTGGTAATCATCGAAAGATTGTGGAATTGTTCCACGTTGACTCCGCCGGGAACTCCACAATGGAATGGGGTGTCCGAATGGAGAAATCGCACCTTGTTGGACATGGTGCGGTCGATGATGAGCCAAAGTGATCTTTCGTTATCCTTACGGGGATATGCTCTTGAAACATGCGCTCACACTAAATAGAGTTCCATCTAAGTCGGTTGAAAAGACACCATATGAGATATGGACAGGGCAACCCCCTTGTTTGTCTTTTCTCAAAATATGGGGATGCGAAGCTTATGTAAAAACGTTTGATCGACAAGCTCACACCCAAATCGACAAGTGCTTCTTTGTGGGATATCCTAAGGAAACTAAGGGATATTTCTTTTATAATCGGGAACAAGGCAAAGTGTTTGTCGCCCGACACGGTGTCTTCTTGGAGAAAGAGTTTCTTTCAAGAAGGGTTAGTGGGAGCAGGGTGCATCTTGAAGAAGTTCAAGAAACACCGAAAAACGTTTCGCGACCACGGAACCACAACATGAGGAGCAAAGTGTTGCGCCACCGGTTGTAGATACACCAGGCCCACGGAGGACTTAAAGATCACGTCGTGCACGACAGTACACAGTGCGGAACAACGTGATATATTGTTGTTGGACAACGATGAACCTAAGACCTATGAGGAAGCGATGGTGGGACCCGATTCCAACAAGTGGCTTGGAGCCATGAAATCCGAAATAGAATCCATGTACGACAATCAAGTTTGGAACTTGGTTGATCCACTGATGGTGTCAAAACCATTGAGTGTAAATGGGTTTTTAAGAAAAAGGCCGATATGGATGGAAATGTTCACATCTATAAGGCGCGATTGGTGGCGAAAGGTTTTAAACAGATTCAAGGAGTTGATTATGATGAAACCTTCTCGCTCGTCGCAATGCTTAAATCTATTCGAATTATCCTAGCGATTGCTGCATATTTCGATTATGAGATATGGCGAGATGGATGTCAAAATGGCTTTCCTAAATGGAAACCTAAGCGAGGATGTATACATGATACAACCTCGGGGTTTTGTCGATCCACAATCGCTGGAAAGATATGCAAGCTACAGAAATCCATTTATGGATTGAAGCAAGCATCTCGGAGTTGGAATATTCGTTTTGATGAAGTAATCAAAGGGTTTGGTTTCATCAAAAACAAAGAAGAGGCTGTGTTTACAAAAGGTCGTGGGAGCACAATTGTATTTCTAATCTTATATGTGGATGACATATTGTTGATTGGAAATGATATCCCTATGCTAGAATCTGTCAAGTCTTCATTGAAAAATAGTTTTTCCATGAAAGACTTAGGGGAGGCAGCATACATATTGGGCATTCGGATCTATAGAGATAGATCCAAGAGGCTAATTGGATTAAGCCAAAGTACATACATTGACAAGGTGTTGAAAAGGTTCAACATGCATGATTCCAACAAAGGTTTCTTGCCCATGTCACATGGCATTAATCTTAGCAAGAATCGGTGTCCTCGGACACATGATGAGCGGAATAAGATGGGTATGGTTCCATATGCTTCGGCAATTGGATCCATCATGTATGCCATGCTTTGTACACGCCCAGATGTCTCGTATGCTCTGAGTGCTACGAGCAGATACCAGTTAGATCCAGGTGAAGGTCACTGGACTGCCGTAAAGAATATCCTTAAGTACTTGAGAAGAACTAAGGATATGTTCCTAGTCTATGGAGGTGAAGAAGAGCTCGTCGTAAGTGGTTACGCCGATGCTAGCTTCCAAACAGACAAGGATGATTATAGATCGCAATCTGGGTTCGTGTTTTGCCTGAACGGAGGCACAGTCAGCTGGAAGAGTTACAAGCAGGATACTCTTGTTGATTCTACAACGGAGGGCGAGTACATTGCTGCTTCGGAAGCTGCAAAGGAGGCTGTTTGGATCAAGAAATTCGTTTCTGAGCTTGGTGTGATGACTAGTACGACTGGTCCAATGTCTCTCTATTGTGATAATAGTGGAGCCATTGCGCAAGCCAAGGAGCCGAGGTCACATCAGAAGTCCAAACACATACTTCGGCAATATCATCTCATCCGCGAGATAGTGGGTCGTAGGCTAGTCGTACTATGTTAGTGATATGCCCTAGAGGCAACAAGGAGATGTTGGATATCACGTCAATGTTTATGTATAAATGAATAAAGTGTTATTCAGTTCCATGAAATAGACATCTTGTATTGATCAATAAGTACGTGACTTATTTATGAGACTCGATATGTATGAATCTATTTCTAAATGATCCCTGATCATATATCATATTATTGGAACAAATATGATTCTAAGATCGGCATGTTTATTGATTGATGATCATGTCTCATAGATCATGGGTATGGAGATACCAAATCAATAAACATGGACATATGTGTTGGAGAACACATTGTTGGATAGACCCACCATGAGACACTACAGGAATTAATGTGCCATTAGTTGGTCTCAGGTAGTGTTGGTACAAAGTCCTTAGACCTGAGATCACCATGGATTCCAACATGTGTAGTAGCCTACTTTGGGACTACCAAACGCTATTCCGTAACGGGTAGTTATAAAGATAGTTTTCGGGTTTGCTATGAAACATGGAGTGGGATGTGAGTGATCAAGATGGAATTTGCCCCTCCTTTGGAGAGATATCTCTAGGCCCCTCGAGGTAATGGATTATGGAAATGCATGGGCATGCTAAGTTGATTGAGGAGTCAATCAACGGACGGATAATCCAATACGGTTCGAGTGAATGGTTAAGCTATTGAAGGGATGGCACACATCTTGCCTATAGCCTAACGGTATCATGAGGCAAAGGGATTTGTGTACACATTATAGATTCGAGCCGATATTATTCTTGTATACTATGGTGTCAATATGTGCTGCTAGGCGCCGCGTGTGACTCGGCGAGTTGGACTCGAGCCGACGATCGGCTAAGTTAGACTATAGCCGAGACCGAGTATACCTGAACCTACTGGGTCGCACGCTTAAGGGGATAGAATAGATATTCGAGTTGGACTCGGATACGGCTCGATCGGATAGGGATCCGATCGGATAGAGTCCTATGTCTTACGACGTATGGGCGGCCGACTCTATGAGACTCGGATAGATCCGATTTGAAATAGAGTCCTGATCGGCCACTAGTCCCAGTCGGCCAACTCTATATAAAGGGGCGAGGGGTGGAGAGCTGCGACACATCAGTGGATCGCTTTAAACCGAATCCGCAACAGAAGTCGCCGAGATCAAACTCCACGGAAACCCTCCCCACTTTCGAGCCAAACCCTAGCCTTGCATCGCGTGCTAGCACACGGGTGTTCGGTGTTCGTCCCCGGACATGTGGATACCGGTAGAGCGCTGCTGCGTTGCACGCGTTGATCGGCTACGAATCGGGCTGTGGTGGAATCGGCTGCGGTCGAGTGCATCGGAGCGAGGCGCGAGAACGCGGTCAGACGACTCTGCGAATCGGCTGATTGGTGAATCGGTTGTCCCCGGGAATCGGGTCATCGGCGGCCACAGTTCCGGATCGGATAGCCCGATTGGCTATTTCCGCATACTCCAATCGGTAACGATCTATCGGCCCTTACTTGCAAGTGTTCCTGGTTTGCGCGGTAGAAAAGTTTTTGTTTTCGGCTAGCGTAGCTTCCGCGTAACCCTTCAGTCTATGCTTTTCTTGAGCACCAGAGTCATCTCGCCAATGCTGCCGAGGGGAGGGCTGGTTATGTTCAGCAGCCGATGCATTATCAGTTCTTGGCTCACAACTCCCCTCATCTCAATCTTGTTGGCATAATAGAAGCCGACGGGCAGTTGTCCAAGACCAAACTGCCTCGCAGCCGACACCGGATAGTAAAATTTATAACTTTTGGCCACTGATCGGCCCTAGTGGATCCCGGTCGACAAGATGCAGGGGGTCAGAGGGGGTCAGAGCGGCGATGAACAACTCCCTACACCTAGGGTTGTTGGCTGAGTTGATGTCTTCCCAGTTGAAATTGGCTGGCAACTCGAACAGTGCCTGATCCGGGTAAAAGTACCAGGTGCGGTTCTCGCGCGACAGCCCGTCGTACATGGCGATAAACCATTCGGCCAGTAGGTTGGCCGATTGCTTTGAGCCTGCATGAGTAGCCGCTGCTCCTCCATAGCTCATGCATCTGGTGGTGATGATCTCGTTGCCGTCTTCGTCTTCGATCGGCTCCAATCTTGGGAAAGCGGCCTCAGTCAGGGGGAGCCGACCGGCTATTTTCAGGTTGCCGGCACGGCCGATTTGTAGAAACCACCGGGGCCGCCGGTGTTGACAGGGCGTTGGCGGCTATCTTTGTGGCAGCTTGATGTAGCATCTAGTATAGGTAGCCGAGGAGATATTTCCCCAGCGCGAGCTTGTTCCCATCGGCTAGGAGTTTGGCTACAACCTGCCAGTTGGCAGTCGGCCTGCAGCTCGATCCACAAAGCAAGAACTTTTCTAGCCACATCATGAGGAACGCGGCGTGTTCCCTGTGGCCAACCGATCCATCCTTCATGTTTTGAGCGACGTAGCCACTCCACCCGCTGATGGCTTTGGTTTTGAATTGGTGTTGCCCCTTTTGGTTCAGGTTTCCGGGGTTAGCCGACGCCGGGATGTCCGTCCGGTCGTCATGTATACGTCGGCTAATGTGATCGTCATCGGCCCTTCTTGGAACATGAAGGCATTGAAGCTGTCGTTCCAAAAGTATGTCGCAGCCAACATAAGCGGCTCATCTTTCTCCATGCTGGCGACGGACAGGGCCAAGCACTGGGCTATCCCGGTTTCCTCCCACTAAGCGTACTTGGCCGATCGCACCATCTTATAGTATTCAATCCGAGCTGTGTCTGTGGTCGGCCACGACTTGAAAGTCCCATTCCAGTGGGCTAGGGATGGCTTCCAAGTGTTGTAGGGGGTTCTGTTGGTTTCGGCTATGATTACATCGGCTGGGCCAGTGTTGCCGATGGGGCCGAGAAAGTACCTCTTTTCTTGGGTCAAACTTGGGATGACCAATTGATATGACAGGTGCTACAGTTTGGAAAAGAAGAAATTGCTAATCAAGAGTAGCTGAAGGCATGATGAACGCAACAATGCTAGGAGGCATGGCGGGAAAGGAAATCTGAAGAAGAAAAAAGAGTTTTGTATCGACGGGCGTACCTCAGGTAACTCGGCGACGGCGGCGGCCGGTGCGGCGGTGGCAGCTGGTGCGGCGGCGGCGGCTGGTGCGACAACGACGCTCGATGCGGCGGCTGTGTTGGAATCCATTGGAGTCGTCGGAGACAGAGCTGGGTCCTGATTCGCGAGGAGCGCCGGGATGTGATGCAGAGCGCCGGTGAGTCACCAGAGAGGAGAGAGGAAAAGGAAGCTTGCTTGCGATGTGTTTGAGTGCGTTTTGGAGGCGTGATTGTTTTGGTCGAGGTAAAGGACTATTTAAAGGGAACTTGGGGCAGCCGAAACGGTTTAGGTCAGAAAAGGGCGGGAGTTTCAACAGGCAACAAATCCGCAACACTTCGTATCACGGACTTGGGGGGCATGTGTTAACACCTAAATTTGGTAATTGAATCCCTAAGTCCTGGCAAGCATGAAGCAGAATCGGATCGGCTGGTTTGACAGAGAAACAGAGGCCGCATCGGCTGAGAAGCGATCGGCTGTAAAGTCAGTCGGCTAAGGTTGAATCGGACAAGAGCGGCCGATAGCCGATTCTAGGTTCAAAGAAGATAAAACCGTTTCTGGTGCAGATGTTTGAAGATAAATAGAAGATTCGGTTATCAGTTTGTGCGTTAAAAGATATTATCATCTATGGATAGAGTCCTGTAACAACAATTGTATCTGTAAATTAGGAGTTTATTGTAATGTGGCGTGGGTCCTTCCCAGGAAATCGTCGTATTTTAACTAGTAGTTTAGATAGAGTCCAGGGTCTGTACAGATAATGTTATTTTGGGTATAAATAGGACCCGAGACCCCCGTAAAACACACAATCAATCAATCAAACAACTTTCGGCACATCGCCAAACCTTTTCTTCAGACAAGCAATTGATTTGGCTATGGGCTGCGTCGTTTCGATCCCCAAATCCAGGTAAATTCTTGTCATTAGTGCTATGTTCTGCTGATTCTAGTGCTTTCATCATAATAACACATTAGATTCGGGGTTTATACTTGTGCTATTTACCATATATCGCATATAAACTGGAGCAATCTTTAGATCATCACGCCATCGGCCGGTTCTATCAAGAACCCCGGCCGATAGGGCTAGATCCAAAGGTTGGACTAGTTTATATGCGGTATCCACCGTCTCGAGAGGTATAAATCAGCTACAATAGATCGGGTTGTTCTTTTTATACTTAATGTTGCATCAACATTGAAATATTAAGTCATTTTTAGAACTTCTAATGATCTGTTCGGTTAGATTTATATGTTTAGGGACAGTGTCGGGGTTTCAGTCGGCCTTATCTGCCCTGATATATTTTTAGTATATTATTACAAGATTTATGTTAGGACTGCTTCTTATATTAAGATCCCATTCTTGTCGAACATCACAAGCGCGAAATCGATCTGCTATCAACAGCGACGGCCGATTTCACGAGCTAAGCATATCTGGTTCAAGAATGATATCTTTTCATAAGAATCTTCGGAGTACTAGCCGATCCATAGTTAGCTTTCCAGTATCGGCTAGATTATCAATACATATATTTATTATCCTTTACTGTATTTGCGTTAAGCGGCTGATGCTGTCTCGGTATAGCCGATCCATTCTAGTCGCTTGGCTTAAATATATTTTAGGATAGCATATATATGCTCATGGATTCCTTCAGCCGATCCAGTGAGGATCTAACCGAACACTTAACGCATATATCTTGTTTTTCTTGTTGGTTAGCAGATCAAACCAACTTGCATGCCTGTCTTGCACAGGCAGCGAGAAGGACCTGCACTAGAGTTAACCGGATCTCCCAAGCCAGCGCGTGAGAGAATTTTCTCATCAACACCTATGCAATGGCTCCACTATTATCACAATAGAGGGACATTGGACTAGCTGCACTGGTCATCACACCTAGCTCAGAAACAAATTTTTTGATCCAAACAGCCTCCTTAGCAGCTTTAGAAGCAGCGATGTACTCGACCTCCGTTGTAGAATCAGCAACATTGTCCTGCTTGGAACTCTTCCAGCTGACTGCGCCTCCGTTAAGGCAGAACACGAACCCAGATTGTGATCTATAGTCATCTTTACAACGAGTTCTTCTTCACCTCCATAGACTAGGAACATATCCTTAGTTCTTCTCAAGTACTTAAAGATATTATTTACGGATATTCAGTGACCTTCTCCTGGATTTGATTGGTATCTACTTATAGCACTCAAAGCGTACCATACATCTGGATGTGTACAAAGCATAGCATACATAATGGATCCAATTACTGAAGCATATGGAACCATATTCATCTTACTCCGCTCATCAGGTGTCCTAGGACACTGATTCTTGCTGAGATTAATGCCATGCGATATTGGCAAGAAACCTTTCTTGGAATCATGCATGTTGAACCTCTTGAATACCTTGTCAATGTTTGTACTTTGGCTTAATCCAATTAGCCTCTTAGATCTATCTCTATAGATCCTAATGCCCAGAATGTATGCTGCCTCCCCTAAGTCTTTCATGGATAAACTATTTTTCAATGAAGACTTGATGGATTCTAGCATAGGGATATTATTTCCAATCAACAATATGTCATCCACATAGAAGATTAGAAAAACAATTGTGCTCCCACTGACCCTTTTGTAAACACAAACCTCCTCTTCATTTTTGATGAAACCAAACCCTTTGATTACCTCATCAAAATGAATATTCCAACTCCGAGATGCTTGTTTCAATCCATAAATGGGTTTCTGTAGATTGCATATCTTTCCAAGCGATTGTGGATCGACAAAACCTTCAGGCTGTATCATATACACATCCTTGCTTAGGTTTTCATTTAGGAAAGCCGTTTTGACATCCATCTGCCATATCTCATAATAGAAATATGTAGCGATCGCTAGAATAATCCGAATAGACATTAGCATTACGATGGGCGAGAAGGTTTCATCATAATCAACACCTTGAATCTGTTTAAAACATTTCTCCACCAATCGCACCTTATAGATGTGAACATTTCCATCCATGTCTGTCTTTTTCTTAAAAACCCATTTGCACTCAACGGTTTTGACACCATCAGGTGGATCAACCAAGTTCTAAACTTGATTATCATACATGGATTCTATTTCAGATTTGATGGCTCCAAGCCTTTTATTGGAATTTGGTCCCACCATCGCTTCTGCCTATGTGTCTTTCAGGTGCACGACGTGATCTTTCGGACCTACGTGGGGCTGGTGTATCTACAACAGATGGTGCAACATCTTGTTCATCCTGTTGTAGTCTAGTGGAAGTTGAAACGTTTTCTAGTGTTTCTTGAATTTCTTCAATATGCACAGTACTCCCACTAACCTTTTTGAAAGAAACTCTTTCTCCAAGAAACATCATGTCGGGCGACAAACACTTTGCCTTGTTCCTGATTATAAAAATAATATCCATTTGTTTCCTTAGAATACCCCACAAAGAAGCATTTGTCAAATTGGGATGTAAGCTTGTCAGATTATAAACGTTTTACATAAGCTTCACATCCCCAAATTTTGAGAAAAGACAAGCTAGGGGGCTGCCCTGTCCATATCTCATATGTTATCTTTTCCACTGACTAAGATGAACCTCTATTTAGTGTGAACGTAGCTATTTCAAGAGCATATCCCCAGAAGGATAATGGAAGATCACATTGGCTCATCATGGACCGTACCATGTCTAACAAGGTATGATTTCTCCGTTCGGACACCCCGTTCCATTGAGGAGTTCCTGGCAGAGTCAACTGTGGAACGATTCCACAATCTTTTAGATGATCACCAAATTCCTGGCTTAAGTATTCACCACCACAATCTGATCGTAGAAACTTAATTGTTTTTCCTAAGTGATTCTGTACTTCATTCTAGAATTCTTTGAACTTTTCAAAGGATTTGGACTTATGCCTCATTAAGTAGTTATAACCACATCTACTAAAGTCATCGGTAAAAGTTATGAAGTACTAAACCCTCCTCTGGCAGTCAAACTCATTGGTCCACATACATCAGTATGTATGAGTGCCAACAAGTCAGATGTCCTTTCATTGTGACCCATGAAAGGTGCTCTTGTCATCTTACCAAGAAAACAAGATTTGCATGTCTCAAATGATTCAAAATCAAAAGAGTATAGCAGACCATCTTTATGGAGTTTCTCCATACGTTTCTCATTTATACGGCCTAGGAGACAATGCCAAATAAATGTGGGGTTTATGTCATTTGGGAGTTGCCTCTCTGTATTAATGTTATAGATGGGAGACGCTTCAAGATCCAAAACGTATAATCCATTCACCAATAGAGTATGAAAATAGAACATATCTCTAAGATAAATTGAACAACCATTGCCCACTAATCTAAAATCATATCCTTTCACTTGCAAACATGAAGCATAAATTATGTTTTGACATAGAGTTGGAACATAATAATAATTATTTAATTCCAAAACAAATCCTAAAGGTAAGTGAAGTGACATAGTGTCGACGGCAATTGTAGCAACCCTTGCTCCATTGTCGACCCACAAGTTCACCTCGCCCCTTCTGAAGCTTCTACTTCTTCTCAGACCCTGCAACGATTTGCATATGTGAGTACTGATCTGGTATCAACTACCTAAGAGTCAGTAGATGAAGTAGCAAGATTGATTTCTATAACATTAATACCTGAAGCAGAAGTCTCACTTTGCTTCTTTTTGAGATCCTCCAAGTACTTCTTGTAGTTCCTCTTCCAGTGACCTGCCTCCTTGCAATAAAAGCAAACATCATCTGTCGTCGCTGACCCCTTCTTGTCTTTCTTTGCTTTGGAAGCACTCGCGATCTCATCAAGAGTTAACTTCCTTTTGGTGCATTGTTTCTTGACCGGGGGTTTGTGCTTAGCTTTCTGCATCATCATCCCATGATGACCGTTTTTCTTGATACTCTCCTCAGTAGTCTTTAGCATCCCATGCAATTCGGCCAAGGTTTTATCCATGCTATCCATGTGATAATTTAGTATGAATGGCTCAAAGCTCGAAGGGAGCGACTAGAGAATCACATCTATAGCCAACTCTTGGCTAAGAGGAAAACCTAGTTTTCAAGACTCTCAATATAGCCAATCATCTTTATCACGTGTGGACTGACGGGATTCTCCTCTACAAGCCTGCACGCAAACAAGGACTTTGAAGTGTTGAACCTCTTGGCCCTAGCTTGGTTCTCAAACATGCCACGTAGACCTTCAATAATACTGTAAGCATCGCTGCTCTTATATTGCTTCTGAAGCTCGGAGGACATTGTAGCAAGCAAGAGACAACTTATATCTAGGAAATCATTAATGTGCTTCTCATAAGCCCTTCGTGCAGCCGCATTAGCATTATCAGGCAAATCATAAGGATAAGGAACTTCAATAACGTACTCCTTTCGCTCTTGCTTGAGAACAATTCTCAAGTTTCAATACCAATCAATAAAGTTTGTTTCATTCAACTTTTCTTTCTCAAGTACAGACCGCAAATTAAAAGAACTGGGTGCAGTATTAGCTGCTATAATCTACTACAGAAAACCTATGCAAAGTTTAGCACAATGTTTATGCGTTGTCTTTTATTAAACAATTTAACAAAAGACTTCCACTACGCGTTTTGAACATTACTTCTAGGTTACGTATTGGGTCAAGATCCACATGTTAATTAATTACCAAAAAGCCACGAATCCAACTCATATAGAAAGTCCTAATCCCTTAGGAAACCTTCCCATACAAGTACAAACTTAACATAAATCAACCGTCGCAATCTCGGTCTTTACAATCTTGAAACATCGTATTCCATACGCACACAATATCTCCATCGTATGCCATATAGAAACTTCACCAATCACGTGCACTGATCTCTACCCTTAAGTATCCCGCATAATCTCTATCTTGGATGTCACCTTATCTCCAAGTTGACTCCAACTCGATTATCGACGACACTTTCTCGAGGCGTAAAGATTACCTGCACATAATTAAACAAAGAAACCATATCCGAGCACAAACTATCTCCAACTTGACTCATTGTCAGCATAAACAACCATACATACGCATAGAAACACGAATCTTCCATAAATAAACAAGGAAACAACTCGAAACCGAAACCGAAACCAAATCGGCCTGCAGCCGGACTGGGTCAACCGGTCTGACCAGCAGTGCTTGCCCGGTCTAACCGCTAGATCTCCTCCGGTCGGACCGGCAAAGACAAGCTCCGGTCGACCGGACAATGTAAACAACAGAGTACTGTTCACGTCCAAAAACCAAATATCTCCAAATCCATTTTGCCAATAATAAAACCAATAATCACAGATGCCAATTGTTCATCACCAATAAAGAATCAAACACACTTTTATTTTACAATCTCCCCGTTGATGAACACATTGGCAAACCAAATAAAAAGTGTTGTTTTGGTGTTTGGAAAAATTAAAAAAATGGTAAAAAGCATTTGAGTGCTCAAAAAAATCTAAGAAAATTTCTCCCCCTTTTGAAAATAAAAAAATCCTTTGAACTTGAAAAACTTGCACTTGTGTTTTCTTTCAAACTTTTGTTCTTCCCCTTTTGACAATGTTTTCATCAAGCATAAGAATTATGATTATGAATGTTCAAGAGCTTAGCACCATACATAAAGCAATTCATGTCATGTGTTGCAATAATACGAAGATAAACTCATCAATTATATAGCAAATATGCACTAGAGTATAAGCATGAATCAAACATTTTAAAATTAAGATCAATAACACAATAAAAATTCATGGATTCAAACGATTTATAATGCAACATCTCTACAAGGACATAGGTTGAAAAATAAACCCGAATATATATACCTATTGCAATTTTATTCTTTCTCAAATTTACCTTTTTGCACACATAATTCAAGAGAAAAATTTTTCATATTGATTTGAGCCATATTTGTTGCTCATATTTTTTCTCTCAATTATTCCGGGTACGTCCTTGTCGTCAAGACTGTTTCCAAGGATTGGGCACCCATTATTTTTGCTCACATCGAATACGTCCTTGTCGCCAAGACTGCTTCCAAGGATTCGGTATTCATTTTTTTTCTCATAGATAACATTTTATTCTCGTTACACAATGAGCAATTTTAATGTAATTTGAGAAATAATAATTCAACATAATATATATAAGCATTTATAATCCAACACATGCACTAGTATCAACATTGCATATTTCTTTAATTCAAGTGTGATATTAAGTGTCATGCATTATTTCGCTTAAAAGTAAAATCTAGATCACATAAAAATACTAGAACACATATAAGCTATGCTAGTGACAAATAAATCTTCATAGTATTGCTAGCATGCACATGAAAATACAATATGTATAGACAAAGCTCTTCTTTTTCAATTTACTTCATTCAAATATTGCTTGATAAAAACAAGAGCACAAATCTCCCCCTCAAAACATGCCAAAAGGATGAATAATTCCCAACTCTCCTCGAATAATTCAATGGTTTAGTGAAAATATCATCAAGTTGCAACTTTGTATCCAAAAATTTCAATTCAACATCCCTCTTCTCAACATGATCCCGCAAAAAGTGAAAGCGAATATCAATGTGTTTTGCGCGTGAGTGTTGAATATGATTCTTAGCAATGTTTATGACAGTTTTATTATCACAAAAAGAGGCACTTTTTCAAAACAAGTCCATAATCTTTCAAAGTAGAAATAAGGCAAAGAATCTGTGAACAACAACTAGCAGCAGCAACATATTCAGATTCAGCAGTTGATTGAGCTACACTAGATTGTTTCCTAGAGGACGATGCAATTAATGATGTACCAAGAAAATGACATGTTCCACTAGTACTTTTTCTATCAATTATACTTCCAGCAAAATCAGCATCGGAATATCCACTTAAGCAAATAGAAGAAGAAGTAGAAAAACCAAATTCCAAACTCAAGTGTATGATTCAAATACCTCATTATTCACTTGACCGCTTGACGATGTGAAGCACGAGGAGAAGCTTGAAAGCGTGCACACAAACACATAGCAAACTGTATGTCTGGTCTAGAAGCAGTTAGATACAATAAAGATCCAATCATGCTTCTATACTCCTTTTGATCCACGGCCTCACCATCCTCATCGGGATCAAGAATAGAAGTAGAACCAATGGGTGTAGAGATTGGCTTGCAGCTCTCCATCTTGAACCTACGCAAAAGATCTTTGGTGTACTTTGTTTGATGAATAAACGTACCTTGAGGTGTTTGCTTAATTTGCAATCCCAAAAAGTATGACAATTCACCCATCATGCTCATCTCAAATTCCCTGCGCATAGTCTCAGCAAATTCTACAACCAAAGCGTGAGTTGAGCAACCAAAGATGATATCATCCACATAAATCTGAATGAAAAGTTGATTTTCACCATGCTTAACTAAACAAGAAGCGTTTTGTCATCTTTCCCATTTGAAAACCTTTTTCAAGCAAGAAGTTCTTAAGTCTATCATACCATGCTCTAGGTGCTTGTTTCAAACCATACAAAGCTTTTGACAATTTAAACACATGATTGGGAAAATCAGGATTTTCAAAACCCGGTGGTTGTTTAACATAAACTTCCTCCTGTATAAAGCCATTCGAAAAGCACTTTTAACATCCATTTGATACAATTTAAAACCTTTTGAAGTAGCAAAAGCTAACAAAAGTCTAATTGCTTCAATCCTAGCAATAGGAGCAAAAGTTTCATCAAAATCCAAACCCTCCACCTGAGTAAAACCCTGAGCAACAAGCCTAGCCTTATTTCTAACAATTAAACCATCCTCATTTTGTTTATTTTTGAAAACTCACTTAGTCCCAATAACATTATGTCCTGAAGGGGGTTCAACTAAAGACCAAACTTTATTTCTTTCAAAATTTTCAAGTTCTTCATGCATGGCATTAATCCACAATTCATCAGTTAATGCATGAGTAACATCTTTGGGTTCAAAAGAAGCAACAAAAGCAGATTTTGCAAAATCATGCGCAGTTACCTTAGATCTTGTAGTCCGCTCATGTAAATTACCTATTATTTGTTCCGGCGGATGTTTTTGTTGACTTTGCAAGGGTGTTGTGACTTTTGAAGTTGATCCACTGTACCTTCACTAGTCGTAGTCCCCGACGAATCCCCTTGATTGGAGTCCACTGAATCCGAAGTGGTTGGCCCCTGTCGGTCTGACCGGGTCTCTCGCCGGTCTGACTGGGCAGCCTGCTCTGGTCTGACCGATGCCACTCGGTCGGTCTGACCGGTCAGGTCGACCTCATCGTCTTCGTTGTCACTTTCATCTTCGAAGATACGACCACCCTCTCCCTGAACCTGTGGCAAAGTACCTGAAAGTTCTGGTCTAGTACTAGGACTAGCCTCATCAAAAGTGACTTCGGAAGTCTCGACAATTTTGTTAGTCTCTAAAACAAGTACATGATAGCCACGGGAGTGTGCAGGGTATCCAAGAAATAAACCATCGGTTGAACGTGATTCAAATTTTTCCAAATTTCCGGATTTCAAGACAAAGCACTTGCAACCAAAAACATGCAAATGTGAAACTTTGGGCTGACGACCAAATAGAAGCTCATAAGGTGTTTTTTCAAGTTTAGATCGCAAGAAAATACGATTGGAAACATAGCATGCAGTGTTAATAGCTTCGGCCCAAAAATTTCTAGGAGTGTGATATTCATCAAGCATTGTTCTAGCCATCTCAACCAAAGAACGATTTTTCCTTTCAACAACGCCATTTTGTTGAGGAACACGAGGAGAAGAAAATTGATGTTCAATGCATTTTTCATTGCAAAAATGTTCAAAAGAAGCATTTTTTAAATTCACCACCATTATCGCTTCTAATAGTTTTCAAAGAGCCAGGAATTTCACAATTCAAGCGAATAACCAAACTTCGAAAATGTCCAAAGGCCTCATCCTTAGTTTCCATGAAGAAAACCCAAGAATTCAAGAAAAATCATCAACAACAACCAACACATACCATTTTCCTCTGACGGATTGCACTATAGCTGGACCAACAGTGTCCATATGTAAAAGCTGTCCCGGTGCATCCGTCATCATAGAAAGAATTGGAGTACATGAAGAAGCAACCATTTTTCCATGACAACATGGTGCGCAAACCAAATCAAGATCTTTCTTAAGTTTAGGCAACACACGAACAAGATCCAAACCACTTAATATAGTCAAATGTTCAAAACCAACATGTCCAAGTCTGCGATGCCAAAACATTAAATCTTTGTTGAATTTCGCAACCAAACATGTTACAACAAGAGAAATAGGGTTTCCAAAATCAGCTTTAAAAACTCTCCCATAACGAGAAATGTTCAACACAGAATCACCACAAGAATCAAATATTTTACTTCCAGTTTTCTTAAAGTAAACTTCAAAATTCTCATCAACAATTTGTGAAACTGAGAGTAAATTATACTTTAAGTCCTCGACTAAGGCTACCTCTTTCAATTCAAATTTGTCACTTACCTTGACAGATCCGGTAGCGAGAACGGCACTTGTAGAAGCATCTCCAAAGATGATCAATTCAGTCTTGGATGCCATCTTGAGGGAGGAGAACCAATTTTTATCTCCGGTCATGTGCCGCGAACAACCGGAGTCAACAATCCACACGTTCTCCTTCCTCGCCACCAACGCCTACGCAAAAGAAGATGTCGAAGCCTCAGTACTGGGGTTAGTCAAAAGAAATTTAGGAATCTAGTACTGAGACACACGACCAACAGATACAATAGGCATATATCCACGTGCAAAAACAGTTTTAGAATTTTTAGAAAATTCCTTCGGGGCCGGTCTGACCGCATGCCATCGCTGGTCTGACCGGGTGCCACGGCCGGTCTGACCGGCCTTCCCGAGGGAAAGCCAGATTTTTGCCACCTTGATTTTGCAAAATTAACCTCTCTTTTCTTTTTTTTGTTTTCGTGCTAATCGAAACAAAAACCAACAAGATGACCATCTTTACCACAAGACGAGCAAGAAAACTTTTCCTTAGTGGTTGATGGTTTTGAAATATTAGTTTTAGTTTCTTTTAAATAAACATAAAGAAATGGCATATTTCCAGCAGATTTAAAAATTGTTTTCACATCATTAGGTTTTGTCAAAATCTCACCATTTTTAGTCATTCGCAAAACATTTGGGGGATTTTTGGTGACATAGTCACGAGCATCAAAACCTATTCCTCTATTGTCGCAACACACTTTAGATTGATCCAAAATCATGTGAAGTTGTTTCTTACCATCAGAAAATTTTTGCAAAGAACATTTTCAAGATTTGCACAATTTTCACAACCAATCATGACACCTTTATTTTTGTGACATTTAGAGCAAGAAACTACCTCATCTTATTTAACTATGTCTTCCATGTGCTTAACACGAGCTAAAGCATCTTTTAATTTCAATTCATTAGCATCACAAGTTAAACAAGGTTTAGTAGCCAAAACTTGAGAATCATTTGTATCTCTAATTTTTGAAATTTCAAGCATTAAAACCTCACATTTTTGCATTCATCATCATTAGGAAGAGGAGATTTTAATCTAACAATTTTAGCATTCAAAGACTCAATCACAAATTCTTGTTTTTTAAACATCTTTTCATATTTTTTTAGCACTTAAAACAAGAATTGCTTCCTCAAGTGAGCTTACCTCATTGTCTTCATCTCCACGCGTCATGAGGCAAATGCCGGAGATGTTCTTGCCCTTCTCTTCCTCGCTATCGGAATCTATGTCGCTTAGTGGTTCAAAAGCGGCATAGACTTGGCTCAGCACCTTCTTGATCATCTCCTTGGAGCGCTTCCCCTTGGGCTTGTCGTCCTTCGCCTTCTCCTTGCTCTTGTCCTCCTTCTTGCTTCTCCCAAGCTTGGGGCAGTTGGAGCGAATGTGATCCAAAGCGCCGCATTCAAAACATCGAGAGCTGGTCTTCCTCTTTTCCTGAACCTGACTTTGTTCATAGCTCGAGAAAGTTTGTTAGTAGCCAAAGCCAAATCCTCCTCCTCAAATTGCTCGAGTTGCTCATCGGACATGACATTAATTAAAGCAAGAGCACTAGGAGTTGATGAAGAAACAACATCAGAAGAAGTTGAAGAAGAAGAAACCAAAGCACTTGACTTGGAATCAATTTTCCGAGAAAGAATATTCATCTCATGAGTTTTGAGTTTAGTATAAAGAGAATCCAAAGTCAAAGTAGCCATATTTACAGATTCTTGAATTGAAGTAACTTTCATCTCCCAAATAGACATGTCAAGGTCATTCAAAAAGTGACAAGAAATCTTAGATTGTGGATAATTTGTGTCATAAGAACAATCAACAGATCTAAGATTACTCAAAATTTTATTAAACCTACCACGATAGTCATCCAAAGCTTCAGCAGGTTTTATCTCAAATTTTATGTATTCCTTTTTGAAAAGATCTCGACGAAGTTCTTTTATATTCGTAGTTCCTTGCTGAAAATTTCTTAAAGCAATCCAAACCTCGTTTGCAGTTTGAAGATACGGAACACGATCAAAATCCGAACAAGAAATCCCATTCAATAAAATATTACGAGCTTTGCAATTGTTATTAAATTCAGTTTTCAAAGCCTTAGTATTAATAACCTCAGGGATCTCATAAGGAATAGCAACCTTTTGCCACACATCATAGTCTTGAGACATGATGTAAGATTGCATCTTGCTACACCATTAAGCCAAATCGGTTCCATCAAAAACATGTGGCTTAGTGGAAAATTTATCAGACATGGCGAAAAAAACTTTAGATCGATAAAAATCCAAAGAGAAAAACAAGGCTCTGATACCACTTGTAGGATCGAACTCCCAAAATAAGCCAACCAGAGGGGGTGAATGGCTGGTACACCAAAAACCAAATTTTAGCAGAAATAAAACTTAACCTCTGATTTCGATGTTGCGCGGTCTGACCGAGAGTATAGCGCCGGTCTGACATCCTGATCACCTCTGGTCTGACCACCCGTGCAGCTCCGGTCTGACCGCCCGTGTAGCCGATCTCCAAAACTTAGCTTATTCGCTTGATGTAGCCGATCGCCGTGCGGAGCCGATGAGCGTCGGTCTGACCGCAATGATATGCACGATCTGACCGGTTGGAGGCCGCCGGTCTAACTGCCGATTAGACCGCCGCACCCGATGAAAACACAACACAAAGATTACTCAAAGTAGATTGAACTTTATTGAATCTCTCTTGTGTTTACAAAGCGCAACCACAACACTCCTCACAAAATTTTGACTAAAACTCGAAACCCTAAACTTTTCTCAACTCAACTCTCTAAAACTCGATACAAAGAGGCCACGTCTCCCCTCACTATTTATACACAAGACACGTAGCCAAAAGCCACGAATCCAACTCATATAGAAAGTCCTAATCCCCTAGGAAACCTTCCCATACAAGTACAAACTTAACATAGATCAACCGTCGCAATCTCGGTCTTTCCAATCTTGAAACATCATATTCCATACGCACACAATATCTCCATCGTATGCCATATGAAAACTTCACCAATCACGTGCACTGATCTCTACCCTTAAGTATCCCGCATAATCTCTATCTTGGACGTCACCTTATCTCCAAGTTGACTCCAACTCGATTACCGACGACACTTTCCCGAGGCGTAAAGATTACCTGCACATAATTAAACAAATAAACCATATCCGAGCACAAGCTATCTCCAACTTGACTCATTGTCAGCATAAACAACCATACATGCGCATAGAAACACAAATCTTCCATAAAAAAACAAGGAAACAACTCAAAACCGAAACTGAAACCAAATCGGCCTGCAGTCGGACTGGGTCAACCGGTCTGACCGGCAGTGCTTGCCCGGTCTAACCGCTAGGTCACCTCCGGTCAGACCGGCAGCACAAGCCCGGTCTGACCGGATAATGTAAATAGCAGAGTACTGTTCATGTCCGAAAACCAAATATCTCCAAATCCATTTTGTCAATAATAAAATCAATAATCACAGATGCCAATTGTTCATCACCAATGAAGAATCAAACACACTTTGATTTTACACCTATGTGACTCTTGTTAGTTGAGTGGCATCATCATGCCCCGACCCAACCCTATGCCTCAAGGCTCAAAACTGTTTTGATAGCCTTGTTAAGTAAACCAAATGCTCCTGCATGCATATGTCTGACATATATCCCATCGTGTTATGATAGACAATGACACTCTGCTTTGGTAGACGATAACAACCGTGATAGGTGCAACATTTGGAGTGCATCATTACTACTTAATTTTCTGAGGGATACTATCCTATCAAACAAACTCACATATATGAAAGCAAGAAGAATAGCAATTAATAATAAAATAGTATGGCCCTTTCACTTGGTTATCTCCATCTCCATGTTGGTGTAGAGGATCTCCATCTTCATCACCGTTCTCCCGAGTGTCTGATGCTGAATTTCTTCAAACTAAAATACTACTATGGAAGCTATAAATTGAAGATTACATCGACACGTAGGTCGTGAAATAATATTACATGCATCACACGTATGAAAGAATATTACATGCATCACATGCATCTCATACATATCATAGGGCCATACCTTCTCAAAACATTCTCTGCAAAAACAAGTTAGACGAAAAACGTTTTCTACCTATCGCAAAAATATGATACCGAGATGCAATAAAGGGGGGTACACTACAAGAAAATCATATATCCAATTTATGAAATCGCTTATGAAGACCACATAGGCAAAATCACATTATGCCGACCCGAGACACTCTCAAGGGACATGATTTGCATAGGCGCAAGGTGGTAGTCGTAGTCAGACTACTAAATAGCTTCGACATAATTATATTATACCGTTCTGAGACACTCTCAAGGAACGCCATCCCGAATCCGACTCTTACACTTGTTCCTATCCTCTACCGACCCCTATACCGATTGATCTAATCAACCTGTGTGCAAAACTTGTAATAGATCCAATCTACTACAACTCCATATCATCATAGGAAACAATCTAAAACTCAAACTACGCAAGTCTAGCTCTGATACCACTGTAGGATAACGCGTAGGCTACGATAGCATAAAATAAAATTTTTCTACCGCGCAATCCAGGAAAGCTTGAAAGTAAGGGTCTATAGAATGTTACCAAAAGATGCCCAGCGTAGCAAAAATAGCCGATCAAAGTCTAGCCAACCTCGAGCAATGCTTTGTCGACCTTGCCAGCCTCGAACAGCACCTCGCCGACCTCGATCCAATCTCCCAACCAACTCCTCGACCACGATCTGATCTCCCGACCACCTTCGCCGACCAACAACGCAACATAGCAGTGTCTCTACCGGTATCCACACATCCAGGGAGGAAACACCGAAGACCCGTGTGCTAGCACGCGATGAACGACTAGGGTTTTGGCTCGGACGTGGACTAGGATTTCCGTGGAGAAGTTGAATTGGCTTAGAAGTTGCGCACCTTGATCTCCACCCCTTGCCCTCCTTATATTGAATCGGATCTTATCCGAACTGAGCCGTATCCGAGTCAAACTCGTATGCCTGTTCCAACCCGTTAGGTGTGCAACCCAATAGGTTCGTGTACACTTGGTCCTGGCACGAGAACACGTCTCGACCGATCCTGTCACCAGCGGCACCAAGCAAAACATATTAACACCAAAATATACACAAAGATCATATCGGCTGAATCTATAATGTCTGCACAAATTCTTTTGCCTCACGATATTAATTAAGCTATAGGCAAGACTCATGTCATCTTATCGTTAGCTTAATCATTCACTTGATCCCGTATTGGATTATGTATCTGATGATTGACTCCTCAATCACATCGGCATGGTCATGCACTTCCATATTTCATTACATAGAGGGGCCCAGAGATACATAAGTCATAGCAAATTTCATCTTGATCATTCACATCCCTCTATATGCTTCATATGAAAGCCGAAGACTACTTTTATAACTACCCAGTTACAGAATAGCGTTTGGCTGTCCCTAAGTAAGCCACTACACATGTTGGAATCCATGATGATCTCAGGACTGAGGACTCCACCAACATCATTTGAGACCAACTAATGGCACACTAATTTCCTGTAGTGTCTCAAGGTGGGTCTATGCAACAATATGTTCTCTAACATGTGTTCATGTTTATCGATTTGGTATCTCCATTCCATGATCCATGAGATATGATCATCAATCAACACACGTGTTGATCTTAGAATCATATTTGTTCCATAGATATAATATATGATCAGGGATTATTTAGAAACAGATTTATATTACATAAAGAGTCTCATGAATAAGTCACATACTTATTGATCAATACTAATTATCTATTTCATGGAACAAAATAACAGTTTATTCATTAATACATAAACATTGACAATGATATCCAACATCTCCATGTTGCCTCTAAGGCATATCACTAACACTGTGCCGGTGACATATAGGACGGTTGAGTAGATGTGCAGGAATTCCTCTGGATCTGTGTTGTCGTCGTATGTTTCTACTACTGTGGGACAGAATTTAGAAGGCCATCTGACTTCTCGAAGGGAAGGTTTAAGTCTTGGCATCCGTCTCCGGGTAGAAATGGTGGTTGGTGGCTTCGTGGTCTACGTGATCTGCCCGAGATGACAATCACGAATAAGAAAAGGGATCGCCTTAGTCAGGCGTACGTCCTCCGAAACGGTGGTCACCACTTCGGTCTCGTCTTGGAGCTGGGGATCACGAATCTCGTCATTCTCGGTCATTGTGATGATTCTGCCAACCGTGATCATTCTCGTCTTGGCAACCTTGTCGGTTGTGGTGATCTCGATTGCCATTGTGGTCATCACAGCTGTGGTTGTCGTCCCAGCATCGGTCCATGCAATGATGGACGTAGGGTTGTCGGTGTTCAATATTGTGTTGGTTCTGTTGCTCTTGCCTTCGGCTGTTCAACTGGTCACGGAGATTGCGAGCATCTTGATGGGAAGGCATCTTTCGAGCTTGTCGTCATTGCAGAGAGTTCTCGGGGAGGCAAGGTTTGTCGTTACCAGCATTTAGGTTGTTGGCGGGATCCGCTTCCTCAGGAACCTTGTCGTTCTGAGGGCGTTTTGCAGGAATAGGTGGACCTGTAGCAGCCCTGAAGGCAGAGTTGAGGTTAGCGATGGTAGACTTCACACGCTCTAACCAGGTGCCCACATCAGGGTGGGTTACTGGGTCAAAGGGAGCTTGCTGTAGCAGATTATTGATGTTGGTCAGGTGTTCGGTAGGCGTAGGAACGGGCTCGACCGGGTCGAGAGTCTTGTTTCAGGATTGGATTTCTACGTCTTTGTGTATGTTGTGGATCACTCCTTTGATCATGTTAACGTCGTGGATAGAGTTTGACCCCGATGATTCTGGGTCATCCAAGTCGTGAAGTACAGATGGCTCGTGGGGGTCTAAACCAATGTACCCAACCATCTGATTTGAGAGAGCTGAAGTGTTGTCCTTCATGGATGCATCGTTAGATTGCTTACAACAAGAGTGAATTGGACAACAAGAAGATGGAGGACCTAGAACCTCTTTGGAATGAGGAGGTCCTAGGTTCGACAATCTTTAGGAATATCTTACATCCTGTCGAAGGGTGACTCTTGGATTTATGATAAGACACCACGCCTTGTATGAAGAAGTGCGCTGAATCCCGCGATGCTTGCAAGCGTCAAGCTTAGCTTTCACTTGAAGTATGATCCGACACCAATCAAAGGATGAGTAGAAGTCTTGTGGATCGGACACCAAATATTGAAGTCCTTTTCGACGGGTGTTGGTATTCTTTATGATCACAGATAAATCCGCAAATGCACGTGATACTGCTGTAGCATTTCACCTAGAAGTATTCCAAGGGTATCCTATTTGTTTTTCTGCAAGGAAGGTGGCGATGTAAAGATGTAGTTCATATATTTATAATCAAGCTATAATTAATATATCCAAAGTCTAAACAGCGGTAAGGATATTAATGATATAGGTGTAGTGTGACACACAGGAGATTTATCTTTATAGTAATGTATAATAGAGAAGAAGAGAACTACAATTCATATATACTTCTATATTACTATTTCTAGTTAACAAATACATGCTTATAAGGCTAGGACTTAGTTCTAGGCACTTAAGTACTACCAAGAGACGACTCCCTACTGTTCTACCAATGTGGTTATGACATTTTACGAACTCTTAAGTCATACCCGAACGTGGAGGAATACAGAGGACGGGCAGGGATATCACCACCTGCCACCGACCTCACTTTCCGTGGGACATATCGGCATTCAACGACATTTAACTAACCTAAGCACCATGCTTATGTTAATAAATAATGTCACTAATTCCCCAGGACTCCCACTCTTCGGATAGACGAGTTAGAACTAGTGCAACCCGTTAAGATCATTGGACCATTACAATGGCATAGATCGACTAGCCTAATCGAGTAAAGCAGATAAATGAAGTATATCCTATATACGAACTATGAACACTACTAAGTAAATAAGATAATTCATTTATTGCATCTATAGTCTTACAAGAAGAGTAAGTTACTAAAGACATACCAGAATCTTCGAGAAGACTATAGGACCAAAGATTATCTAATCCTAACTCCACTAATACAATAGAGAGAATTGATCCTTGAGTGTGTGTTATGAAGTGAGAAGCTCCAAAATAGGTTGCTTATGACAGTTGTTAAGGTCAATAACCCCACAACCGTCATTGGGGAGCAACCAGGAGCTGCCATGTGGAGGGTGGAGATAAGGAGAGCCCAGGTCGGTTCGGCCAAACCAAGGGTCGTCCGACCCCTAGGCCCTTCCTCTCTCAACTGCCTTTTTTCAGGACACTGACATGTGGGCCCCTAAGGCGATTCCCGGTGGTTTGGTCCCACTTTAGGTCGATTTGAGCTGACTTGTGGGCCCTTCAATCTGTGTGCTCGCACGTGATACACCGAAGGTGTGTTTATTTGCATGCCCACTCATTTCTCCTTCCCTTTATTGTGTAATCCCTGCATGCACATTAATTCTCCAAGATAAGTGGAACTATATTATTTAATACTAACATATGTGAGAAATGTTAGTTCTCCATTTATTTATTATGGTAGTTAGCAGTCGAAATCAGTACTTAATGACTCTCAACAACGGGTTTCCTTGTCGGCATATGGTTCTCGGCGGAAGTTGGGAGATTGGTCGTCCTAGGAATCCCATCGGTAGATTGCGTTGTCGGCACCTCGTTCTTGGCATAGACCGTCATAGGAAGCTCATTCTCGGCGAGGGTCGAGGATGTGGCAATAGGGATGATACCGAACACCGAGAAGACGATGGTTCTGACTTGGACCTATTCAAACACTGGCAGGTTGGATCTCCCAAGCCAGGACGGTCATAGAAGCCCTCGTTGGAAAATCCGGCTCTTGAACTTATCTCATCGAGATCCTTCAGCACCAAGTCTCCTGCCTGGTACATCACTGTCAACGAGTATGGGAATCGTTGGAACCAAGGTGTACGCACGATTTTATATAGGAGACAAAGAACAAGGGTTTATACTGGTTCAGGCCCTCTAAAAAGAGTAATAGCACTGATACAGTTTATAAGTATATTTGGGGAATACCACAGGGATTACAATAGAGGGAATAGACTCCCGAGGCAATCCGCCGATTAGAACTCCCCGAGTATGGGTTGGCGGGATCTTATGAATGAATAGGGCTTCGACTTACTCTGGGTTGTTCTGTCGATGTGGCTGATGGCTATTACTTGTAATTAGATGCCCCTCCCTCCATGAGGGGCCTTGATTTATTGCATTGATTACCTTCTTCTCCAAATAGAATTTGGAGAACCTAAACAAGACATGGGCTAAGGAGACCTCGTTTTCCTCAAAAAGGACTGATAACTTTTATCCTGACAAGACAATTTCCTTCTATATTCACCATATTTCTCTAATCAAAGATATCTTCACGTATATCATTAGGTATATGGTATTTTCGTATATCATGAACTCAAGTATAGGAGGTATGTCTTATCCTTGATGATTGAACCATTGTACTCTACCTAAACTATATGACAAAATGAGTGCAATATTGAATATATTAAGATTATTTAAAAGTTATTCTTGTTTTTAACTCCTCTAGCTGTATTGTTACTTTGCATACCATGACGAAGAGTTACTTTCCTCTAGTTACTTTTAATAACGTGAAGAGTTAGTTTCTTCTAGCAGTGCAATTATTTAGGCCAGTCTCAATGGGGTTTCATGGGGTGTTTCATGTATATTTTAAATGAGGTGTCATATCAGCAGATTTATAGTTTTTGCATGAAACGAGGAGGAGAGAGAGGGAAAAGGTTTCATTAGGATGAAACTGTAGAGCGTTGTTTCCAAAATATTGGAAACCGAGTGAAACCCGCACTAATAGTCTTCCTTAGTTTCATGGACTGCTTCTTATTCGTCGCTTCATAAAACTGTCAAACCGGTGGGACAAAAAAAGCTAAAATAACCCATGAAACTGTATGATGAAACTATGCACTGTGAGAAAATCTGTTTCATTGCCTATTTCATAGTCTTGAAAACTGGGAGGTGAAATTTTACGTTGAGAGTGACCTTAAAATACAATGAAGAGTTACTTCTATTCTTCTAGTTGCTTCCCTCTAGCGGTGCAGTTACTTCTAACACTGTAAAAAGTTAGTTTTATTTTTCAAAGTTACTTTCTTCTAATACCGTAAAGATTACTTCTAATATCAGAATACTTCTATTTTTAAAGAGTTACTTCCTATATGAAATAAATTGCTTTTATCAAAAAAATAATCTATATTTATATTGTTTACCTTGAATAAAAAATTATATATTTACTTGTGAATCTACAGTTTACCTATGAGATCTCTCTATTAACACATATGTGTAATTACTTTGCATGCTATAAAAAGTAGCGTAATTACTTCTACCATCTGAGTAAGTTACTTTTAAATATTTAAATATATTTAATATTATACTCATCTCATCATATATTTATAACTATCTATAAAGCAAGTAATATTTGTTTTTGTGAAATTAACCCGCAGTCCACCTGGCTATTTTGCATAAAACTCCTTGAGTTTTTTATAAAATTAACCCGTAGTCCCAATGCTGAAAAGAAAGGGAGGGATTGGATGAAAAAAGACCTCCTGCGCCCCTCTCTCCCGTCCCCATCCGCGTCGCGCCTATGCCCCACCCTCCCGTCGCTGCTCAGAGCTCCTGCGTCGCGCCTACGCCCCTCCCTCCTGTCCCCATCCACGTCGCGCCTCTTCCTCCCGTCGCCGCTCGGAGCTCCCGCGCCGTCGCCTGGACCTTCGCCTTTCGCCTGCTTCCCTCCCTGCGTCGTCGTCCCTGCTATCGGCTCACCGCTTGGTCGACCCAGATGTAGACGCCCGGGGCCAGGCAGCCTGCTTTCACTCCTGTCGATGCTGAATCTGAATGGAATCCATGACGTGTGCGTAGAGTTTAATGATTAAAACGAATCTAAAACAATATATGGTTTGAAATATATAAATCATCGAAGATTAAATGTAGATTAGCACTGTATCAGTAAGTTAAGAAGACTCACATTGCACTCTCGGACCAAAAAGCGTGGAGATAAAAGTTTTAAATATGCATGCATAGATGTGCACGTGATGCCTTTAATCGGATAGCGTTGGCAGGCGTCGTGTCATAAGACTAATCCGTGTGCGTGGACGGATTAGATTTCTTAATTGTTTAACCATCTAAAAAATAAATATATCTTAAATATTACCATCATTTAGCTACCTAACAATTCTTTATTCTTATATAAAGTTGTTCCGTATAAACAGGAGATGAGGGCATTGAACGAGAGGAGAGGAGGGGAGGGAAACGAACGTAAGTATTTGCTGCAGGAGGATGAGGAATATAGTTTGTTTTCTTTGAATAGGTCCAATCGGTCTATCAGCTTGAGTTAACTATTTTTTAAGATACTAGCCTAATTACCCACCGATGATGTGCTAGGGGTAAAAGAAAATATAATAATGCTCATCATTGCAACGGAATTTAAGAATGTGACTTCATTTATGTCGTAAAGCCTATATACAGAAGCTATAATATATTGGTTTATGATGTTTATGACATAACATTTAAGCAGAATGTCGCTAAATCAACTTGTTTATGACGTTTTTAAAATATTTTAACTTAATGATATAACTAAATAAACGTCATAACAAAGGTAGTCAAATTCTATATTGTGACATTTTTCCTATGTCAAAACTATCAATTAGAGTCTTCATAAATGTAGAAAACGATAACATGTCAAAAAGTATTTTATATAACAAGGATGATGTGTCATAACTTTAAATTTTTAAAATTTTATCGTCTTCAAATGGCTCCTATGTGCATTTTTTTATTTTTTTACTTTGGTATTTAACAAATGACAAAAAAATTGTAGATCTTGGAAAGTATTGTAGTTGAAATTTGAAATTTAGTTTTTTTAACAACCTTAGATGGAGAAACAACCAAAATAAAAAGTTATAGATCCCAAAAAATATATAACTTTGTAGTTGACAACTTTTTGATTTTTTATTTGAAATTCTCTTGTCAGGAAAAACTACGATTTGAAAATTTGAAATTTGATTTTTTAACCAAAATGAAAGTTGTAGATCCTAAAAGTTATACAACTTTATAGTTGATAACTTTTTGATTTTTTATTTCAAATCCTCTTGTCAAGGAAAACTACATTTAAATTTTAAAAATTTTGAAATTTGTTTTTTAAAACAACCTCGGATGGACAAAGAGCAAAAACGAACTTTTTGATTTTTGATTTGAAATCCTAAAAACTATGTTTGAATTTTAATTTTTGACAAACAGCATAAAAATTTGAAATTTGTTTTTTATACAACCTCGGATGGACATACAACGAGCGAAAACGAACTTTTTGGTTTTTTATTTGAAATCCTGAAAACTATGTTTGAATTTTTGACAAACAGCAAAAACAAAAACAGAAAGAATTAAATCAGAAAACCGCGTGTGGGCAAAGGTGGAACATGAGATCTCACAGTCACAAGTGCTGCACCTAACCACTAGACTACAAGTGTTTCTAGTTTGAACTACAGCCCGTATGTTATATAACCTATCTGAGACTATTGAGACTGCCTGCTAATCAAACAATACATGTTTATTATTTTAAAGATAATATATTTTACATTAATAAATATAATGATCATATAATTTAATAAGTGTAATACAAAACATTAATGTAAAACATAATTATCTCCTTTAAACTAGTTGTTAACAATACTTACAATTAAATAACATATTTTAAATCTTATTATCTCCCTTAAAGTGGTTCTTAACATACTTTAAATTAAATAAAAAATATAACATGAAAATGTCAATATAATTAAAAATAAAATAAAAAATAGTTTTCTTCATAAAAAGATGATATATTTTAGATCATATTATCTCCATTAAACTAGTTGTTAACAATACTTAAAATTGGGGGTATATATAGTTTCATTTATTAAAATTATTTGAATTTTTGATGACAAGTTTATATATCCAAAATATGTTTTCATGCTGGTTTATAGAATTTTTGAACCAAATTTAGATATTATTATAATTATTCTATTGCAATTTAGATATGGAAGGTTCAATTATCCATGGCATATAATTGAATTTTTCACCTAACTCGAGATATGGGTTATAAAGGAACATATAAACCTAAATATATTTTTTGTTATTTCGTAAAATCTTGATCGATGTACATATAGTTCAATTCAAAATTATTTTTGATAAATGTGTAGAAATTCATTTAATTGTTAGAAAATAGTAGATGACTTCAAAAAAATTATGGGGGTATTGTTAACGACCAAATTTGGTAAGAAAATTATCAGGTTTGGAGTTAGGGCCGAAGCCGATTTGGAGGGAAACGAGTTGTTTCGGAAATGGAGCACGCGCCAAGTGCACCGAATCGGTGAGGGGTTCGTCGGTACGTAATTGAATCGGCTAAGGTAATTGTTGGCGATCTTGAATCGACAAGGGTCTATCAGCTAAGATATTTTTTGTTTATTTTTAAAACCTTATTTGGGGTACTCGTAGTTCAATTCGGAATTAATTTCGAAAAGCACGCATAAATTTATTTAATTGTTAAAAAATAGTATATTACTTCAAAAAAATTTGAAATTCCTCTCGAACAACATATACGCAGTCTAATCCATGTAAAAAATTTATAGGAGTTTGTAGTGAAATATTTCTATAGGTTCATTCACAAGGGTCTATTATGCACTTACTTTGAAAATAGAAAAAAACATTTTTTTCAAAAGTGGCAATATAGCTTCATATGTCGTAACATTGAGGTAATGTTAAGGTTATGTTCGAGTTCGAAAATATTATATGTTATGCAAACTTCAATATTTTAGTTAAGTCATATGAGATTATGTGAGAAGTGTAACCATCTGTGAACAATATATATTCTAACTTAACCAAAATCAAATAAAAATTTTATGGCAATTTTAAAGATCAAAATTGAGGTGTCATGTCAATTTATAGAATTTTCTGACCAAATTTAGATATTATTATAATTATTATAATTTAATTTAGAGATGTAAGGTTTTAATTATCTATAGCAACCTATTGAATTCTCCATCTACTTCTTGGATATGTATATTTTTTGTTTATTTTTTAAAACCTTATTTGGGGTACTCATAGTTCAATTCGGAATCAATTTTGGAAAGTACGCAGAAATTTATTTAATTGTTAGAAAATAGTAGATGACTTAAAAAATTTTAAAGTCATATTAAACAACATATACACATTCTAATCTATGTAAAAAATTATGTGAATATATGTTTTTAAGATTATTTATATTTTATACTTATTTATTTATAAACTGAAAATACTAATGAAAAATCGATAAAAAATTACTTATACTAGGCCATTTTCACGATTTTTGGCCCAATTCAGCCCAACTTAAAACCACAACGCGTGCGGCCGTTGGATTTGCATCAACGGCCACGATCCATTAGGTTTAATATAAAACAATTAATGATATGCCCTAGAGGCAACATGGAGATGTTGGATATCATTGTCAATGTTTATGTATAAATGAATAAAGTGTTATTCGGTTCCATGAAATAGACATCTTGTATTGATCAATAAGTACGTGACTTATTTATGAGACTCTATATGTATGAATCTATTTCTAAATGATCCTCGATCATATATCATATTAATGGAACTAATATGATTCTAAGATCGCATGTTTATTGATTGATGATCATGTCTCATAGATCATGGGTATGGAGATACCAAATCAATAAACATGGACACATGTGTTAGAGAACACATTGTTGGATAGACCCATCATGAGACACTACGGAATTAATGTGTCATTAGTTGGTCTCGGGTAGTGTTTGTACAAAGTCCTTAGACCGAGATCACCATGGATTTCAACATGTGTAGTAGCCTACTTTAAGACTACCAAACGCTATTCCGTAAATGGGTAGTTATAAAGATAGTTTTCAGGTTTGCTATGAAACATGGAGTGGGATGTGAGTGATCAGCGTCGACATGGAGATGGAGATCACCATGTGAAGGGGGCCATACTATTTCATTATATGCTATTCTACATGCTTTCATATATGTGATATGTTTGTTTGATATGTGATATGTTTGTTTGATAGGATATGCTATTCTACATCAGATGCCATTTGCTTCTATTGCAAGGAGACAGGGCACTGGAAAAGGAACTGCAAGAAGTACATGGAGGATCTCAAAAAGAAGCAAAATATGACTTCTGCTTCAGGTATTAATGTTATAGACATTAATCTTACTACTTCACCTACTGACTCTTGGGTATTTGATACCGGATCAGTAGCTCATATTTGCAAATCGTTGCAGGGAATGAGAAGAAATAGAGGCTTAAGAAGGGCGAGGTGAACTCGCGTCGACAATGGAGCAAGCGTTGCTACGATTCTTTGTCGGCACGAGTACCACTTCATCTACCTTCGGGATTAGTTTTGGAATTAAATAATTATTATTGTGTTCCAACACTATGTCAAAACGTTATTTCCGCTTCATGTTTGCAAGCGGAAGGATATGATTTTAGATCAATGAACAATGGTTGTTCAATATATCTCAAAGATATGTTCTATTTTCATGCTCCATTGGTGAATGGATTATACGTTTTGAATCTTGAAGCGTCTCCCATCTATAACATTAATACGAAAAGGCAACTCTCTAATGATATAAACCCCACGTTTATCTTGCGTTGTCGCTTAGGCCATATAAATCGAAACACATGGAGAAGCTCCATAAGGATGGATTGCTTCACTCTTTTGATTTTGAATCATTTGAGACATGTGAATCTTGTTTACTTGGCAAGATGACAAAGGCACCTTTCACGGGACATAGTGAAAGAGCAAGTGACTTGTTGGCACTCGTACATACTGATGTATGTGGACCAATGAGCTCAACGGCCAGAGGTGGTTATCAGTACTTCATTACCTTTACCGATGACTTTAGTAGATATGGTTATATCTACTTAATGAGGCATAAGTCCGAATCCTTTGAAAAGTTCAAAGAATTCCGAATGAAGTACGGAATCATTTAGGGAAAACAATCAAGTTTCTATGATTAGATCGTGGAGGGAATACTTGAGCCAAGAGTTTGGTAATCATCTAAAAGATTGTGGAATTGTTCGACAGTTGACTCCGCCAGGAACTCCACAATGGAATGGAGTGTTCGAACGGAGAAATCACACCTTGTTGGACATGGTGCGGTCGATGATGAGCCAAAGTGATCTTCCGTTATCCTTCTGGGGATATGCTCTTGAAACAGCTGCGCTCACATCTATAAATGGGTTTTTAAGAAAAAGGCCGATATGGATGGAAATGTTCACATCTATAAGGCGCGATTGGTGGCGAAAGGTTTTAAACAGATTCAAGGAGTTGATTATGATGAAACCTTCTCGCCCGTCGCAATGCTTAAATCTATTCGGATTATCCTAGCGATTGCTGCATATTTCGATTATGAGATATGACAGATTGATGTCAAAACGACTTTCCTAAATGGAAACCTAAGCGAGGATGTATACATGATACAACCTCAGGGTTTTATCGATCCACAGTCACCTAGAAAGATATGCAAGCTACAGAAATCCATTTATGGATTGAAGCAAGCATCTTGGAGTTGGAATATTCGTTTTGATGAAGTAATCAAAGGGTTTGGTTTCATCAAAAACGAAGAGGAGACCTGTGTTTACAAAAGGTCGAGTGGGAGCGCAATTGTATTTCTAATCTTATATGTGGATGACATATTGTTGATTGGAAATGATATCTCTATGCTGAAATCCGTCAAGTCTTCATTGAAAAATAGTTTTTCCCATGAAAGACTTAGGGGACGCAGCATACATATTGGGCATTCGGATCTATATACATAGATCCAAGAGGCTAATTGGATTAAGCCAAAGTACATAGATTGACAAGGTATTGAAAATGTTCAACATGCATGATTCCAAAATCGATGTCTTGCCCATGTCACATGGCATTAATCTTAGCAAGAATCAGTGTCCTCAGACACATGATGAGCGGAATAAGATGGGTATGCTTCCATATGCTTCGGCAATTGGATCCATCATGTATGCCATGCTTTGTACACGTCCAGATGTCTCGTACGCTTTGAGTGCTACGAGCAGATACCAGTCAGATCCAGGTGAAGGTCACTGGACTGCTGTAAAGAATATCCTTAAGTACTTGAGAAGAACTAAGGATATGTTCCTAGTCTATGGAGGTGAAGAAGAGCTCGTTGTAAGTGGTTACACCGATGCTAGCTTCCAAACGGACAATGATGATTATAGATCGCAATCTGGGTTCGTGTTCTGCCTAAATGGAGGCGCAGTCAGCTGGAAGAGTTCCAAGCAGGATACTGTTGCTGATTCTACAACGGAGGCCGAGTACATTGCTGCTTCAGAAGCTGCAAAGGAGGCTGTTTGGATCAAGAAATTCGTTTCTGAGCTTGGTGTGATGACTAGTACGACTGGTCCAATGTCTCTCTATTGTGATAATAGTGGAGCCATTGCGCAAGCCAAGGAGCCAAGGTCACATCAGAAGTCCAAACATATACTTCGGCGATATCATCTCATCTGCGAGATAGTGGACAGAGGTGATGTCAAGATATGCAAAGTGCACACGGATCTCAACATAGCCGATCCGCTGACAAAACCTCTCCCTCAGCCGAAACATGAGGTGCACACAATAGCAATGGGTATTAGATACTTACATGATTGACTCTAGTGCAAGTGGGAGATTGTTAGTGATATGCCCTAGAGGCAACATGGAGATGTTGGATATCACGTCAATGTTTATGTATAAATGAATAAAGTGTTATTCAGTTCCATGAAATAGACATCTTGTATTGATCAATAAGTACGTGACTTATTTATGAGACTCTATATGTATGAATCTATTTCTAAATGATCTCTGATCATATATCATATTAATGGAACTAATATGATTCTAAGATCGGCATGTTTATTGATTGATGATCATGTCTTATAGATCATGGGTATGGAGATACCAAATCAATAAACATGGACACATGTGTTAGAGAACACATTGTTGGATAGACCCATCATGAGACACTATAGGAATTAATGTGTGATTAGTTGGTCTCAGGTAGTGTTGGTACAAAGTCCTTAGACTTGAGATCACCATGGATTTCAACATGTGTAGTAGCCTACATTAGGACTACCAAACGTTATTCCGTAACTGGGTAGTTATAAAGATAGTTTTCGGGTTTGCTATGAAACATGGAGTGGGATGTGAGTGATCAAGATGGAATTTGCCCCTCCTTTGGAGAGATATCTCTGGGCCCCTCGAGGTAATGGATTAAGGAAATGCATGGACATGCTAAGTTGATTGAGGAGTCAATCAACAGACAGATAATCCAATACGGTTCGAGTGAATGGTTAAGCTATTGAAGGGATGGCACACATCTTGCCTATAGCTTAATTGGTATCGTGAGACAAAGAGATTTGTGTACACATTACAGGTTCAAAGCCGATATTATATTCTTGTATACTATGGTGTCAATTTGTGCTGCTAGGAGCCGCTATTGACGGTCGGCGAGTTGGACTCGAGCCGACGATCGGCTAAGTTAGACTATAGCCGAAACCAAGTATACCCGAACCTACGGGGTCGCACGCTTAAGGGGATAAGAACAGGAATTTGAGTTGGACTCGGATACGGCTCGATCGGATAGGGATCTGATCGGATAGAGTCTTATGGTCTTACGACGTATGGGCGGCCAACTCTATGAGATTCGGATGAGATCCAATTCAAAATAGAGTCCTGATCGGCCAATAGTCCCAGTCGGCCAACTCTATATAAAGGGGCGAGGAGTGGAGAGATGTTGATCGATAAATTGAAGTCAATTGCGCCGAAATCAATCTGATCACACACGGCTTTAGAAGTCAACGAGATCAATCTCCACGGAAACCCTCCCCACCTTCGAGCCAAAACCCTAGCCTTGCATCGCGTGCTAGCACACGGGTGTTCGGCGTTCTATTCCCGGACGTGTGGATACCGGTAGAGGCGCTGCTACGTTGCGTGCTGTTGATCGGCTACGAATAGGCTGTGGTGGAATCAGCTACGGTTGAGCGCATCGGAGCGAGGTGCGAGAACGCGGTCGACGACTCGACGAATCGGTTACATCGGTTAATCGGCTGATTGGTGAATCGGCTGTCCCCAAGAATCGGCTGTCGGCTTGCGGGAATCGGCTGTCATCGGCCAGCACAGTTCTAGATCGGATAGTTCTGATTGGCTATTTCCGCTGCATACTCCAATCGGTAACGCTCTATCGACCCTTACTTGCAAGTGTTCCTGGTTTGCGCAGTAGAAAAGTTTTTGTTTTCGGCTAACGTAGCCTCCGCGTAACCCTTCAAAACCTGCTGCTTCCCCTCGGTCTCACGGGCAGCCACCGCCACCAACTGCTCCACCCATCGCTCCCCTTGCTATCGAGCAGCCTCCTCCTCTCCCGACCGAGTGCCGCCGACGCCGTCGTGGCTCCCCTGACCGAGGGCCGCCGACGCCGAAGAGGCCATGGCTGCGGCGCCCAAGCCCATACCCTCCATCCACCACCAATCGCCCAAGCCCACCACCACCCACATCGCCCGCTGCTTCCCGACCCGCCCAAAGCCCCGCGTCGGCGTCGAGCACCAATCCGCTCCTCTCCCTCCTCTCGCCATGCCCAACTTGGCCGATGCCATCTCCGAGCGCCGCATCCGCGCGCGCCCGCTTGATGCCCCGTCCTTGCCGCTAGCTCACCGTCCTCGCCCTCGCCTTCCTCCTCGTCTTCCGCATCGAAGCCTCCTACGCCCGCTTCAATGAGAGATGCAAGGCATGGATGCGTGTCATCGCCGTTGCTGCCGACCTCGCCGGGATGGTCATGCGCCACAACACCCATGCCCGCCCACCCGTGGACGCTCGCGCTCATCAATTACATCCTCGCCTTTCCGGTTGTGCTCAAGGTTTCATTTCCTTTCCTTCTGTGTCATACGTGTGCTTGTAATTTCTGTAGTAATGGTGTCATGAAGATTCAAGAGCAGCAGCAGCTCATCCTCTCGGAGAATGCCACTATGTAATGCTTGGCCCTTATTTACTTCTTGCATATGTTTTGGATTTAATTTTGTACTTATTATTTCTAGTGTATACTACTAGTGATTCAATTTGGTCTCTGAAATTATATCTCATGCAGTTAGCTTTCACTAGTCTCTAAAAACATAAGCCAGCGTTTTCATGAAATTATGCCGATGTAGTTAGCTTTCACGGCACCAGCGCTGCAACTTATGATATCATTCATGTTCTCGTCTCGGTGCCATATAATCTGCCATTCGGACATAAAAATGGACCTTCAGGGTTTGCTCTCGAACATGACTTGAATGTTGTTCTGAGATCAAAACATCGTCCTCGCTATATTGCTATATTATTGATTTCATTTCGCAGAGCCTCTATATGTTAGATTTCGATGAAAATAAGCGGAGTTTCATGGTAACTCTTCTATCTTTATCTGCAACGTTATTGACTTGGTAATTACCTGTAACATAACTGAACATCATTTGTCTTGGAATTTTGTGTGGTCCTAGTCCACCAAAACTTTATGAACCATCCATTGTGCATTGATCCAGTGTTCGATATTACTTTAGGTGTATTTAGTGATTATTATCTTCATTGTCTTGTGAGAGTCACCACCTGTTTCTGCAAACACTTCATATAATCCATATGGTACAACCTAATATTGTTTACTTTCTTGATTGTAGGAGTCTAAACTATCTTGTTTTCTTGAAGGAATTGGTGTTTGTGAGCAGCTCATTGGGATTCCTATTCCTCTGTCATACACTAGACTTACTTCTTGTTCTGTGGCATCTCACACTTCCAGTGATGATCACTGTGGGATGAATGTAAATGGATAGTCGTTCCAGCTACTTTTATCACATGTATAAAGCAGTCACTGCTTGGATCATTGTTTCGCTTATGATTTTTCTAAAATGAAGGTCATATTTATGGTTTCAAGTTTTGAGATGAGGTGTAACACTCAATTTACAGTGTGGATATGAAAATCATGTGAATATTACTATGATGTCATAGTATTTTGGATATTGTTAGTGTCATTTGTAATTTGGATATTATTGTGAATGTTATTATATGCACTAAAAATTAGATTAAGTATTTTACTATTGTGCTAGAAAATAAATCTAGCTCAAACTGAAATGGGCCTTCAAATGAGCTAATCCTCCTATTTTTAAAAGTTTTATATTATATTTTAGAAAAAAACAGTGGGCTAAGTCCAATCGAAAATGGACCATTAAATGGGCTAGGCTCAAAAACAACCCATCAAATCGAGATCATATGTGACTTTAGCGAGGCCATGGTTTAATTTTGTGACATAAAACCAATCGTCATAAAATTTTATGATATCTAAACCAACATCATACATTTTTAACTTCAATATCGAAACGTCATAAATTATAGTTTAAGATGCATGGTTTTTTGACGTGTGTTTTTTGTCATTCAGTTGTCATAAACATTAATTTATGATCTAAATTGTAGATATTATGATAAAAATAAAAGATATAAACCTTAACATCGCGAAAGAACGGATCAAAACTATCCATATTCCACGATTCCTATACTCTTTTTAATTATATTTCGTTATGCCTATTAAAATATAATTTTAGCTTTGAAACCACACGGGAAAACACTCAAGTTTAGATGGACCATTTCGGATCACGTGATGACTACATGCATATCTGCAGACTTTTACTTTTTTTCCTTGTTGGTCTCATATGTCAGACAGTAGTATAGATTTTTAATGCTTAAAATAATAGGTAATTATGCACTTTATATTTTTCTATATGGTATTTTTTTTAATTTGGCGGCTCTTGAGGAATGCAATTTGCATTCGCCCAGCATGTCCCACGACTCCACGACTCCAGATCCAGATCGGTATGCAAGAATATATATATCCACTAAGGAAATTTTATTCGTCGAGGATATCACTTATACATAATATATATATTCAAATTTAATTTATACAAATAAAAACAAAAATAACAAATTTTTGTTTTGAATGGTATAAGTTAAATTTTAAATTTTTATACTTTATGAAAAGATATATTATACTGATTCATCTTTAAAAAATTCAAATTTTTAATATATTTTAAATATCATACACAAAACGAAGGGACGTGACAAAAATCCACTTCCCATACATATTTCGCCAGTAATTAGACTTGCAAACTTGCATGTTATTATCACGTACGGCATTGTAAAATCAACAATATTACAACCCAAAGCACATTGCCAAATGACGTAAATTACATGCATGCATGCATCCATTTCTGAGAGAAATTAAATGCATGCCAGTAGTTGCAAGATAGCTAGCCATACATCAACTTATTTGGAATGGATCGATCGCGAGTAGTGGACTCGATCGATCAGTGGCTCCCCGGGGGACGGTAGATCGGAGTCGGCGACGGCGTGCCGTACGCCGGCGAGACAGGGGGCCAGAAAGGCGACGGCGATCCGTATCCCGATGTGGGAGGTGGGCATGCCGAAGCCGGAGTTCCGTATTCCGGCGCGGGTGGGCATTCCGGCGCCGGCTGGCCACATTCCGGCGTCGGGGATGGGCGTTCCGGCGCCGGCGTTCCGTATTCCGGCGTGGGAGGAGAGTATTCCGGCGCCGGCTGGCCACATTCCGGCGTCGGTGATGGGCGTTCCGGCGCCGGCATTCCGTATGCCGGCGTGGGAGGAGGGTATTCCGGCGTGGCAGGTGGGCATTCTGGCGCGGGTGTTCCGTATGCCGGCGTGGGAGGAGGGCATTCCGGCGCTGGCTGACCGTAACCCTGGTCTGCAGGGGGACATCCTAGCGACGGCTCCGGCATGGGCTTCCTGTGCGAGAAGAGGGGCTTCTTGTGGAACATGTGGTTCCTGTGGCAGGGAAGCAGATGGTCGCCGACGAGCACTCCGCCGACGACGACGGGAGGTGCATCTTGCCGGCGACGGCGACGAAGGTGCTCGTGCCCACCGACGACTCCGACGACAGCGGCTCGATCTTGGACGGCTCCTGCCCGGGGCACGGCGCGTTGCTCGCCGCGCTGTGCAGCTGCGCGACGCAGTCGGCGCCGCGGAGGTCGGCGGCGAGCGGCACGGCGAACGCGCCGGTTCCGTCGAGCTCGCCGACGGCCTTGCTCTCGTACTCCTCGCTGCTGCCGTTCTTGCACTTGATCGCCACCTTAAGCCCTGACCACAAAATAGAAAAGATAACATTTTGTGCATTTAATAATTATTTTTTGCCCACGAGTGTTCATGCAAATGCACGGTTTGATGGTCATTTTGTTTTAGTCAAAGTTAACCGTTTAAGGTGACTGATTCAGAAATTTTCAACACTCCAAGTAAAACCTTACCAAGATGGTCATCGACATAATCAGTAAGCCCTAACAATTGTCCAGAGTCATAAAGTTTTACGTTTAAATAATATTATGTACCGTAATAGGACCATATGTTGCCGTTACGACACAGGATACACGATTAATGTGTTGATGGATACTTGTACCTAAATATCACGTATTCTCTAGTCTTTAATTTGTGAGAGATGACATTAGTAATCATGTGTCAAATTAAATACCGTTGTTCCATCGAGAGTGTCTACTCCATATATATATATAGTTGCATGCATTCAGGCTCAAGTACTTACCCTTGAAAGCGGCCTCAGCGTCCATGTTCTTCCTGCCGCAGTCGGCGCACTTGGCCGCGCCGACGACGACCGACGCCGTCGGCGTCATCTCACCGGCGGACGCCGTCGTCGTGACGGCGACCACCGCCAGTATCAGCGCCGCGCCATGGAGGAGCAGCCAGCTTGCTCCCATGGCGAAGCGAGCTAGCCACAGTAGTGTTAGCTCTAGGACTGAAGGAGAGCTGTAGTTTGCACTGTTTCAATGAAGAGCAAGGGCGTCCAATGAACTGCTTATATAGGCGATAATCCCATAAATGCATTACTCACTACTGGAGAAACCATCTTTGGTTAAAGTAGCAAAAATCACAGTAGTCCCGGTTTAAAAAGTCTACGAATTTCTAGGAACATTAGTCCCAGTTCATGTCAGGAACCGGGACTAAACATCACCTCTAGTTCCGATTCAAATGTTGTCGAGTCTATGAGAGCGTCGAACATCTTTAGTCCCGTTGGTAACACCAACCAGGACAAAAATAACATCTTTAGTCTCGGTTGGTGTTACCAACCGGGACAAAATCACATCGTGCACGAGTGCTTGACCTTTATCTCCTCATCTCCCGTGCGCCAAGTAGTACTCTCTTCTTCACGATCAAGTAGTACTCCCTCCCTCTCCCTCTCCCTCAGACTTATCTTTTTCTCTTCCTCTCCTTCTCCACTCAGCTCTCCCCTCTCCCCTTCCCTCTCTCCTCTACATCTCTCCCCGGGTGGAGCGGCGGGTAGGCGTGCGGTCGGGCGGGCCAAGGCAGCCGGTGGCCTCGTGTGGGCGTGTGGCGGCGGGCGCGGCGGAGCGGCGCGGCGGCGCGCGGCGGGCGCGCGGTGCGGCGTGGTCGTTCCGCGGGCGGGCGGCCGGGCCGCTGCGCGGCGCGCGGCGCACGGCGCGGCGGTGCCGGGTTGCGGCGGGGCCACGCGGCGGTGCGGCGGGGCCGATGTCGGCGCGTGCGGCGGGGCTGTGCGGCGGCGGGCGGCGGGGGCCGGCGTCGGCGAGCGGCGGGGCGGGGCCGTGCGGCGGCGGATCTGGACGGATCACGGCGAAATTTGTGAATTTTTGAGTTTTTATGAATTTCATTACTTGAGTTTGGTATGTATGTATGTGAATTTGTGATGAATGTAGCTGTGATTTGTGATATAAATTTGATGTTGGGATGAGAATTGGTGTGATGTGAATTCGATTTGGGATGTTATTTTGACCGATTTGAGTATGGGGCTGTGAATTTCGGTGAAAAAACAATGTAAAAACAGTAAAAAGCAAAAAAAAGGTGGCAGAGGTCATGTAGGGCCTATATATCTTTAGTCCGGTTGATAATATCAACCGGACTAAAAGTGCATCTTTAGTCCCGGTTATTTAACCGGGACTAGAGATCATCCATCTCTAGTCCGGATTCGTAGTCCGGTTTGACAACCGGGACTACTAAGGATTACCAACTGGGATAAGTGACCCTTTCTCCAGCAGTGACTGGATATTAATAATTCATCACTAACTATTTATTTATTTATTTACAGCTAGCTCGATCGATATGATGATCCATATGGAGTTAAGATGTGCCACAAAGTAATTAATGACAAACGTACGTATAGCATATATATAGGAGTGCTATAGTAAAGCTACATTTTGTTTAGTTAATTTACCAGTGAATTAAATCACTGGCAGTGATGAAGTCGCAGCTAGTATAGAGTATACATATACGTATATATACTAATAGTAAGTACTTTGGCTACGTAAATTGAATGCCGAGTCAATTCAATATTTTGTCGCCGTTGTGATGATCTCTATATCGTGGCTACGCTTCTATGCAAGTAGACCTCTAGTTTGTGTCCATCTCAGTCTCGGAAGAAAACCTAGCAGTGAAATTCAAATTGTAAAAAAATATATTTCCCAGAATTGAAGCAGTTTAAAAGAGTTTTAAACCAGTTCGAAGAAAATTCAATTTTCACTACGTTTCACAACGTTTCACATAGACTAATTATAAACCATAACAACAACAAAAAATAATTTATAACTAAAACTTTTCTATATACATTTTTTTGTAATTTGTAGACAAATATTGGAAAAACAAGCTACGATAAAATAACCTAAACATAATTTCAAAATTAAATTTTAAAATTTATTTAGTTATGGCATAAAGAGCGATGTTTCATGCTCTCTACTGATACTATAATACAACAGAAATAATCTTAATCGTTTGTTATTAAAGATAAATCAATAATTTATTAATTAATATAGTGATTAAAAGTAACTTTGTCATTTATGTTTTTATGTTTTTACAGGAATAGATATGTGATAATCCACTACACTGACATCACTCATATTTCATATAAAAACCAAAACAAGAAAAAAGGTTTAGTCACTGCTAAATGACGATTATATCTCTTCACAACTATTTTTTTCACAATAATACTCCTTCACGTTTCTACTATCGTTTACTATGATTGTAATTAAATAGATCTGAACACTTCGAGATCAAATGAGGTTAGTGGTTCAAATTGTTTTCTAATACAAATAGAGAGTATGGTAGTAAGGCTTGCACATAAAGGGTACACGATAGTAGAGTTCATTACGCCTTGGATCGAAAAATCCTGAGGGCCCGAGATAGCAAGATCTTGGAGAGAATCTTGCATGACCACACATAGGAGAGTAGAGGACGTAGTTATGTTGGATGCATGATCGAAGCACATGCAACGATGATCGCCGACGTCGTGGGGTTGACTGTCATCTTCAATATATTCATGTGTGTGCATTCAACCAAGTTGGTGTAAATGTACGCATTGTACAGTCTTGATCTCCAATAATACAGATCTACATTTATTTAAACCCTTCTAATCCATAATGCCCTTAACGCTTCAGGTCCAGAAGTACATGTTCCCAAAGGGAAAAAGATTGAAGTTAAGTATACGATCGATACCGAACAAATTTAATAGTATAGCCAACTACTAGCTCTAAATTATCTTATAGTCAATCAATAGTTAATTCATATAATAATTACATATAAATATGTACTAAATCACACCTTTCATACACACATAATGTTTTGGAGTTTGTGCTTTGCAGTGGCTACAAATCTGTAGCTCACTTCTCTTCTCTCTTCTCTCTTCTCTCCTCCATATATGCATCTAGCTGTCTGTAGCTCACTTCTCTTCTCTCTTCTCTCTTCTCTCCTCCATATATGCATCTAGGCTGACTTATAGCTGTTATTATACTTGCTCGCTATTGTACTTGCTCTAATATTGAATTGAAGTACTATGCCTAGTAGGTAAAACGTACTAGCCTTAATTAATTAATTAGACAATGTCGTCTCAAATGAGACCACAGTTCAAATTAAAGAACGACCAATCTTCATACAATGATAATAATCAAGGCTCAAAAGCCAACTCAAGCTTTAGAAAAGAAAACAACTCCTTTTTTCAATTTAACGAACTTCCAAATCAACTTTTGTGAGGCAAGCAAGTTTATATTAAGAACCATATCAAAAAATTTACTTTGGTTATTGCTAGCACTCTTGGAGAAAACATCTTTGGTTGAAGTGTCAAAATCCACAATAGTCCCGATTTGAGTTGTACAGGACTAACAAATATCTTTAGTCCCGGTTTAAAAGGCAACGGCTCTCTAGGACCTTTAATCCCGGTTCGTGTCACGAACCGAGACTAAAGATCATCTTTAGTTCCGGTTCAAAACCGTCGGGACGCCAAGGATCTTTAGTCCGGGATCTATAGATCAAAACTTAAGGAAATCACAACATTAGTATGTCAAGCTGGCCTTGCACCTTCCATAAAACATCCCAACAATAAAAGCCCACTTGTGGAGATTATGGCAATCGGGTATCTACATGGCAAGTTTATCCACCGGAGGTAGGGATAGATTACGCCTACTATATCCGTAAACCAAATATGACTTGGGTGTTACGTTGCCGATTGAGATAAAGCAACGGCCCATAGTTACGGTTTGGTAAGATTGAGGAAACCGACTTAGAGTAAGATAGGGTTTTCGATCGTAAGCCCGCCTCCCAAGACTATATAAGGGGGTAAGGGCGTCCTTTGAGGATATCATATGCTTTATGAGCCTTTAGCTTTCAGCCTTAGATCACGAGATCAATAAAGACACTCGGCGGATCGAATCCCGAAACAGGAGTAGGGTATTACCTCACGAGAGGGCTGAACACGTCTAAAATCTCTGCTTTCCATCTAACCCATTGTGCTTGGCGATCTTGACTGCACCCCCAAAATTCTATTGCCGAAACCAAGTTTCGACGGTTGGCGCGCCAGTAGGGGCCGCGCGTCAAGAGTTCTTCAACAATCTCGCCGACAAGCGTGATGGGATCTTCTTCAAGATTCGGCGACTTCGCCGCCAACGGCTTCGACAAGTTCTCCTCCTGCGACTCGGACTCGAACCAATCGGAAGGAGAAACCCACTCGGCGCCGTTCGGGCTCCCGAACAGCGCCGAGATCTACGATGACATCTTGAAGTCCAAGATGCAGTCCGCCTACTCCGACGAAGGAATTCACTCGGCACCGTTCGGACTACCGAACGCGCCGAAATCTGCACCGATCTTCTCGTCCCCCAACGGAGACGATCTACTCGGAAGAAGCCGTTTGGATTACCAAACGCCGCTGAGATCTAAGGCAAGCTCCTCTCCCCTGAGTCGAGGTCGACCCACTCGGAGGAGTCCGCGTCCTCAAGCTCTGACTCGGACTGGAACGATCCAGATCCGAGCAACCTAGGATCGAGGGAGGTCGCCGTCATCCTCCAGCATTTCGGCTCATGCTCATCTTCAGAGCTCAACGAGTATCTCAGCTCCGCAGGCTTTGATGACCTCTATGGCATCCCCTCGGACGAAGCCGACGACTCCGACTGCAATAAGGACTACGAGCCGAAGTGCTTCGATGTCCTCATGGCTGAGGTGGCCGAGTCCGACTCAGCCATGGCCCGCAGGCTTGCGGAAGAAGAGCGAGCCAGGATCGAGCAAGAGCGCAAGCTGGCGGAAGAGGAGAAGAAACGCAAAGAAGAAGCCGACAAGAGAAAGCAGGATCTACGGGTAGCGACGGTCCGCTCAGAGGCTATTCTTCAAACGCGAGTCCGCAACACCAATATCTTCCGGACGCCACAGAACACTTTTGCTCGCCCTCACACTCTTGGACACCGTCATCGAGACGGCACCCCCCGACGTGACTCCAATACTAGACAAGATCAAGACCATCGTGTGGACCCCCGATTTTGAGTCGGGAATCTTTCGTGTTCATAGTACCATTCCCTGGATCAAGTAGTTGGTACCCACGAATGCGATCTTGGATAATCGTACACATGCACGAATAGTCTTACAATACCATTATTACATAAATAGGCCCGAAGGCATTGTTCAATCCACGGGACCTTATGGTCCGAATACAACATAGAAACAGAGTTTAGATAAGGCGGCGGAAAGAGCGGCGGCTTGTCCATTGCCACGGCAACGACCGGGACTAAGGTCTAATATGCGCCGTCGTTCCTTCGCCCTCCGCGTAGTACGCGTAGGGGTCTTCGCTCTTCATTCCCATCACTGGAGGTTTGTGCGTATAGCAAGGGTGAGTACCAACCGTACTCGGCAAGTCAACACGAAATTGATGCATATGATAGGGATATTCAAAGAATACGGCTAGGGTTATTTTGCGTAAAGCCGGTTTTTCAATTCTTTTCACAAGCCTACCGACTAGCCAAAATCAAGTTTTAATTTCATGGTTCATTAATCCGGCGACGGTTCGTCTACCATCCATTGTGATTCCAAGGATGGCTTCCCGTCTCCGGTTCGTCATGATTTTACGGGAGTCCACCCTTCTCGCATTCTCGAGAAGTTGATCCACCACGAACAAAATCATCATGCAAACCCATCCCAGCAGTTTTAAGTTTAAAATCTAGCCAAGCGAAAGTCTTGTCACGATGCTCAATATCCGCGAGCACGGCTATTCGAATAGATTGTTTCATTCACACTGCGGTGGATGTACACTTTACCCGTACTCCGCGACACCCAACAAATGAGCCTACGTCCCAACACATGAGACGGCCACGGCAAAACCTTTCGATAACCTCGCTTTGGCAGTACCCGCTCCATGAACTTTAGCCCTCATGCACTCTAGCCGTCCTTTTCTAGCGGTGAGAGGAGTTACGGCGCACCGGGGTAAGGGAAGACATTTCCAATCTTTAAGTTTAATTAACGGTAGTTTAATTTCACCATTTATAACAAAGGCCGCAGCCTCATTCTCATCCCATAACCACATCATAGAGAACCATCTATGCAAGGATACTGCCTCCGCTCGGCTACCTAGTCGGCTAGGTCTATACCCATTCGAAAGTACGGTTGTGCGGCTCGTTTCCGGCTATCTCATGGCTCGGTCCTTAATTGACCGGGGTCGGCACTTGCCTTTTCGGATTCCACCCAAATCATCCAGCCGCCCCAGTCTAAAACATTTGTATAGTACTTTCAATTTTCATCAAACTTAGTTCATCGGGGCCATGTGGCGCTCATGTCTCCACATGCCGAATCTCAACTACCTTCCCTAAGGTAGTTGCCCAAGCACAAAGCTTTTTCATAAAGTCATGAGTATGCATGGTCTAAGTTTAGCGGGGCTAAGCGGTTGACCGAAGTTATGCTTCGGTTATTTGTATCACATTGCGAGTTACAAGGAGTAATTCTAAAGGTAAACAATAGCAAGGTATGGCATAACAAGTATAGGCAATCCGGTAAAGCATGCATGTTTAGAGTTTTAAAATAACATCATTTCGCAAAGGGGATCAATATGTTCAAAGGGTGTGAAGACTTGCCTTGCTCGCACACTTGAGGGTGGGATCTTCGGTGAGGTCGTTGCCGGTTTCTTCGGGCGCTACCCGTACGTGCGAAAGATTAATCGAATTCAGTTAGAATTCAACTAAACACCGAGAGATCGAAAAGAACCACAAAAGCCATGAAAACCACTTCAAAGAGTTTTGCCGAAAATTCTACTCGAGTTAGAACAAGGGTTGGAGGAAAAATCCGGGTTTTGGAATCGAGTTGATGACCTAGGGTTTTCGCAAAATCGGCGATCGTAATAAATTTGGAAATTACGTTTGAAAATATCAGCGAAGAAAATTCATGCTCGAAATTTGAGGGTTTGAGCACAAAAGCGAAACCTATTTCGATGGCGGAAAGAATTAAACGGATCCGGATCGAAAAACGATGCGATTGGAAATTTCGGAAAACGCCCGATTCCGATTTTCAAACATTGCACCGAGAAAACATGCGAGAAAATAATTTATTTTTCCCCAAAATTTTACTCAAATCATCCCAAAATATTTTTCCAAATTTTCCAAAATTTTCCTAATTTTTCCTATTTTTCTTTTTTTTTTTTTTTTTTTTTTTATTCCTTTTTCTCTGGCGCCTGTTCATTTACCCGAAGGTGTTCGACGGGGTTCGGCCAAAAACAGAGGCGGCGGCGGCGCTAGCGCACAAGGAAAAAGGGCGGCGGCGGGGCTTACCGGCGATGGCGCTCGGGGAGGAGCAAGGGGGCTCGGGGACCGGCTTGCGCGCGGCGGCGACGGCTAAACGGCGCGGCTTTTGGCGGTGGCGCTCGGAAACGGCGAGGTCACGGTGGCGGTGCGGTGGAATCGGCGCGGGCGCGGCCCTTTTATAGGCGCGGCGCGCGCGGGCGCGAGAGGAGAGGGGAGGGGCGGCTCGGGCATGCGCGGCGCGGCGCGACACGCGGCGCAGCTCGGGGGGCCGGGTGCGGCGGGCGAGACGCGGCGGCGAGGCGCACGGCGCGGGCGGGAGTCCGGAGCGGCGTGCGCGCGCGAGTAGGGGCCGGAGCGCGGCCGGCGCGTGCGCGCGCGGCGCGCGGCGCCGGCTGCGGGCGCGCGCAGCGTGCGCGCGCGCGCGCGGCGCGCGGGTCCGGCTCGGCGCGGTGCTCGCGCGGCGCGTGGCGCGCGCGGCGCGGGCGCGCGTGCCGCGCGGCGCGTGGCGCGCGCGGGTGGGGCAAGGCGGCCGGGTACGGGCGCGCGCTATGCGGGCGCGGGCGCGGCGGGGTCCGCGCGGCGCGGGCGGGCGGCGCGTGGCGCGTCGCGGCGCGCGGCGCGTACGGCCGGGCGGCGCGCGCGCGCGCGGCCTGGCCGATACGGCGTCGAACACTTGGCGGCTAATGAACAGTGAACTTTCACTTTTTCCCGATTTTCCATTTTCTTTTCTCATTTTCTATTTTCTTTCCTTCTAAAAATTCCAAAATAAATCCTAATATCCCAAAAATAATTTTTAGCATTATATTTTAAACTTTTTCTTGACTTTTATTTTCCATAATTATTTTTCATACTTATTTAAATCTCTTTTCCAAATTTTCATAATTCACCCATTTTATTTTCAAAAATTTCCCAAATTTCGAGTACGCCTCCCGAGAATTTTATTATTTATTTTGTGTTTTAATTTATCTTCTCCCAACCAAAATTTTTATTTTATATTACTCGAAATGCGTTTTCACAAATCCACACTTTTCCCTGATTCCTTTTTAAAATCGTGATGCGGCTTTCGCATCACCGTTTTGACAACTCCGAAACCTCCAAAAACTCCGAAAAGGGAATTGATCACGTAACAATTTATGCAACGAGCGGCAAATAAGAAGCGACAAACCCGAGAAGAAGCAATAGGCCACGGTTTTGAAAGTTCCGATTTTTACGTTCGATTTTGTTTCTCCGATTTTTAGGATGTCACAAACCTACCCCTAACAATAAATCTCGTCCCCGAGATTTCTTACCGTCTGAGTAGGTGTGGGTATTCGTCCTCGGGAACTCTTCGCTTTCCCAGGTAGCCTCTTCTTCCGTGTGATTGCTCCATTGTACCTTGTACATGCGCCATGACTTGGTCCGTGTCTTCTTTTCCGCCTCGTCCGGTATCTTGATTGGATGTTCCGGGTAGGTAAGATCACTTGTGGACATGGATGGCTTCTAAAGGAGCTTGCTCTTCGGTACCCGCAAACATTTCTTCGGCTGCGATACGTGGAACACTGGGTGGACATCGGAGAGAATCTCGGGCGGTTCAATTGGTAAGCCACTTCTCCTTTCCTAGCGCTTATCAAGAATGGGCCCACGTATCGTGGTGCGAGTTTCCCCTTGACTTTGAATCTCCGGGTTCCCCGTAGTGGTGAGACTTTCGGATACACGTAGTCACCTTCTTTAAATTCCAATTCTCTTCGACGGGTGTCCGCGTAGCTCTTTTGCCGTGATTGAGCAGCTTGTAGTCGGTCCCGATCGGCGAACCTTTTCCTCTGCCTCCTTAATTATGTCGGGCCCGAATATGGTTCGTTCACCGGTCTCGACCACATTAATGGGGTTCGACATCGGCGACCAAATAAAGCTTCGTTTGGCGACATCTTCAAACTGGCTTGGTAGCTATTGTTGTAGGAGAACTCGGCGTACGGCAAACATTTCTCCCAATCCTTGGTGAAATCCAACGCACAAGCTCTCGGCATGTCTTCTAGCACTTGATTCGTCCTCTCGTCGCCCGTCGATGCGCGGGTGATAAGCGGTACTAAAGGCAAGGTGATCGCGAGTGCTTCGTGAACCTTGCTCCGAAATGAGATGTAAATTGGGTACCACGATCCGATATAATCCTTTTTGGTACACCGTGGAGACACACAATCCTACTCATATATAATTCCGCTAGCTTGGCACTGTTGTAGTTAGTTTTCACGGGAATAAATCTGGCAGTCTTGGTGAGCCGATCTACTATTACCCAAATGGAATCGTAACCAGTCGCAGTCTTGGGTAATCCTACTATGAAATCCATGCCTATCTCGTCCCATTTCCATTCGGAATCTTGAGTGGCTGCAGCAAGCGGTGGCGTTGATGTTCGGCTTTCACCCTTTGGCACACATCGCACACGGCTACGTATTCGGCTACATCCCTCTTCATATTAGGCCACCGGTATTCTCCTTTTAAATCTGGTACATTTTCGTGCTTCCGGATGTAACGAATATGCCGATTCGTGGGCTTCCTTTAAGATCAATCCCCTCAAACCGCCTCGTTCAGGCACACAGATTCTCTTCTTGTACCACAAGATTCCCTTGTCATCTACTGAAAACTCCTGAGCGCGTCCAGGCCATACGTTCCTTAATTTCCTGGATTTCCTCATTCCCTCTTTGGGCTTCCTCTATTTGAGTTCTCGGTAGGGGCTGGATTTCCGGTGAGTTCACTTCTCCGTGAGGAATCGGGTGCGATTGAGCCGAGCCATTTCTTCCTGGAGCTCATTAGCCACACCTCCCAATTCCATGTGGTTGCATTGGGCTTTGCGGCTCGGCGCATCGGCCACTACATTTGCTTTGCCGGGATGGTAATGGATTCCTAGATCGTAATCCTTGATCAACTCCAACCATCGCCTCGTCGTAGGTTGAGATCAGCTGAGTAAAGAAATATTTCAAGCTCTTGTGATCGGTATACACTTCACGGTGGTTTCCGATCGATAGTGTCTCCGGATCTTCAATGCGTGTACCACGCGCTAATTCCAGGTCATGTGTGGGGTAATTCTCTTCGTGGGGTCGTAGCGTCGTGAGGCATACGCTACGACCTTTCCATCCTGCATCAATACTCCTCCCAATCCTTGCCGGGATGCATCACAGTACATCACGAAGTCCTTCCGGTTGTCGGGTAAGGTCAAGACTGGAGCGGTGGTTAACTTTTCTTTTAATTGGTCGAAGGCTTTTTGACACTTTTCATTCCATTCAAACTTCTTTTCCTTCTTCGGGAGTTGAGTCATAGGTCGGGCTACGGTAGAAAACCCTTCGATAAACCGTCGGTAATAACCGGCCAAGCCCAAGAAACTCCGAACTTCCGTTACCGACTTGGGTGCCTTCCATTCCATAACGGCTTCGACCTTGGCGGGGTCTCGCTACTCCTCCGGCTGAAACCACGTGGCCAAGAAAAGCGACTTCCTTGAGCCGAACTCGCATTTGCTGAACTTGGCATACAGCCGGTGCTCTCGTAGCTTTTCCGGCACTAGTCGTAGATGCTCCGCGTGTTCCTCATCGTTCTTGGAGTAGATAAGTATATCGTCGATGAACACCACTACGAATTTGTCCAGGTACTCCATGAATACCTTGTTCATCAGGTTCATAAAGTACGCAGGGGCATTGGTCAATCCAAAGGACATCACTGTGAACTCGTATAAGCCGTATCGTGTAGAGAATGCCGTCTTAGGAATATCTCCGGCTCTAATTCTCAATTGATGATATCCCGACCGTAGATCAATCTTGGAGAACACCGCGCACCCTTAAGTTGATCGAATAGGTCATCGATTCGAGGTAGCGGGTACTTGTTCTTGATAGTGACTTCGTTCGGCGATCGATAGTCCACACACATTCTCATGCTCCCATCCTTCTTCTTGACGAAGAGCACTTGGAGCTCCCGGGAGAAGAGGCTGGGGCGAACGAATCCCTTCTCTTGTAGTTCCTTTATTTGTTTCTTGAGTTCCTCCAACTCATTGGGCGGCATTCGATAGGGCCTCTTGGATATGGGGGCGTACGGCATTAAGTCGATGATGAACTCTACGTCGCGATCCGGGGCATTCGGTAATTCCTCGGGAAACACATCCGGGTATTCTTGTACTACTGGCATTCCACCTAGAGGTAGCATGGTGAACACTCCCGCAGCTTGTTCACACAGCCTTGGGTTTTGATCCATAGTTATGCTCATCGGTGATCCCCACGGGGTGGATACCGTGACTTCCCTTCGGCTTGCAGTCTATAATTCCATTATTTTTGGTCAACCAATCCATTCCGAGTATGACATCTATGGTTTGGGGCGATAACACCATAAGGTTTGAGAGAAACACCACGTCTCTAATCCGTATGGGCACGTTAATGCGAGGCATGGGGTACGGTTATGTCTCCCAGTGCGAGTGTACCAACATAGGCCTCTTAAGTGCTACTTGGTGTAGGTGGTGTTGTTTGCTTACTTGGGAAGATATGAATGAATGCGAGGCTCGGAATCGAATAAAACTTTAAGCGGTGTAGAGTTGATAGAGAACATACCCATCAATACGCTCGGTCCTCCCTGCTTCTTACGCCCGCACATGATTCACTGGCCACGTCGAAACCGGTGGCGGCCTCGTTGGGTAGCGGGGTCCCGAGCAGACCTCGTCCGCCGCGGGGTGGGGGTTCCTCGGACGGGTGTGGCATTGGCGCCGGTGCGCACGGGGGTGTTGCGTGGTTTTGGGCAGCTATTGGAGTAATGCCCGAATTCTCCGCAGCTTGAAATGACTCACATTCCCTCTTCCCGGAGCGGCTAGGGTTGGTGTGGGTGTACGAAGCGTGGTGTAGGCCGCCGGTTGACATGGTCGGAAGCGAGAGGACGACCGGTTGCCGGACGTTTGGTTTCCATCCAGACGGGGTGGCTCCCTTGGGGCGTTGTGGCGTTCCCGAAATGGGCGAGCCATAGCGAGCCTCCTTTTTGCGGTTATTGTCCACCACCTTTTGGTCATGCTCAAGTCGGACGACCTTGTTGATGAGGCTTTGGAAGCCGGTGTGATCTGCCCGATCATCGGTCCCCTCGGTTCGTCATTTAGTCCCTCAATGAATTTGTCTATCTTTTCTTCTTCGTCTCGCCAGTCCCGGTGGCGTAACGAGCAAGCTGGGTAAACTTGTTCGGATACTCCTGTACTTGAGGTGTTCCCTTGACGCGATCTGCGGAACTCGTTCTTCTTCATCCTCATTACTGCAGCTGGCACGAAATTCTCACGGAACGCAGCCGTGAATTCCTCCCATGTTGGCTCGCCGGCGTCTTCAGCTCGTGTCTCCTTGTAGGTGTCCCACCAGTCACTCGCGGGACCCTCCAACCTGGTTAGTAGCGAAGACCACTCTATCGGCTTCTCGGACTCGACGAGGTTAGCTTCTTTTCTATCACTCTTAGCCAATCTTCGGCGTCCATAGGTTCTTCGGCCGTGGAAAAAGTGGGCGGCTTAGCTCTCATGAACTCCCCGGACTCGATCCTCCTCGACCTCCTTGATTATTGGCGATCGCTTGGAGTAGCCGGGTCTCGCATAGCCATGACCTCCGCCGGGGTGGAGGGGTTGGGTTCCGGTGGGTTTTCGTTGGTTGCCGCGGCTCTGCGACGATGTGCCATCGAAGAAGAGAGATGAATTAAGAGAGCGATCTAGTTTATGTTATGGTTCACGGGAAATTTTTCTTCAAGTTCCTTGAATGATCTTCACTCAACGAGCAAGGTGAAACAATAAATCGCATACGAATTAAGACATCGCAAGGCGATGCCCGGGTTCATCATATTACATAAGGGTACATGGACTGTATACACACAGTCCTCCATGCCGAGATAGCAATAATAATTATATCGTTCAGCTAGATCAACTAATTAAGGGTAAATAGGAAGTGCTTGCCGGGTCGGGAAGGTCCTTCCGCCTAGTCATCCAACCACCCGCAAGAGCCGAGGCGCCGGAAGCGGGTAGTCGCTGCCGAAGCAAACCGAAGTCCCCACGGCTCGGAGGTGGCGGCCTCGGAGTCACGCCGAATCTTTCGACTCGGTGGCCGCGTACTCTTGCGAGCGCGCGGCGGGTGAGGGGCCTCCCGTGTGAGTCAAGCGACGAGGGGGAACTTCCTCCTCCATTGAGTCGGTGTCGCTAGACTCCCATTTGATCTCCATGGGCTCCGCCTCGGACTCCGTGTCGGTGTGGATCCGGATGGGGTTACCCTCTCCCGATCCCGGCTCGGAGGGTGCTTACGGAGCTCGGGGTGGCGGCAGTGGGGTCGACCGGGTATGGTGCGGGCTCTGTGCTCAACATGAAAGCTTGCTCCATCATAGCTTGAAAAGTATCAAAGCTTGCTGGAGTTATATGGTAATAGTGGTCGGGCACGGGGGCGGGATGTGATGGTACGGGCTCGGTGGAAGTACTGCGGCGTAGACGGGATGAGTGTGCATTGTTCCTCTAGGCTGGTTGATCTGCTTGCTTGCTTTTCTGAGCTGCTCTTCCAGCTCTACTAGAGCCTCCCCTCGGGCCATGTAGCGGTCCGAGAGTTGCTCATCTTGAGCACCATTGGCTGCGGTGTGTGCGGCATGCTTATCTGGTCTCCACGGCCTTGGTGGCGGCGACAGATCATTGAGCGTGGCTGCGATCGTTGATCTCGAGCGGGGCCTCCTCGTAACGATCGTCTGTCTCCGCCCAACGCGATAAACGCGTGACCATCGGGTTGTAGCAGCGGGGGTAGCCTCCACGGTGCAGACCGGGTTGCCCTCTTCGCGGTAAGGGTGATGCACGAACTCTGTCATTGTGAGTTCGGCACGGTGTTCCGCATTAAGGCGAAGGAAGGCCTCGCGAGCGGCATCCCGAATAGCAGCTTCGCTAGGTCCCGGGGGTAGCGAGTGTGGAAGCGAGGATGTCTCACTCCCCATGCGGGCTTCTATGGACACGGCTGCCTCCCAGGCTGGATACATCTCGGAGCCATGTCTCTTGGTGTGATAAGTGGGCGGTTCCGGGTATCTCAAGCACCATAGTAGAGACTGAAGTTGTACCACGAACCCCTCGTCTCGCGGGATAGTGACTTCCCAGGTTCCGTCGTGGTTTGACATCTGCTTTTACAGGCAACTTAGGGTTAGCGAGAGGGAGCTATCATAATCATTTGGTAAAAAGAAATACAGATGTAGAAAAGATATATTTGCATTTTCGGAAATAATAGTTTAAAATTGATCCTACTGTAGGGATATTTCCCTTTAGCCATCTAGTTAGGGGTAGGGCGCCATTTGGTCTTAGCCTACGGTCGCATGGCTCGATACCAGCTCTGTGGACCCCGATTTTGAGTCGGGAATCTTTCGTGTTCATAGTACCATTCCCTGGATCAAGTAGTTGGTACCCACGAATGCGATCTTGGATAATCGAGTACACATGCACGAATAGTCTTACAATACCATTATTACATAAATAGGCCCGAAGGCATTGTTCAATCCACGAGGACCTTATGGTCCGAATACAACATAGAAACGAGTTTAGATAAGGCGGCGGAAAGAGGCGGCGGCTTGTCCATTGCCACGAGCAACGACCGGGACTAAGGTCTAATATGCGCCGTCGGTTCCTTCGCCCTCCGCGTAGTACGCGTAGGGGTCTTCGGCTCTTCATTCCCATCACCGGAGGTTTGTGCGTATAGCAAGGGTGAGTACCAACCGTACTCGGCAAGTCAACACGGAATTGATGCATATGATAGGGATATTCAAAGAATACGGCTAGGGTTATTTTTGCGTAAAGCCGCTTTTCAATTCTTTTCACAAGCCTACCGACTAGCCAAAATCAAGTTTTAATTTCATGGTTCATTAATCCGGCGACGGTTACGTCTACCATCCATTGTGATTCCAAGGATGGCTTCCCGTCTCCGGTTCGTCATGATTTTCTCGGGAGTCCACCCCTTCTCGCATTCTCGAGAAGTTGATCCACCAAAAACAAAATCATCATGCAAACCCATCCCAACGTTTTAAGTTTAAAATCTAGCCAAGCGAAAGTCTTGTCACGATGCTCAATATCCGCGAGCACGGCTATTCGAATAGATTGTTTCATTCACACCGCGGTGGATGTACACTTTACCCGTACTCCGCGACAGCCCAACAAATGAGCCTACGTCCCAACACATGAGACGGCCACGGCAAAACCTTTCGATAACCTCGCTTTGGCGTACCCGCTCCATGAACTTTAGCCCTCATGCACTCTAGCCGTCCTTTTCTAGCGGTGAGAGGAGTTACAGGCGCACCGGGGTAAGGGAAGACATTTCCAATCTTTAAGTTTAATTAACGGTAGTTTAATTTCACCATTTATAACAAAGGCCGCAGCCTCATTCTCATCCCATAACCACATCATAGAGAACCATCTATGCAAGGATACCTGCCTCCGCTCGGCTACCTAGTCAGCTAGGTCTATACCCATTCGAGAAGTACGGTTGTACTGGCTCGTTTCCCGGCTATCTCATGGCTCGGTCCTTAATTGACCAGGGTCGGCACTTGCCTTTTCCGATTCCACCCAAATCATCCAGCCGCCCGTCTAAAACATTTGTATAGTACTTTCAATTTTCATCAAACTTAGTTCATCGGGGCCATGTGGCGCTCATGTCTCCACATGCCGAATCTCAACTACCTTCCCTAAGGTAGTTGCCCAAGCACAAAGCTTTTTCATAAAGTCATGAGTATGCATGGTCTAAGTTTAGCAGGGCTAAGCGGTTGACCGAAGTTATGCTTCGGTTATTTGTATCACATTGCGAGTTACAAGGAGTAATTCTAAAGGTAAACAATAGCAAGGTATGGCATAACAAGTATAGGCAATCCGGTAAAGCATGCATGTTTAGAGTTTTAAAATAACATCATTTCGCAAAGGGGATCAATATGTTCAAAGGGTGTGAAGACTTGCCTTGCTCGCACACTTGAGGGGTGGGATCTTCGGTGAGGTCGTTGCCGGTTTCTTCAGCGCTACCCGTACGTGCGAAAGATTAATCGAATTCGGTTAGAATTCAACTAAACACCGAGAGATCGAAAAGAACCACAAAAGCCATGAAAACCACTTCAAAGAGTTTTGCCGAAAATTCTACTCGAGTTAGAACAAGGGTTGGAGGAAAAATCCGGGTTTTGGAATCGAGTTGATGACCTAGGGTTTTCGCAAAATCGGCGATCGTAATAAATTTGGAAATTACGTTTGAAAATATCAGCGAAGAAAATTCATGCTCGAAATTTGAGGGTTTGAGCACAAAAGCGAAACCTATTTCGATGGCGGAAAGAATTAAACGGGATCCGGATCGAAAAACGATGCGATTGGAAATTTCGGAAAACGCCCGATTCCGATTTTCAAACATTGCACCGAGAAAACATGCGAGAAAATAATTTATTTTTCCCCAAAATTTTACTCAAATCATCCCAAAATATTTTTCCAAATTTTCCAAAATTTTTCCTAATTTTTCCTATTTTTCTTTTTTTTTTTTTTTTTTTTTTATTCCTTTTTCTCTCGCGCACTTGTTCATTTACCCGAAGGTGTTCGACCGGGGTTCGGCCAAAAAAGAGGCGGCGGCGGCGCTAGCGCACAAGGAAAAAGGGGGCGGCGGCGGGGCTTACCGCGATGGCGCTCGGGGAGGAGCAAGGGGGCTCGGGACCGGCTTGCGCGGCGGCGACGGCTAAACGGCGGCGGCTTTTGGCGGTGGCGCTCGGAAACGGCGAGGTCACGGTGGCGGTGCGGTGGAATCGGCGCGGGCGCGGCCCTTTTATAGGCGCGGCGCGGCGCGGCGCGAGAGGAGAGGGGAGGGACGGCTCGGGCATGCGCGGCGCGGCGCGACACGCGGCGCAGCTCGGGGGGCCGGGTACGGCGGGCGAGACGCGGCGGCGAGGCGCACGGCGGGCGGGGTCCGAGCGGCGTGCGCGCGCGAGGTAGGGGCGGAGCGCGGCTTCGGCGCGTGGCGGCGCGCGCGCGGCGCGCGGAGGCGCCGAGAGGGCGGGCGCAGCGGTGCGTGCGCGGCGCGCGGCGCGCGCGGTCCGGCTCGGCGCGGTGCTCGCGGCGCGCGCGTGGCGCAGGCGCGGGGCGTGCCCGGCGCGGGCGCGTGGCGCGCGCGGGGTGGGGGCAAGGCGGCCGTGTACGGGCGCGCGCGTGCGGGGCGCGGCGCGCGCGGGTCCGGCGGGCGCGCGGCGGGGCGGCGCGTGGCGCGTCGCGGCGCGCGGCGCTACGGCCGGGCGCGCGCGCGCCGGCGGCCGCAGTACGGCGTCGAACACTTGGCGGCTAATGAAAGTGAACTTTCACTTTTTCCGATTTTCCATTTTCTTTTCTCATTTTCTATTTTCTTTCCTTCTAAAAATTCCAAAATAAATCCTAATATCCCAAAAATAATTTTTAGCATTATATTTTAAACTTTTTCTTGACTTTTATTTTCCATAATTATTTTTCATACTTATTTAAATCTCTTTTTCCAAATTTTCATAATTCACCCATTTTATTTTCAAAAATTTCCCAAATTTCGAGTACGCCTCCCGAGAATTTTATTATTTATTTTGTGTTTTAATTTATCTTCTCCCAACCAAAATTTTTATTTTATATTACTCGAAATGCGTTTTCACAAATCCACACTTTTCCCGATTCCTTTTAAAATCGTGATGCGGCTTTCGCATCACCGTTTTGACAACTCCGAAACCTCCAAAAACTCCGAAAAGGGAATTGATCACGTAACAATTTATGCAACCGAGCGGCAAATAAGAAGCGACAAACCCGAGAAGAAGCAATAGGCCACGGTTTTGAAAGTTCCGATTTTACGTTCCGATTTTGTTTCTCCGATTTTTAGGATGTCACACATCGTCGCAGCCACAGCCAACGGTCATCCCTCCACCTCGGCACGGAGGCCGACTGAGTCTGTGGCTGAAACGCCCGACAAAAGCCGGTTCCCGCCGCTAAGGTCAGGAGACTACAAGAGGCCCGAGCCAGACCGGTCAACAACTAGCCCAAGAGGCCCACGCCATGAGTCCACACAGAAGCATCAGGAACAAACGGCCGACTCCCGCGAGAAGCGACATGGACGTCCACCCGTCCATCACGCGTCCGCCGCAACAACAGCTCCGGCTATCGAACCAGCCTATCGAGGACCCCCCGAGTGATCGCGGGAAGTCCTCGATCGCCGCTACCAAGAGCGAGATCAACGCACTCGGGAAGATCGGAGGGGATCACCCGGCAGCAACGACGATGGAGTGCCAGCTTTCACTCGGGAGCTTCGCCGAGTGCACTGGCCGAATGGATTCAAGCCAACCGGAATAGAGAAGTATGACGGCAAGACCGACCCCGAGTCGTGGCTTACCGTATACACTCTCGCCATTCGCGTAGCAGGCGGCGACAACAAGGCTATGGCCAATTACTTGCCCGTGGCCCTCGCCAACTCAGCCAGGAACTGGCTCACGAGCCTGCCGAGAGGCTCAATCGGCTCGTGGAGCGAGCTGAGGGACCACTTTATCGCCAACTTTCAGGGCACCTTCGAGAGGCCCGGACCCACTTCGACTTATACAACGTCATCCGAAGCCGGACGAACCTCCGAAGGACTACATCCGGCGCTTCTCCGAAAAGCGCAAAAAGATCCCCAACATCACCGATGACATCATCATTGCCGCCTTCCAGAAGGGAGTCCGTGATGAGCTGTTAATCGGGAAGTTCGGGCGCAAGCCACCGAAGACGGTGAAGCAAATGTTTGAGACGGGAAACTCCTACGCCAAATCCAATAATGCCATCAAAGCAGCGCGCCAAGACCAGCCCGACAGGAGGGATGACAAGCAGGCGGGAGGAAGCCGAAATCCTAAGAAGGATAACGGCAACAACAACCAGGGCCAGAAGGACCGCAAGCGCAGATCGAAGACCTAGTCACCGCAACCTCCAACACCCAACGCCGCCCCCGAGTCGCGGCCTACGACGCCATCATGAATGCTCAATGCACTCATCATCCCAATCACAAGCACGCGGCTAAGGACTGCTTTACTTATAAACAGTTCGCCGAGCAGTATGCGGCGCAACTCAACAAGAAGCCGACTGATGAAGCCGGTCCATCGGGCGCCAAGAAAAACAACGCGGTTGAGAATGCCGAGCCTTTCCAAGACCCCGTGGGAGAGCTCAATCACATCTTCGGGGGGTCGTTAGCCTATGAATCCAAGAGGAAACAGAAGCTAACCGATCGCGAGGTCAACGCGGCGCAACCCGAGGTCCCACAGTACCTACGATGGTCGGAGGTGGCCATCACTTTTGACCGCTCGGATCACCCCGACCGAGTGGTTCACCCGGGCCGCTATCCACTCGTCTTGGACCCGGTGGTCCGCAACATCAAGCTTAAGCGTGTCCTCATCGATGGGGGCAGTGCCCTCAACATCTTATTTGCCAAGACCATGGACGAGATGCAAATCCCGAGGGCCGAACTGAAGGCAAGCTCAGCCCCCTTCCATAGAGTTATCCCGACGCTGTCATCTACACCACTCGGGCACATCGCCCTCCCGGTCACCTTCGGAGTTCGAGAGAACTTCCGGACGGAGAACGTCACTTTCAAGGTGGCCGACTTTGAAACGGCCTACCATGCCATCATCGAAAGGCCTGCACTCGCCAAATTCATGGCGATACCCCATTACACCTACCTATGCATGAAGATGCCGGGTCCCAACGGTGTCATCACTCTTCGCAGCGACGTGAAGCAAGCCTTCACCTACAACAAGGAGAGCTGCGACATGGCCCAATCTCGCGAGAGATCACGTGGCCAAGAAGAAATCCGATTGGCTGCATCGACTTCGGCAGAGGGTGAAATCCCCGCGAAGAAGATAGCCAAATCGGGATCCGGCGACGCCAAGACCAAGAAGATCTCCCTTGATCCATCGGATCCCTCGAAACCGTTGTAATCGGCGCGAACTAGATCCTAAATAGGAAAGCGCGCTCGTCACCTTCCTCCAAAATAATAAAGATGTTTTTGCTTGAAAACCATCTGATATGCCTGGAATTTCTAGGGAGGTGATCGAGCACTCTTTGCACGTCAAAGATGACGCAAAGCCGATAAAACAACGATTACGGAGATTCGCGCAGGATCGAAAAGATGCCAACAAGGAAGAGCTCGCAAAGCTCTTGGCTGCCGGCTTTATCAAAGAAGTCCTACATCCCGACTGATTAGCCAACCCAGTTCTGGTCCGCAAGAAGACGGGGCAATGGCGCATGTGCGTTGACTATACCGACCTCAACAAAGCCTGCCCCAAAGATCCATTCGGGCTGCCTCGCATCGACCAAGTCGTAGATTCAACAGCCGGCTGCCAACTCCTGAGCTTTTTGGACTGTTACTCGGGCTATCACCAGATCAGTTTGAAAGAATCCGACTACCTGAAGACATCGTTTATCACGCCGTTTGGGGCCTACTGCTACATCACCATGCCTTTCGGCCTGAAGAACGCCGGAGCCACATACCAACGCATGATCCAGAGGTGTTTCCAGACGCAAATCGACAAGAACGTGGAAGCTTATGTCGACGATGTCATCATCAAGACCAAACAGAAAGAAGACCTGATCGCTGACCTAGAAGAAACCTTCGCAAATATCCGGGCCTTCAGAATGAAGTTGAACCCGGAGAAGTGCACTTTCGGCGTCCCATCAGGCAAACTGCTCGGCTTCATGGTGTCACATCGTGGCATTGAAGCCAATCCAGAGAAGATCAACGCTATCTTGAACATGAAGCCCCCGAGTAACCAGAAGGATGTCCAGAAGTTCACTGGCTGCATGGCGGCGCTAAGCCGCTTCATCTCTCGACTCGGCGAACGAGGCATGCCCTTCTTCAGATTGCTAACGAAAACGGACGACTTCCAATGGACCACGGAAGCCCACAAGGCCTTTGAAGATTTTAAAGAATTCCTTACGACGCCGCCCGTCCTAGCCTCACCCCGACCTCGGGAGCCCCCGCCGCTATACGTATCGCCACTCACCAAGTGGTTAGTACGGTCCTCGTGATCGAGCGCGAAGAAGAAGGGCAGGTCCGAAGATTCAGAGGCCAATCTACTTTGTTAGCGAAGTGCTGGCGGGAGCCAAAACTCGCTACCCGCAGTACAAAAATTGCTTTATGGTGTCCCGATAACCGCGAGAAAATTGGCGCACTATTTTCGGGGTCACTCGGTCACCGTCGTCACCTCCTTTCCACTCGGCGATGTCATCCACAACCGGAGGCAACCGGGCGCATCGCGAAGTGGGCCCTGAGCCGATGCCGCTGGACTTAACGTTTATGGCGAGGACGTCCGTCAAGTCACAGGCCCTGGCGGACTTCTTGGCCGAGTGGACCGAACAACAAGAAGATGTACCTCGGGAAGATCTCCAATATTGGACCATGCACTTCGACGGATCCAAGAGGATCACCGGCTTGGGAGCAGGAGTTGTGCTGATCTCCCCGACTGGGGAAAGGCTAAGATACGTCCTCCACCTCCACTTCTCCGCCTCACATAACATCGCGTGTACGAAGCTCGCTGCATGGATCGCGGCTCGCGCTTCACTCGGGATATGTCGGCTCGTCGTGAAGGGGACTCCCACTGGTCGTAAACCAAGTGATGAAAGACTCGGTCCTGTCTAAACGACACCATGGAGGTCTACCGACAAGAGGTCCGCAAACTTGAAGACAAGTTTGATTGACTCGAACTATCACATGTCTTAAGACACAACAACGAAGCAGCTAACGAGTTAGCTCAATTCGGGTCCAAACGTGAAGCCGCCCCAACAGATGTTTTTTGTCGAGCATCTCTAGGAACCAACCGTTGCGGCAAAGCCAACTCCCAACGAACAAGCTGCGAACGAAGTCGCCATGATTGATGCCGACCGGAGGACACCACTCATCAAATTTTTAACACGCAAAGAGCTTGGATGACCGGGATGAGGCGAACGTGTCCAACGTCGTTGCCAAGCTTATGTCATGGTTGACTCCGACCTGTACAAGAGAAGCCCCTTTGGAGTCCTGATGAGATGCATCACACCCGAGGAAGGACGATAGCTGCTCCAAGACATCCACTCGGGCATATGCGGAAGCCACGCGGCAGCACGCACCTTGGTGGGCAAAGCCTACAGACAAGGTTTTTTCTGGCTTACCGCGGTCTCTGACGCGGACAAAGTGGTTCGAACCTGTGAAGGTTGCTAATTCTTCGCCCGACAGGGCCATGTCCCAGCCCGAGAGCTACAAACAATCCCATTATCCTGGCCGTTTGCGGTATGGGGCTTAGACATGGTCGGCCCTTTCAAGAAGGCTCTAGGAGGATTCACACACTTATTCGTCGCAATCGACAAGTTCTCCAAGTGGATTGAAGCTAAGCCGGTCGCCACAATTACTGCGACAAAGCACGGGACTTCCTCCTCAACATCGTGCACCGCTTCGGCGTCCCAAACAGGATCATAACCGACAACGGGACTCAATTCACGGAGGCATCTTCAAGGAATTCGTGAAGACTCCGGAATCAAGATCTGTTATGCGTTAGTTGCACATCCCAAAAGCAACGGACAAGTCGAGCGGGCCAACGGCATGGTCCTCCAAGGCATCAAGGCCCGCGTGCTTGACCGCCTAAATCCTTACGCTGGCAAGTGCGTTCAAGAGCTCCCCTCGGTCCTATGGTCCCTGCGGACCACACCCAGTCGGGCTACGGCCAAACTCCTTTCTTTTTGGTCTATGGCGCAGAAGCCATGTTGCCAAATGAGATGGAGTATGAATCCCTCTGAGTCCGTAGCTTCAACGATGAACGCTATGAACCTGACCGAGTGGACGACCTCACCCGACTGGAAGAGGCCCGAGAGGCAGCCCTCATCCAGTCGGCGAAATATCTTCAAGGGCTCAGACGATACCACAGTCGTAACGTCCGAGCACGAGCTTTCATCGTTGGTGATCTGGTTCTACGCAAGGTTCAGACCACCAAGGACCGTTACAAGTTATCCCCCTTATGGGAAGGACCGTACATAATTGCTGAGGTGACTCGGCCAGGTGCATATCGATTAAAGTGTGAAGACGGATCTATGGTGGAGAACTCCTGGAACATCGAGCATCTTCGGCGATTCTATGCCTAAATTGACTTAAGTTTCATGTCTTTTCTTGACTGCCAACCTCAAGCAAGATGACTTCTTGAGTTAGCAGTCAGGGGTTGTACATACGTCAATAAAGCATAGTTTTCCTCATCAACTTTTGCGCATAATTCAGTTTATCATTGTTTAATGTTCCTTGATTCGAGTTCAGTGTCTAAGGACTGAGAATTTTTTGATGACCTAATCGAGCTTAGGCTCGATGACCGTCGGACGAAAATTACTTAAGAAATTTCACATAAAAACTCGAATCAGGACATTAACATAAATAAACTGAACATTCACAAATCTACATCAGAATGTCACAAGCATCCAATGTTTACAAGACAATGTTTACAAGGCAAGTCAAGGCCGGAAATGGTTTACTACATCGGCAGCCACCTTTTTGGCCGACTCCTGTGCCTCGCTAATCAAATCAAGAGCCTGCTCATCTGAAGTTCCCTCAGCGAAGCCCTCCCCGACTGAATCCACGTCCACTCGAGGGTAGAGTGACTTCGTTTGTGCAAGGGCGAAGCCCGCTCCCATCACACCACCTCGAAATGTTGGCTAGATATCGGTCGGGGCTCGCCTAAGCTTGTCGAAGACTTCAACTGGGTCCAGTGAGCTGGTCCCGACTCCATGATGAAACAATGACAGCAGGATTGGTGTCGCTGCGTTGGCAACATCTTCCCGGACCTGTCCGGCTCATTTGACCCTCTCAAGAAGAACGTCGTATTGAGCTCGGGTCTTGACTTTGTAAGATGCCAAAAGAGCATGATCACGCAAAGTACTCGAAGACAAAGCAACACAAAGAATGTTACTTCAAAGAAGCTCACCTTCGAACTCGGTCTCCAACTCGGTCTTGCTAAGGCTGACTGCCTCCAGCTGGACTTGGAGCGAGTGGACCTCCGACGAATTTTGTACAAGCAAAGAAGGTTATTAGCGACCAAGATCAACACAGAAACCACAAAGAGACTGGGAGGGTTAGGCTTACTCCCGACTGAACCCCGGAGGTCGAGGTTTTCTTCCCGGAGTTCAGCTATCTCCCTCCTCAGGGTTGCCTCCCTCAACGCGGCTTCTTCTCGAGTGGTCTTTAACTTCCGCCGGATGTCCTCCAGGGAGTTTAGATGAGGGACCAACTTCTCGAGCGCCGGACTTGGCCATCGATCGGTAATACTCCTTCGCACGCAAGATCCAAGTTGACCGACTAAAAGAAAATGATGACGCAACAAAAGAAAAGGACCAAGGCTTACGTTGAGTAGCCGAGTCGCCTCGTTAAGACTGTTGACAAGGGCATCCCTTTCCTCGCTCTCCGCTTGCCTATCTAGGATGATGCCCGCCTATGGCCTTCCGAGTCTCGCCACTCGATCTTAATCGGGAAACCCGGTGTTTCGAAGACGTAACGGGATCTCCTCTACGTGGGGATGTGTCGAAGAACGGATGAAGATATGAAAGAGTTAAACTAAAGATCAAAAATGGAATGTCGACTCAAGACTTACCGTTGACAGGCTGAACCCTTGACTGGAGCAGCCCGGCCGGTCTTTTCCTTCCGGCTTTCACCGACCGATCTTCACGGGGCTCTCTGAGCTACACTGGGGCTTCTCCGCGGCCGACGGTTTCCGTCGGGCGTCCCGCGCGGTCGGGGCTCCCTCCTTGGGATGTCCGGCTCGGAGGCGAGGGCTCTCGCCCGGAGTACTCTCGCTCGGGAGAGGGCTCCGGGTTTTCGCTCCGCATGCTTGGGCGCCTGATGCGGCTGGAGTGGGCCCTTCGTTCTTCCCACTGGGTCTATATCTTGGGGCCTCCTGCCAAGCAAACGACAAATGCAGTTGGAGTAAAGACAGAGAAACTTTCGAAGAGCTTAGCTTCAGTCATGAGGCGTACCTGGACGACCGGCAGATCTTCGGCGCTCCTTTCGGCGACGGCCTTGGTGGGGTTGTTTCGACTAGAGGAGCCGGGACGTTATCGTCCGAGTCGTCGATAACGAGCCTCCTTTTGCTCGCCCGTTAGTTGGTGTCCTCACTCGGGCCGCCCGTTTTCCGACTGGATCACTTTGGATTTTCACTCCACTGGTCGGCTTCTTGGCAGGGCGAAGCGACACGTCATCATGAGGAACTTTGTACGGTTTCGAAATAATGGAGGCATTTTCCTGCAAGAGAAATTCTCACAATACTAAGAGATATGACATCACGATTGCAAGACAAGGCACAAAGAGGTCGCCTAGGAGGAGGAGGCCGGTAGAGATCGAAGGAAGAACCTGGCGGCACGAGGGCGCGCTCGACGGCAACTCCAGCTGAGAAGATCTTGTACATCCGGATCTTCGGGATCTCGAAACTAAGGGGATCCGGTATTCCCGATTGGGGTCCTTCCCGCCTTCGTACTTGAAGGTGGCTTCGATCGTTCTTTGATTGGTGCCGGTCGGCTCTGATGAAGTGCCAAGTGATTTGTTCGCCGCGAAGACCCTTCTGCTTCATCTCTAGGATCTTCGCTAGTAATTTGTTGGCTTCATCCCAATCTTGGGCTACTGGCACAGTGCTCCAGGTATGCTTAGGCACAGGGGGAAGACCAACGAAGTTCGGCAGGCTGGGCTCAAGATTGGAAATATAGAACCAGCTCGCATGCCAACCCTTGTTAGAGGATTTCAAGGGAAGAGAAAAGTACTCCTTGCGGAGAGATCCGCGGAGTTGAAAACCCGCTCCACCAACGACGCATGGATGGTCCTTATTCGGATGTGGTTTGAGGTAAAACATGCGACGAAAGAGTTGGAAGTGGGGGAGGATGCCAAGGAAAGCTTCACATACGTGGATGAAGAGAGCGATGTGAAGCATGGAGTTGGGGTTCAGATGATAGAGTCGAAGACCATAATAATCCAGAAGCCCCCTAAAGAACTCGGAAGTGGGGAGGCTGAACCCGCAATAAAAGAAAGAAGTGAACACAACAAGCTCACCAGTGTTCGGGGTGGGGAAATCTTCACCCGCCGCCGGGCGCCAGCCCACGATCTCCTCGAGGGGAAGCACGCCGTGCTTCACCATCTCCTTGAGAGTGGACTCCCTCACATCCGAAGTGGCCCACTGCTCGAAGGGGATCTTCTTCTCATCCGCCATGAATGTGGTTAGGGAGGGAAGCAGATCTGGCTAAAAGGATGGGGGTTTGAGATGGGGATCTTGGGAGCTGGATGCGGAGGCAATTTGTGGCGAAGGATGAGCTCCTGAGATGATGGATTCGGGTGCGCGCGAGTCTAGGGTTTTCCGCAGGAGTTGGTGAACAAGTGTTGCGAAAATAGGAAATTTTTGGGAAGACGAAGTGGCGGGGATGACCTCGAGGCTTTGTAAAGAGATTTGAGGGTTGCGCTAGGTTTTCTCGTGATTGGGCCGAGCCCATAAGAGACGTGCGGCCCAGCTAAGGTGTGGCCCGACGCGTGTCCTTAGGGACTTAAGTGGATGAGCTTAAGCAGATTTGCCTTGGCAATATGCACGTGTCCGAATGTCCTATACCTTTGGAAATACATTCATACCGCGGTTTGCTTGACTTCATGAGAAGCTAGCACGATGCAATTTGAAAGGTGACCAACAACTAAGCTTTTTATAGTTGCCTTGATGACAAGGGCTGTTTGGTTCTTTAGCATTTGATTGAATGATTATATCAATGCTATTTTTTTCACCTTGGTGAAGATCTTTATAGATTGAGACCAATATTATGGAAGAGCTATTTAATAACTTGGTCATGTTTTTCAGACGACTGAAAAACTTATTTACCCATGAGGGATGATTAACATATTTGTCCCGAGATGACTCGGCGAGATCCACTCGGACAAGCGTGAGTTTACCGAGTGCTTTCCACTTATAAGGATTGATTAAGTTATTTGTCCTGAGACGACTCGGGAAAATTCACTCGGATAAGCACGAGCTTGCCTGAGTGATGAGATTTTTTATATTTGCTTTAGCACGAGCTAAACATTTACATGAGTATGATTCTTTATAGTCCTTGCTTGTATGTTTGGTCTGTTTTTGGCTAATCATACAGTCGGGGGCTATATTTAATTAAGCACTTACATGAGCATGTGCTTAGTTACTAATTTTGAGAATTTTTAGATATTTTCCAGCCCTTCACAGTCTTCTGAGCCACTCGGGAGATTCAGGCAGAGATGATGGAATCACTTGGCGCCTGAAGCACTCGGCCAAAGAGGTTTTTGGCTGTGTGCTGTCTTGGTTTAAAGCTGAGTTGTCTCGTCGATTAAAAAGGACTCGGAGGCTACTGTGGAGATTATGGCAATCAGGTATCTACATGGCAAGTTTATCCGACTGGAGGTAGGGATAGATTGCGCCTACTATATCTGTAAACCAAATATTACTTGGGTGTTACGTTGCCGATTGAGATAAAGCAACGGCCCATAGTCACGGTTTAAAACATTCTGACATTTTAAATGTATGTAAACTACAACGAGCAAAGAGTTTCCTTCAAACATCCCAACAATGAAAACCCACCAGTTCATCATCCAGGAAATCATTGTTTAAAACATTCTCACATTTTAAATGTATGTAAGCTCAAACGAGTAAAGGATTTCCTTGACAACTATGCCCTAAGACATCAATTTCACATTTTAATAAGAAGAAATAAGGATGGGATCATTGATCATCCCGCACTTCCCGTGGCCTCCTCTGGCACCTTCCACTTCTCAACAATGATCCTCTGCAATCTGGAGCTGCTTCCAGCTAGGGTTGCCACGCTGTTGGAGTTACCTGAGAGCACCGGAACACTCCGCCACTACTATAGAATGCATTGTAGGTGCTAGTTGGAAAAACCCCATGGGTACCGGTTTCCCAACCGGCACCTATTGGTCGGTACCTTTTTTGCCTCTCAAAGGTACCGGTTTAGGAACCGGCACCTTTGAGGTCCCATGAGCCAAAAAAATTGGATCGATGCATCGGCTCAAATCGAGCCGATGCATCGAGCAGCCCCTACAATCCAAATCTCAGTCGAATGTTTACAAAGAACAAACATCAACATACACAAATCAACATACACAAATGTTTACAAAAGAACAAATATCAAGATCCGAGGAGAGGGAGGCCGAGCTAGCCAAGAGAGATGGAGGGAAGATTCCCTCGGGCCAGATCTGGGGAGGCGCCGCCCGCCGCCCGCCGCCGAGCTAGCCGAGGGATTTGAGAGAGAGAGTCAGAGAGAGAGGGAGAGAGGGGGAGAGGGAGACTTATATCCTCCACCTGTCGTGCGCCGCCGCCGCCTCCCCGGATCTGGCGGATGGGAGGCGCCTCCCCCGGATCTGCGAGAGAACTTACGCATCCCGCCTCCCCTCCCACCGCCGCTACGGATCCTGCTGCGCCCGCCGCCTCCCGCTGCCTCGGCCGCCCGGCTCCGCCGCCGCCCCGCCTCCGCCGATGCAGATGTCGCCGACGCCGATGCCGACCGCGCCTCTGCCGTCCCCGTCCCCATGCCCGCGCCGCCCTTCGCCAAGAGGAGAGAAGGGGCGTGGAGAGAAGAGGAGAGAAGGGGCGCTGCCACGGGGAGAGGACAAGAAGGAGAGAAGGGGCGCAGAGAGTCGAGGAGAGAAGGGCGCCGCCGGCTCCTAGAGGAAGAGAGAAGGGCGAAGCTAGATAAGGATGGAAACTTTGCCGAGGCATATTTTTATCGGCTCGGCTCATATGTTTAGGTGCCGATTTTTTAAAAAACTGACACATTTAGTATATTTTATGTGCTGGTTTTTTAAAAATCGATACCTATAATATAGGTGTTGGTTTTTCTTTAAAACCGACACTTAGGTGTCGGTTTTTTAAACCGACACTTAGGTGTCGGTTTTAAACCGACACCTATAGTATAGGTGCCGGTTTTCTTTAGAACCACTACCTATTCTATTAATAGGTGTCGGTTTTTGTTGAACCGACACCTATTAGGTTAACAATTATGCATGTTTTTGTAGTAGTGCGCATGTCTCCAGCTGCAAGCATCCTCTGGCAATATCTGCTAGGCCAACGTCGCTAATCGCATCACAGTGAAGCATCATGAGATGTTTCAACTTGGGGAAGCCTTCACCAACCTTTGCTAGTGTGGTGTCACCAATTTTCTGAAAAAAAGTACAGACTATGAGGTGGGGAAAATGAATGCTTTCGTTGCTATGCATGAATGTAGGAATTCTATAAACTATTTCTGAGATTAAATAAGATAGCGATCATTTTATAACATGACAACGTCTTCTATCTTATGATGTTGAGAGAGACAGAGGGGAGACCTTGGTATCACTTATATCCAGATGGACTAGATCATGGCACTCTCTTATAATGGTAGTAAGCCCATAATCAGTAATTTGTTTGCACCCACATATATCTAACTTCTCAAGGAAACGGCATTGATCAACCGTAGCAAGCCCGGTATCATTTAACCTGTAAATGACAGCCAAACGTCAGCAAATCTTTGTCGATGTACCTAGCACAAAAGTTTTTATACTCAACAAAAAAATCGATAGAACATAATGATGTAAGAATGCTTTGAAGAAAAGGTTATAAAATGGAAAATTGATGACATGCAACTAGCCTTGCAACTGTATACCTTTCACTTTGAACGCATGGAAGTCAATTTAACTTTTCATTGGAACTATCATCTATGAAAGGCTAACGAATTAAAGTTATCTTCGAATAGAACATGTAACAAAGTGAATCATGGAGTCAAATACTTACCTCTCACTAAGTTTTTTACAGTGATGAAATAAGTCTAGTGCAGCTTTTTTCAGCTTTAGTTTTTCTGCTTTACCATCTTAAACTAACATTACGCTTTATGTTTTAGCAACTTAGACTAACATCTTGAAAATAATGCTTGGCGTTAGCATCTTAGACTGCATCTTCGCTTTAGCATCTTAGACTAGCATCTTGGAATAATGCTTGGCTTCCCACCAGCCTTATATATATATGTATCCCCAACCCTTTAGGTTGGTTATGGCATTCTAGTAAGTAAAAAAATAAAAAAATAACCCTAACTCTGAGTGTCTTCCCTCACAATGCGAGTGTTATCCCTAAAAATTGGTATCGAGCCATATGGTTCTATGATCTATCCAATCCCACCTCGTGATTCTCTCCACGGAGACGCCGCCTTCTCTCGGTTCTATGATCTATCCAATCCCACCCGTGATGCTCTCTAGCGGAGACGATAGTCTTCCCGCTCGACTCCATCCCTCGCCGGTCCCTATGCACTACCAGCAGCCAGCAACTCGGCAAGCACCACCCCCGCTCCGAGCGCCGACAGACCTGCTCGCTCCTCTCTTCGAGGAGTGTGATTGTGTGACAACGACCGATCGATGTCCGTGTTGAGCCGCGAGCATTGGCTTCCTGTGTCGTATCTCTATTGGCACGTCTAATTTATGCGTATGTATTGCATGTAAAGCTGTTCATGTTGATGTTGCACTCGTGCAACATTCTTCTACATAACAAAATTTGAAGTATATATGGAAGGTGTGAATCGCGCGAGGAAACCGTGGACCAATGATTTAGACAAATTCGGACTGCTAGGGAGCATAATACTCTACTGCTGTAATCTTTGCTTTGCTATGGGAGTTACAATATGTTCTTGGAGATTTTGCTTGAGAATGAGCTTTGAGCTACCTAGGCTTCGAACAGAACTAAAACTAACCGGACCCTTTTTTGGTGGAATTGTTACTCCTTTTGTATGGCAAGGGGATACCATAGCGCCTGCGCATACACACATGTACAGGTGGGGCCCCATGTCCAGGATCTGGTCTGCACGGTCTTGTCGTTGTCTATCTGTAGAGGGCCCATCGAACACAAACGCCGACCTCTCCTCCCATGCGGTAATTGGAACCAGCGTTCCGGTTGTCGCCAGGCCCACCCGTCAGCCACAAAGACTGAGGTGGGGCCCATCACGCTGCTCGCCTTTCCCCGGAGCAACGTGGGCAAGTGGTGCGAAGTAGACTCGTCATGTCTCCCATGATTCCCGGATCGCCCACGCCTTCTCCACAGAAGCACATCACTCCGCTACTAATGCGGAATGACATGGTAAGGGAACACAAGCGCCGGTGAAATCCCTTAAATGCGACAAGGTGATCGGATAGTCCTTCGTCCTCGGCCGACCTGGGCCCTAGGCCACCAATCGGTGGCCATCAAGCCCCCAAGCTGGCATGGACCTCGAGGTGTCCTCCTTTCCTTGGGGCAAACTTCGAAGCACCATCCGCAGTTATTCTTCTCACCTTGGGACGGTTGTCCGCACCCGATATTAGGCCTCATCAGTAATCGTAATGTGCCTCACAGCGTCCCAAGTAGCCGATGAAGGGGGAACCCTAGTTCCCACTTCTTCAACAGTAGCCCCCAGCATTGTTGCTAGGCTAAGGGTTGCCAAGGCCAGTGATAGGGCTTCCTTGTGAAGCAAGGAAAGCATAGCGTGATTTGGGCCACCCGTGGCTCCCGAAGGATGTGACGGGCACTAAATCAACTTCTCCCTCCATTAACCGCTCATGGTTCCGAGAGGGCAGGTCATGATTGGTCGTGGCCTTGATTATCGAGCGGTTAGCAAAAAATGTGCCACCTCAATGCTTGATGTGAAGCGTCGCAGTTCGTTAACATAGAAATGCTACACTGGCCCCCACTCTTCACCGATTCATTCCAAATTCCACCACCCCTCTTCTCCTCTCAGGTCACCACCACCTCTCTTCTTCCTCTTAGTTCGCCGCCACCTCTCTCCCTGTTATCAACATGCCACATGCCGACCACTATGTGCGACACATCGTGAACAACATTCTCCCGCCATCTTGCCTTCGCAATAATGTAGGCATACTAAGGCGAAGCTACCGATGCCAATGGCAACAAAATGGAGGCCGAGGTGGCAGTGAAGACCAGGAAGTTGCATCATTCCAAACTCGATGTGACCAATATCCTTGTGAAGACATGCCTTCATGGGATCATAGAAGGTGATTGACTTCTTGCGCTTCGCATAGTCCCAATCGAGCCACTTCATCCCAACCGTTGGGTTGTTACGTGCCATAAACACTGAGTTCTACTAGTCCATCTGCAAATCCGAGGATCTTTTAACTCAATATGTACAATGCACGGGATTCGCCAATCGATCACGACCAGCTCTAGCAAAGTTCTTCAAAAATTGACCTGTTGCCTTCCGGTGTGATGAAATGGATCGGTGGAATAAGTTGTGCCTTTGTAGAGACGAAGAGGGTTGTCATATGAACTAGTTCACCCGCCGAGGCCTCGCTGAATCCCATGAAGCACGACTCCGAGCTCCACCTACATTGCCACCTCTAGCCCCCTCTATGTCTCAAAACAGCAGATTACCACTCTTGGGTGCTTTGGGCTACCTACGCTGAAGCCGACACAAGCCTACTACCACTACCTCCTCAGAACCTTTCCTTTGCCCTTGTTGCTTGAGTGAACCGGTGAGGAGGACTGTCATCACCGGACATATCCTGTCTAGCCTTCTGTCTCTTCTCACAAGGCATGACATCCAGTGCATCAAGAATCAAATAAAAGGAAATGAGTGCAAGGAATAAAAGGGGACTCAAGGGGCAGCTGGTTGTTGACTTCGGTCGGAAGTTCTGGTGAAGAACACCAAAACTCCGCCGGCAAAGTGAATGAACGGGACCCCACGAAAAGCCGTGCATGTGACAAAATCCTATAGATCGGTGATCTACAAGGTAGCAGGAAGGTTTCTATCCGTAAGGTTTTCTCCCTAGGTTCATAGATTTAGAGATCGGGCCAAAATAAGAAGGGACTAAGGGAAGAGATCGAACGAGGTACCTTGGGGCAATGATTGCACAAAACAATCATGGGACGGAGTTCCTTGCCACCAATGGGAAGAGAAACATGCAGCATGAATGAATTTCATCGGTGAAATCGTGAGATCACCGATTTGGGGTCGGGAGAGGTTAGGGTTTGGAGATGAGAGAGTGAGGGGAGAGAGAGAACGGCTCGGGCTCCCCCTGGGCTTTATACCTCCGATGTTTGGAAGTTCGTGGAGACAAGGGGTCGAAACTTCCAGGCTAAAAAAGAATTTTGACAGCACAGGTCGCCCGAAAGTTCCTGGCTAGGGACAAGAACTTCCTAGCAACCCATATGAAAAGGAATTCTGAGGGAAAGGACATGTAAGAGGTTGTAAGTCAAGTGACGAGCACACAAGCAATCAATACACAACCATAGTCACATTTCATCAAAACAGTGAGGAGAAAAATCAAGTTTTTGCAATAAAAACGAGAACACAACAGTTTTCGCAAACAATTTTAACAAAAAGTTTTTTTGATTAGGGTAATATTTGAACTTCATTCCTGGTATCAAGATCAACTTCTACTCAAAGAGGTCTCAAGACACAAAAGTTCAATTTTAGTTTACAATTTTTAATGATTCATGCTTGGCTATTGATTAGCCAACCACTCCTCAAGCAATGTTGCGAGAATTCAAGATATTAAGCTCACTACTAAGCTCGCAAAACATTTTCTTATCCAACGGCTTGGTGATAATCTCGGCTAATTGGCTTTTGGTTCTCACATGGGATAGAGTAATGTCTCCTTGTAGACCAAATTTTTTATATTTTTTCAAAACATTTTACTATTTTATCTGATAGGTCAAAGATGCATTAATCCAACGATTTTCGGAGTATCTATTTTATTGTATCTTTCACCAATCTATATAAAATAGTAGAAATTTTTGAAAAAAATATAAAATTTGGTCTACAAGGAGATATTAATATATAGAACAATTTGAACGGTTCGGATTTTTAAGTTGAGTTTTTAAATTAGAGATTCGGTCATGTCGCATGGAATGGGCCGTGTGGCATGACACACAGTAGCCCATCTCTCTCTCTCTCTCTATATATATATATAGCAAATGCCCGTACGTTGCAACGGAACGACGACGCAGGAGGGAAGCGGAGGGCGAAGGTTCGGTGTGGCGGCGCGGAGCTCCGAGCGATGACGGGGAGGGCGCAGCGCGACGCGGATGGGTACGGAAGAGAGGGATGTAGGAGGTCTTTTTTTCATCCAAGCCCTCCCTTTCTTTTTAGCATTGGGATTGCGGATTAATTTTATAAACACTCAAGGGGTTTTCTCGCAAAGTAACCGAGACGGACGAAAATTTTGGATAGAAACACTACTTGTTTTATAGATAGTTATATATATATATAACTTTGAAAGCAAGGGTATCTTCAACTTTACGTATCACTGGACCTTGATTAAGAAATAGTATCGATAGACATTTAGTGTAAATTAATTTAATTTTACCAAATTAAGTCAAAAATATAATAAAAATAGATATTGACTTACCGATACTTTAAACCGATTAGAAATTTGATAAAAGTTTAAAATATTTACGACTCGATATTATTAGTTAGAAAAGTATATTGATGAATAGGAAAAGTTGTATGTATATCGACGACGGCGTGTTAGCTCATGCGCGTGCAGCGTGTGCTCGGCCGTCGCTCAGGGCAATGCACGGGAACGCAAGACGCGCGTAAGTTGGGCTCGCCTGCTGGAGGTGAGGAAAGTGAGGCAACAATGGAGCGAGAGGTTATACGGATCGAAAATTTTATAGATTTGGATGAAAAACAGATTTGATGATAAAAAGTTATGGATTTTTTAAGTAGTTAAGATAAGCTCCATCGTATGTATAACTGGGTTTTTTTTAAAATAGCCAGGTGGATTGCGGGTTAATTTCGAAAAAACTCAAGGGGTTTTCTGCAAAATAGCCAGGCAAAACAAAATTTGGGTGGAAACACTACTTGCTTTATAGATAGTTATAGATTATACATATAAGCGTCAAAGGAAGCAAACAAATTAAGAACAATATATCAATCATGCATTTTGGCTGTGCAGGGAGCAGGCTATTACTATTTTCCCTTTTTTCATAAAAACAAACTAGTACAGTACTAGCTTTGCATTCACCTAACTAGAGACAGCTAGGCGAGTACTTAATTAAAGCTTACCTTTGCTTGCTAAACACCACCAATGGGAACTTGGGAAGCATTACGTAGCCATGAAACACTACAGTGTGTACGTACGTACACAGTGCATGCCCTGCATGCATGCTACTTTTCTTGATCAATCGATGCAGCTAAGCTGGTTCCTGATCAAATCAAATGTACGGCGTTAATTCATTTTTAAACCAGCAAATTCGGCGCCAAATGCTAATTATATATGTACTAGTATCCAGCTTCTGCTCGATCGATCTTCATCTGCATGATCATATATAAAGGCAAGGTTGATCTGCTTCTTCCACTCATCCACAGATCAGCAACGAGCTAGTAGAAGCAGTAGAGTTTGCTAGGATTGATTCAGCAATGGCAGCTGTAGCACGAGCACTAGTCTTCGGCGCCGTCGTCGTCTGCGCCGCCCTCGTGATGCATGTCACCGCCGCTGCGGACGGCGAGGAGGCGGCGGCGGTCGTCGTCGGCCAGGCCAAGTGCGGCGACTGCACCAGGAAGAACATGAAGGCGCAGGATGCTTTCAAGGGTATGATGATGATGATGATGATGATGATGATGATATTATGTTCATCGCTAATTAATTGCCTGCTCGATCGATATATCACCGTTGATTAATTGTTTGGTGATGTTCAGGTCTCCAGGTGGCGATCAAGTGCAAGAACGGCGACGGCGAGTACGAGGGCAAGGCCGTCGGCGACCTCGACGGCGACGGCGCCTTCAGCGTGCCCCTCGCCGTCGACGACCTCCACGGCGCCGCCGACTGCTTCGCGCAGCTGCACAGCGCGTCGAGCAGCACGCCGTGCCCCGGGCAGGAGCCGTCCAAGATCGTGCCGCTGTCATCAACAACGGACAATGGTCGCAAGGCCAGCACCTTCGTCGCCGTCGCCGGCAAGATGCGCTACTCGTCGTCAGCGGAGTGCACCTCGGCGTTCCTGTGCGACTACTTCCACAAGCACCCTTTCTTCGACTATTTCCACAAGAAGCCCCAAGGCCCCGAACCCAAGCCAACGCCGAAGCCAACGCCGGCGAACGGTGGTGGCGCGGGGAACGGTGGCGGAGCTGCGCCGTCTCCCAGCCCTCCGGCCGGCATATCACTGAACCATTAAGTCGTCCATTCCAACAATCCACACTTGCTTCGTTTGATTGCATGCATGGTTAAGTCTCTCGGTTCTTGTCTGATGATTTCCCACACTTGCTTTGTTTCATTGCATGCATGGTTAATTCTCTCGGTTCTTGTCTAATGATTTCCCAGCTCAGCTTGTTCGTTCAGAATTAATAAAAGTTGTGAGATGTGACTTGTGAGACAAGTGTGACTGTGTGAGAACGATCGATCGATGTATGTGAGAATAAAAGTTCGTGCAGAAGTGCATGTCTTTTATATCTATTTAGTGGCATATCCAATGCGTTATGCATTGTACGCATTTAAGCTATTTCTGTTTCATTGTGCATTCTTCTACGTAATGTATTTAAGTATTTATGAAAGGGAAAATTGCCTTTTTTTTCCTCAGAGTTTACGTTTACGAAGTATTTTGTAAGTAAAAAATTATCACCATGCATATCACTACTACAGAACAACCCTTATCGATACCGCACCGATAAAAGTTTCCCATCCACCAACCCGCCTACGCACTCTGTGTGAACTAAACCCGACATTGATGCGTGTTTATCTGTGTCGGGCACTGATAAAACTGGCACTAATATGAGAATCATATCGGTTCTGATTTTTTATAGGATCGACACTTAATTATGGCTTACTTTTGCTCACTAAACACCAGCAATGGGAAGCGTTATGTATGTAGCCATGAAACACTGCAGTGTCACTACTAGAGAATTGATTTTTGCGTGCGGGCCAAAAGGCATCTTCCGGTGTGAAAGGCCTGCCCGCAAGCCCGAGATGGTATGAGAAAAACATTTTCGCGTGCGGCGGCCCAACCACACGGAAATATCTATTATCCCGTGCGGTCGGCTTAAGCGGCCCGCACGGAAAGATCCATTATCCCGTGTGGGCCACTTAACATGACCGCATGGAAAGATTGATCTTCCCATGCGGCATTATTTTATGTGCATACTTGCATGTTGTTTAGGGTTCTCTCCTCTCTCTCAATATTTTTTGTGCATACTTGCATGTTGTTTAGGGTTCTCTCTCCTCTCTCTCAATAATATATTATCGATGTTGTCGTTAATATATATATATATATATAACAATTCACATGTATTAAAAATTAAAAGACATTAATTATTTTCTCACAAAAGATATAAATGTACACATCATGTACATATATAGATACATATCATGTATCTTCTCCCAATTTACAATAGCTCGAAAGCACATAAAATATAGACTTAATTAGAAATTGTTTGTTCTACATATGTTCTTTTTCTCACTCTCTTAGTTGATTGAAGGTATCCTCCACGCAAGTTGGCTGTTCGGATCATAGAAATCGCCCAAATGGTTGCAGACATCGCGGTGGATGAAGCGGTAAATATCTGCACACAAGTAGAGTATGGTTTGATTGTCGAGCCGGTTCGCTACAACTGAAATGGACGGGATCTGTTTAAGAAGGAATACACATTGATATAGGTAGGAAAATTATACAAGATCGATCTTAATGTGTAAAAAGATATTTTCTCTGGACTTACTTCTTCAAACTTTGTAGTGTATCTCCCGTAGATTCTGAACATCTCGCACACGTAGTAGCCACATAAGTTAATGCCTGTTGGTTGCTTATAACACTGTGTTGAATAAAATTGTATACGTCAATGTTTTAAATTAAAGGTGTATATATAAGAAATGTTAGTATAGTGAACATGTAATTATTGGTCATTGTGTCTTCACAAGAAGCTTCTTCCTTTGTGGATTATTGACTGGTCCACCGTGGTCTACGTAATGTTTATGTCCTCTATGTAGACAAAATAATTATTTGAGTCATTGTGTATTCGAGAGTACAACGCCAATATTTAGTAAATGGTGCATAACAAGTACTTACAAATTTAATATAATGATAAACTCTTTGAATGTATCCTCCTTGTAGTGTGTCGGATCCAAGCACTACGGCTAAGTGATCCCACGGATATACCAAAAAAAGTACGTAGTGATCGTTGCAAGAAGATATGTTAATTGTAGGTGATATTATAGTAAAATATTAGTATTACGTAAGAATATTACGTATCGCAGCGCATAAGGGACCATGAGGACATTTTTGTATTTGTGTGCGAGCATCGCTTTGCCCAAGCACAATGCTACGCCGATCATCTTTTTTTTCATTTGTTTGATTATTAATCGAGTTGCTAGAAAACTTCCAACAACTTTTGCGTGTTCGATATATCACCGCGCGTTGATTGTTTGGTGATGTGTTCAGGTCTTCGGTGGTGATAAAGTGTAAGAATGGCGACGGCCGAGAGAGAGCAAGGCCGTCGGCAACCTCGACGACGACAGCTCCTTCAGCGTGCCCCTCCCGCCGACAACCTCCACGGCGCCGCCGACTGCTTTGCACAGTTGCACGACGCGTCGAGCAGCACGCCGTGCCCCGAGCAGGATCGTGCCGCTATCATCAACAGCGGACAATGGCCGCAAGAAGGCAAACACCTTCGTCACCGTCACCGGCAAGATGCGCTACTCGTCGTCGGCGGAGTGCACCTCGTCGTTCCTATGTGACTACTTCCACAACCACCCCTTCTTCGACTACTTCCGCAGGAGGCCCGAACCACCCAAGCGGACGCCATCGCCGGCAAACGGTGGTTGTGGCGCGAAGAACGGTGGCGGTCTGCGGCTGCGCCGTCTCCCGAACTCCCGTCTACCTCGAATCAACCATCATCCGCTTCATTAATAACATCGATCGATGCACACGTTCTCTTGATGCATTGCATGATTAATTTCATTCCCAGCTCAGGATGTTCGTGCAACAGACGCAGAATAAAAGTTGTAATAAGATGTGATCTCGAGGAGTGTGATTGTGTGACAACGACCGATCGATGTCTGTGTTGAGCCACGAGCATTGGCTTCATGTGTCGTATCTCTATTGGCATGTCTAATTAATGCGGTATGTATTGCATGTAAAGCTGTTCATGTTGATGTTGCACTGTGCAACATTCTTCTACATAATAAAATTTGAAGTATTTATGGAAGGTTTGAATCGCGCGAGGAAACCGTGGACCAACGATTTAGACAAATTCGCACCGCTAGGGAGCATAATACTCTACTCATATTTCTTTGCTTTGCTATGGGAGTTACAGTATGTTATTCCAGATTTTGCTCGAGAATGAGCTTTGAGCTACGTAGGCTTCGAACAGATCTAAAACGAACCGGACACTTTTTGGTGGAATTGTTACTCCTTTCGTATGGCAAGGGGATAACCATAGCGCATGCGCATACACACATGTACAGGTAGGGCCCCATGTATAGGATCTGGTCTACATGGTCTTCTCGTTGTCTATCTGTAGGGGGCCCATCGAACACGAACACTGACCTCTCCTCCCGTGGGGTAATTGGAACCAACGTTCTGGTTGTCGCCAGGCCCACCCGTCAGCCACAAAGACTGAGGGAGGCCCATCAGCTGCTTGCCTTTTCCTGGAGCAACGTGGCAAGTGGTGGGAAGTACACTCTGTCATGTCTCCCATGACTCCCACATCGCCCACGCCTTCTCCACAGGAAGCACATCACTCCGCTACTAATGCGGAATGACATGGTAAGGAGCACACGCGCCGGGTCAAATCCCCTTAAATGCGACAGTGCGACCAGGATAGTCCTTCGTCCTCGAAGCTGACCTGGGGCCCTAGGCCACCAATCAGTGGTCATCAAGCCCCCAAGCTAGCATGGACCTCGAGGTGTCCTCCTTTCCTTGGGGCACCCTTCGGAGCACCATCCGCAGTTATTCTTCTCACCTTGGGACAGTTGCCTGCACCCTAATATTAGGCCTCACTGTGACTGTAACAGGCCCCACAGCGTCCCAAGTAACAGACGAAGGGGGAACCCTAGTTCCCACTTCTTCAACAGTAGCCCCCAGCCTTGTCGCTAGGCTGAGGGTAGCCAAGGCCGGTGATAGGGCTTTCTTCGAAGCAAGGAAAGCATAGCGTGAGTTGGGCCACCCGTGGCTCCCGGAGGATGTGACGGGCGCTAAATCAACTTCTCCCTCCATTAACCGCTCATGGTTCCCAAGAGGGCAGGTCATGATTTGTCGTGGCCTTGATTATTGAGCGGTTAGCAAAAAATTTGCCACCTCAATGCTTGACGTGAAGCGTCGCAGTTAGGCGTTAACACAGAAATGGTACATTGGGCCCCACTCTTCACCGAGACTTCATTCCAAATTCTGCCACCCCTCTTCTCCTCTCAGGCCGCCACCACCTTTCTTCTTCCTCTTAGTCCGCCGCCACCTCTCTCCCTGTTAGTCAACATGCCACATGCCGACCACTATGTGCGACACATCGGGAACAACATTTTCCCGCCTTCTTGCTTTCGCAATGATGCAGGCGTACAGAAGGCGAAGCTACTGATGCCAATGGCAACAAAATGGAGGCCAGAGGTGGCGGTGAAGACCGGGAAGTTGCAGCATTCCAAACTCAGATGTGACCAATATCCTTGTGAAGACATGCCTTCATGGGATCATAGAAGTTGATTGACTTCTTGCGCTTCGTATAGTCCCAATCGAGCCACTTCATCCCAACCGTTGGGTTGTTTCGTGCCATAAACACTGAGTTCTACCAGTCCATCTGCGAAACCGAGGATCTTTTGACTCAATCAACGCATCAGGATTCGCCAATCGATCACGACCACCTCTAGCAACGTTCTTCAAATAATTTACCGTTGCCTTCCGGTGTGATGGAATGGATCGGTGGAATAAGTTGTGCCTTTGTAGAGACGAAGAGGGTTGTCACATGAACTAGTTCACCAACTGAGGCCTTGCTGAATACCGCGAAGCACGACTCTGAGCTCCACCTGCATTGCCACCTCTAGCCCCCTCTATGTCTCAAAACAGCAGATTACCACTCTTGGGTGCTTTGGGCTACCTACGCTGAAGCTGACACAAGCCTACTACCACTACCTCCCTCAGGAACCTTTCCTTTGCCCATGTTGCTTCGAGTGAACCGGTGAGGAGGACTGTCATCACCGGACATATCCTGTCTAGCCTTCTGTCTCTTCTCACAAGGCATGACATCCAGTGCATCAAGAATCAAATAAAAGGAAATGAGTGCAAGGAATAAAAGGGGACTCAAGGGGCAGGCTGGTTGTTTTGACTTCGGTCAGAAGTTCCTGGGGAAGAACACCAAAACTCCTGGCCGGCAAAGTGAATGAACGGGATCCCACGAAAAGCCGGTGCATGTGACAAAATCCTACTGATCGGTGATCTACAAGGTAGCAGGAAGGTTTCTATCCGAAGGTTTTCTCCCTAGGTTCATAGATTTAGAGATCGGGCCAAAATAAGAAGGGACTAAGGGAAGAGATCGAACGAGGTACCTTGGGGCAATGATTGCACAAAACAATCATGGGACGGAGTTCCTTGCCACCAATGGGAAGAGAAACATGCAAGCATGAATGAATTTCATCGGTGAAATCGTGAGATCATCGATTTGGGGTCGGGAGAGGTTAGGGTTTGGAGATGAGAGAGTGAGGGAGAGAGAGAACGGCTCGGGCTCCCTTGGGCTTTATACCTCCGATGTCCGGAAGTTAGTGGAGACAAGGGGCCGAAACTTCCAGGCTAAAAAGAATTTTGACAAGACAGGTGGCCGGAAGTTCGTGGCTAGGGACAAGAACTTCCTAGCAACCCATATGAAAAGGAATTCGAGGGAAAGGACATGTAAGAGGTTGTAAGGCAAGTGACGAGCACACAAGCAATCAATACACAACCATAGTCACATGACATCATAACAGTGAGGAGAAAAATCAAGTTTTTGCAATAAAAACGAGCACACAACATTTTCGCAAACAATTTTAACAAAAGTTTTTTTGATTAGGGAATATTTGAACTTCATTCCTGGTATCAAGATCAACTTCTACTCAAAGAGGTCTCAAGACACAAAAGTTCAATTTTAGTTTACAATTTTTAATGATTCATGCTTGGCTATTGATTAGCCAACCACTCCTCAAGCAATGTTGTGAGAATTCAAGATATTAAGCTCACTACTAAGCTCGCAAAACCTTTTCTTATCCAACGGCTTGGTGATAATCTCAGCTAATTGGCTTTTGGTTCTCACATGGGATAGAGTAATGTCTCCTTGTAGACCAAATTTTATATTTTCTCAAAACATTTTACTATTTTATCGGATAGGTCAAAGATGCATTAATCCAACGATTTCTGGAGTATCTATTTTATTGCATCTCTAACCCATCTATATAAAATAGTAAAAATTTTCGAAAAAATATAAAATTTGATCTAGAAGAAGATATTAATATGTAGAACAATTTGAACGGTTTGGATTTTCAAGTTGAGTTTTTAAATTAGAGATTCGATTATGTCGCACGGAATGAGGCTGTGTGGCATGACACACAGTAGCCCTTCTCTCTCTATATATATAAGCGTCAAAGGAAGCAAACAAATTAAGAACAATATAGCAATCATGCATTTTGGCTGTGCAGGGAGCAGGCTATTACTATTTTCCCTTTTTTTCATAAAAACAAACTAGTACAGTACTAGCTTTGCATTCACCTAACTAGAGACAGCTAGGCGAGTACTTAATTAAAGCTTACCTTTGCTTGCTAAACACCATCAATGGGAACTTGGGAAGCATTACGTAGCCATGAAACACTGCAGTGTGTACGTACGTACACAGTGCCCTGCATGCATGCTACTCTTCTTGATCGATCGATGCAGCTAAGCTGGTTCCTGATCAAATCAAATGTACGGCGTTAATTCATTTTTAAACCAGCAAATTCGGCGCCAAATGCTAATTATATATGTACTAGTATCCAGCTTCTGCTCGATCGATCTTCATCTGCATGATCATATATAAAGGCAAGGTTGATCTGCTTCTTCCACTCATCCACAGATCAGCAACGAGCTAGTAGAAGCAGTAGAGTTTGCTAGGATTGATTCAGCAATGGCAGCTGTAGCACGAGCACTAGTCTTCGGCGCCGTCGTCGTCTGCGCCGCCCTCGTGATGCATGTCACCGCCGCTGCGGACGGCGAGGAGGCGGCGGCGGTCGTCGTCGGCCAGGCCAAGTGCGGCGACTGCACCAGGAAGAACATGAAGGCGCAGGATGCTTTCAAGGGTATGATGATGATGATGATGATGATGATGATATTATGTTCATCGCTAATTAATTGCCTGCTCGATCGATATATCACCGTTGATTAATTGTTTGGTGATGTTCAGGTCTCCAGGTGGCGATCAAGTGCAAGAACGGCGACGGCGAGTACGAGGGCAAGGCCGTCGGCGACCTCGACGGCGACGGCGCCTTCAGCGTGCCCCTCGCCGTCGACGACCTCCACGGCGCCGCCGAACTGCTTCGCGCAGCTGCACAGCGCGTCGAGCAGCACGCCGTGCCCCGGGCAGGAGCCGTCCAAGATCGTGCCGCTGTCATCAACAACGGACAATGGTCGCAAGGCCAGCACCTTCGTCGCCGTCGCCGGCAAGATGCGCTACTCGTCGTCAGCGGAGTGCACCTCGGCGTTCCTGTGCGACTACTTCCACAAGCACCCTTTCTTCGACTATTTCCACAAGAAGCCCCAAGGCCCCGAACCCAAGCCAACGCCGAAGCCAACGCCGGCGAACGGTGGTGGCGCGGGGAACGGTGGCGGAGCTGCGCCGTCTCCCAGCCCTCCGGCCGGCATATCACTGAACCATTAAGTCGTCCATTCCAACAATCCACACTTGCTTCGTTTGATTGCATGCATGGTTAAGTCTCTCGGCTCTTGTCTGATGATTTCCCACACTTGCTTTGTTTCATTGCATGCATGGTTAATTCTCTCGGTTCTTGTCTAATGATTTCCCAGCTCAGCTTGTTCGTTCAGAATTAATAAAAGTTGTGAGATGTGACTTGTGAGACGAGTGTGACTGTGTGAGAACGATCGATCGATGTATGTGAGAATAAAAGTTCGTGCAGAAGTGCATGTCTTTTATATCTATTTATTGGCATATCCAATGCGTTATGCATTGTATGCATGTAAGCTATTTCTGTTTCATTGTGCATTCTTCTATGTAATGTATTTAAGTATTTATGAAAGGGAAAATTGTCTTTTTTTTCCTCAGAGTTTACGTTTACGAAGTATTTTTGTAAGTAAAAAATTATCGCCATGCATATCACTACTACAGAACAACCCTTATCGATACCGGCACCGATAAAAGTTTCCAATCCACCAACCCGCCCACGCACTCTGTATGAACTAAACCCGACATTGATGTGTGTTTATTTGTGTCGGGCACTGATAAAACTGGCACTAATATGAGAATCATATCGGTTCTTATTTTTTATAGGATCGACACTTAATTATGGTTTACCTTTGCTCGCTAAACACCAGCAATGGGAAGCGTTACGTATGTAGCCATGAAACATTGCAGTGTCACTACTAAAGAATTGATTTTTGCGTGCGGGCCAAAAGGCATCTTCCGGTGTGAAAGGCCTGCCCACTAGCCCGAGATGGTCTGAGAAAAAACATTATCACGTGCGGGCGGCCCAACCGCACGGAAATATCATTTATCCCGTGCGGTCAGCTTAAGCGGCTGTTAACACCAAAATTTGGTAATTGAATCCCTATCCTGCCAAGGAAGAAGCAGAATCGGATCGGCTGGTTTGATGGAGAAACAATGGCCGCATCGGCTAAGAAGCGATGGGCTGTGAAGCCAGTCGGCTAAGGTTGAATCAGACAAGAGCGGTCGATAGTCGATTCTAGGTTCAGAGAAGATAAATCCGTTTCTGGTGCAGATGTTTGAAGATAAAAAGAAGATTCTGTTATCAGTTTGTACGTTAAAAGATATTGTCATCTATGGATGGGGTCCTGTAACGGCAATTGTATCTGTAAATTAGGAGTTTGTTTAAACTGTTTATTGTAACGCGGCGTGGGTCCTTCCCGGAATATCGTCGTATTTTAAATAGTTGTTTAGATAGAGTCCAGGGTCTGTATAGATAATGTTATCTTGGGTATAAATAGGACCCGAGACCCCCTGTAAAAAGATAACACAATCAATCAATCAAACAACTTTCGGCGCATCGCCAAACCTTTTCTTCAGACGAGCAATTGATTTGGCTACGGGCTGCATCGTTTCGATCCCAAAGTCCAGGTAAATGCTTGTCATTAGTGATATGTTCTGCTGACTCTAGTGCTTTCATCATAATGACACATTAGATTCAGGGGTTTATACTGCGCTATTTACCATATATTGCATGTTAACTGGAGCAATGTTTAGATCTATCCTGCCATCGGCCAGTTCTATCAAGAACCCGCAGCCGATAGGGCTAGATCTAAAGGTTGGGTTAGTTTATATGCGGTATCCACCGTCTGGAGAGGTATAAATCGGCCACAATAGATCTGGTTGTTCTTTTTATACTTAATGTTGTATCAACGTTGAACTATTAAGTGTTTTTAGAACTTCCAATGATCTGTTCGATTAGATTTATATGTTTAGAGATAGTGTCGGGGTTTCAGCTGGCCTTATCTGCCCTGATATATTTTTAGTATATTTATTACTAGATTTATGTTAGGACTGCCTCTTATATTAAGATCCCATTCTTGTCAAACATCATGAACCGAAATCGGCCTGCTATCAACAGCCGACGGCCGATTTCCCAGGCTAAGCGTTTTTGGTTCAAGGATGATATCTTTTCATAAGAATCATCGGAGTACTAGCCGATCCATAGTTAGTTTTCCAGTATCGGCTGATAATCAATACATATATTTATTATCCTTTATTGTATTTGGGTTAACCGACTGATGCTGTCTCGGTATAGCCGATCCATTCTAGTCGCTTGGCTTAAATATATTTTAGGATAGCATATATATGTTCATGGATTCCCTCAGCCGATCTAGTGGGGATCTAACCTAACACTTAACGCATACGTTTTTGTTTTTCTTGTTGGTTAACAGATCAAACCAACTGGCACGCCCTATACTGCACAGGCAGCCGAGAAGGACCTGCACTAGAGCTAAGCAGATCTCCCATACCAGCGCGTGAGAGAAATTTCTCGTCAACACGCTTCTTGGCACGCCCAGTGGGACTTTCTCTGTCGGCTCGGCTAGGACGTATCGACTCAGCCGACAAGATGGTCGACTCCAAGAGCCCCAATGTTTCTCAGGACAATATCGTGCCTGTGAAGATGGAGCAGTTATCGGGTCAGCAGCAAGCCGATTACAAGAAGATGGTGGAAGAGCTTCAGGCCAATTACTTACAATCATTCACCCAGACCAGATCCGGGGTTGTACATCAGAAGTACAAGTTCAGCATGGACGAACTCAAGGCGTCCTCCTCCAGCGGATCAAAAGGCAAACAAAAGGTGGAGGAGCTGATTCAGGAACAAGATGATTTGGCCCTGCATACCTTGCAAGACCGGATTGATTCGGCCATCCATCACGCGCTGGTCAACCAGAGTAGCATCCTTGTCAACACTCTCAACAACATGATTGCTACCGTGGTCGACGCCAAGATAGCTGACAAGCTGCAACGAGGGCCGACGTACTTCACAGACGGCCAGTTTTCTGGTTACAGGACATTGGTCACCCAGAATCGGCCGATCCCACCGCCAACACAACCAGGGCCACCAGGAGGGGTCCTCAGCCAGCCGAACCCAACTGAATCGGCTCCAAGGCCAGTGATTACCATGCCAAACCGACAGCAACCGCTACCCCAGGATCAGATTGCTAACATGTTCAACGACAATCGGCAGTCAGAGCCGATTGCCCAGATTGACCTGGACAGACGGTACAACGCCGGGACCACCAACGCCACCACCGGTGCATCGGCCGCCTCCCGCTGATCATCCACTCCACTATCAGCATCAAGGAGGCCATCAAGATCATTACTACAGGCCTCAGACGCCACCACCGCTATATCGGCAAGGACTTGCGTCATATGACTCATATGAGCCAATACAGCAGGACAACCGGACTTGGGCTGATCTGATTGCAGATGTCATGCACGATCAATTTGGCCTCAAGCCAAAGGACTCAGGGAACATGTATCGGTATCCCTACCCAGAGCATTTTGAGCGAATTCCGTTGCCCAACCGATACAAGATCCCAGATTTTTCGAAGTTCTCAAGGCAAGACAACTTATCAACCTACGAGCATGTTAGCCGATTCTTGGCGCAGTGCGGCGAAGCATCGGCTATAGACGCCTTGAGAGTCCGATTGTTCCCTCTGTCTCTTTTAGGATCGACTTTCACCTGGTTCTCCTCATTGCCTTACAACTCAATTCAGAGCTGGGCCGATCTCGAAAAGCAATTTCACAACTACTTTTACTTTGGCAACCATGAAATAAAGTTCTCGGACCTCACCAGTATCAGGCAAAAGCTCAACGAATCGGTTCAAGAATACATCCAACGCTTCAGAGAAATGAGGAACCGATGCTACAACTTGATGCTATCGGACGCCCAGTTGGTCGATTTGGCGGTTCATGACTTGATCGCGTCGATCCGAGAGCGATTCTCTGCACAGGACTTCGACAGTCTAGCCCACTTGGCGCAGAAGGTGACGGCCCACGAGCAGCGATTCAAAGACACCAGGAAGGCCGTCAAAAACATAACTCAAGTCGTCGTTGAATCAGACTACGATTCCAATGACGACGACGCAGAAGTGGCAGCAGCCGAATGGGCCAAGAACAAAAAGGCCATCATCTGCCAATGGGTACTGAAGACGGCCAAAGAAGAGAGATATGACTTTGACATCACTAAAGCCGATAGGATTTTTGACCTGCTACTCAAGGAGAAGCAGATCCAGCTCCTTGAAAACCACGTGATCCCATCGGCCAAAGAACTAAAGAAGAAGAAATATTGCAAGTGGCACAACTCCACATCCCATGCCACTAACGATTGCAAAGTCTTCAGGCAGCAAATCCAGTCGGCAATTGAGGCCGGGAAATTGAAGTTTGCCGATTCAAATCGGCCGATGAAGGTAGACGGGAACCCTTTCCTAGTCAACACAGTTCAAGCCGGCCCCAGGCAAGCCGATCGACAGAACAGAATGGCGCACGGCTTAGTCAACGCATCAATCGGGGCCAGGGCAGAAGGCGAGCCGACTGGACATCACGCCGCACCAATCAACTTGGTGCACCCCGTTATCAGATCAACTGACCGACGGCCAGTCCATGACGACAGCCGATGTCCTTAGCACCGGTCTCAGCGGGAAGAAGCTCGTGATGAAGCACCTCGTCGGCGCGAGCCGGAAACCCAAAGCCGTCGGTACGAGGCAAGCCACAACAGTGCCGACCCGCATTGGCATTGTGATTTTTTTTAGGTACTGCTGGGAATCCGGCATGAGGCTGCCAACACTGGACGACTGCCCAGCGTGCAACGATCTCCGCTACGACGAGCACAGGAGCTCATCGGCTGTAAGCCCAACCCGGTTCGTCCCTAGAGCCGTTCGGCTGAATCAAAGGCGATGGTCTGTCCATGATCGGCTCGACCCAATCCATCAAGACTTCTTCGTCGATGTAGACAACAACGACAACAACCGCGACGACGAAGAGGCCGACGACGAGGAATTGGCCAATCCCCAATGGTGTCCGTCCGATCTCTTCACAAAGACGCAGAAAAGAAGAATCCAACTACTCAAGCGTAAAGGGAGAGAAGATGAGGTTCCATAAATGATCCAAGAACAGTGCTGTCGGCTGGGTAAGATCAAAAGGCGATGGGTTCCCAAAGAGAAAACCGTCACAGCCGATGAGAAGAAAGCCCAGGAGAGTCCAGCCGATCAAGCCAGGAGGGCAGCCAAAGGGAAAGGCAAAGTTTCTGCATCGGTCAACATGGTGTTCATATTGCCAGCCGAATTCAGTGCTCCTGAAGCCGATGCAGACACCATTGAGGACGACTTGGTGAAATTAGCAATCTCACCAAACCAAGCTATCTTCGACAAACCCGAGGGGACCGAAAATCGGCACCTGAAGCCGTTGTACGTTAAAGGATTTATCAATGGCAAGCTAATGTCCAAGATGCTAGTTGATAGGGAGCTGCAGTCAATCTCATGCCCTATGCAACATTCAGAAAACTAGGCAAAGGAGCCGAAGACCTGATAAAGACCAATATGGTGCTCAAAGACTTCGGCGGCAACCCATCAGAAACCGAGGGCGTCCTAAACGTCGAACTGACCATCGGCAATAAGACCGTGCACACAACATTCTTTGTCATCAACGGGAAGGGGTCTTATAGCCTGCTGCTCGGAAGGGACTGGATACACGCTAATTGTTGCATTCCTTCTACAATGCATCAGAGACTGATCCAATGGGACGGCGACAAGATTGAGATCATACCAGTCGACAGGTCAGTTAGCGTCGTCAGTGCCAATTTGCCGCTTTGGGAAATCGAAGGCATCGATTGTTTGTCTGGGAAAATCTGGCAAGCCAATTTTCTAAATGTGTCCAATTCCACAATACAGCCGATTGGAGATGACGAGCCGCAACTGCTGCTTTGAACAAGACATGGTGGAGGGCTCAAGCGTCTTCGGCATGGACACCACAGACGAAGACGATGGCAAGCTCGGGCAAGGTTTCACGTCGGTCGACGAATTAGAAGAAATTGACATCGGCCCTGGTGACAAGCCGAGGCCAACGTATATTAGCAAAAATCTCTCTCCTCATTGTAGATCCCAACTTATTGATTTGTTGAAAGAATACAAAGATTGTTTTGCTTGGGAGTACTTCGAGATGCCCGGCCTTAGCCGATCAATAGTGGTCCATCAACTCCCGATTAAGGCAGGCTATCGGCCGTTCAAACAGCCTCCCAGGAGGTTTAAGGCTGATATGTACGATGCAATCAAAGCCGAAATCACTCGGCTATACGATGCGGGATTCATTCGGCCTTGCCGATACGCCGAGTGGGTCTCGAACATTGTCCCAGTGTTGAATAAAAATGGTAAACTTTGGGTATGCATCGATTTCAGGGATCTAAACAAGGCCACCCCTAAGGATGAATACCCAATGCCGATAGCCGATTTGCTCGTCGATGCTGCTTCAGGCCATAAGATTATTAGTTTTATGGATGGCAATGCAGGTAATAATCAAGTATTTATGGCCGACGAAGACATCCACAAGACTGCTTTTTGGTGTCCTGGCGCAATCGGCTTGTACGAATGGGTGGTAATGACATTCGGCCTGAAGAATGCTGGGGCGACATATCAAAGGGCCATGAACTACATTTTTCATGACATGATCGGCTCACTAGTAGAGATCTACATTGATGACGTAGTTGTCAAGTCCACGGAGATAGAGGGCCATACAACCGATCTCGAGACAAGTGTTAGAGCGGACGAGGAAATATGGCACGAAGATGAATCCACTTAAGTGCACGTTCGGCGTATTGGTGGCGCGCTCGATTTCTTGTTCATGAAAGAGGAATTGAAGTCACGCCAAGGAGCATAAATGCTATCAAGACAATTCAGCCTCTGAAGGACAAGAAACAACTCCAGTCGTTGATCGGCAAAATAAATTTCATCAGGCGATTCATAGCCAATCTCTCAGAAAAGATGGAGCTATTCACACCACTGCTTCGGCTGAAAGCCGATCAAGCATTCACATAGGGGCAGAGCAACAAAAGGCTTTGGACAATATCAAGGATTATCTGAGTTTTCCTCTAGTTCTAATGCCTCCACAGAAAGGGACACCGTTTAAGCTGTACCTATCAGCCGATGACAAGTCAATCGGCTCTGTTTTAATCCAAGAAGTTGAGGGCAAAGAAAAAGTCATCTTCTATCTCAGCCGACGGTTACTAGACGCAGAAACAAGGTATTCGCCTGTGGAGAAGCTATGACTATGCCTCTATTTTTCATGTACAAAGTTAAGGCATTATCTGCTATCCAACGAGTGCACAATAATCTGCAAAGCCGATGTGGTTAAGTACATGCTATCGGCTCCAGTGTTGAAAGGAAGAATTGAGAAGTGGATTTTTGTGCTAACAGAGTTTGATTTGAGGTAGCAGGCACCCAGGGCAGTCAAAGGACAAGCTATAGCCAATTTTATTGTGGAGCACAGAAATGACTCGATCGGCTCAGTGGAAATTATGCCTTGGACTTTGACATTTGACGGCTTGATTTGCACCAACGGCTGCGGTATCGGCTTAGTCATTATTTCACCCAGGGGGCAAGTTTCGAATTTGCTTTCGCTATCAACCCCCACGCTACAAACAACCAAGTCGAATACGAGGCCATCCTTAAAGGATTACATCTACTCAAGGAAGTTGAAGCCAACGCCATCGAAATAATGGGAGATTCACTGTTGGTCATCAGCCAATTATCAAGAGAATACGAATGCAAAAATGATGCGCTGATGGTCTATTATTAGCAATGCCGGGAATTAATGGACGATTTTCGGCTAGTTACTTTGAAACATATCCCAGAGAGCAGAACACAAAAGCCAATGATTTAGCTCAAGGGGCATTGGGCTATCGGCCGATGTTGAAAGAGATTGACATAGAAGTGGCCGCCATTACAGCCGATGATTGGAGGTTTGACGTTTACAGCTATCTCAAAGACCCCTCTCAATCGGCTACAAGGAAGTTATGATACAAGGCGTTAAGATATGTTTTTCTAGATGAAGATATGTACTATCGGACGATTGACGGTGTGCTACTCAAGTGTTTGGGAGCCGATCAGACCAAAGTGGCCATCAGAGAAGTGCATGAAGGGATCTGTGGCACGCATCAATCGGCCCACAAAATGAAGTGGCTGCTTCGCCGAGCAGGGTATTTCTGGCCGACAATGCTGGAGGATTGTTTCAAGTATTACAAGGGTTGCCAGGATTGTCAGAAATTTGGCGCCATACAACGAGCACCAGCATCGGCTATGAACCCAATTATTAAGCCTTGGCCGTTCAGAGGATGGGGCATCGATATGATCAGCCAGGTCAATCCACCCTCAAGCAAAGGGCATAAATTTATTCTGGTGGCGACAGATTATTTTACAAAATGGGTGGAGGCAGTTCCTCTGAAGAAAGTGGATTCTAAGGAAGCAATCGAGTTTGTCAAAGAACATATTATCTACCGATTCGGTGTCCCACAAACGATAACAACAGATCAGGGATCTATCTTCGTATCGGATGAGTTTGTTCGGTTTGCTGATGGCATGGGATCAAGCTACTTAATTCTTCGCCGTACTACGCACAGGCCAACAAGCAAGCCGAAGCTTCAAATAAAAGTTTGATTAAATTGATTAAAAGAAAGATTTCTGAGTACCCGAAACAATGGCACAGCCGATTAGCCAAATCACTGTGGGCGTATCGGATGGCATGCCATGGATCAATTCAAGTCCCTCCGTATAAGCTGGTCTACGGGCATGAGGCGGTGCTACCATGGGAAAGCGTCATCGGCTCAAGGCGCATTCAACTATAGGATCAGCTCACAACCGATGATTATTATCACTTGATGGTGGACGAATCAGAAGACTTAGTTTTATCCAGGATGAGGGCCTTGGAAAAAGTCACAAAGGATAAAGAACGAGTAGCCAGACATTATAATAAAAAAGTGGTGCCTAAATCTTTCGAGGAAGGCAAACTCGTTTGGAAATTGATACTGCCGATTAGATCTAGGCATAACAAATTCGGCAAGTGGTCGCCAAATTGAGAAGGGCCTTTCAAGATCCACAAATGCGTCTCTAAAGGAGCTTACATGCTAGAAGGGTTAGACGGAGAAGTATTTGGAAGGGCTCTTAACGGAAAATACCTGAAGAAATACTACCCAAGTGTATGGATCAACTCATGATTCGGCTCTCGTTGCTTAACCGATTTATGACAGCCGATGCCTTGTTTCAATAAGGCATTGCCTTTAGGCATTTTTATGCAACATTTTCTACGGTCCGCTAATGATTGGCCGATAGCGACGGAAATAAGGTGCAAATGGCTTGGATTCACAATTTTGTTGACACCGAAGCTATCAAAAAAATTTGGGGGGCATATACATACACAAGCCGATTACAAAATTGGGTGTTAGGAATTTTTAAATTTTTTAAGCTTCGGTATAAAGGCGTTTTAAGTGATTGGGATCGACGGCTATAATTCGGGTGTTAAGGTCGACGGTCGTGGTGTAGTCTCAGAATCGGCAAACATGACGTAACAGACGGCTAGAACCGATTTCAACATAAGCGATTTAGAATTGAGTCATATCAAGATAGTGCATGCGGTTGGAGCCAATCTCATCCACAAGCACAGTTGCAAAAAATTGACAAGATATATTCAACAAGAGCCAGAGCCGATTACAAAATTTGAACAGTTGACCAGAATTGAAGCCCGTTACAAAATTTTGGCAGATATATTACCTAAAACAGTAGCCGATTTCAGAGTACTAAAATATTGCAAGGTGTTCATTTTTTCAGGAAATCAGCTATAGCCGACAACACCATCCGCCTGATCTGGTCCACCTTCTCAATGGCCTTGACGTCGTCGGCTTCGCACCCACCACCGGCCGAATGCCTTTCACCAAGCCCCGAAGATGCGCCACACCGCCTTGATACTTTGACGTTGAGTGTCGATTTTGGCTGGCAGGCTGGCCATGTACTCCTTGTGAACGTCGATCTCGTTCGTGACTTGAACGAGATCGGCCATCAGCTGGTCCTGGCGTGAGAGGAGCTGCTCAAGCTTGGCCGTCGGCTTTGTTTTCATGCGGTCGAAGACGGCCTTCTGACCCTCGATGGCTTCCTTGGTCGACTGGAGGGTTGCCGACCGCATCTGGTTCTCGCGGTGGTCGGCTATTCGCTGTCGTGCCTGCTCGTATTTGAGTTGGTGGGCTTCCAAGAAGGTGGCCAGCACGATGGCATTGGCTAGAGCTTCCGGCAGCTGGCCTTGGATCTCCCTGAAGCGCGCACGGATCGAGCCGCTGTCGACTACCAGCGCGTCCAGCAAAGCTTCCAGCCGGTTGCCGATGTCTGCTAGGCTAGCCTTCAGGTCCTCGGTCAACGTCGCCAGCGCCTCCTCGCCGATCTCGTCGGACTCCTCGAACTCCGACCAACCGAGGAGGTCGGCTATGTTCTGCAAAGAAAAGATGATTAGAAAATGTTGAGTTGGCGTGAGCCGATCATGAAATTCAGTCGGCTTACCTTGGGCACCAGGGTCGGAGCAACTGGCTCGGCTGGTTCACCGCCTGCAGCCGACGGGGCCTCATCATTGGCGCCGTTGCCGCCGCCTGCGGCAGTCACAATGTGCTCACTAGATGCCCGGGGGCAGCCGACGGAGATCATGGAGGCTGCAAAAGAAAGGGTTAGCGGTCAAATCGGCTAAGTTTTATAAATCAAGTTGCAAGGGATGGTTACCGATGGTGCGTGACACGGAGTGCGGCCAGCCAATTTCTTGACCTGAGAAGGATTTTTCGGTCAGATGCAAACAATATCATCGTAAGGCCAATTTTGATGAGATAAGAGCTTACCGGCCAATTTTTCGCGGGGACTTGGAACTAGCGGGACGTCGGCCGGAGCGTTGACGGATTCTTGGCTCGGGCTCTCGGGTTCAGCCGCTGCTCCAACAGCCACCGGCATCTCCTCGCTAGAGACGGTGTCAAGAAACTGCGCGACGCTCGGGTCCAAGGGGGAAAGGCTATCGACCGACGCGATCGTCTTCTTCTCCTTCAGCTTCTTCGGGGCAGGCGCGACCGATGGCTGTGCAGGAGGCGCAGCCCTTTCCTTGTGAGCAATCGGCTCGGGCACTTGCCCACGCAGAAGGGACGCCAGTTTCGGCGCGTTCCAGCCGATCGCCGAGGGAGCAAGGCCGTCCTCATCCAGAACACCTAGACGGTATTCGATGGGGATCCCAAAGTCACTCACCGTCGGTCGTTCCATCTCGGTCTCCTGCAAATCAAAGGGCAAGTGTTAATTGGCTACATCGGCTGATGATAAGAAAGGAAAAATCATTTGGAGTTTAAAGCTTACCAAGGGGATCTCGTCGGGCAGCAGCGGGCCAATGTAGTGGGAGGAGCGTTGGTGAAAGATGTGGCGTTTGATCTCAACCCACCATCGGCCGTAAGCTGCACTTTTCTTGTAGGCTAGCGTCATCTCGCCGATCTGCAACGAGGGGCCGGCAATGTTCAGCAGCCGGTTCATGATCAATGGTTGACTCACGAGCCCCCTGGTCTCAATCTTGTTGGCGTAGTAACAACTGATGGGCAGTTGCCCAAGACCAAATTGCCTTGCAGCCGATACCGGGTACTAGAATTCGTAACTCTTGGCCATTGATCGGCCTTGGTGTATCCTGTCGGCAGGATGCGGGGAGTCAAGGCGGCAATGAACAGCCTTCCGCACCGGGGTTGTCACTGAGTTGATATCTTCCCGCTTGAAGTCGGGCAGCTCGAAAGCCGCCCGTCCGTAGAAGTACCAGTGTCCGATTGTCGTTGGCAAGCCCATCATACAGGGAGATGAACCATTCGGCCAGCAAATCGGCCGACTGCCTTAAGCCCGCGTGCACAGTCGCTGCTTCTCCATAGCTCATGCACCTGGTGGTGGTGATCTCGTTACCGTCCTCATCTTCGATCGGCTCCAATCTTGGGAACGCGGCCTCAGTCATGGGCGGCCGACCGGCTACTTTCTGGGTCATCAGCACCAGCCAGATTTGGAGGAACCACCAGGGGCCGCCAGTGTTGACAGGGGTGTTGGCGGCTATCTTTGCGGCAGCTTGATGCAGCATCTGATACAGGTAGCCGAGGAGATATTTCCCCAGCGCGGGCTTGTTCCCATCGGCCAGGAGTTCGGCTACGACTTTCCAGTTGGTGGTCGGCCCACAGCTTGAGCCGCAGAACAGAAACTTCTCTAGCCACATCATAAGGAACGCGGCGTGTTCCCTGTGGCCGACCGATCCATCCTTCATGTTCTGAGCGATGAAGCCGCTCCATCCGCCGATGACCTTGGTCTTGAACTGGTGTTGTCCTTTTCGGTTCAGATCATCGGGGTTAGACGACGCCAGGATGTCCAGTCTAGTTGTCATGTATATGTCGGCTAATGTGATCGTCATCGGCCTCTGCTGGAACATGAAGGCGTTGAAGCTGTCATTCCAGAAGTACATTGCAGCCGACATCAGAGGCTCATCCTTCTCCATGTTGGCCACAGACAGGGCTAGGCATTGAGCTATTCCTGTTTCTTCCCAGTAAGTTTGTTTGGCTGATTGCACCCTTTTGTACCACTCAATCCAAGCGGCATCTATGGTCGGCCATGACTTGAAAGTGCCTGCCCAATGGTTCAGAGACGGCTTCCTGGTGTTGTAAGGCATCCTATCGGTTTCGGCTATTATTATATAGGCTGGGTCAGTGTTGCCGATAGGACCTAGGAAGTATCTTCTCTCTTGGATTAGGCTCGGGATGGCTACTTGATGTGACAGGTGCTACAGTTGAAAGGAAAAATTACTAATCAAGAACAGCTGAAGGCATGATGAACGCAACAACGCTAGGAGGCATGGCTGGGAAGGAAATCTGAAAAGGAAGAGTTTTGAACCGACGGGCGTACCTCGGGGAACTCAACAGCGGTGGCGGCCGGTGCGATGGCGACGGCTAGTGCGGCGGCGGTGGCCGGTGTGACGGCGGCGCTCGATGCGGCAGCGGTGTTGGAGGCCATTGGGGTCATCGGAGACGGAGACGGGTCCTGATTCGCGAAGGGCATCGGGATGTGATGCAGAGCGCCGGTGAGTCGCCGGAGAGGAGAGAGGAAAAGGAAGCTTGCTTGCGAAGTGTTTGAGTGCGTTTTGAAGGCGTGATCGTTTCAGTCGAGGCAAACGACTATTTAAAGGGCACTTGGGGCAGTCAAAACGGTTTAGGTCAGAAAAGAGCGGGAGTTTGAGCAGGTAACAAATCCGCAACACTTCATGTCACGGACTTGGGGGGCATGTGTTAACACCTAAATTTGGTAATTGAATCCCTAAGTCCTGGCAAGGATGAAGCAAAATCGGATCGGCTGGTTTGACGGAGAAACAGAGGCCGTATCGGCTGAGAAGCGATGGGCTGTGAAGCCAGTCGGCTAAGGTTGAATCAGACAAGAGCGGTCGATAGCCGATTCTAGGTTCAGAGAAGATAAAACCATTTCTGGTGCAGATGTTTGAAGATAAAAAGAAGATTCGGTTATCAGTTTGTGCGTTAAAATATATTGCTATCTATGGATGGGGTCCTGTAACAGCAATTGTATCTGTAAATGAGGAGTTTGTTTAAACTGTTTATTGTAATGCGGCGTGGGTCCTTTCCGGGATATAGTCGTATTTTAAATAGTTGTTTAGATAGAGTCCAGGGTCTGTATAGATAATGTTATCTTGGGTATAAATAGGACCCGAGACCCCCTGTAAAAACATAACACAATCAATCAATCAAACAACTTTCGGCGCATCGCCAAACCTTTTCTTCAGACGAGCAATTGATTTGGCTACGGGCTGCATCGTTTCGATCCCCAAGTCACGGTAAATGCTTGTCATTAGTGGTATGTTCTGCCGACTCTAGTGCTTCCATCGTAATGACATATTAGATTCAGGGGTATATACTGCCCTATTTACCATATATTGCACGTAAACTGGAGCAATGTTTAGATCTATCCTGCCATCGGCCAGTTCTATCAAGAAACCGCAGCCGATAGGGCTAGATCTAAAGGTTGGGTTAGTTTATATGCGGTATCCACCGTCTGGAGAGGTATAAATCAGCCACAATAGATCAGGTTGTTCTTTTTATACTTAATGCTGCATCAACGTTGAACTATTAAGTCGTTTTTAGAACTTCCAATGATCTGTTCGGTTAGATTTATATGTTTAGAGACAGTGCCGGGGTTTCAGCCGGTCTTATCTGCCCTGATATATTAGTGTATTTATTACTAGATTTATGTTAGGACTGCCTCTTATATTAAGATCTCGTTCTTGTCGGACATCATGAGCAGAAATCGGCCTGCTATGAACAGCCGACGGCCGATTTCCCAGGCTAAGCGTTTCTGGTTCAAGGATGATATCTTTTCATAAGAATCATCGGAATACTAGCCGATCCATAGTTAGCTTTCCAGTATCGGCTAGATTATCAATACATATATTTATTATCTTTTACTGTATTTGGGTTAAGCGACAGATGTTGTCTCGGTATAGCCGATCCATTCTAGTCACTTGGCTTAAATATATTTTAGGATAGCATATATATGTTCATGGATTCCCTCAGCCGATCCAGTGGGGATCTAACCTAACACTTAACGCATACATTTTTGTTTTTCTTGTTGGTTAACAGACCAAACCAACTAGCACGCCCTGTACTGCACAGGCAGCCGAGAAGGACCTGCACTGGAGCTAAGCAGATCTCCCAGGCCAGCGCGTGAGAGAAATTTCTCGTCAACAGCGGCCCATACAGAAAGATCCATTATCCCGTGCAGGCCACTTAACACGACCGCACAAGATAATTGATCTTCCCGTGCGGTTCTTTATGTTGACCGCACGGGAAGATTGCGGCACTATTTTATGTGCATACTTGCATGCTGTTTAGGGTTCTATCCTCTCTCTCTATATTTTATGTGCATACTTGCATGTTGTTTAGGGTTCTCTCTCCTCTCTCTCTCAATAATATATTATCAATGTTGTCGTTAATATATATACAACAATTCACAAGTATTAAAAATTAAAAGACATTAATTATTTTCTCATAAAAAGATATAAATATACACATCATGTATATATATACATACATATCATGTATCGTCTCATAATTTACAATAGCTCGAAAGCACATAAAATATAGACTTAATTAGAAATTGTTTGTTCTACATATGTTCTTTTTCTCACTCTCTAAGTTGTTTGAAGGTATCCTCCACGCAAGTTGGCTGTTCGGATCATAGAAATTGCCCAAATGGTTGCAGACATCGCGGTGGATGAAGCGGTAAATATCTCCACAAAAGTTGAGTATGGTTCGATTGTTGAACCGGTTCACTACAACTGAAACGGACGAGATCTGTTTAAGAAGGAATACACATTGATATAGGTAGGAAAATTATACAAGATCGATCTTAATGTGTAAAAAGATATTTTCTCTGGACTTGCTTCTTCAAACTTTGTAGTGTATCTCCCGTAGATTCTAAGCATCTCGCACACGTAGTAGCCACATAAGTTAGTGCCTGTTGGTTGCTTATAACACCGTGTTGAATAAAATTGTATACGTCAATATTTTAAATTAAACTAGTATATATAAGAAATGTCAGTATAGCGGACATGTAATTATTGGTCATTGTGTCTTCATAAGAAGCTTCTTCTTTTGTGGATTATTGACTAGTCCACCGTGATCTACGTAACGTTTGCGTGCTCTATGTAGACAAAATAATTGTTTGAGTCATTGTGTCTTCGAGAGTACAATAGCCAATATTTAGTAAATGGTGCATAACAGTACTTACAATTTAATATAATGAGAAACTCTTTGAATGTATCCTCCTTGTAGTGTGTTGGATCTAGCACTACGGCTAAGTGATCCCGCGGATATACCAAAAAAGGTATGTAGTGATCGTTGCAAAGAAGATATGTTAACTGTAGGTGATATTATAGTAAAATATCAGTATTACAGAAGAATATTACATACCGCAGCGCATAAGGGACCATGAGGACATTTTTGTATTTGTGCGCGAGCATCACTTTGCCCAAGCACAATGCTACGCTGATCATCTTTTTTTTCATTTGTTTGATGATTAATCAGAGTTGCTAGAAAACTTCCGCCAACTTTGCGTGTTCGATATATCACCGCGCGTTGATTGTTTGGTGATGTGTTCAGGTCTTCAGGTGGCGATAAAGTGTAAGAATGGTGACGGCCAGTACGAGAGCAAGGCCGTCGGTGACCTCGACGACGACGGCGCCTTCTGTGTGCCCCTCCCACCGACGACCTCCACGGCGTCGCCGACTGCTTCGCGCAGCTGCACGGCGCGTCGAGCAGCACGCCGTGCCCCGGGTAGGAGCCGTCCAAGGTCGTGCCGCTGTCATCAACAGCGGACAATGGCCGCAAGAAGGCAAACACCTTTGTCGCCGTCGTCGGCAAGATGCGCCTACTCGTCATCGGCGGAGTGCACCTTGTCGTTCCTGTGCGACTACTTCCATAACCACCCCTTCTTCGACTACTTCCACAGGAGGCCCGAACCACACAAGCCAACACCATTGTCGGCAAACGGTGGTGGTGGCGCGAAGAACGGTGGCGGTGCTGCGGCTGCGCCGTCTCCCAGCACTCCTGTCTACAACTGAATCAACCATCATTCGCTCCATTAATAACATCGATCGATGCACACGTTCTCTTGATGCATTGCATGATTAATTTCATTCCCAGCTCAGGATATTTGTGCAACAGACGCAGAATAAAAGTTGTAATAAGATGTGATCTCGAGGAGTGTGATTGTGTGACAACGACCGATCGATGTCTGTGTTGAGCCACGAGCATTGGCTTCCTGTGTCGTATCTCTATTGGCATGTCTAATTAATGCGGTATGTATTGCATGTAAAGCTGTTCATGTTGATGTTGCACTGTGCAACATTCTTCTACATAATAAAATTTGAAGTATTTATGGAAGGTGTGAATCGCGCGAGGAAACTATGGACCAATGATTTAGACAAATTCAGACCGCTAGGGAGCATAATACTCTACTCCTGTAATCTTTGCTTTGCTATGGGAGTTACAGTATGTTCTTGGAGATTTTGCTTGAGAATGAGCTTTGAGCTACCTAGGCTTCGAACAGAACTAAAACGAACCGGACCCTTTTTTGGTGGAATTGTTACTCCTTTTGTATGGCAAGGGGATACCATAGCGCCTGCGCATACACACATGTACAGGTGGGGCCCCATGTATAGGATCTGGTCTGCATGGTCTTCTCGTTGTCTATCTGTAGGGGGCCCATCGAACACAAGCGCTGACCTCTACTCCCGTGGGGTAATTGGAACCAGCGTTCCGGTTGTCGCCAGGCCCACCCGTCAGCCACAAAGACTGATGGGGGCCCATCACGCTGCTCGCCTTTTTCCTGGAGCAACGTGGGCAAGTGGTGGGAAGTACACTCTGTCATGTCTCCCATGACTCCCACATCGCCCACGCCTTCACCACAGGAAGCACATCACTCCGCTACTAATGCAGAATCACATGGTAAGGGAGCACACGCGCCCGGGTCAAATCCCCTTAAATGCGACAGTGCGACCAGGATAGTCCTTCGTCCTCGAAGCTGACCTGGGGCCCTAGGCCACCAATCAGTGGCCATCAAGCCCCCAAGCTGGCATGGACCTCGAGGTGTCCTCCTTTCCTTGGGGCACACTTCGGAGCACCATCTGTAGTTATTCTTCTCACCTTGGGACAGTTGCCTGCACCCTGATATTAGGCCTCACTGTAACTGTAACAGGCCCCACAGCGTCCCAAGTAGCCGACGAAGGGGGAACCCTAGTTCCCACTTCTTCAACAGTAGCCCCCAGCCTTGTCGCTAGGCTAAGGGTTGCCAAGGCCGGTGATAGGGCTTCCTTCTGAAGCAAGGAAAGCATAGCATGATTTGGGCCACCCGTGGCTCCTGGAGGATGTGACGGGGCGCTAAATCAACTTCTCCATCCATTAACCGCTCATGGTTCCCAAGAGGGCAGGTCATGATTGGTCGTGGCCTTGATTATCGAGCGGTTGGCAAAAAATTTGCCACCTCAATGCTTGACGTGAAGCATCGCAGTTAGGCGTTAACACAGAAATGCTACATTGGGCCCCACTCTTCACCGAGACTTCATTCCAAATTCTGCCACCCCTCTTCTCCTCTCAAGCCGCCACCACCTTTCTTCTTCCTCTTAGTCCGCCGCCACCTCTCTCCCTATTAGTCAACATGCCACATGCCGACCACTATGTGCGACACATCGGAAACAACATTCTCCCGCCATCTTGCCTTCGCAATGGTGCAGGCGTACAGAAGGCGAAGCTACTGATGCCAATGGCAACAAAATGGAGGCCAGAGGTGGCGGTGAAGACCGGGAAGTTACAGCATTCCAAACTCAGATGTGACTAATATCCTTGTGAAGACATACCTTCATGGGATCATATAAGGTGATTGACTTCTTGCGCTTCGTATAGTCCCAATCGAGCCACTTCATCCCAACCGTTGGGCTGTTTCGTGCCATAAACACTGAGTTCTACCAGTCCATCTGAGAAACTGAGGATCTTTTGACTCAATCTGAACAGTACCAGGATTCGCCAATCGATCACGACCACCTCTAGCAACGTTCTTCAAATAATTGACCCGTTGCCTTCGAGTGTGATGGAATGGATCAGTGGAATAAGTTGTGCCTTCGGAGAGACGAAGAGGGTTGTCATATGAACTAGTTCACCCGACTGAGGCCTTGGTGAATCCCGTGAAGCACGACTCTGAGCTCCACCTGCATTGCCACCTCTAGCCCCCTCTATGTCTCAAAACAGCAGATTACCACTCTTGGGTGCTTTGGGCTACCTACGCTGAAGCTGACACAAGCCTACTACCACTACCTTCCTCAGGAACCTTTCCTTTGCCCATGTTGCTTCGAGTGAACCGGTGAGGAGGACTGTCATCACCGGACATATCCTGTCTAGCCTTCTATCTCTTCTCACAAGGCATGACATCCAGTGCATCAAGAATCAAATAAAAGGAAACGAGTGTTAGTGATATGCCCTAGAGGCAACATGGAGATATTGGATATCACGTCAATGTTTATGTATTTCTGAATAAAGTGTTATTCAGTTCCATGAAATAGACATCTTGTATTGATCAATAAGTACGTGACTTATTTATGAGACTCTATATGTATGAATCTATTTCTAAACGATCTCTGATCATATGTCATATTGTTGGAACAAATATGATTCTAAGATCGGCATGTTTATTGATTGATGATCATGTCTCATAGATCATGGGTATGGAGATACCAAATCAATAAACATGGACATATGTGTTAGAGAACACATTGTTGGATAGACCCACCATGAGACACTACAGGAATTAATGTGCCATTAGTTGGTCTCAAGTAGTGTTGGTACAAAGTCCTTAGACCCGAGATCACCATGGATTCCAACATGTGTAGTAGCCTACTTTGGGACTACCAAACTCTATTCCGTAAATCGGGTAGTTATAAAGGTAGTTTTCGGGTTTGCTATGAAACATGGAGTGGGATGTGAGTGATCAAGATGGAATTTGCCCCTCCTTTGGAGAGATATCTCGGCCCCTCGAGGTAATGAATTATGGAAATGCATGGCCATGCTAAGTTGATTGAGGAGTCAATCAACGCGGATAATCCAATACGGTTCGAGTGAATGGTTAAGCTATTGAAGGGATGGCACACATCTTGCCTATAGCTTAATTGGTATCGTGAGGCAAAGGGATTTGTGTACACATTACAGGTTCGAGCCGATATTATATTCTTGTATACTATGGTGTCAATATGTGCTGCTAGGCGCCGTCGCAATGTGCGGCCGAGTTGGACTCGAGCCGACGGTCGGCTAAGTTAGACTATAGCCGAAACCGAGTATACCTGAACCTACTGTGGTCGCACGCTTAAGGGGATAAGAACAGGCATTCGAGTTGGACTCGGATACGGCTCGATCGGATAGGGATCCAATCGGATAGAGTCCTATAGGCTTACGACGTATGGGCGGCCAACTCGTGAGATTCGGATAGGATCCGATTCAAAATAGAGTCCCGATCGGCCACTAGTCCCGCCGGCCAACTCTATATAAAGGAGGGAGGGGTGGAGAGCTGCGGCACGTCAATTGCATCGCGTGCAATGTAAGTCGCCGAGATCAATCTCCACGGAAACCCTCCCCACTTTCGAGCCAAACCCTAGCCTTGCATCGCGTGCTAGCACACGGGTGTCGGCGTTCCGTCCCCGGACGTGTGGATACCGGTAGAGGCACCGCTACGTTGCACGCCTGTTCATCGGCCGTGGAGGAATCGGCTGCGGTCGAGCGCATCGGAGCGAGGCGCGAGGACACGTCGGACGACTCGGATCGGCTACGGCATCGCGAATCGGCGATTGGCGAATCGGCGTCCCTGGTATCGGGCTGTCGGCTTGCGGGAATCGGCTACACTGTTTCGGATCGGATAGCCCGATTGGCTATTTCCGCTGGACACTCCAATCGGTAACAATCTATCGGCCCTTACTTGCAAGTGTTCCTGGTTTGCGCGGTTAAAAGTTTTGTTTTCGGCTAGCGTAGCCTCCGCGTAACCCTTCAGTGGTATCAGAGCTAATCTTGCTTAGTTCGGGTTTTAGATTGGATCTGGAACAAGTTTTGTACACGGGTTGATTAGATCAATCGGTTTTATGGGATCCGTTCGTAAGAGTTATTGGTAATTGCGTTCCTTGATAGTGTATCGAACGGCGTAATGTGATTACGTCGAAGCAATATCCATAGAACTCGGTTTGAGTCGGCTTCGAGATAGCGTTCCTTGATAGTGTATCGGAACGGTATAATGTGATTATGCCGAAGCTATCTCGTAGTCCGATCTTGTTTGCTGCCTCGCGCCTACGCAAACCATCTCCCTTGATAGTGTAGCGGGACCGCCGTGTGTGTACCCCCTTATAGGTTGTCTCGATGCCGTATCTCTCGCGATAGGTAGAAAACGTTTCTACGCCTCACTTGTTTTTGCAAAGAATGCTTTGAGATGGTATGGCCCTATTGTATGTATGAGATGCATGTGATGCATATAATATTCTTTCATATGTGCAATCCCATAATATTCTTTCATACGTGCAATGCTTGTAATATTCTTTCACGACCTGCGAGTCGATGTAATCTTCAATTAGAGCTTCTATAGTAGTAGCTTAGTTTGAAGAAATCAAGCATTCGGCACTCGGAAGAACGGTATTGAAGATGGAGATCCTCTACACCGGCATGGAGATGGAGATCGCCATGTAAAGGGGGCCATACTATTTCATGCTATTCTACCTCGCTTTCATATATGTGATATGTTTGTTTGATAGGATAGCATCCCTCACCAAAATCAAGTAGTAATAATGCCCTTCCAAATGTTGCACCCGTCACCGTTATGCTCGTCAATGGTGGGTCCGCCAAAGCAGAGTGCCATTCTCTATCATAAGACGAGGGGGTATATGTCGGACATATACAAAGAAGAGCATTTGGTTTACTTAACAAGGCTATCAAAATAGTTTTGGGCCTTGGGGCATAGGTTGGGGCCGAGGCATGGAGATGCCACATCAACAACAAGAGTCACATAGAGATGTGATTAGCAAGGAGTTGCTTACCGATGTTATTAATCTTCTAGCGTGATGCCAAAGCTCACTAGAAAATTAATTAACATGTGGATCTTGACCCAATACGTAACCTAGAGGGAAGGTGGAAAATACGTAATGGGAGTCTTATGTTAAATTGTTTAACAAAAGACATAGCATAAACATTGTGCTAAACTTTGCTTTTTCTGTTGTAGAATAAATGGTGGCTAATACTACACCCAGCACCTTTAATTTGCGATCTATTCTCGAAAAGGAAAAATTAAATGGAACAAACTTTATGGATTGGTATCGCAACTTGAGAATTGTTCTCAAGCAAGAGCGTAAGGAGTACGTTCTTGAAGTACCTTATCGTGAGGATTTGCCTAATAATGCCACTCGCTATCGCACGGAGGGCTTACGAGAAGCACACTAATGATGCCCTAGATATAAGCCGTCTCATGCTTGCTACAATGTCCCCCGAGCTTCGAAGCAATATGAGAGCAACGATGCTCACCCTATTATTCGGGGACTACGTGGTATGTTTGAGAACCAAGCTTGGGCCGAGAGGTTCAACACCTCAAAGTCCTTGTTTGCGTGGGGCTTGTTGAGGGAATCTCGTCATCCGCATGTGATAAAGATGATTGGCTATATCGAGAGTCTTGAGAAACTAGGTTTCCCTCTTAGCCAAGAGTTGGCTACGTACGTGATTCTCCGCCGCTCCCTCCGAGCTTCGAGCCATTCATATTAAATTATCACATGAATAATATGGATAGAACCTTGGCTGAATTGCATGGGATGCTAAAGACAAGAGGAGAGTATCCAGAAAAATAGTCATCATGTGATGATGATGCGAAGGCTAAGCGCAAACCACCGTCAAGAAACTTTGCACCAAGAGGAAGTTAACTCCCGATGAGATCGCGAGTGCCTCCAATGCAAAGAAGGGCAAGAAGGGGTCGGCGGCATCGATGCCGTTTGTTTCTACTGCAAGGAGTCGCCACTGGAAAAGGAACCGCAAGAAGTACATGGAGGATCTCAAAAAGAAGCAAAGTACGACTTCGCTTCGGTATTAATGTTATAGACATTAATCTTGCTACTTCACTTACCGACTCTTGGGTATTTGATACCGGATCGTAGCTCATATTTGCAAATCGCTGCGGGGAATGAGAAGAAGTAGAGACTTAAGAAGGGGCGAGGTGAACTGCGCGTCGGCAATGGAGCAAGCGTTGCTACGCTTGTCGTTGGCGCATACCATTTCATCTACCTTCGGGATTAGTTTTGGAATTAAATAATTGTTATTGTGTTCCAACACTATGTCAAAACGTTTTTCCGCTTCATGTTTGCAAGTGGAAGGATATGATTTTAGATCAATGAACAATGGTTGTTCAATATATCTCGAGATATGTTCTATTTTCATGCTCCATTGGTGAATGGATTATACGTTTTGAATCTTGAAGCATCTCCCATCTATAACATTAATACGTAAAGGCAACTCTCTAATGATATAAACCCCACGTTTATCCGGCATTGTCGCTTAGGCCATATAAATAAGAAACGCATGGAGAAGCTCCATAAGGATGGATTGCTTCACTCTTTTGATTTTGAATCATTTGAGACATGTGAGTCTTGTTTACTTGGTAAGATGACAAAGGCACCTTTCACGGGACACAGAAAGAGCAAGTGACTTGTTGGCACTCGTACATACCGATGTATGTGGACCAATGAGCTCAACGGCCGAGGTGGTTATCGACTTCATTACCTTTACCGATGACTTTAGTAGATATGGTTATATCTACTTAATGAGGCATAAGTCCGAATCCTTTGAAAAGTTCAAAGAATTCCGAATGAAGTACGTAATCATTTAGGGAAAACAATCAAGTTTCTACGATCGATCGTGGAGGAGAATACTTGAGCCAAGAGTTTGGTAATCATCGAAAGATTGTGGAATTGTTCCACGCTTGACTCTGCCAGAACTCCACAATGGAACGGAGTGTCCGAACGGAGAAATCGTACCTTGTTGGACATGGTGCGGTCGATGATGAGCCAAAGTGATCTTCCGTTATCCTTCCGGGGATATGCTCTTGAAACAACTGCGCTAACACTAAATAGAGTTCTATCTAAGTAAGTTGAAAAGACACCATATGAGATATGGATAGGGCAACCCCTAGTTTGTCTTTTCTCAAAATTTGGGGATGCGAAGCTTATGTAAAACGTTTACAGCCGACAAGCTCACACCCAAATCGACAAGTGCTTCTTTGTGGGATATCCTAAGGAAACTAAGGGATATTACTTTTATAATCGGGAACAAGGCAAAGTGTTTGTCGCCGACACGGTGTCTTCTTGGAGAAAGAGTTTCTTTCAAGAAGGGTTAGTGGGAGCAGGGTGTATCTTGAAGAAGTTCAAGAAACACCGAAAATGTTTCAGGACCACGAGCCACAACAGAGGAGTAAAGTGTTGCGCCACCGGTTGTAGATACACCAACCCCACGAAGGTCGAAAGATCACGTCGTGCACCGACAGTACACAGCGGAACAACGTGATATATTGTTGTTAGCCAACGATGAGCCTAAGACCTATGAGGAAGCGATGGTGGGACCCGATTCCAACAAGTGGCTTGGAGCCATGAAATCCGAAATAGAATCCATGTATGACAATCAAGTTTGGAACTTGGTTGATCCACTGATGGTGTCAAAACCATTGAGTGCAAATGGGTTTTTAAGAAAAGGCCGATATGGATGGAAATGTTCACATCTATAAGGCACGATTGGTCGTGAAAGGTTTTAAACAGATTCAAGGAGTTGATTATGATGAAACCTTCTCGCCGTCGCAATGCTTAAATCTATTCGGATTATCCTAGCGATTGCTGCATATTTCGATTATGAGATATGGCGATAGATGTCAAAACGGCTTTCCTAAATGGAAACCTAAGCAGGATGTATACATGATACAACCTCAAGGTTTTGTCGAACCACAATCGCTCGGAAAGATATGCAAGCTACGAAATCCATTTATGGATTGAAGCAAGCATCTCGGAGTTGGAATATTCGTTTTGATGAAGTAATCAAAGGGTTTGGTTTCATCAAAAACGAAGAAGAGGCCTGTGTTTACAAAAAGGTCAGTGGGAGTGCAATTGTATTTCTAATCTTATGTGTGGATGACATATTGTTGATTGGAAATGATATCCCTATGCTAGAATCCGTCAAGTCTTCATTGAAAAATAGTTTTTCCATGAAAGACTTAGGGAGGCAGCATACATATTAGGCATTCGGATCTATAGAGATAGATCCAAGAGGCTAATTGGATTAAGCCAAAGTACATACATTGACAAGGTGTTGAAAAGGTTCAACATGCATGATTCCAAGAAAGGTTTTTTGCCCATGTCACACGGCATTAACCTTAGCAAAAATCGTGTCCTCGGACACATGATGAGAGAATAAGATGGGTATGGTTCCATATGCTTCAGCAATTGGATCCATCATGTATGCCATGCTTTGTACACGCCCGCATGTCTCATACGCTTTGAGTGCTACGAGCGAGATACCGTCGATCCAGTGAAGGTCACTGGATCGCGTAAAGAATATCCTTAAGTACTTGAGAAGAACTAAGGATATGTTCCTAGTCTATGGAGGTGAAGAAGAGCTCGTTGTAAGTGGTTACACCGATGCTAGCTTTCAAACGGACAAGGATGATTATAGATCGCAACTGGGTTCGTGTTCTGCCCGAACGGAGGCGCAATCACTGGAAGAGTTCCAAGCAGATACCGTTGCGATTCTACAACGGAGGCCGAGTACATTGCGCTTCGGAAGCTACAAAGGAGGCATTTGGATCAAGAAATTCGTTTCGAGCTTGGTGTGATGACTAGTACGACCGGTCCAAAGTCTCTCTATTGTGATAATAGTGGAGCCATTGCGCAAGCCAAGGAGCCGAGGTCACATCGAAGTCCAAACACATACTTCGGTGATATCATCTCATCCGCGAGATAGTGGACAGAGGTGATGTCAAGATATGCAAAGTGCACACGGATTTCAACATAGCCGATCCACTCGACAAAACCTCTCCCTCACCGAAGCATGAGGCGCACACAAGAGCAATGGGTATTAGATACTTACATGATTGACTCTAGTACAAGTGGGAGATTGTTAGTGATATGCCCTAGAGGCAACATGGAGATGTTGGATATCACGTCAATGTTTATGTATTTATGAATAAAGTGTTATTCAGTTCCATGAAATAGACATCTTGTATTGATCAATAAGTACGTGACTTATTTATGAGACTCTATATGTATGAATCTATTTCTAAACGATCCTCGATCATATGTCATATTGTTGGAACAAATATGATTCTAAGATCAGCATGTTTATTGATTGATGATCATGTCTCATAGATCATGGGTATGGAGATACCAAATCAATAAACATGGACATATGTGTTAGAGAACACATTGTTGGATAGACCCACCATGAGACACTACAGGAATTAATGTGCCATTAGTTGGTCTCAAGTAGTGTTGGTACAAAGTCCTTAGACTCGAGATCACCATGGATTCCAACATGTGTAGTAGCCTACTTTGGGACTACCAAACGCTATTCCGTAATCGGGTAGTTATAAAGGTAGTTTTCGGGTTTGCTATGAAACATGGAGTGGGATGTGAGTGATCAAGATGGAATTTGCCCCTCCTTTGGAGAGATATCTCTGGGCCCTCGAGGTAATGAATTATGGAAATGCATGGCCATGCTAAGTTGATTGAGGAGTCAATCAACGACGATAATCTAATACGGTTCGAGTGAATGGTTAAGCTATTGAAGGGATGGCACACATCTTGCCTATAGCTTAATTGGTATCGTGAGGCAAAGGGATTTGTGTACACATTACAGGTTCGAGCCGATATTATATTCTTGTATACTATGGTGTCAATATGTGCCGCTAGGCGCCGCCGTTGACAGTGCGGCCGAGTTGGACTCGAGCCGACGGTCGGCTAAGTTAGACTATAGCCGAAACCGAGTATACCCGAACCTACGGGTCGCACGCTTAAGGGGATAAGAACAGGCATTCGAGTTGGACTCGGATACGGCTCGATTGGATAGGGATCCAATCGGATAGAGTCCTATAGGCTTACGACGTATGGGCGGCCAACTCGTGAGATTTGGATAGGATCCGATTCAAAATAGAGTCCCGATCGGCCACTAGTCCCGCGGCCAACTCTATATAAAGGAGGGAGGGGTGGAGAGCTGCGGCACGTCAATTGCATCGCGTGCAACGAAGTCGCCGAGATCAATCTCCATGGAAACCCTCCCCACTTTTGAGCCAAACCCTAGCCTTGCATCGCGTGCTAGCACACGGGTGCTCGGCGTTCTGTCCCCGGACGTGTGGATACCGGTAGAGGCGCTGCTACGTTGCACGCTGTTCATCGGCTGTGGAGGAATCGGCTGCGGTCGAGCGCATCGGAGCGAGGCGCGAGAACACACGGACGACTCGGATCGGCTACGGCATCGCGAATCGGCCGATTGGCGAATCACCGTCCCGGGTATCTACCGTCGGCTTGCGGGAATCGGCTACACTGTTCGGATCGGATAGCCCCGATTGGCTGTTTCCCGCACACTCCAATCAGTAACGATCTATCGGCCCTTACTTGCAAGTGTTCCTGGTTTGCGCGGTTAAAAGTTTTGTTTTCGGCTAGCGTAGCCTCCGCGTAACCCTTCAATGAGCGCAAGGAATAAAAGGGGACTCAAGGGGCAGGCTGGTTGTTCTGACTTCGGTCGGAAGTTCCTGGTGAAGAACACCGAAACTCCTGGTCGGCAAAGTGAATGAACAGGACCCCACGAAAAAGCCAGTGCATGTGACAAAATCCTACAGATCGGTGATCTACAAGGTAGCGGGAAGGTTTCTATCCAGAAGGTTTTCTCCCTAGGCTCATAGATTTAGAGATCAGGCCAAAATAAGAAGGGACTATCTCCCTAGGTTCATAGATTTAGAGATCAAGCCAAAATAAGAAGGGACTAAGGGAAGAGATCGAACGAGGTACCTTGGGGCAATGATTGCACAAAACAATCATGGGACGGAGTTCCTTGCCACCAATGCGAAGAGAAACATGTAGCATGAATGGATTTCATCGGTGAAATCGTGAGATCACCGATTTGGGGGCGGGAGAGGTTAGGGTTTGGAGATGAGAGAGTGAGGGGAGAGAGAGAATGGCTCAGGCTCCCCCTGGGCTTTATACCTCCGATGTCTAGAAGTTCGTGGAGACAAGGGGTCGAAACTTCCAGGCTAAAAAAGAATTTTGACAGCACAGGTCGCCCGGAAGTTCCTGGCTAGGGACAAGAACTTCCTAGCAACCCATATGAAAAGGAATTCAGAGGGAAAGGACATGTAAGAGGTTGTAAGGCAAGTGACGAGCACACAAGCAATCAATACACAACCATAGTCATATTACATCATAACAGTGAGGACAAAAATCAAGTTTTTGCAATAAAAATGAGCACAAAACAGTTTTCGCAAACAATTTTAACAAAAAGTTTTTTTGATTAGGGGAGTATTTGAACTTCATTCCTGGTATCAAGATCAACTTCTACTCAAAGCGGTCTCAAGACACAAAAGTTCAATTTTAGTTTACAATTTTTAATGATTCATGCTTGGCTATTGATTAGCCAACCACTCCTCAAGCAATGTTGTGAGAATTCAAGATATTAAGCTCACTACTAAGCTCGCAAAACCTTTTCTTATCCAACGGCTTGGTGATAATCTCGGCTAATTGGCTTTTGGTTCTCACATGGGATAGAGTAATGTCTCCTTTATTCTCATGATCTCTCAAGAAATAGTGACGAATGTCAATATGATTGGTTCTTGAGTGTTGAACGGGGTTGTTGGCTATCTTAATGGCACTCTCATTGTCACGTAGGAGTGTAATCTTGGAAAATGTATAGCCAAAGTCTTGGAGGGTTTGTTTCATTCAAAGAAGTTGACCACAACATGATCCGGTGGCTATGTATTCGGCTTTGGCGATGGATGAGGCAATGGAATTTTGTTTCTTGGAGGACCAAGAAACAAGGGACCGCCCAAAGAATTGACAAGTCCCGATGGTGCTCTTGCGCTCAACCTTAAACCCGGCATAGTCCGAGTTAGAATAGCCAACCAGCTCAAATGCACAACCCTTAGGATAGCACTAGCCAAGGTTAGGAGTGTGCACCAAATACCGAAGGATTCTCTTAATGACAACTAAATGACATTCCCTAGGTGCCGCTTGGAAGAGAACACACATGCACACACTAAGCATGATATCGGGTCTAGATGGACAAAGGTAAAACAAGGATCCAATCATGGAGCAATATATATTTTGATCCACACTTTTGCCATTTTCATCGAGGTTAAGGTGTCAATTGGTAGGCATGGGGGTCTTGATGGGTTTTGCATCCTCTATCCCAAACTTATTTAGTATGTCCTTCAAATACTTCATTTGAGAGATGAAGGTCCCTTTCTTGGTTTGCTTGACTTGAAGCCCGAGGGAAAAGGTGAGCTCCCCCATCATGGACATCTCGAACCTTTTGGTCATGATCTTACTGAACTCATCACTAAATGAAGCATGAGTAGAGCTAAATATTATGTCGTCGACATAAATTTGGCATACAAATAGATTATTTTTGAATTTTTTTTGTGAAGAGAGTAGTGTTGGCCTTACCTATCTCAAAGCCATTTTTGAGGAGAAAATCATAAAGGCATTCATACCATGCTCTATGAGCTTGTTTGAGCCCATGAGTGCTTTCTGAAGCTTGTATACATGGTTTAGATACTTGGGATCTTCAAAGTCGGGAACTTGCTCCACATAGACCAACTTCGAGATTGACCCATTCAAGAAGGCACTCTTGACATTCATTTGATAAAGCCAAGATTACGCCTTGCCATAACTTCCCATCACTGCAACACGACCCAAAACATCGTGGGAGGGGGAGTGAACCGGCGCGACACCTCGTCTCCTTGCCGTTTGGTCGGAAGCCGGACTTGTGTGTCAAGTTTCCGCCAAATTGAGAGTTATCAATAACTATCGGAAGATCGAGACCTAGTTCCTCATCAAGTGGTATCAGAGCGCTAGATTGCCCGTTATGTATACCTTGTATCTTTTAGATTTTTTATTTTTATATATACCTATATCTAGAAAATTGCCACACAAAAATATTATGCTTTACCTAAACAAATTGAGTCGTTGCATTCTGCTATTAGATTTTGCTTTGTTGAATTTTAGATTGCTTCGTCATGCCAATTGCCGGTTTAATTCTAGATTTAATTTTTAGTTTTGAGTTTTGCATCTATAATCGCTTTGGTCTAGGGTTTGTGTTTGCCACTACATCTGTACTTTGGCGGTAGTTTTTCACGTCAGTTTTGGGTGCAGTTTTGCATCTCGTCCGTTGTTGTCGAGACCTTGAAAAATCGAATCCTACCATCGTACGGTTTGCGTTTCTGTGGTTTCAAAAGTTTCTGTTAGTTAGATTGAGAGTTGCATAGCTTCGTAGGGTTCAGGTTTGTGCTTTTGCGGTGCTTCTCTTTCTGCCGTGAAGATCGATTTCTGTTGGTTGCAGATATAATAGATTGGTTTCCTTAATTTTCACGTGGGGCCACTCCGAGACTCCTTCGTGGTCGAACCCCTTGGTCGAGGCCGAGTCTTGTTCATGTTCTGGACTCTAGGCCAAATCCTCTGCTCCCCATGTAAGCCTGCCAATGGGCCGCAATCCAGTTCAAAACCAATCCAGACCACTACCTCACAATGCAACCACCAAACCAAACCAACCCTTCTTAGATTTCAGTCCAATCCACTCCGATGCATTCCATATAAATGGGCTCGATCCATTTGCAATCCATTCCATCTAAATGGATTCAGCCAACAAAACTCCAGCTCCCATACACTAACTCATGGAGGCTCAAGTTTGTTCTCCATTGGAGTAGATTCAACGAAGGTTTTTTGCCCATTACTCTATTAGAGTGAGCACGTACATAGCAAACTTTTCTAATAGTCACAAAATTAGCAAAATAGGAAAATAATACTAAATGAACACTAAATGTAAAATAAAAAGCAATTTGAAAAATCAGGAAATCTTCCGTTGCCCATTCAACAACTCAGTACACTCCAGAAGGCCAATTAATTCTTGACAATATTATCCTACACAACATGACTTTAAACAACTTGAAGTTGCATGCCATTGATCAAAGGTTACCACTTAACAACACATAATTGTAACCATCTGGAATCACATGATTCAAAATAAGTTCTCAGTTGCATATAATTGAATCAAATGCCAGGTTCAATGGACAGGTTCTTATCAAAGGTACTAGGTACAATGATGTGCTGGAGTAGCAGGTTCATCTAAATGCCAGCGGTGCTCTCATCTTACTCCAGAGTTGACAACAAAACTTGAAGTTGCATCCAGAGCATCCCTGAAAAAGGTGCATAGTTGACCATTAAAGTATTTTTTTCTTAATTATTTAAACTGTACAATAGAAAATTGAGCAATTTAAAGCTTTCAGTACTACAAACATATTGATTAGTATGCATATAACTTTTTCTATGGAAGTATAGCAGGTTCATCTAAATACACCGGGAATTTTTGAGCTTGTCTCTCCCACCAGTCCAAAACATGGAAACTCCTACTATCCACCACAACATATTCTAGATATGTGGCAAATTCTGATTTTGTTTGCCATGCAATCCTCCTTCGAGACTTGTATAAAGCAAACTCTTCCTCAAGTTTTCTTTTCCCAAGAACAGGTGATCCAACACTGCTGCTACCTCCATGCGAATGTGAAATAATGTCTTCATCATTTCTTCTTACAAGCCCTTCGTATTTTTCATAATAATCCTTCAACCAATCTTCAACAGAACCCACATTTTCAACAATATCACTCACACTGTTGGATGTCTTCTCATAAAAGACATTCAAATAATCTCCTTTTCTTTGGATCTAACATTGTGGCAATGACAAGTGCGGAGCTAAACCCATTATCCAATATTTGACAAACTTTGAGAACATAGTTGCAGCCAATACCTTTAAAATATCACTAGTCTGCCAATCAGGGTCGTTCAATGCATGACGGATCTCTAGCACCAAGGGCAAGAACCTATGTGTGGTTGGTTTCCTATCTGCTGACACCGATAATGTGGCTTCTTCAAAAGCTTTAAGAAATGCACAACTTTCTTCCATTCTAGTTTAGTAGGTGCAACTTCATCATGTTGAATTGCATAACTATCCAAGACAGATCTGTACACTAATCCTTATGCAATCATTTTAAAGGCGGAATTCCATCTAATCGGTGTATCAAAAGAAAAACCCAACTTCGAAGGAAGATTCTTCAAATTTGCCATAGAATTGAAATCTTGCATTCTTGATGCTGAAGAATCTAAATGCTTCAACAACTCACGTAGCTTGTGTACTATTGGTTTAATTATCTTCAATTCATCTTGAACCAAAATATTTAGGATATAGGCACAACATATCTAACATGCAAATGCTGACCCTCAAACATCAACACATCCTTGTGATTTTTTACCAACTCTTGACATGCAGAAGTGTTATTACTGGCATTATCTAAAGTTATAGTAAACATTTTGCTTCTAATGCCCCAATATGTAAAGCAACTCATTATAGCTTCTTCAATGGCAAATCCCGTGTGAGGATACTTCAATTCCTTGAAACTTATAATTTTCTTCTTCATGTTAAACTCTCTATCAATATAGTGCGCTGTGACACCCATGTAGCCTATATTTTGAATTGAAGTCCACATATCGGATGTCAGACATATGCGCGAATCAAGACTATGTAATTCAGCATGCAAGTCTTCCATCATTCAATCATACAAGTTGAAGGTATCATCACGAAGTGTTTGACGCCACACAACTTTGAAAGCTGGCTGCATGGATTCTATCCACTCCACAAAAAAAGGATCCTTGATTTTATTGAATGGCACCTCTGCATGAATGAAGTATTTGACCATTAGCTCCCGGCTTCTCTTGGCATCAAACATAAAACCTTCCCCTGTCTGTTTTCTAATTGTTACAAGAAAGTTGTTCCTAGCATCACAATCTATAGCTGGACATGATTCGGCTAAGTGATTGATAAGGTGACTTGTACCTAACTTTTTGGTGGTTGTCAATCTTATGCTACAATATTTGCATTGAGTCTTGGGGACACCATCTATCATTACAACCTCTTGCTGAAAGTGTTCCCATACTTTAGCCCTCTTACGTGTTCTTGAAGACTGATTATGAGTTGGACTATTAGTACCTGAACTCCCCGACATTTGTATTGACATATTTATTATTGAGTTTGTTCATTTATCTGCATAGAGTAAGAAAATCTAAAATGAAGCGAATTGAAAGAATATGGTCTATATTTTTTATCACACATTGTACATGTGCAATAGGCTAAAAATTGCACACCAAAATTCCACAAAACTGAACAATCTTTTCCTTATTAACCAAAGCACAAATTTGGCCTGAATTAGGCAGATATTGGACTGTTGGGCATGCTACAAATTACACTTAGCAACATTAGAAGACTCGCAACATGAACATCAAAGAAAAATTATCTTTTCCTAAAATTTTCAGGATGTAAAATTACTGCACATATAGGTGATAGAGGAGCGTGAGATCAACTAATTTTAAGACATTACTTGGCTCACCAAGTCTTAAATATAATTAAGGAAAGGAATTGCACACGAATTAAATAAATACTAATCAATAGAGAGATGGTGGAAAACTGAAACCGACTAGGAAGGCCAACCTACCAACCAACAAGAATAGTAAATACAAATCAACATGAGCAGCCACACCAAACGAAACCCACTACTACCAAGATTCACCCAAACCTCAAGAATCTATGGGCACTGCGGCATGCTGAAGGTACCTGTAGACTGCGGCAGTGCCGCCGTGGCCACCACATGGAACCGGCCATCGGCGTTGAGATGAGCTGGACGAAGACGCGATGCTTGGTGCCTCGGCCGAAGCGAAGGGGAGGGAGGGGTGGCGGCGCAAGGAGTGGAGCCTGGAGCCGTGGGCCCGTGGACGAGATGGAGAGTTGGAGACAACGCTAGGTTTGGAGAGTACTGGACTGGATTGGCGCATCCAAAGAAATCCATGGACTGGATTGGCGCATCCAAAGAAATCCATGGACTGGATCCAATTTGAATCCAAAAATCAGAAACCAAAACCAAACCGGTCCAAACTGTTTCCACCTCCACCCAAACCAGTCTAGCCCATTAAACTCCTCAGTCCATTTACATCCATCCAAAGCACATCCAAAGGTGAAACCAATCCATTGAACTCATTTCAATCCAGCCCATTGGCAGGTTTATCCCAACATGTGCATCTGTTTGACAAGTTGGTAAAGAAATTTGGTTATGGATTTGAGATAATTTGGCGAAAATGGAACCAACATAATGTGAGCGTTCTTTTTTTGAGAAGTTTTAATTTTTTTTGTCTGCACTTTTATATTTGAGTCTCTATAATATTCATATTTGTTCAAGGTCATTTGTCGGTTCCTACTGAAATAAAAAACCAAAAGCAAAAAAAAAAGAAAAGGCAGAAAGGTGTTTTAAAAACGAAAAAGCTGCACCAAAAAAAGGAAAGAAAAAAGAAAAATAAAATCAGTGATCCTTTGAGTATGTTTTGAGAGTGCAAAGTAGTAGTTCTTAGTGTTGTTGGGTGCTTGCTTAAGCTAGAGTTGAGTCTAAGCTAGGCAAGCACATTGACTAGTACTTTGAGTACTCAACTTATTATTTTCTAATTAGAGCAATTGGTTTCCTTTGCTACTATGTATTGTGCCTCGTCCCAAGCTCCACATATATACTTCTGGCCAACATAGTTTCGACCTTTGCAATTGTTGAATCATGTCCTAAAGAAATCACGAACTAGCCACCGGTTGTACCATCCTTTGCATTGCCGGTAAGACACTTGTAAGAGCTTGTTAAGAGACTTCTATTTGCAACTTTCACTGCCCTTGTTCTTCTGTAGTTAATAAAGATAATACTCTTTTATTGTTTTCTGTTTTCTACTAACAATGGAAAGTTACACCTCTCGTGGCATGAGGTAAAGAAGTTTGATGAGGGACAAATCATAGTTGCTACATCACTTTCCACAAATGCAGATAACGTAAGTACTTTGGTGTAACAAGTGTTAAGTTCTTAGATGGAGAAAGCGGAGAAAAAGAAGTGCCATAATTTATTTCAAACAAGGTTTGTGGTTAAGGATAGAGCATGTCATGTTATAATCGATAGTAGGAGTTGCAGCGACCTTGTGAGTTCATATTTGGTTGAGAATCTTGGGTTGCCTGCACAACTGCATCCTCATCCATATTACATCAAATGGTTCAACTCATGTGGTAAGTTCAAGGTAAGTAGAATTGTGAGAATATAATTTTCGATTGAAAGTTACCATAATACTGTCAATTTTGATCTTGTGCCTATGCAAGCATATTCTTTGTTGTTTGGTCAACCATGAATGTATGATAACAATGTTTTGCAAAATGGTATTACTGATACATACTCGTTTAGACATAATGGTCAAAAAATAAAATTGGCACCAATGAGTCCTGCTGAAATTTTCAAAGATGATCTTGAGAGGATGAAGAGTAAAATCAATGAGATTTTCAAAAATATCCAGAATGATACTAATATTACGATGCCTCCAACTAAGCCTGAGTTACTACAAAACAAACACATTGTTGTACCTCGTCTGGATACCGATATTTTATAGTTATCTTAGAATAGTCAAGGTAATGAGGAAAAAAAGACGTAGAGAAAGAAGGTATATCCATAGCTTCATGCATGCTTGAAGAATGTTTAATTGACCAAGTACCTAAAATTTCTGAAGATGAGAATACAGGTAATGATAATAGTGCTACATTTACTCAAGGTATGCATAGTTATGATGTGCTAAATATGTTCACTACTTACGCTACACTAGAATAATCCATAGTAGAAAAAATTGCTAAAATATCTTTATCACAAGATAATTTGCTCATTGTTTCTAGTGATAAAGAAGAGTTGTGTGATGCTTCACTTATATCTATGCCACAACTAGTGAATGAACATGTTAGTTTTATAGTTGAACCACCATGTGTTGAGTTTAAACATGTTATTTATATTGCTACAAAGAATAAAGAGCTTAGATTGCAATCTTCTTTAAATACTTGGCTATATTCAAGTTGATGATTTTTGTCCACTCAATTGTTTAGAGAAGAAATTACTTTGCTAAATTTGAATTGCCATGTTCTTCTCACGTAGTTTTTTATGTTATTGTCAATTATGATAATAAAGGGAGTATAATATGCGTAAGGTATATATTTCTTTGACTTTGACATATACCTCCTTTTCATGATGAGATGTATTATCTAGAGGGTTGCATGTATATAAATAATTCTCTATCTAAATGAGTTACACGTTTGTATGCAAGAAGATAAGTGTTGTTGTTCTAAAAAATTTCAGAATTCAATCATATATATACACACACATACACATACCCTTTGAAAGCATCCTGCGCCTTCATGTTCTTCCTGCTGCAGTCGGCGCACTTGGCCTGGCCGACGACGACCGCCACCGCTGCCTCGCAGTCTGCAGCGACGGTGACAGCCATCACACGGGGGCAGCGCAGACGACGACGGCGCCGAAGACTAGTGCACGTGCTACAGCTGCCATTGCTGAATTAATCCTAGCAAACTCTATATCTAGCTAGAGCTGTGGATGAGTGAAGAAGAAAGCAGAGACCATGCATGGTTTATATATGGTTTATATAGGATCATGCTGCAGATGAAGATCGAGCTAGCGGAAGCTAGCAGACCATGATTAGAGGTCAGCTGGCTAATAGCTAGTAATACATAAGCATTTGGCGCCGAATTTGCTGGTTTAAAATCAATTAATGCCGTACATTTTATTTCATCAGGAACCAGCTGCATTATCGTGTTCAAGAACAAAAAGAGTAGCAGCAGCGCATGGAAATATTTTTTCTGGACGAGGCCCTCGGTAGGTTCTAGATGGGTCATAAGTGGTCACGCCTGAAAAAACCGATCCTCAAGAGATCGGTTGTTGGACCGCATGGGAAGATGCATTATCCCGTGCGGTCCACTTAAACGACTGCACGGGATATTATCTCATGCGGTCCATTTAAGGGATCGCATGCGTATAATCCACTTAAACGACCGCATGGGATAATGCACATTATCCATGCGGCCCACTTAAGAGGACGCACAGGATAAATATTTTCTCTTGCGGTTTTTTAAGTGGGCCGCATGCGATGATGGGTCATAAATATCTACCCAACCGACTGGTGCCATTTTAAACTTGGTATTTCTCTCTCCAAAAAAAGTCAATCATAGGGGGAAGGTTTTCAACTCGAATTCTTCAATTGCAACCAATACAAAAGGTAACATGTTTGATCTTCTCTTTCATGTGCTTCCATTTTTGTAAAATTTTACTGGTTGAATGCGAAGATATTTAAACTTTTTCAACTCGGTGTTTCTCTCTCCAAAAATAGGCAATTTATTAGGAGGGAAGGTTTTCGACTCGAAATCTTCGATTGAAATCAATATAAAGATAACATGTTTGATCTTCTCTTTCATTTTCTTCCGTTTTTGTAAAATTTCATTGGTTGAATGCGAAGATATTTAAACTTGTTTGAATAGGTCATTTTGAGCTATTTTTGTAATTTGTAGGTCAAATATATTATTTGAATGACAAATTTTTTTGGTAATTACTAGTGTATTGATATTAATTTTTGCTGTGAATTAGGGTTTAGTTGTAAATTAGGTTTTAAGTTTTCGTTTATGTAGAAAGCACATGTAATATAATATTATTTTTTGCTGTGAATTTTTTAGATAAATCGGATATGGATGTATGAGACGTGGAGAACTCATCCGGTGTTCATGAGAGAAGCATCAACATTTATTGATAAGGCTAAGGCACACGCTGTGATCAGTAGACATGACACCTTATCTAGTAGATAACATCACTGCTCCGACGCCGTGCAATCTGCTCTTGCCGATAGGAAGGGCCGGGAAGAGAAAGAAGATGGGTACAAGAATTATGATACGAGTGCGTCAATTTCACAACACGCCAATCCCTGAAGAATATGCAAGGGTGCAAGTGACCAAAGTGCATGCAGAGCATACTAGTTTAGAGCTAGATATTCAAGCACCGGAAGGGATAGAACTGCTTGGGGATGCGGTGAATCAGTTCATACTATGGCATCGACGATATATCCTACTGGTCGGTCCATCGCCTTCAACCCCAATCCCGTCGGCTCCTAAGATTGCTACAGTTCCTGCACCGCCTTCTCCACCAGGGCCAGATTCTCCACCTAATCGGCTTGCTTCCCCACCTCCCTCCTCCCCCTAAACCAAAAGGTCCTGATTTGCCACATCTGTCAGCCCCTGAAGTCCCCGAGAACAACCTCTATCTGAAGTACAAGATATTCATCAAGCTCCTTCGACACCACAGTCAGCTTTGGCGCTACCTGAAAGGCCTCTTCAGAAAACCACAAGTCTTATAAGTCCGACTAAGCTTGAACCTCATCGGCTTATCCCAAAAACGGCTAGATCAACTTATGATCAGAAAGAAATGGACATATACGAGGAAAAGTTAGTGTTTCAGGCTTTCAGGGGGAGAGCGCCGACTGACGAGAAGCAAGATGAAACTCCAAAGTTGTCAAATTCACAAAAATCGGTGAAAAATCAAATGGAGGACTTACAAAACTGGACTTCTGACGAAGTGCCAACAAAGTACGAGTACGGGAAGCCGTTCTTACCGTGGCACGTCATGGAAGACCTGCCCTGAGAAATGAGGCTGATGCAAGACTGGTACCTAAAGGCGACTAAAAAGGGCCTCAGCATGATTACTATGATGGTCCCGGATCATGCTTTCATCAGTGGACCAAATGGGATGCTGGTAATCGATTTCAACGACCTTCACGCATTATTCAAGATGGACAAAATGGATATAAATCTCGTTGATGCGTTTTGCATGTAAGTCAATTGCATTTAATGTCATAAATGAATTCATTTGTAAACTAACTTCTGATAAATTACCCGCTGCATTACTTAGGATGCAATTCCACGACGCCAAAAAGGCCAACCATCCAGTAGGATACATCAACCCAACAAGGGTTTGCTGGAAGAAACACACGGTGAATATTCATGCAGATTCCGTTGAGCTCAAAGGTAAAACGAAGTCCGAAAAAGACGCAGTCATCAAACATATGCACAAGCAAAAGATAGTCAGCGTAGCACTGTACTTGGGCAAAGCGATGCTCGAGCACAAAGACAAAAATGTCCTCATGGTCCCTTATGCGCTGCGGTACGTAATATTCTTTCGTCCTACTGATATTTTACTACAATATCACCTACAATTAACATATCTTCTTTGCAGCGATCACTACATACTTTTTATGGTATATCCGCAGGACCAGTTGGCCGTAGTGCTGGATCCGACACACTACAAGGAGGATACATTCAAAGAGTTTCTCATTATATTAAATTTGTAAGTACTGTTATACACCATTTACTAAATATTGGTCGTTGTACTCTCGAAGACACAATTGATTCAAACAATTATTTTGTCTACATAGAGCACACAAGCATTACGTAGACCACGGTGGACCAGTCAATAATCCACAAAAGAAGAAGCTTCTTGTGAAGACACAATGGCCAGTAATTGCATGTCCGCTATACTGATATTTCTTATATATACTTGTTTAATTTAAAATATTGACGAATACAATTTTATTCAACACAGTGTTATAAGCAACCACGAGGCACTAACTTATGTGGCTACTACGTGTGCGAGATGCTTAGAATCTACGGGAGATACACTACAAAGTTTGAAGAAGTAAGTCGAGAAAAAATATCTTTTTACACATTAAGATCGATCTTGTATAATTTTCATACCTATATCAATGTGTATTCTTTCTTAAATAGAGAGAGGAGAGAGAGAACCCTAAGCAACATGCAAGTATGCACATAAAATATTGAGAGAGAGAGAGGAGAGAGAGAACCCTAAACAACATGCAAGTATGCACATAAAATAATGCTGCACTGTCGCATACCCAAATTCTAGTATCAAAGAATTTTTTGTCAAAACCAAATAAAAATAGGGTTTCTCAATTTTGCGAACCAAAGATTTCCATTTTTAACTTAGGAGAAGCATTTCAACCAAGTTGCATGATGTAAAATTCTAGAACAAATTTAAAACTTTTTCATTTTTGACTTAGAGTGTAGAAACAATCATACATGTGTGCAAGTATGTGCATACAAGAAGTATTTTGAAAATGAGTCCTTTGTGCTATTGAATCGTTGGACTTGCATTTCATATTAGGACTCATAAGCATAACCCTGAAGAGTAAAAATTTGCTAAACAGACCTACACCTAATTTTGGGTACTAGCATGTAAACATAAAAATATAATTCAAAGTTCACCTCCTCAACTTAAGAAGAGGTTTAATATGAACCCAAAGATTATAATGGGTGCATGCACATACGGTAGACCCCTAAACCTAGAAAGGCTACCCTAATTTTATAAATTAAACCATATAGGATAAAACCATGGAAAAATTCATGAAAGTGCCAAATATTATGATCAACTCAACTATAATTTTTGAACAATTTAATGTTAATTTTGTGCCCCAAATAAATTGGACAAGATAATCGAATACCAGACAAATTAAAACCCTTTATCGGCTAATATGACATCCTATCTAAAAGTTAAATAAAATGCACATAAATGCATATAGGAAATAATTATTCAAATACTAGTTTAATTAACATGAATAAATATAATTTTTCCAGAATTTTTATCTTTTGTTTAGGCCCTCTAAAAATTCAAACAAGTCCCCAAATACCATGTCTTTGTTTAATTTCTGGGGACAAACCACAAATGATTTTTATGTGCAACCAAAGAAAATGGAACCTACGAATGATTATCTACCTCATGTAAAATTTTCACTAATTTATCTAGTCCACATATTAAACTATAGATTAACAAAATAAGAGAGAAGGAAATAATCTGAAAATTCATCAAAATTTGAATGTACCTAGGTTTCTACCCATACCACTCTGGTTTGCCTTGCCCTCTTCACCTTGGACCCATTTGTCAGCCACCGAGGCTTTCTCCACCTAGGTATAATGCGTCCCACCGCTTGGAACATGCCAGGGAAGAGGAGAGAGGGCGAGACACGTGTCGGCGTCAACACAGGACACCGGGGACACCACTGCCAGCTCAACCTTCATCGTTTGAAAAACCTTCTCGCCATCGCACTCTACATCACTCCCTCATTATGTTACACGAAGAAACCAAGGGAGAACACCTTGGAATCGCTGGGAACAGGCTCGTCTTCATCTATGCCGTAGGTGTTCGATAGCTTTCATCATTTCTCTGGTAAGCTTCGCCGCGAGCCAACCATGGGAACATGATTCCCTTGTAATGCCTAACGCGTCTGTACCCCTCCCCTCCTCACTTAGCACAGGTCGAGATCACCGGAGCGGGGACACGGTGGACTTCGGTGTCCAGAGAGCCGTCGTGCACCGCATCGCCGTTCCCATCCATTACGTGCAAATCCGGCCGAGTCCTCGCGCCCCCGACGTTGCTACAATGCCTGAAGCTTGATGGCCAGAGGAATTGGAACAAGGTGTTTCGGTTGAGGAGATCCTCTCCTTCCCCAAGACCGGCCGTCGGCCATCCCCGACAAGTACTCCCTCTTTGGTGAGTTAGGAACCAATTCCTCGTGTGTGCACCTCCCTAGGGACACTACTAAGCTTCTAGACACTTTCTCCTAGCAGCGCATCGCCGGGAGCGAGCCACCGCCGTGGAGCCTACACCATACACCGCCGTCGAGCCTGTTCGTGGGATCCCACCGCCGTGGAGCCTACACCATACACCGCCGTCGAGCCTGTTCGTGGGATCCCACCATATGTTGCCAACCCTTTGGTGAGTTTCCTATGTACCCAAGAGTCTACATGCATGCATCAACTCAACTAGATCCGGCCTCTAGAGTAAACCACACATGTATGCCAAGAACCATCGCCGCTTACGCCGTCGTCACCATCAATTCCGACCATCGTAGCTTGCAAGAAGACAACCGATGGCTTCGCCACCTCCTTCTACCATTCGCCGCCGGTGAGGCCGGAAGAAGCTCCGGCGGCGGGCTCGCTCCGCCTCTTCCCGGTTACTATAACACCGACGGGTGGGTCCCACTGGTTGAGTTGTTAATCAATAAGGAAATCAAAACTTGTAAGGTTTGTTTTGTAAAATTTCTTTCAATGACATGTGGGCCCATGGACTCTTATGTAAATAGAATGAAACACAGGGACTCTTAATGAACTTGTTTTCAACACGTGCGGGACTGCGGTTTCTATTTCTAAAACTCCGGGGTTTTTATGCAAAGATGGCCGGTCACTCACCTGTGGACCCCATGTATTTGCAATTCAAAAATAAAAAGGAATATAACTAAAACAAATATTTTCCAAATAGAAAATGAACAAACTTGTAAAACTATATAAAATAAAATATAACTCATTTTGGAGTGAAACAAATTTCTATGAACTCACTAGATAATGAAATTTAATTTAGAATTATAAAACTTGGCACTTACAGTGCAAATTTAGTCTCAAAAATTTAAATAAAGAAAACCATCCATAAAGCTTGAATAAATCTATAAAATAAGTAGGAAATTCAAATCAACTCATTTTTAGGCAAACTTAAATCCTATAGATTCCTCAACTCACACTCTCTCATTAGGGAAAATAAAAACATATAATTACTTTGAGCCAAAAGCTTTTAAAACTATTATTAAGAAAATGATGAGTTTTAAGTAAGCTGAACTTTAGGGATTTATTTAAAATTCATTCGAACTCCTTTTTGAATAAACTCAAGTTATGTAGATTCACCAAAACACATATTTTCAAATTATAAAATAAAAAACATATGCCTACTGTATAGTAATATCACTTAAATAATTATTTAACAAATAAACAACCTAGTACATACTTCAACTTGGAAAATTTGTACAAAATTCATTTTTAATCCTTTTTGAGTGGACCAAGTTTCTATAAGACTAGCAACTAATGAACTTCCATTAGGTAAAATAAAACATGGTCACTCATATGCCAAATATATCAGTAAACCTTACAAAGATAATCTAGGTGCTATTAATGGTAATTAAGTACTACATACATGTATATATAAACATATGTAGGCCCTTTAGCTCCAAATAAATCAAATTAAAACTTGGTAGATCAGAGAAGCCTTAGGTTCATCCTCAGTTTCTAGAAACTTGCTGCACTTAATTGATGATATACGTTCTAGGAATAATAATATAATGTATTGCTAGATTAAATTAGAGCACTCCTAGTATATGAAGTAATGGCCATGAGCATATGAACTAAAAATGGTTTAGCTAACCAAAATTTGACCTTCATTCACCTAAATATAGAAGTAACCATGATCTGGACCTTCACTCTTAAGTTATGCGCCTACAGGATCTTATGGGCCAAGAACACGTGATAACTTGTTTAATACATAGAAAATTTATGTTAACTCTAAAAATTGTGAAACTAAATGTGTTAGTCTTAGAAAACACCCCTCAACACTCCTAATATGCTAAATCTAATAAAAATAACTTTACAAAAATATTTTAGAAAACTACCTAATGTAATACTACCCTATACCGATAAAAGTTCTAAAATCAATAACTCTCAAATGGGATGGGATAAATTAGAAATTCTTCTACCTAAAATCATTAGAGACCAGTACCTACTCAATGTACAAAAATCATATATTTTAAGGCATTTTGAAATTTTGCCTATTTTTGGTATTTAATTGCATATCGTGTATTTTGTTTAGATGATTGCATAAACAGTGATAAAGTGGATTGGGTGCTAACATTTCTCCAGACCAAGGCAAGTTCTTACCCTCCTTTAATTTGAACACATTGAATCCCATGTTTTGAGGGATGAAATTATTTGCTTGCAAAATTACATGAGAACTTAGATTGTTTTGGTATTTTAAACTTGGGTATGGTAGATATGACCTACTTGCTGTATTTCCTACCTTGACAATTGAAAATCCTTGCTATTTGTATCCCTAGAAATGGTTAGAGTATTTTTCTTGTGCTCAAATGGATTTAGATATGCGATTTGCGACTACTCGCTTAACCTTGCCTAGAAATTTTGCAATACTTATTCTATATATATCTATATATATAATATGTGAATTTTGTTAAAATGAACCCTTGCTGGAATGGGTTGAATTTGATGATTATTTGTGAACTAAAAAGTGTGAAAATGTTGTTTTGACTTGGGCGGCAAGTGGCATGCAATTCATGTATTTGCATTGCCGATAGGGGGAGTGTTTGCCCGAGTTCGTAAGGACCGAGCTTGTGTCATCAACTTAAAGTTTATCGTACAACCACATGTGCTATTATGGGATAGCCTAAGCTGAATAATCTACTTAGCACCTAGCCTTGCACTATGGTAGGCCGGTGAGTATGAGTTCGGATAACCCAGATGAACTTCTTATTTACACCTGATGTGGTAGTTTAGGCGACCAAGTCTGTCCAATACAACAATATCGTGCCACGTGGGTGGGTTCCTTTCGTGTTCGCCGCAACGGCGTTAAGTTAAGGCGTGGGCCCGCCACTTAACGGTTCTAGGTCACATTCTAGTATGACCTAGGATGGAGGGAGCACGTATGGTGCTGGTGCAAGGCTAGGAACTGAGTAGCGTAAATGCTTCGTTATGACCTCTAGGCCACATTCAACATGAAGAGTGTGGTAGTGCGTCACGAGCACAAAATAAACTAGAGTGTTCATATCATGTGGGGAAAGCTATACAAACTCTGCAGAGTTAATAAAACTAATCGATTAGCCGTGCTGACGGTCAAGAACGCTTTGGTGAAGTGTCATGAGTATAGACTCGATTGTTTCAAAAATGTGTTCATGTGTTTTCAACAAAATGTGTTAAGTTGTGTAAGAGTGATGATGTTCATATATATAATGTGACTTGTTGTCATGGAGGATGACAAGGTAATGTTATGATGGAACCACACTTAAATTAATGATAAAACCTAAAACTTGTCTTTGTTAATTGAAGCATCAACTCTTTTGTAAAACATTTGCCAAACAAAACTTGCTTTATGCTGAAAATGAGCCACCTATATAGCCTTCTTTGAAATATAAGCCTCATATGTAGTATGTTAGGATTGATTTGTGCTTGCCAGTACATTAACTTGATTAATGTACTGACACTTGCCACTGGAATATCCATTTTGCTTGCAGGTTTAGCCTTAGTTCTTGAGTGATGCGGGTTTTCGATTCGTTTCTTCTAGGAATTGAACTTAAAGGGGTAAACCCCTAGTTGGTGTGCTTGTGGGTGGGTAATCAAGCCTCCGCTGTTCACAGTTTGCTGATTTATTTGTATTTATTTGGTCGGTCAGCCTATATAATTACTAATGTGATGTAATCTTTAGATTTCCTTTCATCTTAAGTGTACTTGCTATGTATATCCATGCTTGAGATAAAATTGTGAATCTAGCGCACATCCTGGGGGAGCTAGATTCACATGAGTATGAGTTAGAAATATTTGAGACGTTGTAGATTTTTAGCCATTTCTGTCAAGACTCCTAAATGTGTAACATTCTTGTCGCCGCCTTCGAGTAGTTTGACGGGCACATCTTAGGCTGAACTTGACTAGCAGGCTAAAGGCCCAACAATGTCTCCAATATTCTTCTCTCAGGACGTCGGATGTTCCATTATGCTTGTTGGATGATTTGAAGTGATACACTTCATCTTGCAAATATAATGGGAGACCCGGACTATCTTCGACACGCACGGGAAGATCAATCTTCCCGTGCAATCAACTTAAAGTACCGCACGAGAAGATCAATTATCCCGTGCGGTCGTGTTAAGTGGCCCGCACAGGATAATAGATCTTTTCGTGCGGGCCGCTTAAGCCGACCGCATAGGATAATAGATATTCCCGTGCAGTTGGACCGTCCGCACGCGAAAATGTTCTTTTCCCAGACAATCTCGGGCGTGCGGGCAGGCCTTTCGCACGGGAAGATGCCTTTTAGCTCGCACACAAAAATTAATTCTCTAGTAGTGACACTGCAGTGTTTCATGGCTACATACGTAACGCTTCCCATTGCTCGTGTTTAGCGAGCAAAGGTAAGCCATACTTAAGTGTCGATCCTATAAAAAACCGGAACCGCTATAATTCTCATATCAGTGCCAGGTTTTATCATTGCCCGACACAGATAAACACACATCAATGTCGGGTTTAGTTCATACTGAGTGCATGGGCGGGTTGGTGGATTGGGACTTTTTATCGGTGCTGGTACCGATAAGGGTTGTTCTATAGTAGCACTACTGGAGAAAGCCACACTAGTCCTGGTTCGTAACCCTCAGTAGTCTCGGTTGTCAAACTGGGACTACGAATCCGGGACTAGAGATGGGCGACCTCTAGTCCCGGTTAAATAACCGGGACAAGAGATGCATCTTTAGTCCTGGTTGGAGCCACCAACGGGACTAAAGATGGCGGAGCCATGTGGCCGGTGCGCCATAGTTAGTCCCGGTTGGTGGCCCCAACCGGAACTAAAGATGGCGCATCCGGCCACGTGGCTCCGCCATCTTTAGTCCCGGTTGTTGCCATCAACCGGGACTAAAGATTTTTTTATACTTTTTTAATTTTCTTCTTTCTCCAACAGTGCTACATACTACATATTACACACATATACATATTTTACACACATATATTTATACATATATATATATATATATTATATAATATATATTTATAAATATATAAGTTACACACATATAAATGAACTTAAGAAAGGAAATATATACATGTAATATATTACCAAAACATATACACATATGTACAATATCCACATATATTTCGTATGTTATAAAACATTGTCTATTTTGTGGATCCGGTGGTTAAGTTACTTAAATTAAAATAGAACTCCCCCGTGGGATCAATAATCGCTCGTTTATAAATCCCATCAATTCTTCCCGAGCGGCTTGTATGAAAGTCTCGTGGGGAGGTTGTCTCTTACTTGCATAAGCTGTCATTAATTTGATCAAACGAGAAATAAATATATGAAGTGAATAAGAAATCGAGACGTAATGTATGAATGGCTATTATACATACATCTATATCGTCGATAGTTGTGACATCGGTCACAAAGCGGTGAATATAGTCGCAGACGTAGTATCCGCATAAGTTGGTGCCCTGCAACTGTTTTGCACACTAAAGGAGAAATGACGACAGATTTAATATACATTTCATATTGTAGAACAAAGTAATAATTCAAAACAACTTTGGAGCGATGTTACTCACTAGAAAGTTCATCCTCACGGAGAAATTATCTTTCCAATTTCCACGAACATCAGCCTGAAGCCGTTCCCATGCCCTACGTGCAGTTGAAAGTTAGCTAGTAATTATCCGAGAACCACATATATATGCAATAGCAAGTAAGATGGCATTACCTATCTAGCAGTTCAAATATCTTTGCGTACGTGGACTCTGGTTTATCCATTGAGTAAAAGACATGGATCCGCGAGTTATCCATGTCAATTACTAACAGAACCCAGTGGAATCTGCAAATTGGTTTAGATGACACATATGAAAATTTATGTATGCACACGGGATTGAAATCGGTACGGAAGGAAGAAAATACTTACGCAGTGTTGTAGGGCAGAAGGATAAATGACCGGAAGTGGTTTATCACCGCCGACTTGTAAATGTTGTCCAGGTGTTGGATCAGAAAATGATCAACCTATACGCCGTTGATTTTGCGTGGATCCATGAATCAATGTTTGCTACATCGTGCATGTTGCAAGATTGGATCGCCATTCTACAACGGTTAAAAGAATTTTAGTCACTAAATACAAGAAGGTAAGAAACGAAATAACGTAACAATACTTACAGAGCCCGCGTGGCTAGAAGTGAGACGTTGAGGGCATCAAGCTGGTACAGGTCGAATATGTCTTCGAATCGGATATAGAAGTCATCACCTCCATCGACAAAATAGTACTATGAATATTTGCCCGTTACCATCTCTCCACCCTTGCTAGATTCTTGCATGTACCACTTGTGGAAGCGTACATCCGTGTTGGTAGCTTTTTCACTTGATCCGGCTTTACAAGAGGCTTTCCAAGTTTGAACTTGTATTTCAATGAGCCTTCGCAAGGGAGCACGGCCGTGTAATTGATCCATTGAAATTTCAGCATTCCATAAATTGTCTTAAGTTTGATCTGACATTTGGAACACTGAACTGGGGTACATCTTTGCCCGTTCTCTTCGCCTTGACAGCAGCCTTCCGAATAGTCTTGTCGTAGTCAGACTGCGGTTAAGGTTGCGGTTTAGGCTGTGGCGTTAGGTACGTCTTCTTGAAGAAGTCCTTGGTCTCCTAGGGGATTTCAGGAGGCTTCTCGAGACTTCTTTCGAAGTGGGCCTTGACTTTAGCTTGGACAACCTTTGTGCAGCTCCTCCGGAGTCATGTCGTACGCCGTTTCTTTGGGGCCGGTGGGAGCGGGTCAAGTTTAGGCCTCTTGCTTCTTGGTCCACCGCTGGTTGACCTTGACCACGTGGCTCGAGATGTTATTCGTTTAGGAGTCGGTGCTCGTTGTGGCGACTGGAGGAGTCCGAGAAGGCGGTGGAGTTGGAGGCGACCGTTTAGGAGTCGGTGCTCGTGGAGACGACGCAGGAGGTGGAGGAGGCGGAGGCGGTGAAGGAGGCGGAGGAGACGGCCCACGTGGAGGCGGAGGAGACGGCCCACGTGGAGACGGAGGAGACGGCCCATGTCCGAGGAATATTATGAAGATCTTCCTCCAGAGAAATATTTCGTGAGCTATTTCTCCTAGCGTCAGCTCCCCGTCTCCTCCGGGGATATCCAGCTCGAGATCTTCATAGCCGCGTTCCACCTGTTCAATTTCAACTTTCGAGTACGCAGGTGGAACGGGTCGGGAGTGGTAGGTGCCGTCTCGTTCTACTGGAATGGCCATGCCCGACGCGACCTGTTCGAGAAGATTGTTTATTAGTTAGTAATGAACATTGATTGACAAGTTATTCAAGGAAATATACGTACAACATAAAAGTACAAACATACCTTTATTATTATGTTCTTTAGCGGAATGTGCAGCTCACATGGGGTCCGTTGTGTGATGTCATCAACGGGGCATGGCGGACCCGGTTCAGCTTGTGGGGCCAAATCGCCTTCATTTCCAGTTGAAGCGCAGCTGCTGCGCTGCTGCTGTAGTTGAGCGGCTGTTGCTGGATCCGGCTGTTGGCTAACCCAATGGCTCCGCTCCTCTGCCAACCTTATGGTCAGCCTTTCGTCCACAATCTGATCAATCTGCGAGAGCTTCATTTCCATCTCAGCGAACCTCGCATCTTGCTCTCGCTTTGACCTCATTCGGCTCTTGTATGTGTTGACGTCGCCTTGGAACCCGTATTTAGGGGACGACGCCTTTTCCTCGTGTTTGCCCCTGGTGCTCGGGTTTTGGAGGGCGAGCGTTAGCTCGTCCTTCTCTCTCGTCGGGCTCGAACGCGCCCGAGGAAGTGGCCCGCAGCTTCCTCTCTAACCTCCGTCCGGTTTCTTGAATTTCATCACCAAAGATAACTGTGCCATCGACGGGATTAAGTGAGCCGCCGTGAGCATAAAACCAGTGCTTTGCTCGTTCCGGCCAGGTGGCTGTGCTTGGAACGATACCTCGCGCTTCAAGGTCGGCTTCCATTTTCTCTCATTTCTCCATTGCTTTCTTATAGCCGCCTGACCCAAGCTTGTGATGGTATTTGTTTTTAGCTGCATTGGCCTTGTTCTTTTCTATGATAGCTTGTGCTTCTTTCCCAGTCTTGTGTTCAACAAAAGCATCCCAATGATCTCTGAGCTTTGGGAACTTGTCAAAGTCAGGGGTCTGGCCCTTCAGGATATATTTCTTGTGTAACTCTTTCTTGTAGTTCCTGAAGAGCTCTGCCATTTTCTTTAACGTCCATTTCTTGACCCTTGCGTGTTGTGAGTCTGGGATGGTGAACGTTTGCAGCATTGTAGTCCACAACATTTCTTTCTCTGAGTCTGGGAGATAGCTCTGCTAATCTCCTCCTGTCCTTGATCGCCTCCAGTTGGCAATGCTTACGGGCACGTGATCCCTCACCACCCATCCGCTGTGCGCCACAAACTTTCTTGCGGCGTCCTCTGGGGCAATAGGGCGACCGTCAGATTCTACCTCCGTTATGACATGTCGACCCTCTATGCGCTTGTTGAGACCGCGTTGCCCGCGTGCCCTCTTCTGTCCAGCGGAGGCGAAGGCGGAGCCCTCATTCTCCTCATCGTTCCCGTGCTCGTCCCCCTCCTCGTTGAGGTATTGATTTGTATCTTCATTCCCTTCCTCGTTGTAAACCTCTGTTCCTCGTTCGATCTCATCATGGAGAAGCTGTTCCTCGTTACGATCCCCATTTGATTGTTGTGAGTTGAGGACTTAATCAAAGAATTCTGAAAAAATTATTCGGTTAATACATGTATCAATTATTCGAAAAATCATGTATGTCTATGTAAAAAAGACAAAATGAAGAAGATGGATTCAGAATCATATATTATGACTTGTGAAGAAGATCACGTTCTATATTTTCCTTTTTCTCTTTTTTTCTCTTTGCTAGAACACGACCGACCGACCGTTCGTTATATCATTTACGTCCGTGAGTATGTTCATCTGGAGGAGAGGAGAGAAAGAGAGAAGAATGATGTGAGGGAGATAAGGAGGATGGGAGTTGAAGTGGAGAGGAAATGAAAGATAGAGGAAAGGAGACGTCCGTTCGTCTGTTCGTTCGTCCGTTCGTGAACGTCCATTCGTCCATGACCGAACGAACGAACGAACACTCGTTCGTTCGTCCATCCGTCCGTCCGTCCGTCCGTTCGTTCGTTTACGACCGTTTGTTGATTTTAGTGTTCTCGTTCGTTCGAAAATACAAAATTCACAATTCACATAAACATTCAAATTTCAAATTTAAATACATATTCAAAATTCTCAACAATCCAATAACAATCCATTTACATATAATGACCATTTACATACAAAAATCATATATTCAAAATACCCATACATACAAAATTCATATATTCAAAATACACATATATTCAAAATACACATATACTCAAAATTCATATATTAACATTCACAGAGTGCGGCGGCGGCGGCGTGGAGTGGAGGGCGACGCGCAACCGTTTAGGGTTTAGGGGCTGGCCGGTTCAGGGGGCCGTGGGAAGGGGGCGCAAGGGGAGTGGGCGGCGTGGGGAGGGGTCGGCGGCGACGGTGACGGCGGCTGCGGCGGTGGCGACCGCGACGATGGCGGCGATAGCGATGGCGTCGACGGCGGCCAAACCCTAGCGCATAATGTCGGATAATCTTTGGGGGCGGCAGCGCTAACCTACGACGGCGACGAAGACGGCGGAGCGGAGGTCCTCCTCCGACGAAGACGGCGGAGACGACGTGCTGCAGCGGCGACCTGGGGCTCGGCGACGGCGACGAAGATGAAGACGATGCAGTTCCGGTGCGAAACGGCTAAGTGTTGGATCCCCAGTGAGGCCCTTGCTATATATAGTCACGGTGTCATTTGTCCCGATTGAAGCCAACAACCGGTACAGAAGATACTTTACTCCCGGTTGGTGGCTACAACCGGGACAACATATATGAACATTAGTCCCGGTTAAATCCACCAACCGGGAGTAAAGATGTCCGCCGGTTGGTGGCTTCAACGGGAGTAAAGATCATATCTTTTGTCCCGGTTGAATCCACCAACCGGGACAAAAGATTGCGGGGCAGCCACGTGGCGCAGGTAGGTGGACATCTTTAGTCCCGGTTTGAGCCACGAACCGGAACTAAAGATGTTTTCCTGCCACTGAAATTCACCTCTAGTCCTGGTTTTTTTACAAATCGGGACTAATTATTACAATGCCCTATTCTATTGTATTTTATATTCATATATAATTATAATGTTCATATATTGATATATTTTATATTCATATATAATTAACATATGTTTATATATAATTAACATGGATCTTTCAGATGTAGATGAATAATATTCAATGATTCAATTTAATTTACATCGTCCATACATAAATTTAGCTATGTAACATTTGTCCTCACGTACTTTCTCCGCACAATTATTCCTTCGTTATGATCGTTGCGTGAGTAAGGGGTGTCCTCATTTGATAGGATGATACTCGGGTCAACCACCACCGCGAACAGAGGTTGCCCATCAAACTGATCGTAATCTTCGTCAGTTCTATCCTCGACTACCACGATTTTCCTTTTGCCTGGGAGAACCACGTGGCACTTTTGCTCGTCGGACCCTTTCCCCTTCTTTGATTTGCTAGCCATGTCCTTGACATAGAAAACTTGCCGTACATCATTGGCAAGGACGAAAGCTTCGTCTGAGTATCCAACCTTGCTGAGGTCGACCGTTGTCATCCCACTTGCATCAATGGTTATGCCTCCACCACTGAGCCTAACCCACTGGCACCGAAACAGAGGGACCTTCAGAGGTCCATAGTCCAGCTCCCATATGTCATCGATGCTGCCGTAATATGTGCTAGCCGTACCGTCGTATCCCACGGCATCGATGCGGACAGTGTTGTTCTGATTCGTGCTCTTTAAGTCTTGGGCCCGTGTGTAAAATGTGTACCCATTGATTTCATATGCCTGGAATGTGGTGATCGAGAAAGATGGTCCCCTCGCCAAGAAGGCTAGTTGTTGGTCAATGCTCACGTTGCCCATGAGACGTTGTCGCAGCCAAGCAAGGAATGCATCGATGTGATAGCGTGTAATCCAGGCATCCGTCTTACCGATGTTTTCCGAGTGAACAATCGCCAAGTGCTCCTCGATGTAAAGAGCCACCAAGGAAGATTGTTGCAGCACGGTCCAATGTGCTTTCCTGTACAAGTCATTGTCTATGTTCATTATTGCCTTCATTCCAAGAGTTCCCTTACCCCGTAGTCTATCTTCATGGCTTGATTCAGGCACCCCGATGGGATGGAGGTCTTCAATAAAGTCGACGCAAAACTCAATCACCTCCGCTGTTCCATATCCATTGGCGATGCTGGCCTCCGGACGCGAACGGTTACGAACGTACTTTTTTAGAACGCCCATATACCTCTCGAAGGGGAACATGTTGTGTAGGAATACCGGACCGAGGATACGGATCTCTTTGACAAGGTGGCATAGGAGATGTGTCATGATATTGAAGAAGGAAGGCGGAAAGATCATCTCAAAGCTGACAAGACATTGGACCACATCATTTTGAAAGTCTTCTAGTCTGTCGGGATCGATGATCTTCTATGAAATTGCGTTCAGGAAAGCACATAGCTTTGTTATTGTTGCTCGGACATTATCGGGAAGGATACCTCAAATTATAACGGGAAGCAGCTGTGTCATCAGCACGTGGCAGTCATGGGACTTTAGATTTGTGAACTTCTTATCCTTCGTGCTTATTATTCCATTTATATTCGAGGAGTATCCAGATGGTACCTACATTATTTCCTTCTCTGCCCTGCTCAGAGTGTAGCTGGCTGGACTTAGGTATTGGGCTCCTTTATCCTTTGGTTGCGGGTGAAGGCCGTTGCGTTGTGCCATATGTTTCGATCATTACGTGCCTCAAGTGTATCTTTTGATTTTCCGTATACACCTAGGAAGCCAAGCAAGTTTACGCAAAGGTTCTTGGTGAGGTGCATCACGTCGATTGCGTGGCGGACGTCCAAGACTTCCCAAAGAGGGCAACTCCCAAAAAATTGACTTCTTCTTCCACATCGACGCGTGACCACCGTCACTTGCTATAGATTGGTTGCCGGGTCCCTTTCCAAATACTACTTTGAGGTCTTTCACCATGCCAAACACGGCCTTTCCGTTGCGATGCTTTGGTTTAGTACGATGGTCTGCCTTTTTATCAAAATGTTTGCCTCTTCTCCGAACAGGGTGGCTTACAAAGAAGAAAGCGACGATGGCCCATGTACACTACCTTCTTACAATGTTTCAGTACGTACACTCGCCTCATCCATACAATGGGTGCAAGCGTTGTACCCCTTATTTGACTGTCCGGATGGGTTGCCAAGTGCAGCCAATCATTGATGGTAACAAACAACAACCCTCATAGTTTAAACTGTTCCTTTATCTTCATCCCACACGGGAACACCTTCTTTCTTCCACAGCAGTTTTAGATCTTCGATCAGCGGTCTCAGGTACACATCGATGTCGTTACCAGGTTGCTTCGGGCCTTGAATAATAACCGACATCTGAATGTACTTTCGCTTCATGCATAGCCAAGGCGGGAGGTTGTAGATACACATCGTCACAGGCCAAGTGCTATGCCCGCTGCTCATCTCTCCAAAAGGATTCATGCCGTTCGTGCTTAAGCCGAACCTTAGGTTTTTTGTATCCTTGCCGAAGTCTTCAAATGTTCTGTCGATGTTTCGCCACTGTGACCCATCGGTGGGATGTCTCAGCATGCCGTCTTGTAGGCATTCTTCCGCGTGCCAACGCATCAATTTTGCATGCTCTTTGTTCCTGAACAGACGCTTCAGCCATGGTATTATAGGAAATACCACATCACCTTAGCAGGAATCCTTTTCTTCGAGGGCTGTCCGTCAACTTCGCCTGGATCATCTCGTCTGATCTTGTATCGAAGTGCTTTGCAAACCGGACATGCTTCTAGGTTCTCGTACTCCTCACCGCGGTAGAGGATACAATCGTTAGGACATGCGTGTATCTTTTGTACCTCCAGTCCTAGAGGGCAGACTAACTTTTTAGCCTCGTATGTTGATTCCGGCAATTCGTTTCCCTCTGGAAGAATGTTCTTCACGAGTTTTAGTAACTCGCCAAATGTCTTGTCACTGACACCATTTTTGGCCTTCCATTGTAAGAATTCCAGCGTGGTACTTAACTTTTTGTGCCCCTGTTCACAGCTTGGGTACAAGGACCTTTTGTGGTCCGCCAACATACGCTCCAATTTCTGCACTTCCTTTACGCCTTCGCAGTCCCCCTGTACGTCGCGCAACATCCGACCAAGGTCATCGGCACCGTCGTTTTCTTCAGCATCCCCGCCCGCCTCGCCCACTGTGTTCTCTTCAAACCCACCGTATTGACCACAGGTTGGAATGTTGTCGTCTTCTTCTTCATCTTCTTCCATTGCATTCCCCACATCTCCATGCGATGTCCAGCAATTGTAGTGAGGCATGAATCCCGATCAAAACAAGTGGGCATGAATAATTCTTGATGTAGAATACTCCTTCTCGTTTTTGCACTTTTTACATGGACAACGTATGAAACCCTTATGCTAGTTGGCATCGGCCACACTCAAAAAAAATGGACGCCTTGAATAAACTCTCTCGACCGTCGATCCGCGTTGTACATCCAATGCCGATCCATCTACATGGAATGCACAAAAATCGTAAGAAAATTCCACAAAATTCAAATCATTTAAATATTATTACAATACTTATATATATAATCGACAATTATTATATACTAATCCAATATACGTAATGTGTTGTTCTTAAAAAAATAGAATTATTTTTAAAAGGTATTTTAAAGTGATAAACATAAAATTAATTAATTATTTTGCATCTATTTTAAAAGGTCCTTTGTCATCTATTTTATAACTTTTTTGTCCAAAAGATTCTTTCTCATCATTTTCCGTAAATATTTTTGAGATAAAATTGTACGGACTAAATTTCTATAAATGTTACGTGCTAAGCTTACTTTTCTTCCTCTTTATTTTTCCCAACTTTTTCTCAACATAACATAATGTGCTTAGCAAAATAATTAGTCCAAACAAATTTTCTCTCTCCTCATGTTTAAAAAAATCTAGAGATAAAAATGTATAGAAAATAACCATAAAATACAAAGTGCTAAGCATAGATCATAAGAGGAAGAAGTTGCTAACCTTATAGATAGCAAAGATTTGTGTATTATCATCAAAACAAAATCACAAAAATTTTGGCAGCAACTCCCCTCTAGCTAGAGAAAAATTTTGAAGACAAGTGTAGCAGGCTCGGGCCGGAGGAGGAAGGAGTATAAAAGCAAGCCATCTTAGTCCCGGTTGGTGTTACCAACCGGCACTAAAGATCATCGTTAGTCCCGGTTGGTGTTACCAACCGGGACTAAAGATGGTGTCAGAGGCTGTCAGAACCTATCAGAGCGCCAGCCATCTTTAGTCCCGGTTGGTAACATCAACCGGGACAAAATATAGCATCTGTAGTCTCGGTTGGTGTTAGCAACCGGGACTAAAGATGCCCGATGCTCTGACACGCTCTGACAATATTTGAACCAGGACTAGAGGTGATCTTTAGTCCCGGTTCGTGAAACGAACCGGGACTAAAGTTTCTAAAGAGCCGTTGAAGTTTTAAACCAGGACTAGAGATCATATCTAGTCATGGGTGCAACTCAAACCGGGACTACTATGATTTTTAACACTTTAACCAATGATGGTTTCTCAAGTAGTGTAGTGATATGCATGGTGTTAATTTTTTACTTACAAAATACTTCGTAAATGTAAATGGTGATATTGGATATGCCAATAAATAGAGATACGAGACATGCACTTCTGCACGAACTTTTATTCTCACATACATCGATCGATCGTTCTCACACAGTCACACTCGTCTCACAAGTCACATCTCACAACTTTTATTAATTCTGCACGAACAAACTGAGCTGGGAAATCATCAGACAAGAACCGAGAGAATTAACCATGCATGCAATCAAACGAAGCAAGTGTGGATTGTTGGAATCAATGCCTCATAGGTGCCGGTTGGGAAACCCTCTTAGGTGTCGGTTTTTCCAACCGGCACCTAATGGTCAGCACCAATGACTTTGGTCATTGGTGTCGGTTCTTCAACCGGCACCTATTCGAACAAATAAGTGCCGGTTCGTGTAGAACCGACACCTATTTATCGGACACCTATACAATGAGGTGCTCCCAATCTTTTCTTATGGGCCCACTCCTTTAGCCGGACCCATCATATTTACCGGACCCACCATATTTTTCCACACGGGCGCGGGCCCGCGAGATAGAGCTACAGGCACGAGCAAGCGGTTCGGCGAGCGGTTCTACACGATGAGCGAGCGAGGCACGAACCTATTTAAGCTGGTGTTGCTCTGGTTCGGCGAGCGGTATGGTACTAATCGAGGAATAGTGTTTTTTGAGAATAGGTGCCGGGTGAACAAAAAACCGCCACCTATAGTCTCAAATAGGTGCCGGTGAACAAAAAACCGCCACCTATACTATAGGTGACGGTTCGTAATAAGAACCGCCACCTATTCACGAAGAATAGGTGCCGGGTGAACAGAAAAACCGCCACCTATAGTCTTAAATAGGTGTCGGGTGAACAGTAAAACCGCCACCTATACTATAGGTGGCGGTTTTACTCTTTACCCGGCACCTATTTGAGACTATAGGTGGCGGTTCTTAACACGAACCGTCACCTATTCTTTTGCCGCCACCTATATATATTATAGGTGTCGGATTTAGTTTGACCGGCACCTTTTGGGACGACACCAATGAGATTTTTTGTAGTAGTGAATGGACGACTTAATGGTTCAGTGATATGCCGGCCGGAGGGCTGGGAGACGGCGCAGCTCCGCCACCGTTCCCCGCGCCACCACCGTTCGCCGGCGTTGGCTTCGGCGTCGGCTTGGGTTCGGGGCCTTGGGGCTTCTTGTGGAAATAGTCGAAGGAGGGGTGCTTGTGGAAGTAGTCGCACAGGAACGCCGAGGTGCACTCCGCTGACGACGAGTAACGCATCTTGCCGGCGACGGCGACGAAGGTGCTAGCCTTGCGACCATTGTCCGTTGTTGATGACAGCGGCACGATCTTGGACGGCTCCTGCCCGGGGCACGGCGTGCTGCTCGACGCGCTGTGCAGCTGCGCGAAGCAGTCCGCGACGCCGTGGAGGTCGTCGGCGGAGAGGGGCACGCTGAAGGCGCCGTCGGCGTCCAGGTCGCCGACGGCCTTGCCCTCGTACTCGCTGTCGCCGTTCTTGCACTTGATCGCCACCTGGAGACCTGAACATCACCAAACAATTAATCAATGGTGATATATCGATCGAGCAAGCAATTAATTAGCGATGAACATAATATCATCATCATCATCATACCCTTGAAAGCATCCTGCGCCTTCATGTTCTTCCTGGTGCAGTCGCCGCACTTGGCCTGGCCAACGACGACCCCCGCCGCCTCCTCGCCGTCCGCAGCGGCGGTGACATCCATCACGAGGGCGGCGCAGACGACGACGGCGCCGAAGACTAGTGCTCGTGCTACAGCTGCCATTGCTGAATCAATCCTAGCAAACTCTACTGCTTCTACTAGCTCGTTGCTGATTGTGGATGAGTGGAAGAAGCAGATCAACCATGCCTTTATATATGATCATGCAGATGAAGATCGATCGAGCAGAAGCTGGATATACTAGTACATATATAATTAGCATTTGGCGCCCAATTTGCTGGTTTAAAATGAATTAACGCCGTACATTTGATTTGATCAAGAACCAGCTTAGCTGCATCGATCGATCAAGAAGAGTAGCATGCATGCAGGGCACTGTGTACGTACGTACACACTGCAGTGTTTCATGGCTACGTAATGCTTCCCAAGTTCCCATTGGTGGTGTTTAGCAAGCAAAGGTAAGCTTTAATTAAGTACTCGCCTAGCTGTCTCTAGTTAGATGAATGCAAAGGCTAGTACTGCACTAGTTTGTTTTTATGAAAAAAGGGAAAATAGTAATATAGCATGCTCCCAGCACAGCCAAAATGCATGATTGATATATTGTTCTTAATTTGTTTGCCTTCGTTTGGCGCTTATATATATACTAGCAATTGTGCCCGTGCGTTGCAACGGATAAAGTCGGGACGCTGCGCGGATGGGAACGGGAGGGAGGGGCAGAGGCGTGGCGCGGGAGCTTCGAGCAGCGACGGGAGAAAGGGGCGCAGGCGCGGGACATGGTGCGGATGGGGACGGGAGGGAGAGGCGCAGGAGGTCTTTTTTCCATCCAAGCTCTCTTTTCTTTTTAACATTGGGATCAGGTTAATTTCGAAAAACTCAAAGGGGTTTTCTGCAAAATAGCCGTGCAAAACAAAATTTTGGGTGAAAACACTATTTGCTTTATAAATATAGCAAAATACCCGTGCGTTGCAACGGGACGAAGAAACAGCGGAAGGTGAAGGTCTAGGCGATGATGCAAGTAGCTCCGAGCAACGACGGAGGAGGCAGCAGCGCGCGGATGGGATGTGGAAGAGAGGGACGCAGATGTCTTTTTCATCCAAGTCTTTCTTTTCTTTTTAGCATTGGGACTGCGGGTTAATTTTATAAACACTCAAAAGGTTTTCTGTAAAATAACCTATTTTTCTTCTTTAACTGGTTTTTTTAAATATCCAGTGATCGTGGGTTAATTTCGAAAAACTCAAGGGGTTTTTGCAAAATAGCCAGTGCAAAACAAAATTTGGGTGGAAACACTACTTGCTTTATAAATAGGTATAGATAGAGAAAGATGGGCTACTCGTATCATGCCACAGCCCCATTCCGTGCGACATGACCGAATATCTAATTTAAAAACTCAACTTAAAAATACGAACCGTTCAAATTGTTCTACATATAAATATCTCCTTGTAGACCAAATTTTATATTTTTCGAAAATTTTTACTATTTTATATAGATGGATCAAAGATGCAATAAAATAGATACTCCAGAAATCGTTGGATTAATGCATCTTTGACCTATCCGATAAAATAGTAAAATATTTTGAAAGAAATATAAAATTTGGTCTACAAGGAGACATTACTCTATCCCATGTGAGAACCAAAAGCCAATTAGCCGAGATTATCACCAAGCCGTTGGATAAGAAAAGGTTTTGCGAGCTTAGTAGTGAGCTTAATATCTTGAATTCTCGCAACATTGCTTGAGGAGTGGTTGGCTAATCAATAGCCAAGCATGAATCATTAAAAATTGTAAACTTTTGTGTCTTGAAACCTCTTTGAGTAGAAGTTGATCTTGATACCTGGAATGAAGTTCAAATATTCCCCTAATCAAAAAAACTTTTTGTTAAAATTGTTTGCAAAAACTGTTGTGTGCTCGTTTTTATTGCAAAAACTTAATTTTTCTCCTCACTGTTATGATGTAATGTGAGTATGGTTGTGTATTGATTGCTTGTGTGCTTGTCACTTGCCTTACAACCTCTTACATGTTCTTTCCCTCTGAATTCCTTTTCATATGGGTTGCTAGGAAGTTCTTGTCCCTAGCCAGGAACTTTCGGGCGACCTGTGCTGTCAAAAGTCTTTTTTAGCCTGGATGTTTCGACCCCTTGTCTCCACGAACTTCCAGACATTGGAGGTATAAAGCCCAGGGGGAGCCCGAGCCGTTCTCTCTCCCCTCACTCTCTCATCTCCAAACCCTAACCTCTCCCGCCCCCAAATCAGTGATCTCACGATTTCACCGATGAAATCCATTCATGCTGCATGTTTCTCTTCACATTGGTGGCAAGGAACTCTGTCCCATGATTGTTTTGTGCAATCATTGCCCCAACGTACCTCGTTCGATCTCTTCCCTTAGTCCCTTCTTATTTTGGCCCGATCTCTAAATCTATGAACCTAAACCTTGGGAGAAAACCTTCTGGATATAAACCAGCTTAGCTGCATCGATTGATCAAGAAAAGTAGCATGCATGCAGGGCATGCACTGTGTACGTACGTACACACTGTAGTGTTTCATGGCTACGTAATGCTTCCCAAGTTCCCATTGGTGGTGTTTAGCAAGCAAAGGTAAGCTTTAATTAAGTACTCGCCTAGCTGTCTCTAGTTAGGTGAATGCAAAGCTAGTACTGTACTAGTTTGTTTTTATGAAAAAAAGGGAAAATAGTAATAGCTTGCTCCCTGCACAGCCAAAATGCATGATTGATATATTGTTCTTAATTTGATTGCCTTTGTTTGGCGCTTATATATATGTATATAAATACATATATATGTATATATATATATGTATGTATGTATATATGAATATATATGTATACTAGCAATTGTGCCCGTGCGTTGCAACGGGTGAAGTTGAGGCGTGACACGGATGGGGACGACACAGAGGGGCGCGGGAGCTCCGAGCAGCGATGGGAGGGAGGAGCGCAGTCGCGACGCTGGGCGCGGCGCAGATGGGGACGGGAGGGAGGGGCGTAGGGAGGGAGGAGCGAAGGGGTTTTTTTCCATCCAAGCCCTCCTTTTCTTTTCAGCATTGGGATTGCGGGTAGGGCTGACGAAATACTCGTGGCTCGCTAGCTCGTTCAGCTCGTGGTTGGCTTGGCTCGGCTCGTTGAGAAATGCTAACGAGCTGCGCCAAGGGTTTAGCTCGTTAGCTATAACGAGCCAGCTCGAGTCAGCTCGTGAGCTGCTTGTGAGCTCAACGAGCCAGATGCAATGTACAAAGCAGGGCCTAATTTTTTTGCATGTTTTGCTATTCTTTTGCTTGTTTTGTTGTTGATGTGACAATAAATCAATAATTTTTATAACTTTGTGATGGTCAATATGGATCTAATGCTTTAGATTATAATAGTAATAATATCTAATCTAGTTGCATCATTACATTTGCATGGATAATTATCGATGGACAAGTGTTATTACGTTAATTATGGACTTAATATATCACTTTTTATTTTTTTCAATTGTATATTTGCATGTTTAATAAACTAAAAAAATGAAATGTAATTTATACATAAATTGCACTGTATTAAAGTGGCTCGAGAGCTAAACGAGCTGGCTCGAGCCGGCTCACGAGCCAAGCCGAGCCGAGCCTCCTGGCTCGGCTCTCTATTGAGCCGAGCCGAGCTGAGCCGGCCGAGCCGAGCCAAGCCGAACCGAGCCGAGCCTCCTGGCTCGGCTCTCTACCGAGCCGAGCCAAGCTGAGCCGAGCCGAGCCGAGCCGGTATCAACCCCATCTGCGGGTTAATTTTTGAAAAATTCAAGGGGTTTTCTGCAAAATAGCCAGGCAGAACAAAATTTTGGATAGAAATACTACTTGCTTTATAGATAGTTATAGATTTGGAGGTTGAGAGGAGTGGGAGGTGATACATCCTGACGCCAGCAGCACGTCAAGGCTCGAGGAGTTCACCCCGGTTGTTCTTTCTCAGATCTACTCCTAGGTTCGACATAGGTAAGAACCGCCTTATCTTTTCTACATATTCATCTTTCCTTTTTTTTCTAATGTGATGAACTGATGACCTTCGCCAGCTCTCGGTCAAACCTTTGCGTCGTATGGTTGGCCTCTTACAGGGTTGGACGTCTGTACGATCATAGCCGGTAGCGCTGGCACGTTCTCGGAGGTGCTATGGCACAGATACACCTCTAAGGTCACAAGAGCGACTTGTATGGAGGCAGCTCCTGAAGGGTTACGCGGAGGCTACGCTAGCCGAAAACAAAAACTTTTCTACCGCGCAAACCAGGAACACTTGCAAGTAAGGGCTGATAGATCGTTACCGATTGGAGTATGCAGCGGAAATAGCCAATCAGGACTATCCGATCTGAAAATGTGCTGGCCGATGACAGCCGATTCCCGGAGACAGCCGATTCACCAATCAGCCGATTCGTCGATGTCGCAGCCGATCCGAGTCGTCCGACCATGTTATCATCGCCGATCTACCTCAGTCGCCTCGCTCCGATTGCAGCCGATTCGTAGCCGATCAACAGCATGCAACATAGCAGCGCCTCTACCGTTATCCACATGTCCGGGAACAGAACGCCGAACACCCGTGTGCTAGCACGCGATGCAAGGCTAGGGTTTGGCTCGAAAGTTGGGAGGGTTTCCGTGGAGATTGATCTCGCTGACTTCTGTTGCGCCAAATCAGATTGATTCGGTTCTATTCGATACGATTGACGTGCTCAGCTCTCCACCCCTCACCCCTTTATATAGAGTTGGCCGGTTGGGCTTAGAGGCCCATTGAGACTCTATTTTGAATCGGATCCTATCCGAATGTAACATCCCGAAAATCGGAGAACCGAAATCTAACGTAAAATCGGAACTTTCAAAACCGTGGCTTATTGCTTCTTCTCGGGTTTGTTGCTTCTTATTTGCCACTCGCTTGCATAAATTTAGTCGTGGTCAATTCCCTTTTCGGTGTATTTGGAGGTTTCGGAGTTGTCAAAACGGTGGTGCGAAAGCCGCATCGGATTTTAAAAGGAATTTGAGGGAAAGTGCGATTTGTGAAAACGCATTTGAGTAATATGAAATAAAAATTTTGGTTGGGAGAAGATAAATTGAGACACCAAATAAATAATAAAATTCTCGGGAGGCGTACCGAAATTTGGGAAATGTATTTTTATTAAAAATGGGTAAATTATGAAAATTAGGAAAAAGAATTTAAATAAGTATGAAAAATAATTATGGAAAATGAAAGTCAAGAAAAAGTTTAAAATATAAAGTTAAAAATTATTTTTAGAATATTAGAATTTATTTTGGAATTTTTAGAAGGAAAGAAAATAGAAAATGGGAAAAGAAAATAGAAAATCGGGAAAAAGTGAAAATGCACTGTTCATTGGTCACAAACGTTCGACGCCGTACCGACCCGGCCGCGCGCGCTGCGTCGCCCGACCGCACGCGTGCGCCACAGCGCGCGCGCCACGCGCCGCGCCGCGCCCAACCGCGCCTCGGCCCCTACCCCGCGCGCGCACGCGCGCGCGGCACGCGCGCCGCGCACGCGCAAGCGACCGCCGCGCCGACCCCGCGCGCCGCGCGCCCGCGCCCGCCCGCGATGCGCCCGCCCGTACCAGCCGCGCCGCACACCGCGCGCTCGCCGCCACGCGGCCGAGCCACGCCCGCCCCTACACCGCGCGCGCACGCCGCGCCGGACCCCACCCGCGCCGTGCGCTTCGGCCGCCGCGTTCGCCCGCCGTACCCGCCTCTCCCCCGCCGCCGCGTGTCACCGTCCGCGCCGCGCCGAGCCGACCCCCTCCTTCCACCCCGCGCCGCACCGAGCTCCCCCCCCTTGGCCGCGCCTATATAAAAGGGGCGGTGCCCCGCCGATTCCACCGCACCGCCGCCGTTTTCGCCGTTCCCGAGTACCACCGCCGAGGGCCGCCGCCGCTTAGCCGTCGCCGCCGTGCGCAAGTCCATTCCCCGTGCCCCCCTTGCTCCTCCCCGAGCCGCCGTCGCCGGTAAGCCCCTTCGCGCCGCCTTGTTCCTCACTGCCGCCACCTCTGTTTCTCCTCTGGCACCGGTCGAACACCTTGCGGGCATTGAACAGTGCGCAGAGAAAAAGGAAAAAGAAAAAGAAAAAAAAAGAAAAGGAGAAAAAGAAAAATAGGGAAAAATTAGGAAAAATTTTGGAAAATTTGGAAAAATATTTTGGGATGACTTGAGTAAAATTTTGGGCAAAAATAAATTATTTTCTCGCATATTTTCTCGTGCAAAGTTTGAAAAATCGGAATCGGGCGTTCCGAATTCTATTTCGCATCGTTTTTCAATCCGGATTCCGTTTAATTCTTTCCCGCCATCGAAATAGGTTTCGCTTTTGTGCTCAAACCCTCAAATTTCGAGCACGAATTTTCTTCGCTGATATTTTCAAACGTAAATTCCAAATTTAATTGCGATCGCCGACTTTGCGAAAACCCTAGGTCATCGGTTCGATTCCAAAAACCCCGTGGGGACTTCGGTTTGCTTCGGCAGCGGACCACCCACTTCCGGCGCCCGGCTCTTGCGGATGGTTGGATGACTAGGCGGGAAGACCTTCCCACTCGGCGGCACGAACCACTCCCTAATCCCCTCAATTAGTTGATGTAGTTGGACGATATAACTATTGTTGCTATCCTGGCATGAAGGACTGTGTGTGTACAGTCCGTGTACCCCCTTATGTAATATGATGAACCTGAGCATCGCCTTGCGATGTCTTAATTCGTATGCTTATTATTATTTCACCTTGTCTCGTTGAAGATCATTCGAAAGAACTTGAAGAAAAATTCCCCGTGAACTATAACCTAAACGAGTCCGATCTCTTGATTCATCTCCCTTCTTCGATGGCACATCGTCGCAGAGCCACAAAGAACCAACGAGAACCCGCCGTAACCTAACCCCTCCACCCCGACGGAGGTCATGGCTTTGCAGACCCAGCTACTCCAAGCGATTGCTAATAATCAAGGAGGTCGAGGAGGATCGAGTCCGGGAGAATTCATGAGAGCTAAGCCACCCACTTTTTCCACGCCGAAGAACCTATGGACGCCGAAGATTGGCTAAGAGTGATAGAGAAGAAGCTAACCCTCGTCGAGTCCGAGAAGCCGATAGAGTTGTCTTCGCTACTAACCACTGGAGGGTCCCGCAAGTGACCGGTGGGATACCTACAAGGAAACACGAGCCGAAGACGCCGCGAACCAACATGGGAGGACTTCACGGCTGCGTTCCGTGAGAATTTCGTGTGCCACTCAAAGTGATGAGGATGAAGAAAACGAGTTCGCAGATCGCGTCAAGGGAACACCTCGCATAAGAATATCTCGAACAAGTTCACCCACTTGCTCGTTACGCCACCAAAGGACTGGCGACGAAGAAGAAAAGATAGACAAATTCATTGAGGGACTAAATGACGAACCGAGGGGACCAATGATCGGGCAGATCACACCAGCTTCCAAAGCCTCATCAACAAGGTCGTCCGGCTTGAGCATGACCAAAAGGTGGTAGACAATAACCGCAAGAGGAGGCTCGCTATGGCTCGCCCATTTCGGGGAACGCCACAACGCCCCAAGGGACTCTTTCTCCAAGTTTGATGTCAACAAGATTGCTCGGCTTACTAAAATTTATGGTGGGGATTTCTCTGGTCATGATCGTGCAATAATAAGGGAACAACTTGAGACCTATATTTCTCATGTGAGAAGACATGTTGCATTTGCTTCTTTTGCGGATATAACAATTTTGGCAGCAAAGATGGTTGAAACAAAAAAATATTTGGTTTTCCCATTGGTCTACAAGCTCATTGAATTGGCATTGTTAGTTCCGGTCTCTACGGCAACATTGAAAGATCCTTCTCGCGATGAAAATTATCAAGACTAAATTGCATAATAAGATCGCCTATGATTGGTTCAATCACTTGATGATTTGCTATATTGAGCGGGAATTATTCAAATCACTTGATGAAGCTACTATCCTTCGGCGGTTTCAAAATATTAAGACTCGAAAGATGCAATTACCTCGTCCTCGTAATCTTCCATAAGGTATGTCTGTTAAACAATAATATTAGTATCAAATATCAACAACTTCGTTTGTTTTAGCGATCAACATGTTTGAGACTTTAAGTGATTTTTACTATTAATTGTTATGCTTGTGGTTCGGGTTCGACGGTTCGCCCAGGCTCTCATAAAATCCTGGGTCCGCCACTGGGTGTGGCACAAGGATCCAAGTTGTATTACATAGCTACTGATTTGTTTAGATCACCAGCACGACGTGCAGCTTTTAGGTGTATTAGAGTCCCATAGCATCGTATTGGATGGCTCCGATGTGTTAAATGACGTGTTGGTTCGGCGCAACAACCCGCAGAGTCAGGACGTGCGCCACATGTGATGATAAAACAGATGTGTGCACGCTTAACCGAGTTAGTTGGATAGATTATATTGGATAGGCTGTTATCTTGTGTAATCTAGTTCCTAGTTTTCACGATATCTATCCTCCCATGTGCGCCTGATGTATTTAGCCACGATGGGGGCTTTTCCCATCTAATCAACGTGAAAATAGTGCACAGCACAAGTGCATCTGTTTCTCCCAAATTCTTTCACATGGTATCAGAGCTGTGGTCTATCTCTTCCCTTCAATCTCCAAATGGCATCAACATCAAGTAATACGGCGCATTCTAATCCCCTTCAAGGCCATCCGATCACGGAGAAACTCGAGAAGGCCAACCACGCGCTCTGGAAGGTGCAAATTAGCGCCGCTGTGAGGGGCGCGCGCCTCCTAGGCCATTTGACCGGCACCACAAAGAAGCCGCCGACGGAAATCAGCGCCACAGTCGATGGTGCCACAAAACAAATGGCGAATCCAACGTACGATGACTGGGAAGCCACTTACCAGCAAGTTCTGGGGTTTCTTCTCTCGTCTTTGACGAGGGAGGTGCTTATGCAGGTTGCAACGTATGAAACTGCAGCCAAAGCTTGGGGCGCAATTGAGAGGATATATTCCACTCATACCCGAGCTAGATCCATCAATACTCGATTCGCCCTCACCAGCACAAAGAAGGGCAACATGACAACTCCTGAGTATTTCGCTAAAATGAAATCTCTAGGAGATGAGGTGGCCATAGCTGGAGGTCACGCCCTTGACGAGGAAGAATTGGTTCAGTACATTATTACTGGACTTGGTGAAGGCTACAGTGAGGTAATCTCTGCTGTTTGCGCAAGAATGGAGCCCATCTCTGTAAGCGATTTGTATTCGCAGATTCTCAATTTTGAAGCACGACAAGCCATCTATTGAGGGGCGCAAGAAGTCAATCTTGCAAACCGAGGTAGCTTTGGCGGCAATAATGGAGGGCGCAGCAACAATAGCAACCGTGGCCGTGGCAATTTTGGAGGTACTCGTGGTCGCGGCAACGCAGGGCGACGTGGCCGTGGTGGTCGTGCACCTGAAGGAGGAGCTGACAAGAGACCCATCTGTCAAGTGTGTTTCAAGCGAGGACACACAACCACTGACTGCTGGTATAGGTATGATGAAGATTATGTTCCTGACAATAAACATGTTGCAGCAGCGGCCACTAGCTCCTATGGTATAGATACCAACTTGTACATCGACACTGGCGCTACAGATCACATCACTGGTGAGCTTGATAAGCTTACAGTGAAGGAGAAGTACAATGGAGATGAACATATTCACACCGCCAGTGGAGCAGGTATGGACATAAGTCACATTGGTCACACTTTTGTTCATTCCCCTAGTCGCAATATCCATCTAAAGAATGTCCTATATGTTCCTCAAAGTAAAAGAGTCGTTTTTCTATACACCGCTTAGTAGATGATAACTTTGCTTTTCTGGAATTACATCGTGACTATTTCCTTCTTAAGGATCGAATCTCCCGGAGAATTTTGCTTAGTGGGAAGTCTTGGCGCATACTCTATCCCCTGCCGCAATCATCCCTGAAGCAATGTTACAGTACTGTTAAACTCTCATTAGATCGATGGCATAGTCGTTTGGGTCATCCTTCTATTCCTATTGTTAAACAAGTCGTCAACAAATTTAGCCTACCATGTTTAGATGCTTCAAGTGAGTCAGTTTGTAATGCTTGTCAGCATGCAAAGAGTCATCAATTGCCATTTCCTGTTTCAACAAGTGTTTCTCATCATCCTCTTGAACTTATATTTTCTGATGTGTGGGGACCTGCCCCAGAATCTGTTGGGAGAAAGAAATACTATGTTAGCTTTATTGATGATTTCAGCAAGTTCACTTGGATTTATCTTTTACAATATAAATCTCAGGTGTTCGAAAAATTTCAGGAGTTTCAAGCCATGGTAGAGCGCTTATTTGATAGAAAGATCTTAGCCATGCAAACCGACCGGGAGGTGAATATCAATCTCTCCATTCCTTCTTCTCTAAAATAGAGATTGTGCATCATGTCTCATGTCATCACACACATCAACAGAATGTATCCGCAAAACGAAAACATCGTCACATTGTTGAAGTAGCACTATCGCTGTTGTCTCATGCTACTATGCCCTTGAAGTTTTGGGATGAAGCTGTCCAAGCAACCACTTACCTCATCAATAGAATTCCTAGCAGAGTTATCCATAATATGAGTCCCCTTGAAAAATTGTTTCATCAAAAACCAGATTATTCTTCATTAAGAACCTTTGGATGTGCTTGTTGGTCCAATCTTCGTCCTTATAATACTCATAAACTCCAATTTAGATCTAAGCAGTGTGTCTTTCTTGGCTTTAGTAATATGCATAAGGGCTTCAAGTGCCTAGAAGTCTCTACCGGACGTATCTATATTTCTTGCGATGTTGTCTTTGATGAGACCATTTTTCCATTCTCTGAACTGCATGCTAATGCTGGTGCTAGGCTCATATCTGAAATTGAACTTCTTCCATCTAATTTATTTAACCCAATGTGTGCTAAGGGGAATACGCAAGTGTCTGATCATGTGACTAACCCACCTGCTAATGATTTCTTTGCTGACAATGAGTCCCAGGGTACTGATAAGCAGGATACAGAAAATTCCTCCGAATCGACGCTGAATTCTACGCCGAACCGCTCCTTGCATGTCACCTAAGGCGACGCGGCAGCAGCCGGCCAACCCGGTGGCCACATGCATCCCTTGGAGTACGCCTCTCCCGCGCACTCCGAGCGCAGCCAATCCATCGTCGCCACACCCACCGATCCTGCTGCGAGATCTGTTCAGGCCGACCAATCCGGTGGCGCCACGTGCTCCTCGGAGTGCGACTCCCCCGCGCGCTCCACTTAGGAGGATGCCACGCGGCGCGCTTCCACTGGTGCGCAATCCCGCGTGACCGGGGGAGATCCCGAGCAGCAATAGTCACGCGTGGAGACGACAACAGATGCCCCGCCGGATCACGATAGGCCATGCACCAGACTGCAAAGTGGAGTTCGCAAGGAAAAGGTATACACTGATGGCACTATTAAATATAAAAATTCCTGGTTTACTGAGTCCGGTAAACCTACTACTGATTTAGAAGCCCTAAATGATAAAAATTGGAAATTTGCTATGGTTCTGAGTATGAAGCGTTGATGAAGAATAAAACCTGGCATCTAGTTCCTCCTCAAAGAGGGAAAAATATCATAGGTTGCAAATGGGTTTACAAAATCAAAAGAAAAGCTGATGGCTCCTTAAACAGATATAAGGCAAGGCTAGTAGCAAAAGATTTTAAACAGAGATATGGTATTGATTATGAGGATACTTTTAGTCCTGTAGTAAAGGCTGCTACAATTAGAATTATCCTGTCTTTAGCAGTGTCTAGAGGATGGAGTCTTAGACAACTTGATGTACAAAATGCTTTTCTCCATGGTTATCTAGCAGAAGATGTTTATATGCAGCAGCCACCAGGATTTGAGGATCCAGCTAAACCACAGTTTGTCTGCAAACTTGATAAGGCTTTGTATGGATTAAAACAAGCTCCACGTGCATGGTTTGCAAGACTAAGTAAGAAACTGACTGATCTTGGTTTTAGTGCCTCTAAAGCTGACACCTCTCTGTTCTTTTTAAATAGAGGAAATGTTACTATATTTGTCTTGGTATATGTGGATGACATTATTGTAGCCAGTTCCTCAGAGAGGGCAACTACAGCATTGCTTCAAGATTTGAAAGGTGAATTTGCACTGAAAGATCTAGGTGAGTTACACTACTTTCTTGGAATAGAAGTTAATAAAGTCTAGGACGGTATTATATTGACTCAAGATAGATATGCCAATGATTTGCTGAAGAGGATTGGCATGACAGACTGCAAACCCTCATACACACCTATGTCAGTAAGTGACAAACTATCTCTTCATGAAGGGTCTTTACTGGGAGATAGTGATGCTACTCAGTATAGGAGTATTGTTGGAGCTCTTCAATATTTAACTCTCACTAGACTTGATATAGCTTTCTCTGTTAACAAGGTTTGTCAATTTTTGCATGCACCTACTACCAATCATTGGACAACAGTTAAGAGAATACTTAGGTGCCTTAAGCAGTGCACCTGTTTAGGTGTCACGCCCAAAAATTTATCCCAAATTTTTAGACTATTTTGTGTATTAATTCCCTGTCCAGGACCAGCCAGGGTACACAAAATGACAAATCAATATACAGATTCAAACGTAAATTAAAGGGTATAAATATACTTACAGAAGAGGCACATAGTCCTTGCACTCGAAGAAAGCGACAGCAGCAAAAAAGAGGGACGATCCCAGCCGGGCTTCAGCTCCACTCCACAGGCAAACTCAACTGGGGTCTGAGCCTTGGTCCTCTAACACCGTCTTCGACTCAGAGGCACTACACTTCTGAAAGGGGGAAGGAATTGCAAGGCTAAGTACAACCACCGTACTCAACAAGCCATGTCGGAAGAATGCAAATATAATGCAAGGTGGTACAAAGGATTCATATATAGGGCTGTTTTGCGTAAAACCAAAGATTTCAAAGAACTTAAATATTTAAAGGCATTTTAATAAACACGAACCTATCACTAGTCAAATTATTATCAAGTCGTGCACCAACACCCTTAACCCAGGCCAACAAGTGGTAACTCCGATTCTTTTAGTTTTAAACAGAAATAAATTCTAACTTGGGTACATTGCTCGGCTTGCCCATAACTGAGGGCGCGGCTATTCGAATAGATTTACTCTGATCAGAGGTGTACATCTTTACCCACCAGACATGTCTTCCTCACGTGTTGCGATGTGCCACATGCCACCATGGCATATGGACAGAAGCCATGACATAACTCATCGCTTAGTACTGCCCTAAACAAAGAAGACCGACATAGACTTCCCCTGCCAGGTGCCCTGGGTCGAGCAGACCGTCTATGCCCCCAGGCATCTCGACTCGTTCTGAGCCTTCACTTGCCAGAGACGTCAGTCCATGGGCTTCAACCCTTCCTAGGGCTTCATCCATCCCTATCCGTGTCTTTTTTGTTTCTGACCGCACTAGTCAACGTGTTAAGCCTTACACATTAGACAGGTGGTAGTACGGAAATGCTTTGCAACAGAGGCCCGAAGACCGGTCCTTATGATGGCCGAGGTGCGACTAGCAAAACCAAGCACCCCGTGTCCAGCCGAAAACATGTTTGGGGAATTTTGAAGGGGACATTTATTGCCACGGCTAAACAGCCAAAGTTTTCATCATTTACAAATTATTTGTTAGTCTAATTATTGAAAACATCTAATTGTTTCTATTCAAGCAGGCATATTCCTAAGTTTGCTAGTGAGTACGATATACATAAAGTGCTCACTAGTTTTATTTTTCCTAGGGTTATCAAGGATCATAATAATACAAGTAATAGGGCTATAACAACGAGAATCGGTAAGGCTAAATAAAACAAAGTGATAGACGCGGAAATTTAATAAAGCAAAATGAAATAATTTAAATAAACATAATTTTGTAAACTAGGATAGCAATATGATCAAAATGACATGACTTGCCTTGCTCCTTTGAACAAATCTTCTTTTCCTCGCGAGCACGAACCTCCGAAACGATGAAGTCTACACGCTGACACGTAAAACAAGGAAAACCCTAATAAAAACCAATAAACAATATAATAAAAGTAAACAAACATGTAGAGCTCAATTTTAGATGAATTTTTCAATTTGATTGGCCCAATTTGGAGTTTTTATGGATTATATATGAATTTTAGAAGTTTTGGACCATTTAAATAGATTCTAAAAATTAAATCGATTTATTAGGCAATTATTAGTTATTTTTAGAAGGAAAAAGATCTGGGATGACGACAGCTGGCAAGGATGGCAAAGGGGCGGCTCACCGTGCGCTCAATAGCGAGAAGAGGCGACGCAGGCGCACGGCGGCGAGGGAAACCGACGATCGGCGACGACAAGGACGACGAGCTCTGGCGGCGATCCGAGAGCGGGGAGTGGTGGATGCAGAAGAGGATGGTGCCGCAATGCCGAGGAAGGAGACGGTGATGTCGGGCGACACATCAGTGAGGTGGCAGATGCTACCGAAGTTGGCCTCGGTGAGACTGAGGATGAGCCGGCACGGCGACAGTGTTGCAGCGGGGTTTCAACGAAGATGAGGCTTGGTCGGGGTGGAGAATGACGTCACGGTGCTGGGGTTGACGACGGCAAAGTCGGCCAGCACACGAGCGGCGTGCCCGAGACGGCTGGAGGTGGTGCAGCGGCTGCGGCGCCACTGGTTGCCGGCGGGGCGAGCTTGTGGTGGTCTCCGGGCGAAATGGAGGCGAGGCCGGGAGAGAGGAGGCAGCAGCGGGGCCAAGGGTGGCAGTGGCGTGGTCTGGCACTGCTCAGCTTGATGATGAGGGACGGCCGGAGCTTGCCGGGGTAGCGGAGAGAGGAGTACAGGCAGGAGATGGTGGGAGAGGCTCGGCTTGCGGGATAGAGGCAAAAGGGGAGGAGAAAGGGAGCCGAGGGCCTCTATTTTATAGGACGGAGGGGAGGGGGAGTGTCGCCGAGGAGAGGGAAAGGCGGGGTCGGCCGGGAAGAGGAGAAGGTTGGCCGGTCATGGTGGTGCTCAACCATTGAAGAACGAAATCAAAATCCACCACAAATTATTGTGGGATTGGGTGGGAAATTATGGGGGAAGTGGAGAGGAAGAGGTGAGGATTAATTCCCCTCAATTAATTTTGGATTTGAGCAAGTGATTTAGCCGGATTTGAAAAGGAAAAAAAGGCTGATTCGGATGAACAGTGGCTGGCTCGAGGAGGAAGATGACACTGTAGCAGAGGGACGCAAAGCAGACTTTTCCTTCCAAATTTCCTTAAATTTTTTTCTATACTTCCAATGCTCAAATAATTTCAAGAAAAATTTTGAAATTATATGGACACCCAAAGTATTTAATAAAAACAAGAAGATCATTTACTAATTAATTATTTTATTTAAATAATTACTGAAATGTTCTTTGTATTATTAAAATTATTTTGAGCTCCAAAATTTCACGAAAAATTTCGGAGAGTACTTTAGGGCATAAAAAATATTTAAAGAATATTTCCAGCCATGATTTTTAAAGGAAATTTTTATTTCCTTAATACTTTCACTTGATTGATAAGCTTTTCATTTTATTTAATTTCTAGAAAATGAATTATTTAATGATTTTTAATCCCGAATGAAAATCGGGGAGTGACATTAGGTCTTAAAATTGACAAGTCAGGCTTTACTCTAGTTAGTGGATTCTCTGATGCAGATTGGGCTGGTAGCTTGGATGATAGAAGATCTACTAGTGGGTTTGCTATATTCTTGGGATCAAATCTGGTATCTTGGAGTGCTAGAAAACAGGCTACTATATCCAGGTCTAGCACAGAATCTGAATACACTTCTTGCAGAACTAGGGATTAAAAGTCCTCGAGCAGCAAAGATATGATGTGGCAATCTAGGAGCAAAGTATTTATCAGCAAATCCAGTGTTTCATGCTAGAACAAAACATATTGAAGTGGATTATCCCTTTGTCAGAGAAAGGGTAAGTAATAAACTTCTTGAAATTGATTTTGTTCCCCCTGGTAATCAAGTTGCAGATGGCTTCACTAAATCTCTGTCAGAAAGATTACTAGAAAGATTCAATTACAATCTTAACCTTGGCCGGTCAAGATTGAGAGAGGGTGTTAAATGACGTGTTGGTTCGACGCAACAACACGCAGAGTCTGGACGTGCGCCACATGCGATGATAAAACAGATGTGTGCGCGCTTAACCGAGTTAGTTGGATAGATTATATTGGATAGGCTGTTATCCTGTGTAATCTGGTTCCTAGTTTTGAGGATATCTATCCTCTCGTGTGCGCCTGATGTATTTAGCCACGATGGGGGCTTTTTCCATCTAATCAACGTGAAAGCAGTGCACAGCACGAGTGCATCTGTTTCTCACAAATTCTTTCACACGATGGCTTGGGATAATGCCAAGAAGTGATACCGGTCCATGGCGTGTGTGATTGAAATGTACCCATCGCCACATGGTGTGGAATTATGTCTGTATCGTGATGTACGCTTTGTTAGACCTTGTCGTGTCATTATGTTACACATAATTCTATGTTGATCTGCCTTGCTACTTCATATAAATTTCCATGGATGTACTTGTCTTTTTGTTTCTTTCCAACTTGACACTGTGATGTCTACTTGCTTTGTTTTAACAATTTTGAGTTTTTGACACTTGTCTATAGACTTCCACTTGAGGGACAACACTGCCAAAATGTACTACAATGTTTCGTGTATGCCACTGCTGGAGAATAGCACATTTGTCCCGATTGATAACCCTTTGTAGTCTTGGTTGTCAGACCGAGACTACAAATATGGGACTAAAGATCGCTATCTTTAGTCCCAGTTCAAATAACCGGGACTAAAAATGCATCTTTAGTCGGTTGGAGCCACCAACGGACTAAAGATGGCGGAGCTAGCCACGTGGCTAGCTCCGCCATCTTTAGTCCCGGTTGGTGGCTCCAACCGGGACTAAATTTTTTTAACTTTTTAATTTGCTCCGCTGTTAGCTTGCTGTTGCTTGTTTATACATATATATATTTATTATTTGCATATATATATATATATATATGTAAATACATAACACACACATATATATAACACATAACATACATATATATGCAAACAACATCAAAATTATTTTTTTCAACGATCGAATACAACAAAATGTAACAACAAAATTTACACATATATACAACAAATTGTCCACAAATTTGTTCATACATATATACAACAAAATCGTCCACACTATATATACAACAACATTAATTTTTCGCTCGCCGTTGCCGTCGGCTCCCGCTCGCTGCTCGTCGTTGTCGCCTTTGTCCGCTTGCCGCTCGCCGCTGACGCCGGCTCCCGCTCGCCGCTCGCCGCTGCCTCCGCCTTTGTCCCGCTCGCCGCCGGTGAGGAGATGGCGCCCCGCTGGCGCCACCTCCTCCCCCGCCGCTGCCATCTCTTGCCAAGGGAAGAGGAAGAGGAAGAGGGAGAGGGAGAGGGAGAGGGAGAGGGAGAGATGGAGAGAGATCTGAAAAATGTGCTAAGTGTTGGATCGATGGAGAAGACGATGCGTGTTGGGGATATATATAGCCCTGAATTTTTAGTCCTGGTTGGTGTCACCAACCGAGACTAAAGATAATTTCCCGCTATTTCTAATTCATCTTTAGTCCCGGTTGGTGGCATCAACCGGGACTAAAGATGGTGTCAGAGGCTGTCAGAACCTGTCAGAGCGCTAGGCATCTTTAGTCTTGGTTGGTAACACCAAGCGGGACAAAAAAATGGCATCTTTAGTCCCGGTTGGTATTACCAATCGGGATGCCCAACGCTCTGACAACCTCTGACAATATTTGAACCGGGACTAAAAATGATCTTTAGTCTCGGTTCGTGTCACGAACCGGGACTAATGTTCCTAGAAATCTGTAGACTTTTTAAACCGGGACTAAAAATATTTTTTAGTCCTGGGTACTATTCAAACCAGGACTATTGTGGATTTTGACACTTCAACCGAAAATGGTTTCTCCAAGTAGTATGCATATATTTTTTTTGACTAATATTTTGATTCATTTTATAAGCAGCAGTTCTCCCTTTAAGGAAGAGGTGGTAAAAACCCAGCAAAGAGATCAAGACCAGGTACTAAAACACAATACTTCACATGCATAACCTTTTTTTATTTTATAAAATATAGTACATTCCTTGCAGAATGTCAAGCTCTGAAACTTCAAGCAACACAAGCTCCTCGGGAACATATTTTGGTGGTGATGGTCTACCTGGTGGGACATGGGTGCAACCATTGGTGTGTTAGCAGCACTTGCATCTTCAAGCTCTGACGGATGTGTCGGGCAAGATACTCTCTTGCAAGGGCAGGAGTTGACGGGGCATCAATGGGTACCTCGTAATCTCCCCAACAGTACCTTGCCTTGGCATGAGTTGACAGGGTGTCAATGGGTAGCCCGTAATCTCGCCAACGGTAAGAAGTGCTATTTAAATTTCTATCTTCATCCTACTGCATTTGATTTGCTGCATAGAACATTGGTGGACAACACCGCGAACTAATATCCACAAGGCAATGTGATTCGATTGAAGCTCTTGGCATGTTCCTATGGGCATGTGGCACAAGACAATGTCAAAGACAGATGTCAGATCGATTTGGTCGATCACAGGACAACGTGAGTAGGAAGTTCGGGGATGTTAGATGCCATGCTCTTGTATGCACATAGAATTATTAGGCCAAAGGACTCGAGCTTTAGATTTGTGAGTCCTAAACTGTAACAATTGTCACCATACTTTGATGGGTGCATAGGAGCTATAATGGAACCTACATTCCGTGTCAGTCGTTGAGCACACACATGATGATTTCATTAATAGGAAAGTGTTCACCAGCCAAAATGTCCTGCCTGTATGTGAAATGGACATGTGGTTCACATTTGTCACTAGGGGTAAGAGGGGCGCTGCCCATAACATCGTTGTTTTTAGAGGTAGTGAACAATGCTGATCATTTCCTCACCCACCACTAGTTGAGTAACTGTAGTTTAAGGATCTATCATGCATTACATTTTGTCTTAGAGTTCTAAATTACTCAACTTATTTTGTAGGTAAGTATTATCTGATGGATTTTGGTTACCCGCTATGTGAAGGTTATATGTCCCATATCACAAGACAAATACCTTTTTTTGAAGCATTTTGATATCAAAGGTCTTGAAAATTTGCATGAGATTTTTAACTACCACCATTTTTGTCTACGGAATGTGGTTGAAAGCTCATTTAGAGTTCTGAAGAGTAGGAGGAGGATTCTAAAGGACATATTGTTTTATCCTATGGAGAAGCAATCAAAGATTATCGTAGCATGCTTCGCATTGCACAATTCGCAATGGACAACAAAGAACCTGACATGGATGTGGACGATGTGTTTGGTGAGGACAAATACCTTTGCAAGTCAGGTCAGTTTGGCTCGGCCCACAATTGGTCAGGCGGTGTCAGCCGATGATGATATTGGCACTATCCATGATTGGACTACAGTTGACTATATGGTTTGGCATGAATTGGTAAGTACTAAATGGTATGTAACACCAGCTAGTGGGAAGTAGTAGAATGTAACAATATAAGTTATTTTGATATTCTCGTTCCAATTGCGTATACTGAAGCTATGTTTGTGTTTGATTGATTTTTCAGTGCACTGGATCGTTCGTGACGTAGGAGTCAGCAATTATTGTTCTGTGATATACCTAGATTGAAAGTTTTGTTCTAGTATACTATACACACTTCACTAACATGGTTACACTTTTCATTAAATTTGTGTTACAGGGCATATTAGTCCAATGCATCCATGGTTCCTCACAATTGAAAGGTTGTTATGCCTTACGTTTTGGTGTCCGCTGATTGGTTCTCTTGGCCATTGTAATCACTTGGTTTATTAAGGCTGCCATATTATGGATTAGGTGATCGTATGGTTCATGACAGAAAGATGGTTATGAATGTGAAATTTTGTTACGCTTGTAACATGCAAAATATGGCATGTATTTGGTCCATGTGTCTTGATATGTTGTATGTATTTGATTCAATTAGTTGTGTGCATTTTGGCACCAAATTGGTTGCCGCGAATGTTTTGAATGTGCAGCGCATATGCTGCTGCAGAGAGCAGTTGCTTGTTGGGGGAATTTGGAAAATGGACCCCAAGCTCGGCGTCGTCGTTATTGACACCGAGGTTACACATCTCGGCACCATCACAATTGACGCCGAGCTCTTTGCGCCACATCGTACCGAGGATGTTGTGGCGCCGACGTGACCATCTCGGTGCCGTGGATCTTGGCTCGACGCCGCAAACCTCGTCGCCGAGCTATGTTGTCCCTCCATCAGTATGAGTATTTATGTACTTGTAGAAATAGTTTGACAAAGTTTACAAATGGCATATTAGCTTAGTTGGTCAAAGCTGGTGCTACTAATGCCAAGGTCGTAGGTTCGAGATCTGCATGTGCTATGTTTTGTAATTTTTTTACATCCTAATGTTTTGTAGTTTTGTAATTTTTTTTATATTCTAATATTTTGTAATTTTTTCGATGCATGTATCCGCAGCAACTCATCCTAATGTTTTGTAATTTTTTTGAATGCATGCTCCCGCAGCAACTCCCACCTACAGGTTTGTGTTTAGGCCTCATGAGGTGAAATGGGGTGTATGCAGCTGTGTGTAAACCATATCAGGATTCATCCTCTTTACATGCATCTCCATGCATAAAAATCCCTCTCTCCCCGAACTCAGTGGAGGAAAAATCTACCGTGACACATTACATTAATACCAATATGCAGTTCATGTGCAGCTAAACAGGAAAAACAAAATTAGCCAGCTCCTCTGAGTTGTGGCAAAAGGCCCGAACTTCACAACAGAATATAACAGGAAATGGAAAGCCAAAGAACAAAACTTTTCAGAAAAAGAAAAAACACAGACTTTTTCTTCTTCTTCGAGTTGCCGTTCGCCTCCACCGCCGCCGGCAGCGACGGCGGCACGACCGGCCGACGGCACCGCGAAGGCAGCCGCAGCTTCAACCGCAACGTTCTCTGCGGGGGCGACACGGCCGGTGGCACCGCGAAGGCAGCCGTCGCAGCAGCAGCAGCTTCCACCGTGACGTTCTCGGCGGGGGCATGCATCAAAAAAAATCTACCGCGACGTCCAGCTTCCAGTTGCTGCGGGAGCATGCATTGAAAAAATTGCAAAATATTATGATGTAAAAAATGCAAAACATGTCACATGCAGGACTCAAACCTGGGATCTTGGAGTTACCAGCACAACACTCTAACCAAGTAAGCTAATAGGCCAGTTGTAAAATCTGTTAAACTATTTCTAGATATACATGAATGCTCAGACTGATGGAGGGATAACACAGCTCGGCGTCGGGATTTGGGACGCCGAGCTCGACACCAAGATCTATGACGCTGAGCTCGGCACCAAGATCCACGGTGCCGAGCTAGTCACGTCAACTTTACGACATCCTTGGTACCGACGTGGCGTAAAGAGCTCGACGTCAATTGTGATGACGTCAAGACGTGTAAGCTCGACGTCAATAACGACGACGCCGAGGTTAGGATCCATTTTCGAAATGAAACTGTCATGAACTTATTTATAATAATCTTTTAAAAAGAGCAAAATAAAAGAATAGAAGTTGGGGGCTGCTGCAGCTGTGCAGCGACAATCACAAACGATCAGCCTCATTATTGCATAATAAATGCAAGGACAATACATAATAAGAGTAGAAATGTAAGTTAAGTACAATATGTTCGCTTGCTTCACATGAGTGGGAGAGTAATCAAATGAATCTGCTATGGTCATCTGGATGCTAAAAGAATTGACAGGTTTTTGGATTCTATAGTTATAGAAAATCTATCTAGCCAATTTGAGTTGATCCAAGAAAACAACAAAATTTAACTAGATAGCGATATGATGTTCATAGAGGGAAACTGCTGTCAAAAGCATTCGGAACATTAATTCTGGCGTATTCAGTAGTTTTCCAGGACGAGGATCTCTATAAAGTCTCAGATTTTTTTCTTTTTCGATCAGGATTGTGGCCTGTAAATTAGAATTCTCAGATTTGGTCAACACTGAATTACAGTAAATTCAAACAAATTCCATTTTTCCTTCCTCATCTTTGGGCCGAATTCCATCGAGGCAGCCCAGCTCACTCCAGAACTGTAGGTCTGCAGCCGCCGATGCCAGATGGGGCCCGCTTGTCAAAGCATTTCGTCCACATCGCGGCTATCCAACGCAACGCCGCCACCGAATCCTTCGGTCCTCGCCGTCGCGCCACCGCCGTCGACCGCCGCACACCGCTGGTCAGCAGCTCCCCCCCACAATGACTCTCGCGTGCGCATCTCATTGGCGCCGCCTCGGAGCCGGAGCTTCGGCGAGATCCTTCCACGCGCATCCGTACCAAGGTAGGTACCCTGTCCCCGCTTTTCTTTTCTTCCGTGCTTCTTTTCTTGGTTTCTTGGTGATTGATTGGATTTGGAGCACAATTCCTACACGCAGCCAAGGTTGGCGTGGTGGAGTTCCTAAACGGAGTCGGGAAGGGGGCGGAGACTGTCAGGTTTGGGTTTACTGTTGTATTCTGTTCCTCTGAAGATTCAGGTCTGTCTTGGAGATGAATGAATGAATCAATGGCTGGGATCTGCTGATACCCCTTCGGCTGTGACTTATGAAGATCGGACGGCTATGATCAACGGTGATGCGCTACAGAGGAGGGATGAGCCGTACTGTAGACGTCACCTATTTGTCGTGTAATGCCGGCGCACTCTTATAAGCCGCGATAGCCTGAGATATTTTACATACACAACAATCTGAACCCTAAACTAAGCTTTCCCCATTTGTATCGCAACTACTACCTATTCCATCTAATTCCAGCCAAAGACCTACCTATTTCCTTGTTCAGTTTCTTCGATTTGCTGTTACTGCTTCTGAATTTTGCTATTCCTCTGAATTTCTTTACTTTTTCTTCAGTTTGTTGGGCTTAATCTCTCAGGGCCTGACAAAAGGTATCAGAGCTCATGAATCCTCGGCAAAAAAATTTTTAGATCTGGTTGCTTGGTCTTGTGGAGGTTGGGAACCAAGTGTTCTTGGTAAAATTCCTCAATTCGGGCCAACGATTTTGGTCTGGAAGTTTGAGGTTTTTGCGGGCAGCTCAGATCTGTACGTTTTGCCATGGCAAGGGGTAGCCATGTTGAGGAGACAGCTCAAGAGGAGGCCCCAGCATGGGAAACCGCAATGGAAGAGCTGAGGTTAAGTATGGTGGATTTCCAAAGGCGTGTCAAAGAGGAAAACAAAGCAGTTCAGGAACAATTACAGAATCAAGCGATTCAGCCTCAAGTTTATAAGGATGAAGTCATGCAAAATCTCCTGTCAATTCAAGAGTTGATTAGAACCCCACCTAGCTGTGCTGGTTTAGACCTCAGGGAAACACCTTCTACTCCTGGTTTTGCTTAGTCAACAGCCGGGGGTGGCAAGAAGTGGGATGCTATTGCTAGCACCAGTAAACAGCCAATTCAGGATTCCAGGCATGTGGCTTGTCCCCTGCCTTCTCCACTTTCAGAAGTTGATATGTTCTCTAGTGCCTTTGCTCCACCTCCTGCTGTGCCTCGTCCTCAAGAATGGAACACTTCAGTATTTTTCAGCACCCCACCCATCTCCCCTCCCTACCATACCCAAATTCCCACCCACATCCACCCACAACCACTTCAACCAATTCCTCCCAATTACCCCCATACTACCAACCCCTATCCTGCCAACCCCTCCCACATACCCACCCCCCTTTCAACCATATTCCAATCCATGGCACTACCCTCCTTACCCACCACCACCACCTCCTGTACCCCCACCTCTGCATCCACCTACGAACCATTGAGACAGAGAAGTCTTCCACTCTCTTGACCAGTATGGCAGAAACAGAAATCACCTTGCTGATATTGTCCAGAAGAGATCAAAGAAGGTGGATTTTCCTATCTTTGATGGCGACTGTCCGGAGGCATGGATTAGGAAAGCCGAGAAGTATTTTTCTCTTTCCCAAACACTGAAGATGAAAAGTTTTACCGGCTGAGATATACATCACTGGAAGAGCTAACCAATGGATCTCAAGTTCTGATATCCCCACGGAATCCTTGTCTTGGTCTGATTTTAAAGCCATGATTTGCCAGCGATTTGCTGCTAAGTCCCATATTGAGATAACTGAAACTTTTCACAATCTGAAGCGGTATGGTTCGGTTGATTCTTATATCGACAAATTTGAAGAAAGCATGGCTTTGGTGAAAAGAAACAACCCAACTCTCACCGAGCAATACTTCCTTGATTATTTCATTTCAGGACTTAAAGACTATATTAAGCGACCATTGAAGTCCCTCTCCATTTTCTCTTTGGTTGAAGCTTATGATCATGCAAGGAATTTTGATGTCCCTCCAAAGTCTCATCCTCCTTCACTTCACAACAAGCACCACGATACATTGAAGCCACTTCCCAAGCCGCTTTAACGAAGACAAAGCATCTCCTCCCGCTGTTCCAAAGTCTTTTGGCAAGTGCTTTAGGTGCCGGGAACCATGGGTTCCGTGCCATGGCCGTGTCTGTAAGGCCCCTAAGAGATTATATCTCGTCACTATGGAAGAGGATGAGTCTGATTCGCCTGCACAGGGTGACAATTTGTTTAGTACTCCCCCTGATAGTCTTGAAAAGAATGACACTCCATCTCAGGATCTTTCTTTGCATGCCTTGGATGGCTCCAACCCTGCAGCCACATCATTTACTATACATGTTCAGTTCGGTTCCATATGTGCTACTGCTCTCATTGATAGTGGTAGTTCAGCTACCTTCATCTCCCCAAAACTGGTTCATCGAGTGGGTTTGGACATCTCCAACAATGATCCTATTCCTATCAAGGTGGCCAATGGCAATGTTCTTTATTCTGGTGCTCAGTGTTGTGACATTCCCTACATGATCCAGGGCCATCCATTTACCACCACATTTCGGCTGCTGCATCTTTCTGGTTATGACATTATTTTCGGCTGTGATTGGATCATGACTCATAGCCCAGTCACTCTGAATTTGAGAAGTTGTGAACTCACTGTCCTTAAAGATGGCTGTTTGGAACTCACTCTGCCTGACATCAGTGTTCCACCTCAGAATATTCTGATTTCAGCTTCAGCTATGCATAAATTACTGAGCAATGAGGTTTTGGGTGCTGTTTTGTATACTCCCTCTTCTCCCTGCCCCACTGTGGCTCCATCCCCACTTCCACCTGAGTTGGCTGTTGTTCTCACCGATTTTGCTGAGGTTTTCACTGAGCCTGCTACTCTGCCCCCCAAAGAGACTGTGACCACACTATACTATTGATTCCTGGGGCTAAGCCCATTAATATCCGACCATATCGGTTGCCTCATCAGAAGAAAACTGCTCTGGAATATCTGATTCAGCAGTTGTTGCAGTCTAATACGATCCAACCGAGTATGAGTCCCTATTCCTCACCGACATTATTAGTCAAGAAAAAATATGGCCCTTGAAGATTATGTGTTGATTATCGCCAGCTAAATACCAATACTATAAAGAACAAGTACCCCATTCCGGTGATCGAAGATCTTCTTGATGAATTGCAAGGTGCCACAATTTTCTCCAAAATTGATCTTCGCTCTGGCTATCATCAAATTCGCATGCATATCAATGATATTCCCAAGACTGCTTTTAGTACTCATCTTGGTCACTTTGAATATTTAGTCATGCCATTTGGATTATCTAATGCTCCTGCCACCTTTCAATGCCTCATGAACAAAGTCTTAGCACCACATTTGCGCAAATTTGTGCTTGTCTTTTTTATGACATCTTGATTTATAGTAAATCACTGTCGGATCATATTCAGCACCTGAGAATTGTTCTCCAGCTCTTGATGTCGCATCATCTTTATGGCAAGCCTAGTAAGTGTGTTTTCGGTCAGCCCCAAGTTGAGTATTTGGGGTATGTCATCAGTTCGGCAGGCGTGGCAACTGATCTTGCCAAGATTAAGGCTGTTCAAGATTGGCCCCCTCCTGTCTCTCTCACAGAATTGTGTGGGTTTCTTGGATTAGCCGGCTATTACCGTCATTTTATCAAGGACTTTGGTATCATCTGCAGGCCAATGTTTGATGCTTTGAAAAAGAATTCTTTTATCTGGCAAGAAGCACAACAGCAAGCCTTTGAATCTATTAAGCAGCACCTAGCCCAAGCACCAGTCCTGGCCATGCCCGACTTTTCACTTCCTTTCATTTTAGAAGCTGATGCAAGTGGTAACGGTATTGGGGCAGTCCTCATGCAAAACGGCCGACCTCTAGCTTACTTGAGCAAAGCACTCGGCCCTAAGGCTGCATTGTCAACCTATGATGAGGAGGCTCTTGCTATTTTGGAGGCTTTAAAGAAGTGGAAACACTATTTCGTGGGCACCTCTCTCATTTTTCGAACTGATCAAGCAAGTCTCAAATATATTAATGAGCAGCGGATTACGAAGGGTGTTCAACACAAATTGTTGATTAAGCTTTTGAGCTATGACTACAAAATAGAGTATAAGAAGGGGAAGGAAAACAAGGCAGCTGATGAACTCTCTCGCATTCCCCATACTTTTGCCCTGACCACATCTGTTATCATTCCTCAATGGATACAAGATGTGCTTGCCAGTTATGCTGATGACCCTAAATGTCGAGAATTGGAATCACAGTTGCATATCAATTCTAATTGTCTTGCTGATTACACACTAAAGAGTGGCATTATATGGTACAAGGATAGCATTCTGGTCAGCACTCGCACTGCCCTACGGGCTCAATTGCTCAATTCTTTCCATGCTTCAGCTTTGGGTGGTCATTCGGGAGAACGAGCTACCTACCAACACATCAAGAATCTCTTCTATTGGTCAGGCCTTAAAGTGGAAGTTACACAATTCATCAAGGCATGCCCCATATGTCAAAAGAACAAATCCGACCACTCTTCACCAGCGGGCCTGCTGCAGCCTCTGCCCTTCCTGAAATAGCTTGGTCACATATCACGATGGATTTTGTTGAAGGACTGCCTAAATCCGAAGGAAAAGATGTTATATGGGTGATTGTTGATCGATTTACCAAATATGCCCACTTCATAGCTCTTAGTCACCCCTTTACAACCGACCAAATCCTGAATCAATTCCTGGATAACTTTTATAAACTGTTACCCACTGTGATTGTTAGTGACCGAGATAGGATCTTCACCAGCAATCTGTGGAAGGATGTATTTGAGAAGGCTGGAGTTCACCTTCATTTCAGCACTGCACATCATCCTCAGACAGATGGCCAATCTGAACGTGTTAATCAATGTTTAGAAAACTATCTCCGTTGCATGGTTTTCATCAGACCCAAGAGATGGTGCCTCCTTTTACCCCATGACGAATGGTGGTTAACACTACCTCTCACACCTCCTTGGGTATGTCTCCTTACAAGGCACTTCATGGCACCCATCCCCCTTTGTTGGGCGAGGCGTTCTTACCTGGGGCATTCCTGGAGGGTGAACAGAATCAGTAAGCAGCTAAAGCAGCCCTATTGGAGAATGTTAAATCCAATCTTCTCAAAGCACAAGCTCGAATGAAATTTTTTGCTGATCAAAATCGCCAAGAGCATACCCTGGCTGTAGGGGATATGGTCTATTTGAAAATGCAGCCATATCGACATAATTCATTAGGCCTTCACACTTCTCTGAAATTGCACTCCAAATACTATGGTCCCTTTCGGGTTCTGCAGAGAATTGGCCAAGTTGCCTATAAATTGTTGCTCCTTGACGGCTGTCTCATTCACCCCGTGTTCCACGTAAGCCAACTCAAGAAGCATTTGGGGTCTCATGCTGTGCCTGAAAAGGGCCTCCCTCTTATTACTGAAGATGGGCGTATTCTCTCAGAACCACAAGCTGTACTGGATCACCGTCTTATCCCTCGCAACAATGAGCCAGTGGTACAATGGAAGGTTCATTGGGCCAATCTGCCTGAGTCTGTAGCAACTTGGGAGGATGCCTCCTTCATCTCCAAAGTCTTTCCATCGTTTCGCCCATGAGGACATGGGTCTTCAGGGGGAGTATTGTTAGGTTTGGGATTACTGCTGTATTTTGTTCCTTTGAAGATTCAGGTCTGTCTTGGAGATGAACGAATGAATCAATGGCTGGGATCTGCTGATACCCCTTCGGCTGTGACTTATGAAGATCGGATGGCTACGATCAACGGTGATGCGCTACAGAGGAGGGATGAGCAATACTGTAGACGTCACCTAATTGTCGTGTAATGCCGACGCACTCTTATAAGCCGTGATAGCCTGAGATATTTTACGTACACAACAATCTGAACCCTAAACTAAGCTTTCCCCATTTGTATTGCAACTACTACCTATTCCATCTAATTCCAACCGAAGACCTACCTATTTTCTTGTTCAGTTTCTTCGATTTGCTATTACTGCTTCTAAATTTTGCTATTCCTCCGAATTTCTTTACTTTTTCTTCAGTTTGTTGGGCTTAATCTCTTAGGGCCTGACAGAGACGCACGCCGCCAAGGTGGACGAGGCGGTTTGCGGCGACCTCCAGAGGATCCTCCATGCCCGCACGCTGCGGCTGAAGAAGCTCGGCATTCCCTTCAAGCAGGTAATCTTCTTCAGTCGAGTCTCTTGGTTTATGTATGTGCAGATCGAGCAACGGAATGTAAATATGTTAGTGTCATCTGCTATTCAGCATTTCGGAATGCGATTTATGTGTTTTTGTTAAATTTCTTTGTATGATGTTGCCACTCTTGCATGCTGTCGTTATGTTTGTTTGATAGAAGGAAACTGAATAACTGATCCATGTGTGCTTAAAACAATGTATTTTTGTATTATACGTGGATTTGTTTGAGCAATTGTTGAATGCATTGTAAAGTTTAGAGCAAATTTCACAAAACCACATGCTTTGCGGTCCAAGTTGCACGAAAGCCAGGGGGTTTTGGCACCCGACACTTAACAACAATAAGTAATTAAGTTTTGCTTTTTCGGGAGAGTTTTTGTTATTTTATCAGAATATATTACAACTTCTTTTTCTTAACAGCTTAGCCAAAATGCTATGTAATTTGGCATGCGTTGAGGTTAAAATTTTCGGAGGGTAACTTGGTCTGTGCGTTATCTACTCTTGGTTTTGAATCAATCAGTATTTTACATTGCTTGCTTATTTGTCTCCAGGCTGTGCATCTCCGGATAAATATTTGACCATGAAATCCCTAAAGTTTTATTTTTTGAAATTTTTAAACATTTTGTCTTGTGAACAATAAACTGTGTCAGTGATAATGTTTTTCTAAAAGGAATATATGTCATTGTTTTGAGGACAGTTTTTTTTGGTTGGTCCATTTTCAGTATCCAATTAGCAAAAGCTAAGTAATTATGCCATAGTCTCGTGCTTTGAGGGGAACCTTCGTCTTTGATCTGAGATGTTGATATATGTCTTTTATTATTGACAAATGACAATGACTTCAAGTGAATTACTCAACAGAGTTGTGGCATTCTGTAGCATGTTTTTCATAGGGTGATGCTTTTTTTAGTTAGTCAAGCTATGAAATTGGCAGTTTTTTTATATGTTTTTTGTAGATGCCTAGTGAGTTTCACAATTCTAAGGAGTATTTAGAAATTTGAACTGCAAAAATACAACAATTTTGCCTTTATATTTGGATGCAAGAAAGTTCTATGGTTTTTTGCATTTGTACTTAGGGTGGTTCTTTGGTTGTTGTGAAATATCCAATTTGAGGTTTACATGATATTCTGAGGTGAACACACATATGGTCACTACTACAAAAAGGCTCATTGGTGTCGCCCAAAAAGGTGCCGATTAAAAAAAATTCGGCACCTATAATGCATATAGGTAGCATGTAAAGAATAGGTGTCGGTTCTTGTTAAGAACCGCCGCCTATAGTGCGAAATAGGTGACGGGTGAACAGTAAAACCGACACTATAGTATAGGTGGCGGTTCTTAAAAGGAACCGGCACCTATTTGTCCTAAATAGGTGCCGGGTCAATAGTAAAAACCGACACCTATACTTTAGGTGCCGGTTTTGCTCTTCACCCGACACCTATAAGGTTCCTTACGCTGTAAGCTTCGTAATATAGGTGCTGGTTGTTGTTAAAAACCGACACCTATATTCCGACCACCTATAAATGTCACCTTTCAGCCACTTAGCTCATTTTTATTCGGTCTTCATGCGTAGAACGAAACAGAGGGGGGAAGGTTTTGCCGAAAATTTTCAAAAAAATTAAAGGTTAGTATATTTTAGTTGTTTACTATTTGTGTACGTGATTCTTTATGATATTCTTTTGTGATTTGTGTGTATATGCTAGTAGATGCATGACACCATTTATGTCATTTGTGTCTCTTTCTTTAATTCAAAGTATTTCGGATTGTCAAATTTGAAGAGACTATCACCGTAGAGTAATGTAACCAAAATAAAATAATGTCATTTATATTAAGACGTCACATTTTTTAAAAATTTCCGTAGGACCGATGGATGAAGGAGGGATGAACGATACGAAGCGGGGTACCTTGGAGTATGCCAGGGGAGTAACCAAGTTCGTGATCGGGGCCATGAGTTCCGGTCGTTGAGCATGACGAATATTTGCATTGTCCATGTTCGATTGCAGGAAGGAGAGAGTTTCCCGCAAAACAAGTTCACGAGCATCTCGCTAACAAGAGGTTTTATGCGTAATCGACATGTCGGGACAATCATGGTGAAGATGAGAATGACAAGTGTGGACAATCATGGTGATGCAATGCATGAAGACAATGTGGAGTTACCTGCCGACGAAGGTGAATACGACAATGACGAATCGGATGGGTTGGATCGATGTTGCGGGATGGAGAGACAATACGGTGATGACGCACAATACGAGAAGTTTAAAGCCATGGTGGAGGACTCAAAAACACCGCTTTATCCAGGTTGCAACGAGGAGCACACCAAATTACACGTCGTCCTCTCGTTGTTGCGGATGAAATCAACCAACTACTGGAGCGACAAGAGCTTCACGAGCTTCTACACTGATCGGAGACCTCCTTCCAGCGGGTCACGCATCGCCGAAATGACATACCAAGCAAAGAAGGTTGTTTGTCCACTCGGCTGGAGGTGCAAAAATTCACGCATGTCGAAATGATCGTATCCTATACCGGGGTGACTATGAAGACCTGGATGCATGTCCAGTTTGCGGAGCACCGCGGTATAAGGGTGGAGGTAACGACGATGATGCCGATGATGACAGCGGTGGCCCCGTCCTAAAGAAGAGGAAAGTGCCCATTAAAGTTGTATGGTATTTTCCTATAATCCCTCGGATTGAGCGCTTGTATGCAACCAAAAAGCATTCAAAGATGATGCGGTGGCACGCCGAAGAACGTAAGAAGGATGGGATGATAAGGCACCCTGTCGACGGGTCTCAATGGAGAAAGATAGATGGAAAGTACAAAAATTTTGCACGCGAGATAAGGAATGTTAGGTTTGGGCTGAGCACAGACGGGATGAATCCATTCGGTGACATGAGCAGTCGGCACAGCACATGGCCAGTGGCACTTGTTATGTACAACCTTCCGTCATGGTTGTGCATGAAGCGCAAGTATATCATGATGCCACCGCTAATCCAAGGGCCCAAGCAACTCGGCAACGATATCGATGTCTACTTCGGCTAGTAGTAGATGATCTTCGCACTATGGGTTCGGGGGTGCGGATGTGGGATGCTTACAAAATAGAGTACTTCACCTTAAGGGCAATATTGTTAGTTACCATTCAAGATTACCCCGTGGCGGCAACACATCTGGACAAACAGTGAAAGGTGGTTGTGCATGTGTGCAGTGCATGCGGGACACAACAAGCAGGTGGCTGAGGTACTCTGGAAAGACTGTGTACATGTGCCACCGGAGGTTTCTTCCTGCCGGTCACCAGTACCGTAGCAATAGAAGAGATTTCGATGGCACAGTGGAGAAGGGGACAGCTCCGATACATCGTACAGGCAGAGATATTTTTGAAGAGGTAAAAGATATTGAACATGTATTTGGTAAGGGGCATGGCAATACACGTGTGGCGGGCAAGGGTGGTGAGAAGCCTCTTTGGAAGAAGAAATCTATCTTCTGGGAACTACCGTATTGGAAAGATTTGGATGTCCGTCATGCAATCGACGTGATGCACGTTGAGAAAAATTGTTGACGAGAAACCTCTCTCACGCGCTGGCCTGGGAGATCTGCTTGACTCCAGTGCAGGTCCTTCTTAGCTGCCTACAATGTGTAGAGCGTGCCAGTTGATTTGATCTGCCAATTAACAAGAGAAAAGATAAGAAAGTGTTCGTTAAGCGTTAGGTCAAGTCCCCGCGGGATCGGCCGAGGAAATCCATGAACGTATATATGCTATTCCAGACCATATTTGGGCCAAACGACCAAAGCGCATCGGCTATACCAAGACGATCATCAGTCATCCGATCCAAATATAACGAAGAATAACAAATATACGGATCAACAGACCAATCGATGCTGGGAAACTAACATCAAATCAGCTAATATTCCAATGAATCTTGTGCAGACGCAACATTCCTAGATCAAAGATGTAAGCGAGCACAATCTAGACATGAAATACAACCCTATTACAGATCTAATAACAATTATGTTAAAAGAGATACATTAGGATAAGTAAGGTCGGCTGAAACCCCGACGCTATCCCCAGATAATATAAGTCCAAAAGAATAGATTACCAACGATTCTAAAGACGACTCAATAGTTCAGTCTTGATGCAGCATTAAGTATCAAAAGAAGCATCCAATCTATTACTTTCGACTTACACTCCGTAAGATGGTAGGTAATACATACGAACCAATCAACCCTCAAACCTAGCCTCGTTGACCACGTACCTCCGAAAAGATGAGTCATCTACAAGATAGATCTAAGCACCGAACTGGTTCATATGCACTATATGATATATATCGTAGTGAAACCAATGAATCCAATGTGTCATTGCGATGGAAGCATCAGAAACAAGTAATCTCACCACTAACGACAAACATTTACCTGAGTTTGGGGATCGAGACGATGCAGCCCAAAGCCAAACATGGTGTTCGTCCAAAAGGAAAAGGATGGCGATGCGCCGAAGATTAGATTGATTGAAACGTTTTCATACAGAGGGTCTCGGGTCCTATTTATACCCAAGATACAAATATTTGTAACAACTTCGGACTCTATCTAAACTACTTTTTAAAACATCATATCATCCCTAACGAGATCCATAATGCGTTACAACTAACAATTTAACAAACTCCTAAATTACAGATACAACTGCCATTACAGGACTCTATCCATAAGTGGCAATATCTTCAAACGCGCAATTAACATCCGAATCTCCACTTATCCTCAAGTTTCTGCATTGGACACGGTTTTATTTCTTCTGAACTCGGAATCGGCTGTCGGCTGTTCCATTCAACCCATCCTCAGCCGACCAGCCCTGCAGCCGATCACTCTTTTAGCCGATACGACTTCTGCCCTCAGCCGATCCGATTCCAGCTTGCTTTCTTAGGACTTAGGAACCCCATTACCAAATTCCAGTGTTAACAAAAATGTATGCGAGAGTTTGATGGGAGTACTGCTGAATATACCTGGCAAGACAAAGGATACGTTGAAATCCCGGAGAGACGTCGTAGACATGAACATCAGGTCCGAGCTACATCCTCAAGAACGTCCCAATGGTCGACAAATACCTCCCTTCCGCATGATACACCCTCAGTGCCGCCGAGAAAATCAGCCTGTTGGAGTGCCTGCGGAGTGTTCGAGTCCCGTCTGGTTACTCCGCTAACGTTAAAAGACTTGTCAACATTAGAGAGAAGAAAATAGTGGCATGAAGTCACATGATTGTCACGTGCTGATGACACAACTACTCCCTGTTGCGGTTAGAGGCATCTTGCCAGACAGGGTGCGAAACCCAATCATAAAGTTGTGCTCATTCTTCAATGCTATATATCAGAAGGTGATCGATCCAACCACACTAGACAAGCTCCAGGCAGATGTAATCGTGACCATTTGCCAACTTGAGATGTGTTTTCCACCATCATTTTTTGATATAATGGTTCACCTAGTGATACATATCGTGAAAGAGATAAAGATTCTCGGCCCAGTGTATCTTCATAACATGTGGGCTTTCGACAGATTCATGGGGATCATAAAAAAGTATGTGCGTAACAGAGCTCGACCGGAAGGGAGTATCGTAGAGGGTTATGCAACAGAGGAGGTGGTTGAGTTTTGCATCGACTATATGGATCTACGTCCCATTGGTGTGCCGATGTCCCGACACGAGGGTAGGCTACTTGGGAAAGGGACTTTAGGGCATAAAGCAATATTCACTCCTAGCCTTGAAACACTACGACAAGCGCATTTCGCAGTGCTCGAGCAGTCGGACTTGGTGGCTCCATTTGTTGATGTGCATTACAACTCCCTCCGAACCGAGAACCCAGCCAAATCAGAAGCATGGATCGCTAAGCAACATAGACTGCATTTCGATGATTGGTTACAGAAGCATATCATGGCTGCGAATCCTGATAGTGACCAGTTGTACGTTTTGTCTCGAGGGCCTGCGAGCACTATTCATTCATTCCAAGGGTATGATATTAATGGGTATACATTTTACACGAGAACGCAGGATGCCAAGAGCAAATATCAGAATAGTGGTGTCCGTATAGATGCCTTCGACGGTAATGGTGTAAAACAAACATACTATGGCTATATAGAGGCAATCTGGGAGCTTGAGTATGGACCACTGAAGGTACCACTTTTTCAGTGTCAATGGGTCAAAATTCCAAGTGGTTTGAAAATTAACAAGTACGGGATGTTCATCGTGGACCTAAACAATGTGGGTTATCAAGATGAACCTTTTGTGCTCGCAAACTCTGTAACACAAGTATTCTATGTCAAGTACCCTTCATCGGTGACTGATCGCCACGTAGTTCTCAATGGAAAGCGAAACATTGTTGGAGTTGAGAATATCACCGATGAGGAAGGATACGATCAAATTGACGAGTTACCACCTTTTGCAACAGATGTAGACGAAGGTGAAGAAAGTCAAGAAGACGGAGAAGAAGACGAAGAAGAGGAGAAAGCCCCATATGTTCGCAGTGATCATGAAGAAGGAGTAATAGTGATCGACTTATAAGTTGGAATTTGATTGTAACAAACATGAATCTGTAATTTTGGAACTGAATAAATATATTCGCATGCAGTCCCGTTGTAACAATCAATGGTTGGATTTAATTTGCTGGATGATTATATATCAATTGATGCATACATATTAGGCCCATTGGCAGCCTAAGTTGCATGCGTATGTAATGTTAGTGGATAGGGTTTTGGAGAATAGGTGCCGGATCCAACTAAAAACCGACACCTATTTCTCCTAATAGGTGCTGGTTATCAATAAAAACCGACACCTATTTCTCATAATAGGTGTCGGTTATTTGGAAAAACTGGCACCTATTTCTCCTAATAGGCACCGGTTTTTATTTGGACTCGGCACCTATAAAGTTAGTATATATATATATTTCCAGATCCGCCGCCTCCTCGGTGTCGTCTAGATCCGCCGCTAGGCCACCCGTCCAGCGCCGCCCACCCGCCCTTCGTCGCCCGCCATCGCCCGCCTCCGACCTGTCCAGCGCCGCCGTCGTCCAGATCCGCCGCCCGCCCACCTGTCCAGCGTCGCCCGCCCGTCCTCCGTCAAACCCAGCGCATGCCGCCGTCCTCTGCCCGCCGTCATCGTCCAGTGTCTTCGCCCTTCTCCGGGCTGCCTCCGCCGCCCGGTGATCTCCGGCCCGCCTCCACCGCCGGCCGGCATCATCCCTCCAACGCCGGCCGCCCCCATAGGCCGTTGCGAAGCACTTTGGCATAGTCAACCCGGACCGATGTAAGTTCCTTTAGCACATTTTTCTTTAGGGTTTTGTTTCTTTAGGGTTTTTCCACTTATTCAGTGCTAACAACAAGCTCGTGATGAACTGTGCAGTCAATGTGGGGGAGGGGGGCAAGCTTCTTCAACATCAAGAAGTTAATAGTGCTTCTTCAACATCCCCGAAAGCCGGCTCCAGACAAGGACTCCATACAAGGTCTGTCTATCTGTCCTTTTCTCTCTTCTCCTGCTTGACAAGGAAACAGTTGTCTACTTCGATTTATTTTAAGTTCATGGTAGTTTCTTGAGAGACGTGTTAGGCACCCATCTGTACACCGAAAATAATCAAGATGGACAAATGTGTGCTGCTGGTTTCCTCTGTTATGCAGTTCCAACTTGCTATATTTTTCTGATCTTGGCTGAACTGATTAAAGGCCAACTAAGGCACCGAACAATGTATTTCTTCAAGCAATGATCGTCGTCCCTAAAACCTTGGATTGAAACAATCGTTCGATTTTGTAATAATGGTATATATCAACCTTTAGTTCTCGTTAATTGTTCTTATCTTGTGAAATCACTCCCGTTTGCCATGGTTTTCCAAGAACAAATAATCCACTGTTAGTCTGTTACACCAGGGAGTTAATTGCTCCTGCCTTGTGAAATAATTTCCAGTTTCAATTTCAGCTGTTGTGTTCCACCGGCATGACTTAAACACCGTGTGGAAGTTGGGTGTTGCACTGTTTTGACTGTTGAAAGCATCAACTGCCTTCATCCTAAAAATGATACTATCTGTTATTAAATCCATGCAACTAGACCACATTGATCCAGATTCATATAGCACAGACAGTTCATGCTTTGAGTTAGCCCAAACTGCCCATCTAGTTGCAAAGTGTAGAATCAACCCCATCCATAGATAATGATGTAATCTAGCTCTCAGACAATTTTCATGTGTTTTGATTGGATGGTATAATAAGCCTTGCTCAAGTGGTTTAGGCGATATTAATTTTTGAGTATGACTGTTGCTTTTTTTGTCCAAATCTGGATAGTAGTTTTAGTATGTACCCTCCGAAATTCTGGACAGATTCTGAAGCCTGTTTTCAAGTGTGAATTAGACAATTTAAATGGCAGAATAAAAATGTGCTTTCTACATAAAAGATCTAGGTCTTGTTTTGTAGATTTCTAAAATGTATTTATTTGCAGTCATATCCTTTTTGTATTTCAAGATACAAAGGTTTGAAGCAGGAGTATTGTTTATAGTCCAAGCGGCGTTCCTTCTTTCCTTCTTTCCTTCTTTTGTCCCCCCTCTTCTTTCCTTCTGCATTTTTCTTTAGGGTTTTGTTTCTTTAGGGCCACAACACGGCTGTGGTTTTCTTGACTGCTCACCTTTATCTAAAATATTAGTAAAAAAACTTATTTCAAAAAAAGAGAGAAAGCTAAGCGGCGGCCTGACGACGACAACCAGTCAAAGTCAGTGTCTCCTAATCTCTCTCTCTCTCTTTTACTTGTAGCTGTGATAATAAGAATAATGGCGGTAATAGTTTAAGCACGTGTTGTTTCAACTTGGAATCAAATTTTGAACTTTGTACTGTATTTAGCCGGCCCATAAAAAAGCATGGGTTTTTTTTAATTCTTACGGAAATTGAACATTCCTATAAATTTGTTATACCTTAAATGGGACCTTTTGAACCTGTATTATGCAAAAGGTTTATATTTTCTTTTTCTCAAGAGAAACATTTGTTCACTTAATTTCAGTACTCAAATGTGTTACTCCTAATTGTTTACTAATATTGCTCACTAATATTCCTAATTTCAGTACTCATTTGTTTACTAATATTGCTTGACAAGGGTGTTCAGCAATTTTGTGCAATAAATGCATTATAGCCCTTTAGGACTATAGATACTTTTCAGTTTTATTGCTCTAGTCCATTTGAAAACCTGGCTAACTTCACTGATGCTTTTCTAGGTTAGAAAACCAGCTTACCAGCATACTATTGCAGATGCAACTTTCAAGAATTACAGTTTTTCTCTTGATGTTTAATCTTTTTTCACTAGATCCAGCAGTACAGCAGGAGTAAGCAAGCCTACTGATATTTTTATAGTCTCTGGGTTCACCATATTATACAGGAAACTGACTTCAACATGAAAGAATCATTTGTAGAGTCGATGGTAACACACACAGTTTTAACACTTGCAATGAAGTACACCTGCCATTAAAGCTCCTTCTGCAAACTTTCAGTTATCTAGTTTTGGATTTCCTATATACTTTAAGTTTTGGTAATATGATGCTTAACGTAGATGGCAATACTTTATGGTACTAACCTGAAAACCAAATACACAGTGCAAGAGATCCAGCATATCTGAACTCCTAGCATCAGGGACAGAGAAGGTGGCAGGGAGCCTGGGAAGTTCCCTATGGTACTGCAAAGCTGATATAGTTGCCCTTACCTGAGATGAAATGACATGAAAGTAGTACAACCATACCACAGTTATATCTAAAAAATGGTAAATACTAACGAAAAGGATAGACTCTAAATTTCACCTCTGGAAAATTGACAATGACGTTAGTTGTAGACAAAGCATCTAGAGGAATAATATTATAAGCCACAACATCCTCTGTTCTTTCTGCATCTTTTTGCATGACTCTTTTCATCTGAATATAACAGAAAGGGATGTTATTTATACACAAAAAAACATGAAACATTTTATTAATCTCAAAGTGGGTTAAAAACATAGTAAATTCATAACAAAAACACTTCAAAATGATATACTTTTGTAGCACTGGTAGAGCATAAGATTGTGGCAGTTGACACCATGGGTCCATGCCATCATTCTACTTCTTAAAAAACAAAGATGTGAAATCACTTATTTTGAAGCAGCAGTATTGTTTATAGTCCAAGCGGCGTTCCTTCTTTCCTTCTTTTCTTCTTTCCTTCTTTCCTTCTTTCCTTCTTTCCTTCTTGTGTCCCCCCTCTTCTTTCCTTCTGCATTTTTCACTCTCTGTTAAAAAAGTCCAATTTACACGAATGTTCAGAATCATTTTTGGATTAACTCTCTCAAACTTTTGATCATTATAGTGTAGAAAATGTCCCGGGAACAAGATAACAGTATGCCTGCAATTTCCAAAGAAAACGATGGTGGTCCTGGTAGCCCAAGTGGCTTTCTAAACTTGAACCTTGAAAGCGTGGAGGAGGCTACCCCTTCGGCCATTGTGAACTCTGGTGATACCGGGACCTCATCGACAAAAAGGGGGAGAGGTCCAACCAGGATGCCCTCGGGCCTTTACACTATAACAGCGTTAGATCCAGACGGGAACCCTACAGCTCCTACGTCGGTACTCACCCCATACTCAAATGCTATAGGTGTCATTGTGAAGGATGACATCCCAATCAAGTACATATATTGGAAGACCAGTGATCTAGATCTATTGGAGTGGACGGTACCAGAAAGAGACAAGGACCTTGCTTGGGACAAGTTGAAGCGGACATTCCAGTTTCCCACGGGATCAGAAGAACTCGCAAAGCAGAGGGCCCTTGAGAGGATGAGCGTCATCTTCCGAAAGTTCAAGACGGACCTTACCAGGAAGTTTGTGAAGAGGGGGCTGACACCAAATTTTGAAGATCCCAATTATCGTAGGTGCCGCATTTTCTGGGATGAATTTGTGGCGTACAGAACATCAGATGAGGCGAAGGAGGTTAGTGAAAGGAATCAAGCCAATGCGGCCAAAAACTTGTTCCCTCATCGTCTCGGCCGTAGTGGTTGTGCCAAGAACATAGAGAAATGGCGAGCAAGAGAGGAAGAGCTGTTGGAAAAGGGGATCGAGATTGAGACAAAGGACTGGTGCGAACGAGGAAAGAATTACCAATACGCCCGAGGGGCATCACTCTCTGATACAGGCGAGTTGGTACACAAGTGTCCAACTTCACAAGAAGTGTCCCGAAGGCTACATGATGCGCATCAGCAATCTTCTGAGGGCTCTTTTGTTCCAAGCAGGGAGAAAGATGAGCTCACACTTGCATTACAGAACGCTGAGCATCCGGGACGCACAAGGGGAATAGGCCTCGTACCATGGAGGGAAGGTTTTCCTGAGGACAGACATAGATACCGGTCTCGAAGTAATAAAAATTCCTCAGACCAATTAGAACAGATGAGAGTCCTAATGGAAAAAGTTCAGAAGATGGAGGCACTGCTACTTCAGGCGGGGATTGGCGGCGATGCTGGGGGTTTAGCCAGTCCAACAGGGAGGAAAAGAAGTTGCGCTTCAACCGAGGTTCCTCAAGAACCGGAGACGACTCGTCACCCCGTGGACGCAATCACGTGCGTGCCATGTAGGTTGCATGTGCCACTGCGAGTCAAAACCTCACTACGAGGTGGCACGCGGTATGGCACATCTGTAGTGGAGGGAGGAAGGATACACGGTAATCCAATACCAACTGGCTACTCAAGGGTTAAAGTGGAGGACGTGTCGAGCGGATATAGGGCCATCCACTTGAATTTCCTCCAGAGAGGAAGGGGTGAACACTCTTGGAGAAGCTATCCACAACGTCATCGTGTGGCGCAAGAGGTTCATTGTCTTTCCTTCAGGAGATGGTGATGACGAGCCAAGCGATGGCGGGTCTAGCTCTAGCGGGCCTGCTGTCTCCCCCCAAAGAATGCCAACTCCACCACCGTTGCCACGTAAGAGCCCATCTCCTCCGCCGGCACAAAGAGCTCCTAATGACCAGCCCAAAAAGAGGGGTGGACTGTGCAAATCTACAGATATGTCTGAACCATCTACTGTTAAGAAGGGCAAGAAAGCGACTATTTCTATAAAGTCGGAGCCATCCCCGAAAGTGTCAGTTCAAGTACAGGACCACTTCATTCGCATGGCAAAGCCACCAGCCCCGATGCAACCTATTTCGGACTTTCAGCGCACGATCCAGGAAAAGAAATTGCAAGAATTTTCCAAGGCTCAATTCACAAAAGACACAAAGAAGAATGAGAAAGAATTTCTCCAAAGTGCAGGGCTGAAGAGTTTGTCTGATGTGGACAATATTGCGAAGGCACCTTTGGCAGCTAAGTTCAAGTTAGGTGGTCCTTTGACCACCGACGAATATCGCAACGTCATTGGAAATTGCACTCAGATGAGAAGGGTAGAAGAGTGGTACATACAGATGGCAAAGGAGGGTAAGGAGACGTTCGGTGTCTTTTACAAGAACGAGGACTTTCATCACGACGATGGTGTAATCTGGGTCCCATTTGATGAACTATTTCAGCTATACAATCTGAGGGAGCTAGATGTATCTATACTTCAAATATGGGCATTGTAAGCATACTCGAACCCCTAGCTAGTATTTCTAAGTTCATACCCTTATTAGCCTTTGTAAGTTGTCTAACTTGTTTCCTTATGCAGAATGGGGGCGCTTGAATGTAGAGCGACTTGTAACAAACTAGCATTCCTCGATCCAACGATTGTCAACTCCTATCGATTGATGGAGGCCCAACGTCCCAAAAAATGGTGCTGGACTACGTACAGCTCCTTTGTGAAGCTTCAGGACATGAATACGGTTCTTCTGCCCTACAACTTTAAGTAAGTGAGGCAGTTATTCTTCTACCTACCATTTGTCCTTCCTCGGTGTTAATTGCCCTGTCCCTTTGTATGTACACTGGATCCTTCTTGTGATCCATTTAAATGATTCCAAAATCCTCGTTCTGGATGGATTGAGGAAACCGCGAGAAGATTTCCAGTCCCTAATTGACATCCTCAATAAGACACTAGTTAAGTACAAGAAGAAGTGCATTCGACACGCTCCCTGTTCAAATACATTTCGGGTAACCTGCCACCCTTGGTGCCAACGTCAAGATCAAGGAACGAGCACATGTGGGTTCTACACGATGAAATTTATGTGGACTTTCATGGAGATCGAAAACTGGAACATTACGGATGCGGAGGTTCGTCAATTCTTTTAAGACGGAAATACGCGTTTCTAAACTCATAGTGCGTTTTCACATATTCAATCCTTCCATTTGCAGAAATTAAAGCTCCCAACAAGTAAGTTGTTGCCACATGTTTGCTTCGCCCTCGCTGAACAACTCTGCGGGTTCCTCTTCGAACATGTCATCTCAGAGACTGGCGCATATCACGTTTCATGAGTGGGTTTCCTTGAGGCTGGTGGCCCTAGTGCCTGTTTAGTAAGGTTCGGCCTCTGTAATCACAATTGACTAGTACAAAAAAAGCTAAGATAATTAAATAACTACTTACTGGTACTTTTGCCTTTCTCAATAAAGTATTCTATGGAGAAACTACTAACTTGTAGCAAAATGGGATCAAACAGAGCAGACAAATGTAGTATTAGCTAAGAACGCTATGCTTGTGATCCAAGATATTATTGTAGCTAGCTGCAAGATGTTAAATTTAGTGTATGTTTGTGGACTAAGTAATGGTGATTGATAGTGTGCCTGATCTCCTTAGTATTGATCAATTTATTGCTGCTGGATAAAATAAACTATGCTTCTAAGGAAAACTGGGGATTCACAAGATTGAAAATTGAAAAGTATCTGATAATGCTAATGTGTTTATTTTACAGTTTTTTCTCCATGTGGTGATGTTCTTCGGTTAATTTTGGTTTTTAAATGCAGCTTAAAGCATCTTTTGAAGTTAGTGAGTGTGGATGACATGAAACTTAACCTGTTATGTCATGTAGGAGCAATACTGGCCTATCTAATGGCTGTTCTCGAATCAATTTTGCGTACACCTAGTACTATATGCGATAATTCATACTAGATCGATTCACGTGTGTATCATAATATGGTTTTTTATGTATTACGTCAAAATATTTGGAACCCAACAATGGCTCTCTGTGTACACGAGATCATGTATGTGTTGTATGTGTAATGTGCAAAGTTGATGATCTTTTTTGATGCTCTATAATTATAGATACCAAGAAAACATGATTATCGTAAATTGAGGACTTCGTCCGTAAGTGAGAAAATAGGTGTGAAATTCCGGCTAGGGTTAGCAAGGAATTGTTTGGGCTCATTGAGGAAGCAGTGAAGAATAATGCGGTTAAGTTTACATGGATCGACTCAATGCTTGTCAGTAATGTTTTTGTATGAGCTGTGATAATGTTTGATGTATGAACCATTGCAAAAGATTATGTAACCTGCTATGGGAATTCAAATGTTTTGTGACTGCTTGTTGTGTGGCTGTATGGAGGAATATTTATGCTAAATATAATTTTTTTACGTTCAGAAAAACAGGTACCGGTTTTTAACAAAAACCGGCACCTATTACGACCAATAGGTATCGGTCTCAAACAAAAACCGACACCTATTATCCCAAATAGGTGTCGGTCTCAAACAAAAACCGGCACCTATTATCCCAAATAGGTGTCAGTTCGAATTAGACCCGACACGTATTAGTCGTAATAGGTGCCGGTTTTCAATTGAGAACCGATACCTATTAGTCATAATATGTGCCGGTTTTTAATAGTCGCCGGCACTTATTAGGCCGAATAGGTGCCGGTTCTCAATACAAAATCGGCACCTATTGGGCCTAATACGTGCCGGGTGAAGAACCGGCACCAATAACTCTTGTCATTGGTGCCGACCAATAGGTGTCGGGTACGAAACCGACACCTATTGGGGGTTCCGAACCGCCATCTATTAGGCATTCTGTACTAGTGGGTTTACGACCTGCATGCTAAAGGAAATATTCAGTTCTTTTTGTTAGGTAATGGGAACATGATCCCATTTTGCCGACACCATGAAGACATAGGGTAACTATGGACTATAAAAGTTTGGAGATCTGTCTTACATGTTCTTGCCATGTTTATCTCCCTCCCGATCTCTGTTCTTACTCTTTCTTGTTCTTTTCTTCCTTGAGTTTCTTCTCTCCCAATTTGTGATTGTCCAGTTGAGGATAATCTTGGCTATCTATTGTTATTCTCATGGCAGGAAATTTACTATGTTTCCATTGGAAAGCTGTCAAATCAAATATAGGAGTATATGATACCTTAAGCCAATCCCATTTAGTGATTTACTGCCAGAATGTTGAGATTGTGGAGTGTTCATGAGCAGATCATTATGTTTTCTAGGAAATGGATACCTTTATAGGTTTGTGGGTAACATTTAGGTCCTCCTAATCTATAACACAAGCATTTTTTTTGATCCCTTAAATCTCAAGTAAAACTCTGAACAATACCACTAAATTGTATATTGAGGTTGATGACCCACCCAGGCACTGAAATAGTAGGAGTGTCACCTCAGCTAGTGGATATATGTAAAATTGACTGTGGGATCAGGCTAAGTGCATTTTTATTTATCATCTATGTTATTTGTTTCAAGTTGGCTTATTGAGATATGGGAAAATAATTTTAAGGGGATCTTTTAGGTTAACAAGTTCTCTTATTCCTCTTTTATAATTGTGATGCAGCGGAAGTTAATTTTGAGTTTTGCTCACAAGCATCGTCTTGGTCTCTGGAAGCCCCAAGCAGAACCTAAGAAAGCGCAATGAAATTGATTTGTCTTGAGGTGGACCACATTGAAAACTATCTGCTATCATTATACCTACCTGGGAAAATGCAACGAAGTTAGTTTTTCAATTTCTTCATGAAGTGTCCTACTTGGAAAATTATTTGCTATAGCTGGACTGAAGAATTTTTCAGATGTTAACTAGTACATGGAAAACTATTGCTAGCGTTTGGACTTGAGAGTTTGTCTGATATTGAGTTGTCGCATTGTAGTTTCTATGCAGCGATCTGAACTGTGTCCATGCTTTATAGGCAGCATCCCTTGGATGGAATCTGAAGGTTCCTAACTTATGCTCTTTAGCAGTTTGTTTTTCACTTGTGTGGAACAATAAATCCTACCAATAATAGGTGGGCTTTATTGTTGGCGAAAATTCCTTATGTACCCTGAAACTATATCCAATCCCTTTATGCCTTGAGTTTTGCTCATTTCCATGCATTCCTCCAAATTTTAGCTTGGATCCTTTCCATACCCCTTTCTCTTAATTACCGTTTCCGGTAATTACCGCTAGTTGACCGTTAAATTCATGGTAAAAAGTCCATTTTGTCTTTTGGTACGAACAACAATTTTATGAAGTATATTTTTTAGTAAAGGAATTTGTTGTGTGAGACTTTTATATTGATGAGTTTGTTAGAGATATTATTTATAGCAAATTGTTTTATATGACATAAGATTAATTTTTATTTATTAGTTATTAAAAATAGTTTATGTAGCATATAAATAGCTTTGTCTTATACAACAAATATGTTGTACTACAAACTCATAAATATTTATTTATTAATTATTAAAAATTGTATATGTTGCATATAAATAAATTTGTCTTATACAACAAATATGGTGTACTATAAACTCATAAATATAATCTCATAAATATTATTCTTTTATGTCATATCTGAAAATAATTTGTTTTTATAAATAATATCTCGCATAACAAACTCATAAATATAAATATAATAGTCTTATAATCTTATGCAACAAAATTTTACCGTCCAACTATATACTCCATAAATATATATATATATATGTTAAATATATATATATATATATATGTGCTTTTTCATAATCAAAGAAAAAATGGACTTTTTTAATAGAAATTTAACGGTATCCAAACTAAAATTTTGGGGTAAATAAGGGAATGAGCAAAACTCAAGGTTATAGAAGGGATTAGATAAAATTTTAGGGATATATAAGGGATTATCTTGTTGTTAGGTTAGATTACTCCATCCCAAAATTGAAGACAACAAATTTTGCCGTGTCTCATAATATAAAATGCATCCATGTATTTATTAACTAGCATGTTTTCCTCCGTTAAAGCGAAATGTTTTCCTCCATTAAATTCGCTTTGTTTTAAATCATCTACCATCAAATTCTTCAATCATTTTACTTGCATGTATTGAGATGATCTAATCGAGAAGATTAAATCTTTCTAGGTCTTTTGTGTTAGTGATGGTTATGCCTTATATTTTTAATAGTTGAAGTATTATTTGTATTTTGTTATTTTCTTTTTGTTTGTACTACTTCTCTTTTAAAATATTAAAATTATTATATTTTGAGACGGAACGTTGGGTCGTAAAATCCTTAAAAAATGTACGTTTTTTGCCCTTTACCACATGCACTGCTATTAATGCCAACTTCTTTTGTTTTTTCTCTGTGATAAGTAATGCACATATTGGCGCAGCCCAATAAGCCTTCTTGCTGTAGTATCCATGGTCGGCCCAAGGGTTTGAACTGGGCCAGGATAGGATTTGGATTTAATTAGGATGCTTCAATGGTTGGGCTGGGTTAGGTACAACATCTGAGTGGTGCGCTGGATGAGGGCTGGGCCAACCTTCAGTTGTAAGGGGTTCGGGCTGGGCCACGGCCTATTACCAGACTTAGCTACCCTATTGTAGGAATAAGTCTATTTTACCTCTCTCTGTTGCCACCGCATCTCCTCATCCCCCAATTGACTTTTTCAATGGTTTATAAAGCAGTTTTTGCTGATGTAGCAGGTTGATTATTATTGACTCACTGAGTCAGTTAGTGGAACCCACATGTCAGTCACTTTTCCTATCTTCTTCCTTCATCCTCCTCTATTCTCCATTTCTCCACTTCTCCCCTCCCTCCATTGTAATCTCAGGGCGATAGAGAGAGGAGCAAGACGGCAGCGTGTGGCTTGTCTGCGGCAGAGGCAGCAATGGCTGCACTTGGAGAGGCGACTCCCTCGAGTTCCGAGTTCATGCGATGTGCAGGACCGTCGTGTTGAGCCGAACGGTTGTAAAATATGATGAGCAGGTTAGGCATCTTTGACTGTCTACATGAGAACACATACTCTGGTCTTTCTCAACTATTCGGAAATGATGATTATAATGGTATCTTCTGTATTTATTGTTTGTTGCATTTAGTTTGATTGGTTGCTTTGCTCAGGGTTGTTTCAACCAAATCCATTCAAGTTGAAAATTTCAAAGAAAAAATAAAATCAATTTTTAACGGATTGGGAGCTGTCCATGCTGACCCCTTTGCTCTGTATAAGCTTTATTTAAATGTTGCAAATTTGATTGTCGTTCTATCACCATGGCATCCTACAAGAAGGTGTGTGTGATTGGTGTCGGTCTGTCTGGCCTCGCCACTACGAGTGAGCTGCGGGCGAGAGGGCCTCGACGTGATGGTGCTCGAGCAGCACGGCGGCATCGGCAGGCAGTGGCTGTACCACACAGCGAACCGACAGCGGCAACCCGCTCGGCATGGCCGATGTGCACAACATGGTGCGCGTCACTCTGCCTCATCACCCCGAGGGAAGTGATGGGCTTACTTGACTTCCCATTCTGACCTGGCATGAACGGCAGCGAGGTCAACGCGCGGTGGTTCCCGAGCCACGCTGAGTTCCTTAGGTACATCAAGGACTTCTGTGACACGTTCGAGCTCATGGATACCATCCGGCTCAACACGACAGTCCTGCATGTCGTCATGGACTCTAAGGGTTTTGGGGGTGACGGGTATGGTTCAAGTTCTACCACCGACCGTGGTGAGAGGTGGGGGCGGGATCCGTGATGGGTTCCTCGGTCGGTTCCTGCTTGGGGAGGGCGACCGACGGAGATGTCACCGCTTATGACAGAGAAGCGTGCGAAGGGGGCGAGGGGGAGGGAGGACGCCATCTAGATGATCCAGATGCAGCCACCGCAGTCTCCGTCATCGCCACAGCCGGTGACGACAACAACCACACGCCATCGCCGCCTTGCTTCTCTCCCGTCGGCCGCTGCCTTGCTCCTCTCCCCGCCAGTGGTGATTTGCATGGAGCCATTGTCACTCCGTCGCAGACAACCCCATGCCACTGCCTTGCTCCTCTCCCCGTTGGTCACCATCCATCGCCCTGGAGATCATGAAAAAGAGAGAGAAGTGAAGAGACGGAGAATAGAGGAGGTTGGAGGAAGAAGATGGAAAGAGTGTATGATATGTGGGACTCATCGGCTGATTCAACGAGTCAACGACGATCAACCTGGCACGTCAGAAATACTAACGATCGAAAGAGTTGATTTGTATCGGTTTTTGAAGATAGAGGATGTGTTATATTCGGTTTTATTGTTGAGGGATGTGATTCGACCAAAGACAAGAGTTGACGGAGGTAAAATGAATTTATTCCCCTGTTGCACCCTCTACCTACAAGAAACAGCTCGGAACAATCCACATGTATAGCATACATAAAACCAGGAATAAACAATGCTCTCTCGTCAATGTTTCAAAATTTCTAAAAATTTGGGTGTACCGTTGTTAAGTCCTAGTAGAAAGTGCATCAAGCGAAAAATTTTGAAATGTGTTAGAATTTAGCGGAAATGTGTTCAAATTAAGCTTAAATATATTGAATTAAAACATTTATGAAAAATTCCGATTTCCTATTTTCTTCCCCAAAATTGTGTCTCTGATGCGCGCCTCTTGAACCTACTATCATACCAATATATGGGATCATATTACAAAGTGGAAAGAACACGAATAAATATCATATTAATTAAATTAATTCCAACAAACAAGCAAACAAATGCTGACACGACGAACCTACCTCGTACTAGTACAATTGTATACACTCAAAACCTCACAAATTAACCTGAAACTTAATTTATTCGGCCCAAGAATTGAAACTCAAAATGAACGAACAGATAAAGCTGTGTGCGCTACTTTAACCTTGACAACAATATATCATAATGGCATTAAGCGAATGAACAGAAAAAAATATCATAAAATGGGTGAGACGAATTGAAGATGCAAGACACGGCTTCAGTTCAGTGCCTCGCCGGTGGGTGGTACGGGCTCGGAGTTCCGTACGACGGCGTCGGTGTCGGCGTCGGGTTGTGGTACGCCGGCGTGGGGTGCGGCTTGGGCGCCGGCTTGGTCGACGGCGCGGCAGGCGCCGGCTTGTTGTGGTGGAAGTGGTCGAAGAAGTGCTTCTTGATGGGCTCGCAGATGGTCGCCGACGCGCACTCCGGCGACGCGTAGTGGGTCTTGCCGGCGACGGCGACGAAGGTGCTCTCCGACAGCTGCACGATCCTCGACGGCTCCTGCCCGGGGCACGGCGCGTTGTTGTTTGCCGCGCTGTGGAGCTGCGCCACGCAGTCGGCGCCGTGAAGGTCAGCGGCGAGCGGCACGCTGAACGCGCCAGCGCCGTCGAGCTTCCCGGCCGCCTTCGTCTCGTACTCCCCACCGGCGCCGTTCTTGCACTTGATCGCCACATGAAGACCTGCACACAAATATATACATCCCACTTAACAATGGCAAATCAAACAAGATTGAGTCGTTGTCGTCCTCATGGGCTTTGTAAATCCGCTTTGAATGTACATGCCAGGTTTTAATCCATTTCCAAACAATGAGCTTATTGCTTTTGTCGATATTATATATTATTATAAATGTATTTTCTTTGTACTTAAACAAGTAACGAGTGTAGTTTTGGTATAAAAATTTGTCCCATTATTAGTATTATATTTGTTTACCCGATCTCTTTAATACTACTACATCTTTTTTTCTTATTTTTAACTCATTAAACCAATAAAACTCCCTCCTCGTTTTCTTCTCTTTTTCTTCATAGTAATTTTTAACCTCATTCTTTCTTAACGTGAGCTAAAATTATATATATATATGAGGAGAGTAATAATTCAGAATATATGTCACTTAAGTAATGTTGATGTAGAATTTTTTAAAGGAAATTATATTTTTTAAAAAAGTGACATGAATAATTCGTACATAATTCATAAAAAACAATCCGAAAAAAAGGGGACACAATCTAATCACCACTTACCCTTAAAGGCAGCCTCGGCCTTCATGTTCTTCCTGGTGCAATCGGCGCACTTGGCGAGGCCGACGACGACCGACGCCGCCTCGCCATGGGCGGCGACCGCCATCAGGACGGCTAGGAGAGCTAGCACTCTACCTGCTGCAGCCATTGCCGGTGGATTAATTGTCTCACTAGCTTGTGCTGCCTGAGTGAAGTTGCTAGCTGATCGAGCTAGGTGAGTGAGGAGATGGATGAAGAAGAAGGTGAGGCAATGCATGGGTTTATATAGGCACTTGATCTGCATGTAGTGATGGATGGAATTGAATTGATGATACAGCTCACTTGATCTGCGGGCGGTGAAGGGTACAGAGTACGTAGATCTGTAGATCGATTGAGCTGCCAACTTTCGCGTCGAATTTACTGGGTGTCATCAATGCTGGATCCGTGGATCGTAGTGAACTATATATAGTGAGTAAAATTAAAATTATGAAGCGAATTCTCCAGTTTCTTCTTGTACTAGAACGAAAGCATATGGAATGTAGTTCTTCTCTGCCTTGTTAGCTAGCTTGACCTTAGGGAGATGTACAGTCGATCAGTACTGGTCAGGGTTCACAAATCACATTTTGGTGGGTCCTGGTAGAATTATGGCTAATTATATAAGCCAATCTTTTAAGTTTTTTTAAATGCACATGCTCACCACCATTGATGAGGAAACCCTGTATAGTCCCGGTTTGTAACCCTCTTTACTCTCGGGTTGGAAACCGAGATGTCTTTCTTTAATACCGGTTGAAAAAACCTATTGCGACGTCACGTGGCCGGCTTTGTTATCTTTAGTATCGGTTGGTGTTACCAACTGGGACTAAAGGTTTTTTTTTAGTTTTGATCCTGCTGCTTGCTGCTTTTTTATATGTTATGCATATATATTTATAAATACATATATATGTATAATATATATATATATGTAATATGTATATATATGTAATATATATATTTATACATATATATGTAGTATGCATCTATATGTACAAATACATATTTTACACACATATATATGTACTTAATTAAGTAAATATATATATGTATTACCAAAATATGTACATACATATATTATATTCCTAATTAATTTTTAATATTCTATATCGTATATTACAAAAGTTTTTTTATGATGTGGATCTAGGGTTAGCATCCCATTTCTAGTGGAACTCTCCCACGGGATCAATAATTTGCTCATTGATAAATCCCATCAGTGCTTCTTGAGAAGCCTCTATGAAACCATCATGAGAGAGTTTGTCCATCTTGCAAATAATCTGTCATTTGAAAAAAATAAGAAATAAATATATGATATCAATAAGAAATCGAGACATAATGTATGAATAACTGTTATACATACATCCAGATCCTCGGGACATGTGACTTAGTGAATTAGGAGTTGAATGTAGTCACAGATGTAGTAGCCACACAAGTTCGTCCCCTGCGTCTGTTTTGCACACTAAAGAAAAAACGACGATATATTTAATATATATTTATTTTTTAGAACAAATTAATGATTCAATATAATCTTGGAGTATGTACTCACTAGAAATTTCATCCTCACAGTAAGTTTTTCTTTCCAATGCCCGCGGATCTTCTCACGGAGCCGTGCCCATGCCATACGTACAGTTGCAAGCTAGTGAATAATTATCCGACAACCACATAATAGCAATAACAACTAAGAAGTCATTACTTGTCTAACACTTCAAAAATCTTGCGAAGGTAGACTCTGGTTTATCCATTGAATCATAGACATGGATCCACGAGTGGCCTAGGTCAATGAGAAAAAGGACCTAGTGGAATTTGCAAATTGCTTGAGATGATATATATGAAATTGTATATGTACGAGATGAAAATCGGTACGGAAGGTAGTAAAAACTCACGTTGTGTTGTACGACAAAAGTATCTAGGACTTGTAATGCTGTCGCGGGAGCATATGGAAGATATTCTCCTCTGTTTTCGCCAGATATTGTTCTACATTTGCTTGTTAATTTTGCAGGGGTCCATGAATCCTATTTTCATCCATCCTCGCTTGTTGCTCTCATGGATCACCATTCTACAACGGATAAAAGAATTTTATTCAGCTACATACAAGGAGCTAAGGAATGAAATAAATATAACTAAGCAATACTTACAAAACCCGCGTGGTTATAAGAGAGACGTCGAGGGCGTCCTGCTGGTACAGGTCGAAGATGTCCTCGAAGCGGATCCAGATGAAATCATCATCTCCATTGAAGAATTCATTGTTTTTCATCCGCGCCGTGATAATCTCTCTACCTTTGCTTGAAGCTTTCATGTACCACTTATGGAATCGGTACATCTGTGTAGAGAGATTTTTGAGTTGATCAGGCTTGACAAGTGGTCGTCCGAGTGTAAACTTGTATTTTAGCTCAACCTTCTTGATTTTGGCACCTCCAAACAGTTGGTCCCTCGATAATCTCATATCTACCATAAATTTTCTTAACTCAGCTTCAGCAGGTTGCAGCAAGGGCTCAAGGGATTTTGAAGGTTGTTCCTCGAGCTGCAGGACATCTTTGGCCTTTCCTGTCGCCTTCCTATAGCTCTTCTCGATCGTCCTGCCATAGTCCGAGTATGGATCCGGTTTAGCCGGTGGCGCCAACATCTTCTTAAAGTGTACCTTAAATGCCAGGTCGATTGGAATCGGCTTTTCAGGACTCTTACGCCTGAAATGTGAGTTTACTTCTGCTTGGACGACCTCATACAACTCCTCGGGCATCATGTCGTACGCCATTTTCTTTATTGGTGGCGGGAGCCGGTCAAGTCTTGGCTTCTTATTTCTTTGTGAACTCATTGACCTTGACGACGCGGCTCAAGCTGCGTGCTTAGGAGACGGAGGAGTCGGAGACCGTTTAGGAGTCGGTGCTCGTTGAGGCGACGGAGGAGGTTGGGGAGTGGGATACCGTTTAGGAGTTGGTTCTCATGGAGACGACGGAGGAGGTGGAGGAGATGGTCCACGTGACGGAGACGGAGGAACGAAAGCCACTTCTCGCCCGGGGAACACGATGAAGGGCTTGCTTCATAGTATGATTCCGTGGGAGGTGTCTCCTAGTATCGTCTCCCCATCTCCTTCGGGGATATCTAGCTCGAAATCTTCGAAGCCTCGTTCCACCTGTTCAATTTTGACCTTAGAATACCTAGATGGAACAGGCATGCAATGATGTCCTGTCTCGTTCAACTGGTATGACCATGCCCGACGCCACCTTCACGAGAAGAGAGGTTATTAATTAGTAATCAACCTTGATTGACAAGTTCTTAAAGAGAATATATATCATAAAACCACGAGCATACCTTGATTGACAGGTTCTTGAAGGGAATAGGCACCTCACAAGGTGTCCGCTACGTTATATCATCAACATGGCATGGCAGTATGGCTTCCGCTTCTGGGGCATGTTCAGCTACTTGGCCTGTAGATGAGCAGCTGCTGCGCTGCTGGTGTACTTGGGCTGGAGCTGGTTGGCTAACGTGTTGGCTCCGTAGTTTGGCTACCCGCTCTTCCACCTTTTTTGACACTATATCATCAATCTGTGCAAGTCGGAGCTCCATATCTACTAGCTTCGCATCTGTATCTCGCTTGCTTCTCATGCAACTCCTATAGGTTTGGATGTCCTTTTGGAATCCATATTTCCAGGGAACGACGTCATTTCCTCACGTTCGTCTCGGATGCTCGGGGTTTTGCAGTGAGAGTGTATGCTCATCCTTCTCTCTGTCGGGCTGGAATGAGCCCAAGGCAGAGGCGTCCACTGTGTCGCCCAATCTTCTGGCGGCTTCTCGGATTGCATCGCTGAAGATTACGGAGCCATCGACAGGATTGAGCAATCCATCGTGAGTGTAGAACCAATGCTTTAATCATTATGGCAAGTTTGCTATGGCCGGAACAATATCTCTAGCTAGGAGGTCGGCTTCCATTTGCTCCCATCTCGGCACTGCCTTCTGATAGCCGCCTGACCCTTGCTTGTGATGGTATTGTTTTTAGCGCTTGCGCTTGCTCTACTGTCTTGTATTCCACAAAAGCCTCCTAGTGATGTCGTGGTTTTGGGAATTTGTCAAAGTTTGGGGTCTGTCCCTTTAGGATGTACTTCTTGTGTAATTCTTTCTTGAAGTTCCTGAATAGCTCGACCATCTTTTTAAGCGTCCATTCCTTCACCCTGGCCTGTTCTATCTCAGGGATGGTGAAAGTCTCCAGCATTGTGGATCATAGCATCTCCTTTCCTGTGTCTAGGAGATAGCTTTGCTCATCCTCTCCTGTCCTTGTTCACCGCCAGTTCACTATGCTGATGGGCACGTGTTCCCTCACTACCCATCCGCTGTGTGCCACAAACTTCCTTGTGGCATCGGCTGAGGCACATGGTCGACCGTCCTGTGCCACTTCGGTTATGATATGCCGACCCTCAATTTTCTTGCTGACACCGCGTTGTCCACGTGCCCTCTTCTCTCCAACGATTGGGGTGCCCTCCATGTTCCCCTCCTCGTTGAGGTACTGGTTAGGATCCTTGTTCCCCTCCTCAATAAAGTACTGGCTGCTCCCCTCTGTGATCTAGTCGAAGAGGATCTGTTCGTTCGAGCGATCTGTCATTTGATTGTTTTGCTTGGATGACTGGATTAGGTAATTCTGACAAGGAAAAAATTATTCAGTTAATACATGTATGATGTTCATAAGTCTGATAGATAGTGAGAAAAATTGTTTAGTTATGTGAGAGATAGTGACTCAATACATTGGGTGAAAACAACTCTAAAACAATTTTGGTCTTCAATCCTATGCATAAGAGTGAATACAAAGTTTTGTTTTGATTCCCAATGCATAGGAGTGAAAACTAGATACGTTCGATCGTAACAGTGGTTCTATCGTTATCGTTCTATTGTTTAGGAGTAAAGTTTGTTTTTTCTGTAAGTTTTTACCTTCTTTGAGGAACAAAGAGAAGAAGAAGAAGGAAGAGACAACGATGGCAGTGCGAGAATTAGGGTTAATAATTTGTAATGACCAATATATCACAAATATATCCCAAATATATATAACAAAAATTAGGGTTAATAATTTGTAGTGGCCAATATATCACCAAATATATCTCAATATATATATATATCACAAAAATTAGGGTTAATAATTTGGAGTCTTTATAACAGTCAAGATAACAATCCTTCACATTCATATATTTCCAGTCAAAATAACAATCCTTCACAGTCATTCATATATTTCTAATATGATTCACATTCAAAATAACAAAATTCATATTTTTCATAGTCCTTCATATTCAAAGTAACAAAATTCTTCACAGAGCAATAGATATTCAAATTAACAGAGCAATATGTTTGGCAGGCCGAGAGACAACGAGTGCGCGGCAGCGACGACATGCGGTGGCGACCACGAAGACGACCATGGAGACGACAAGTGCGCGGCGGCGGTGGCGTGTGGTGGCGACGTGCCGCGCGGTGGCAACGGCGGCGGCGAGAAGAAGGAACGGCACAAAGTATATCGATCAACAAAGAAGAATCGTGGCGGTTACCTTGTAATGTGGCGACGATGACGGGAGACGGCGGCGGCGCGACGGCGGGACAGGACGACGGCAGCGCGAGACGACGGCGGTGGCGTGAGAAGACATCGACGACAGCGGTTTAGGGTTCATGCAAGAAGACGTCCAAAAACGGGTAAGTGTTTGGATCTGTTAGTGATATGCCCTAGAGGCAACATGGAGATGTTGGATATCATGGTCAATGTTTATGTATTTATGAATAAAGTGTTATTCAGTTCCATGAAATAGACATCTTGTATTGATCAATAAGTACGTGACTTATTTATGAGACTCTTTATGCATGAATCTATTTCTAAATGATCCCTGATCACATGTCATATTATTGGAACAAATATGACTCTAAGATCGGCATGTTTATTGATTGATGATCATGTCTCATAGATCATGGGTATGGAGATACCAAATCAATAAACACGGACACATGTGTTAGAGAACACATTGTTGGATAGACCCACCATAAGATACTACAGGAATTTATGTGTCATTAGTTGGTCTTAAGTAGTGTTGGTGCAAAGTCCTTAGACCTGAGATCATCATGGATTCCAACATGTGTAGTAGTCTACTTTGGGACTACCAAACACTATTCCGTAACTGGGTAGTTATAAAAGTAGTCTTCGGGTTTGCTATGAAACATGTAGTGGGATGTGAATGATCAAGATGGAATTTGCCCCTCCTTTGGAGAGATATCTCTGGGCCCCTCGCGGTAATGGATTATGGAAATGCATGGCCATGCTAAGTTGATAGAGGAGTCAATCAGCAAACAAATAATCCAATACGGTTCGAGTGAATGGTTAAGCTATTGAAGGGATGGCACACATCTTACCTATAGCTTAATTGGTATCGTGAGACAAAGAGATTTGTGTACACATTACAGGTTCAGAGCCGATATTATATTCTTGTATGCTATGGTGTCAATATGTGCTGCTAGACGCCGCTGTTGACAAATCGGCTGAGTTAGACTCGAGCCGAAACCAAGTATACCAGAACCTACAGGGTCGCACGCTTAAGAGGATAGAATAGAAATTCGAGTTGAACTCGGATACGTCCTATGGGCTTACGACGTATGGGCGGCCAACTCTATGAGATTCGGATGGGATCCGATTCAAAATAGAGTCCTGATCGGCCACTAGTCCCAGTCGGCCAACTCTATATAAAGGGGCGAGGGGTGGAGAGTTGCGGTATTGAATTGCATTGCGCCGAGATCAATCTCCACGGAAACCCTCCCCACTTTCGAGGCAAACCCTAGACTTGCATTGTGTGCTAGCACACGGGTGTTCGGCGTTCTGTCCCCGGACGTGTGGATACCGGTAGAGGCGCTGCTACGCTGCGGTGCTGTTGATCGGCTACGAATCGGCTGCAATCGGAAGGCGACTGTGGTAGATCGGCGACGCAAGCACGGCTGCGGCGGATCGATCGGCTGCGGCATCGGCGAATCGGCTGATTGGTGAATCGGCTGTCCCCGGGAATCGGCTGTTATCGGCCAGCACTGTTCTAGATCGGATAGCCCTGAGTGGCTAATCCGCTGCACTCTACTCCAATCGGTAACGATCTATCGGCCCTTACTTACAAGTGTTCCTGGTTTGCGCGGTAGAAAAGTTTTGTTTTTTTAGTTAGCATAGCTTCCGCGTAACCCTTCAGGATCTTGGTGGAGAAGATGATGCGTGCTAGGATATATATGTACCCCTAGATCTTTGATCCTGGTTGATGCCATTAACTGGGACTAAAGGCCGATTGAAGCCAACAACCTGGACTAAAGGTCCCCCATACCCCTGATAGGTGAGCATCTTTAGTCCCGGTTGAAGCCAACAACCGGGACTAAAGATATTTTTTCGCTATTTTGAAATATTTTTTGTCCCGCTTGGTGTTAATAACCGAGAGTAAACATTAAATAATCCATTAAACCAGACCAAATTAATTTCATTTAATATAGGTTTAAAACAATAATATGTTCTATTAAAAATTATTTTAAATTCTAATAATCATATATAATTAACATATGCCATATTGAAAAGTATTTAAAATTCTAATAGTCATACATAATTAATCATATAAAATTTTAAATTTTGCGAAATTGCGTTCAACAAAACACATAGATTTATTAAGCTTTATTATTATTGCCCGGACATTATCAGGAAGGATAGCCTGAATTATAACAGGAAGCAGTTGTGTCATCAGCACGTGACAGTCATGAGACTTTAAGTTTGTGAACTTCTTCTCCTTCGTGCTTATTATTCCCTTTATATTCGAGAGTATCTAGACGGTACTTGATGCTCTCCAGACATTCAAAAATGTTTTCCTTCTCTATCTTGCTAAGAGTGTATCTGGCTGGACTCAAGTAGTGGCTTCCTTTCTCCTTTGGTTTCGGGTGAAGGCCGTCGCGTTGTACCATATGCTTGAGATCATTACATGCCTCAAGTGTATCTTTTGACTTTTCATATACACCTAGGAAGCCCAGCAGGTTGACGCAAAGATTCTTAGTGAGGTGTATCACGTCGATTACGTGGCGGACGTCCAAGACTTCAAAATAGGGTAACTCCCAAAAATAGAATTCTTCTTTCACATCGCCGCGTGACCGTCTTCACTTGCTATAGGTTTGCTGCCAGGTCCTTTTTCAAATACTACTTTCAAGTCTTTCACCATGACAAACACGGTCTTTCCATTACGATATTTTGGCTTAGTACGGTGATCTGCCTTTAGTTTCGGTTGGTGTTACAAACCGGGACTAAAGATGCCCGTCGGCCTGACAGATTCTGACAAAAATCTAACTGGGACTAAAGATTCTAGAGAGCCGTTGTCTTTTTTAATCGAGACTAAAACATTTTCTAGTCTCGGTTCCTATGTAAAGTTTGGCAGATGGATCAAATACTACTTCTCCAACGTGCACCTTATTTTTTATGATTATCTTCAAAAGACGACCAACATATTTTGTATTAAATATAAACACATGTGTCAAACTGGATAGGCTGGTTTCACTGCATGTAACCTAATGAGTTAAGTTGTATCACTTTAGAATCTTTGAATTTATTTGAATTCAGCAAAAAGTTATTACGAGTAAATTTTGCAAAAATATGTTCAAATCTCCATTTATTTTCTAGATAGTAGCAATTATTTGCTTCCAACTTTCAAATATTTTGGGATTTGGTCCCCCGAAATTGCAAACTGTACCATTGGTGATAATTGATAGCACAAGAATGACAGTGCTCTTAAACACAGCAAAACAAAAACACACCTAAAGACCGTTAGATATAAGACTTGGAAAATAAAATATACTTTCTCTGTCTCAAAATATAAACAATTTTGATTGGATGTGACATATTCTAATATACAATTTACAATGAACCTGAATAAAATGTCTGTCCAAATTTATAATAGTAGGATGTATCACATCTGATCAAAAATTTTGGAACGGAGGGACAAGCCAACAATCTGGCAGTCATGTTTTAAATTAAGCATATAACAAATGAATATCTATCATACATTGCACTGGTCGGATCACAACAATACATACACTAGTCAAATTATTGCACTCATGCTTATTTTTAATTTTTATACTGTGTTGCACTCGCTTACCAAGCTCAGTTTACTCGTACGACCGATGCACTAGAGCACATAAACAAAAAAAAGCTGAAGAAAACATGTTAATCTAAAACATATCGAAGACCGGAAAAATCACCGTTTTCTATAAAGCTAAATAAACGAATTAACCAATTACTCCCTCCTTTTCATATAATAAGAATTGATCTTTTCATTCCTTCTCTAAATAAATTCACTAACATATATATAAATTTGGATACATATATAGAGCTATGCTATGTATAAATCTATTTAAATAAAACCCTAAAAATCTTAAAATGTGAAACCGAAGAAGTAACATCTTGAATCAATGAATAGACCGTGGAATGCTCTTTTGTTGGAATGTGAGGGGTATTAACGCGGCAGAAAAATGGCCAGCCATTTATAATAAAATCGTTGAGAGCAACTGTGAAATTTTTTGCTTCCAAGAAACTAAGAAAGAAAGTTTTGACTCCTCCTTTATCAGGAAGTTCGCTCCAAAAAAAATTGATCAGTTCGTTTTCTCTCCTTCGGTGGAGGCCTCGGGGGGAATTCTGGTGGGCTGGAATGGAAAAGTTTTTTCACGGATCTACTATTGAAGTTTAATCCTTTGTTGTTTCAATCTGCTTCTCCTCCTGTTTTAATTTAAGTACTTGGAACTTAACTGTGGTCTATGGACCTTGTTTGGAACCAGCAAGGAGTAATTTTGTAAACTGGCTATGGAATCTGGATTTAAAGGATGATTATAATTGGCTTCTACTGGGGGATTTTAATTTTTATATATCCCTGGAGGACAGAAACAAAAGGGGATGAAATTTTCAAGACATCCAGATATTTAATAGTGTAATAGATCATCTCGGTCTGGTGGAAATTCCCTTGAAAGGAAGAACTTATACCTGGAGCAACATGCAGTCAAACCTTCTCTTGGAGAGATTAGATTGGTTTTTTACTTCTTCCAAGTGAACTCTTGATTATCCAAATACTCTGACTTACCCCCTAGCCAGAAACACTTCAGACCATGTCTCGTGCAGAATCTTTGAGAATGCCTGAATTTCTCAAGGAACTTTCCTTGACACAGTTAAACAGTCTTGGGACCGAAATAAGACTCCTCATGACAACATAGCCTTAGTGCTATCAGCAAAATTCAAGAGATTGAGATATGATCTGAAAAGTTGGAGCAAAAGGTTCAAAGACATCAAATCTTGCATATGTAATTGTAACAAAGTCATTTTATATAGATACTATTGAAGAATACATGCAACTAGTTAATACAGAATGGAATTTCAGGAGAATCATTAAGGAGCATTTGAACAACCTTCTCAAACAACAAAACGTTTATTGGAAGCAAAGGAATACATTGAATAGAATCAAATATGGAGATGAATGTACGAGATTTTTTTCACTCTAGGGCCACTGTCACTTACAGAGGGAACCTTATAACCCAAATCCAAGATGATTATGGGGTCTCATTATTGAATCATGACGACAAAGAAAATCATCTTTGGTGTTGTTTCAAGAATAGAATGGGCTCTACAGGGGAAGTGTTCATGGAATTTGATCTAATCTCCCTAGTTAACCATGCGAATCAGGTGAACTTTGAGGCTCTTATAGCCCCCTTCTCGGTGAAATAAATTGAAGGAATGTTTAAAAGTATACCCACAGATAAAGCTCCGGGTCCAGACGGGTTCAATGGAAAGTTCATTATAAGCTATTGGAATATAATCAAAGAGGATATTTTTAAACTGTTTTTGGACTTCTATGAAGGCAGAGTCAATTTAACTCCTATAAATGATTCCTTCATAGTGTTGGTATCAAAGTGCAACAATCCAATTACGGCCTTAGATTATAGGCCGATCTCTTTGCTCATTTGTTGTGACAAGATGCTGACTAAAGTGCTAGCTGATCATCTTCAGAGTATCATCCTTGGTTTAATTCATAAAAATCAGTATGGGTTTATAAAGGGGAGATTTATTCAGGACTGTCTATCCTGGGGTTTTGAGTACATTTATCAATACAAGCAGTCTAAGAAAGAGATAGTAATTGTGAAATTAGATTTTGCCAAAGCTTTTAATACAATGGATCACAAAGCCATTATTGAGATGCTAAAGATCTTGGGTTTCCCAGCTAAATGGATTGGCTGGATGGAAGGTATTATATCCTTTGGTCCCGCTTCAGTTCTGTTAAATGGGGTTCTTGGTAAGAAGGTTAAATGCACAAGAGGAGTTCGCCAGGGAGACCCTTTATCTCCCCCGCTCTTTGTTCTTGCAACGGAAATACTCCAACATATTGTCAATGGATTAGAGGACAAATGAGTACTCCAACTGCACATCCCTCAACCCACTAGCGACTTTCCGATTGTGCAATATGCGGATGATACTTTGCTAATAATGCAAGCAGATGCCAAACAGTTGTTCTCTCTCAAATCCATTTTAAACACTTTTGCCACTTCCACCGGGTTGGTTGTTAATTTCAACAAGTCTTTGTTGGTCCCCATAAATGTTCCGGCTGGAAAAATAGAAGTGCTATCTATAACCATAGGCTGCCAAGTTGGATCTCTTCCTTTTACATATTTAGGGTTGCCACTTAGTGCTTCAAAGCCTAGAATAGAGGATTTTGCTCCTCTCTTGGATAAGGTGGAAAGAAAGCTCTCGGCCTGCACTAACTTCCTCTCTTACTCAGGAAGAGTGGAGTACATCAATACTGTGATTACCCCAATGGTTACCTATGCTATGTGTACTTTTAAGCTGCATGAGGGGGTAATTGAAGGTATAGATAGAGTAAGAAGGCAATGTCTATGGAGGAGAAATTCGGAGAAGAATAAAGGGGGAAACCTGGTAGCTTGGCCTCTGGTTCAAAGGCCAAAAAGGAAGGAAGGTCTTGGAATTAAAAACCTCTGTCTACAAAATGATGCTTTACTTATGAAACAAATTCATAAATTCTTTTCTAAAGAAGAGGTTCCTTGGGTTCAACAGATTTGGTTTAACTATTATGGAAATAGGGCCCCCCATACTCATGTTACGGTAGGATCTTTCTGGTGGAAGGATATACTAAATCTTATAGATCTTTATGTTGGTGTTACTATTTACACTTTGGGAGATGGTTCTTCGGTCTTGTTTTGGAAGGATAATTGCGCAGGGCAAATTCTCCTTGAATCCTTCCCGAATCTTGCTGGTTTTGCAAAGAATTTGAATTTATCTATTCAAGAGATTGGGAAAGCTAATACATTGCAAGATCTTTTCAACATCCCAATTTCACAGCAAGTTGCTGTTGAGCTGGAGGAACTGAGGGAAGTTATTCAGGAGTATGAATTATCTGGAGGAAGGGATGAGAGAAGTTTCGGATGGGGATCAACCAGATATATGGCCTCCAAATTATACAAAATGGCTTTCTTGGGTACTGAGGCTTCGGTGGTGTTCGGTTGGGTATAGAAATCCAAAGTCACACCACGTGTCAAATTTTTTGCATGGTTAGTTTTGCTTAACAAGCTCAATACTAAAGGAACTTTTGTAAGATGACACTTTAATGTTCAGCTCAATAGTCTGTGCCCTGTTTGCAATGTTGGTTTAGAAGAGACGGTTTCTCACCTCTTCTTTGATTGCTCCTTCGCCAAGCAATGTTGGAATAAAATTGGGGTTTACTGGAAAGATGTCCATGAAATCGACAGAAAAATTGAAAGAACCAAACATAGATCCAAGCTGTCTTTCTTTATGAAAATAATTCTCATTGCTGCTTGGGAAATCTGGAAAATAAGAAATAGGTGGGTGTTTGATAGCATTCAAATTTCTCTTGACAAGTGGATATCCAACTTTAAGGACGAAGCCAGGCTTCAATCCCATAGAATCAAAGGGAAAAAAAGGAGAGATTATTGCTAGCTGGCTTGATTCGTTGTAATTTTCTCCTCTGGCTGATCTGTAAGTTTTCTGTACCTTTATCCATTTTTATAAAATCTTTTTTTACCATGGGGACCTCTCCATGGTCTTTTCGCCTAAAAAACATTTTAAAGCCAATATAACCCTCTACCAATGCGCCAACCTAAGAACGAAAATAATTTCCTACAGACTAACTTCAAGCGTGTAGCTCTAACTGTAAATGTATATGTGAGTTCTCCTGTTGTTTGTATAAAAGCTCAAATAACTAAATAACTAATTAATGTATTTATAATGCAACATAATTTCTGTGTTCAATATGATAGTCAAATTCTGTTCTCACTTGAAAAAAATGACATCAGTCGTAGCATCAATGTCAGAAATAAACCCGGCATCGGACTTTTGGTAATGATGACCCTCCTCATTAGTACCAGCCCTATTAATACGAACCCAAATTTAAAATTTAGGTTGTCAAAAAACTATCATTTCATCCTTAGAGCAACTCCAAAAGACTACTAAAAAATTTTTTCTCTAAAATAAGGTATTGAGGATATGCTAAAATTTTTTTTCTAAAAAACATAGCAATCCGTAACAAAACGCTGAAAATTACTCCCTTATAATTCAAAACAGGTCACGTCATCAAAATTAGGTCTATCCCACCTCCTAGCGTCTCCTGCCTTGATGGCGCGAGAGCCCTAGCACATGTACCTTCTGCCTGTCGCAGACGCCATCCCTGCACGCCTCCTGCTCCGCGCGCCACCACTTCCTAGCACACATCCTGCCCCGCGCGCCTCCCCAGCTTCGTGCACCTTCCCTTCCCCGCACACCTCCCCTACTTCGATGCGTGGCCACGTGGTGACGGAGAGCGGACGGTGCGGCAGTGACGGTGTCGTACGGGCGTCTGGTGCAGGGGCACGGGCCAGTGCAGGGGCGTGTGCCTGTGAGGGGCCGCGTGGGGGACGGTGCCGAGGTGCTCGGGATGGGGAAAATCACGGGAAGGCACTGCGGGAAGGAGTTTGGCAGAGGATTGGAGAAGGTTTGGCGTCGCCAATATATGCGTGATGGGAGATGTTTTTTTGGTATCGCTAATCTTTTAGGGGAGTTTTAGGGAACTGTTGAAGTTTAATTTTTCTGTTTTTTCTCTAAACAAGGTATCAGGGGTAAGATTAGCAGTCTCTTGGAGTTGTTCCCCATGTATATCAGGTATTCTGTGAACCTGACACTAATATGGACTCATCTTTGTTGGGTGTGGGCTAAACCAGACACTGATCATAATACATACCCAAATTTAAAATTTAGGAAAAAACTTGAAAACTATTTTTACTGATATGGACTCATCTATATTGGATATGGGCTAAACCCTACACTGATAATAAGTACCCAAATTTAAAATTTAAGCTAGAAAAAGCTAAAAATGCTTTTGAATACTCTTACCATCCCCAACCACTAGTACCTATTTTATCAAGTCAAATATAATTCTTATCATGGCAAAAATTCAAACCCGAGACCTTTTCCTCATGTGCACCTATCTTTACCAACTGACCTACACATCAGTCCCGTTAGCAAATAGCCTTTTGAACATTCTTAACGAGATTTTAATCATAGATTGAGTACCTAAAAGAACTCAAATGAAGAAGTTGTCAGCTATAATTTATCTTGTGGTGTGCTACATTTTTCATATATACTTTGTCAATATATATAAGTTTGTATAAAAAAGTTAAGTTCATATATCTCAAATCAAGACTAAGATGGTCAGGGTCCACTAGTGGAGAAAAGAGCTATAGTCCCGGTTCGTAACCCACTGTTGTCCCGGTTCTCGAACCGGTACTACGAAACCGGGACAAAAAACATCTTCTTTAATCTCGGTTAAAATAGCCAGGACCAAAAATGGATCTTTAGTCCCGGTTGATGTTATCAACCGGGACTAAAGATATACAGGCCACTGACATCAAAAATGCTTTTCGTTTTTTTCATTGTTGTTTTGCTGTCGAAATTCACATCCTTTTCATTGTTGTTTTGCTGCCAAAATTCACATCCCCACGGAAATAAGTCAAAATAACATTCTCAAATCGAATTCACATCACAAATCTTAACTCACAAATCAAATTCACATCACAAATCATATATATCACAGATCAAACTACTCACATTCATCACAAATCATATATATCACATAGCAAATTCAAATAACGAACATCACAAAACTCTAAAAAATCACAAATTTTGCCAGATCCGGACGCTAAGAGGGAGAGGCCGCTAGATCTAAGCCTCGTCGGCCGCCGTCGGGCCGTGCGGCTGCACCGCCCGCCCGCCACCCGCCGACGCCGGCCCTAGCCCCGCCGCCACGCGGCCTTCGCCTCGCCGGCCGTCGCCGGGCCGCCGCGCGCCGCACCGCCCTCCCGCCACCCACCGACGTCGGCCCTAGCCCCGCCGCCGCGTGGCCTTCGCCTCGCCGGCCGTCACCCGCCACTGCCACGCCGGCCCCGTCGCGTCGCGCCGCCGCGCGCCGCCCACCGCCCCGCCCGTCACCCGCCGCCGTCGGCCCCGTCGCTGTGCGCTGACGGAGAGGAGGAGGAGGAGGCCGCCCGCCGCCAAACGCCGCGCAGCCATCCCGTCCGCCCCGCCGCGTGCTGCTGCTCCAAAAAACTAAGAGGCGAAAGAGGAGATCGAGAGAAAGGAGAGGATAAGGATGAGAAGGGAGGATGAGAAGAGAAGGAGATAAGATCTGAGGAGATACAGGCGTAATAAAATAAACAGAGCGCGCGCGAATCGAGGCGGAGAGATACAAGCGACTTTTTTTTCTCGCAGATGGTATACAAAACCGGTATTGTTTGATATTTAGTCCCGGTTGATGTTATCAACCGGGACAAAAAATAATGGGGTCTGTAGATTTTTTGAACCGGGACTAAAAATATTTTTTTTGTTCCGGTTGATGTTACCAATCGGGACTAAAGATTCTAGAGAACCAGTGTCTTTTTAAACCATGACTAAAAATGTTTTTATCTCGGTTACTATTAAAACCGAGATAATTGTGAATTTAGTAGATCAATAAAAAATGGTTTCTTCGGATCATAAGAATACCCAATACTGATGTAAGTGGCATCTGTGCCGGGTATTCTAATGACACGACACTGATGACTTTTCCCGTCAGAGGCCAGCCCATGCTGCTCCAATCGGTCCCAGTTATTAATACAACCGACACTGATATCATCTTATCAGCGCCGGGTCTTCCTCTGTGTAGCACGAGAGTGTTTTGTGATGCAAGAAATTAAACCATCATCTTTGCTATGACGACACTGGTATACTATTCTGCAGTAGTGTCTTATGGTGATGTAATTAATCAAGGATTTAAGGGCGTACGGTTTGTGGTATCGATCAGGCTATATTCTATTTTCTACCAAAGTCATTTATCTGTACCTTCATATATATTTATATACTTCAGTTGTAACTACCTCTTGAATGTCTGGTCACCCTTTCTTGCCGTGGTTGATCTTGATGCGTAGACTAAATAAATAAGCAGGCAGACGGACAAGGTACATCCTCAATACTATCAGCACCCATGCATGTACTCCTAGCAAACGGTTTCACTGTTCGTTGATTAAAAACCGATTTTTTGCCTAAAATATTTCTATGTAAGTCCAAAATTTAAAACCTTAAAAACACCACTAAAGAACCAACACCTACAATAAGCATCGGTTTAATTAAAAACCAACACCAATTATATAATATAGTTATAATATAGGTGTCGGTTTTTTAAAAACTTAATAATCCTCGCCCACTCCGTCTCTCCGCCTACACTCGCCAATCTGTCTTCCTCCCCTCTTCGCCTCTCTCCCCCACCGCTGACGGCAGTTGCCTCTCCCTCTCCTCTCTCCCTCCACTTCCCCTCATGGCCCCCACCGCAGCGATGACCACCTTCCCAGCCATGGATCTAGCCGCCCAAAGAGTAGAGCACAGGCGGCTGTCTCTCCTTATCCTCTCCTTCCAGTGGTGGCCCCCTTCCCAGCCATGGATCTGGCAGCTTGGAGAGGTTCGGAAGGGGGCCTCCTCTCCCCTCCACTTGCCACTTTCTAAATTTTTTTAGAAATAATATTATTTTAATGGAAAATCGTAGAAATAGTGGCCACCCTGATATAATTGCCAAAATAGGCCCTGACGAAATTCGGCAGGGTCGAATGGCGCAAGAGTAGCACAGTCGATCACACGATTGCTGTTTGACTGGGCCCTATTAAACTATGGCAGTTCGACAGGCATCGTGTCGAACAGTGGCAGTTCGACAGGCCGCTTGTCGAACATTGAGAGTTCGACAGGCCCTAGAACCAAACATTGGGAGTTCGATAGGCCCTAGAACCCACTGAATTAAGAAACATTTTAATTTTTGGTTTGGGTTAGCAAATTTTATATTAATCCATTTATATTTGATTAATTTGATTCGGTGAAAAATACATCACATTATTTAGTTGAGCACAATGTATTTTATAAGCTGAATGTATACAAATGTAGCTCATCGAACCAAATAGAATAATTGTAGCAGTCGACTCAGTTCATAATATTATGTGAACATAACTAGTAGGTAGAAAAAATAATTGTTCCGAATACATCATGCATATAATATGTCAAGGACGATTTTCCTTCGAACACTTGCTCGCCATCGTCAAGAGGTGTCTGAAGGAGTATATTTTGAGTGGATGTTCTCACTCAGCAACCGTGGGTTGAATCCTCTGAACAATGGTCGCCTCATACGAAAACCCCCGGGAGTACCTACACTCGATCAAATGGGTACATCACATAACCTAATACGAAAACTGACCAGGAAGCTTAGAATGTAAGAATCGAATATAAAAACTCTCATGTATACTTGTGAAGACTATCAAACAAAGGGTGGCCAACTCTAGGAGGGAAGTCCTTGTACATGTCGAATTGTTTAAGTGCCCTTTGGACGTTGAACGGCTTGACATGCACATCTAGCACGAGGTGACACCTAGTCATCTAGAGTTGCACATCTCGCGTGCATAGCTGCGCGAGACCATGCGGTGCACGCTCAATGACATTGTGCTGGATGTACGGGGTCCACCGAACACGGTAAGGCGTAAGTTGGTCGAAGTCTGCTACAAACTGTGTGTACACATAGCCACGTCGTGCCACTAACCTACTTTGGCTGCAATAGCAACAAATTTGTGATTAGTTAGTACACAAATAGATAGTACTATGACTAATGAATTACAAATAATTTACCTCATGGTGTGTCCATAAGGATCCCATAGTGGGATTGTCGTCATTGTCTTCAACACCAAACTTGTACATTTCTTCCACATCGTAGTTTGCGTACGACTCCAGCTATGGCCTCCCAATGTCAAAACGCTCGTGTGCCCGTAACATTAGAAGCAAAGGGCATCCTGTAAGAGCTGTTCTTACTATTCCTCGTGCAAGCATCACAAAGACCAACGTTTGTTGACGAAAAATTTGTGCCCGGCCGATGGTGCCAAGTCTGTGTTGACACGAACTATGTCGATACGCACAACAACCTAGGAGATCTGCTTAGCTCCAGTATAGGTCATGAAATATTGATGGGATGCGAAGTGCCAGTCAGTTTGATCCTGCAACTCATAAGATGTAAGGTTGATCAGCCAACAGGTTAATGTTGATAAAATGAAGCCTACGTCCTGTTGAGAGATCCAAAAGATATGTGTCAATTGATAGCCGATAGCCTGATGTAGAATTAGCCGATAGCGTGATAGCTGATATCTGATGCCAGCCGATAGCCGATGTAGCGACACTAGCCGATGTCGATAGGGTTTTGAGTGATCGGCTATATGTCCGATGTAGATTCTGACACTTAGATAAATAATGATATAAAGGCAACCAACTGACGATAATGTAATGAAACAATGATTAATCAGCTAGTAATTCGATGTCATTAAATCCAAATGATTAAATAATCAATGAAACCTTTGTTGCAATCGACTAAAACCACCTTGTATGTAATCCTTGTAAACTGATGCAACGTCCAGATAACTCATCGGCTGAAATCCCGATGAAACAATGATTGATGCCTACTGACTTAAATAAATCTAACTTACAACCACAACCTCACAGGTCAGACCTAACCGATGCGGCATAAGGTTGATAATTGCTTGATAGATTCAAACAAGCCGTTATAACACCGATCAAAGTGGTCGTGTATTAAATTTAACCAAAATAATAAAACCATCAAAGGAAAATTTAACACATCAGATAAGATTAGCTAACCCTTCGATGAAACATTAGCATAAACCTATCGGCTTAACAAGACTTAGATTATCAATAACAATCTAGTACGTCGGACCTAACCGATGCAGCACGAAATTGTATATGATAATCTAATACTCAATGAGGTGATAAATCTGTCTAATGGTGATGGATATAACAAATCTATCTAAAGCGACATTATGTTTAAAGAAACATCAACTTGGTCACAATATTGAACAAAACCGAGAAAGTCCTAACTAAGCCGTTGTGACTATAAACAGTAATGGAACTAAAGATAAAGATAATATATCAGATAGGCAACACTTGCATCGGCCCGATTAGAATATCAAACTCAACCAAGAAAGTCCTAGCCACGCCAGCACAAGCGAAGAAGACAGAACTTACTTCCTGCCAAAGGTTGAACTCAATCGATGCAACCCATGCTTGAAACAAGAACTCGTCGAAATAAAACCTAAAAGACTAGGGTGGGGATGCGCTAAAAGTAGATGTATTGATCTATGTAGATTTATTAAAAATACCACGAGTATACATATTTATATGCATAGGTCGATATGAGTCCTAATTGGATACGACACAAACTTTCCTAAAGATAAAGAAAAAACATGAAGTTCTCACTGGACACTAAACACACTTTCCTAAAGATAAAAACAAAAATTACTTAACCATGCCTAACTAATAGATAAATTAAGCTGCCATGTCGTGGTCTTCACGTTTTCTTCTTGAACTTGGTCTCTTCTGGATAAATTTCTATCGGACGGTTGATCTCTTCCCTTAACCAAATTCGTCAAGGAATCTTACTAAATTTTGGTGTTAACGGTATGTCACAACAAGTACCGCAGATCCCCAACTATATTGTGGAATCTCCTCAATAGGTAACTCGACGATCTGCTTCGCAAAGTGGATGAAGTGCTTGTCCACGGAGTCAATGTGACTCCTCATGAACATCACCCATCCGAACAACCCATCAAAACTCTCCAAAAGATTGTTCGCCTATCTAGCATGAACCATTGTCGGGCCAACAGCTAGTCCAGCTATCGGCAAACCCAACAACAGAGACACATCCTGTAGAGTGGGACACCATCTCTCCAATTTTTAGGTGGAAAGTGGGTGTCTCGGGCCTCCATCTATCCACCAAAGCACTCAGAAGGGCCACATCAATGTTGAAATGTGGTGACCTTCCACGGGAAGGCTCACCCAATCGTGCAAAGGTCAACAACCCAGTGGCTCTCAACCTACAACATGTCAAATTGAAAAACATTAGTAAATCCAAGTGTTAAACGACAATAATAATAACATTGTATTTTCATGTACCTTGGAACCCATCGCGGATCGATACGACAATATTGTTAGTGATATGCCCTAGAGGCAACATGAAGATGTTAGATATCATGGTCAATGTTTATGTATCAATGAATAAAGTGGTATTTAGTTCCATGAAATAGACAACTTATATTGATCAATAAGTATGTGACTTATTTATGAGACTCTTTATATATGAATCTATTTCTAAATGATCCCTGATCATATATGATATCAATGGAATAAATATGATTCTAATATCAGCATGTTTATTGATTGATGATCATGTCTCATAGATCATGGTATGGAGATATCAAATCAATAAGCGTGAACATGTGTTAGAGAACACATTGTTGGATAGACCCACCTTGAGACACTACAGGGAATTAATGTGCCATTAGTTGGTCTCAAGTAGTGTTGGTGTAAAGTCCTTTGACCTGAGATCATCATGGATTTCAACATGTGTAATGGCTCACTTAGGGACTACCAAACGCTATTCCTTACCTGGATAGTTATAAAAGTAGTTTTTGGGTTTGCCATGACACATGTAGTGGGATGTGAATGATCAAGATGGAATTTGCCCCTCCTCTGGGAGAGATATCTCTGGGCCCCTCGAAGTAATGGATTATGGAAGTGCATGGCCTTGCTGAGTTGATTAAGGAGTCAATCAACAGATAGATAAACCAATACGAGATTGAGTGAATGATTAAGCTTTTGATAGGATGACACGAGTCTTGCCTATAGCTTAATTGATGTCGTGAGGCAAAGGGATTTGTGCACACCTTACAGGTTCAGCCGATATGATCCTCTTGTATACTTTGGTGTCAATACGTTCTGCTAGGGGCTGCTGTTGACGGGTCGGCCGAGTTGGACTCGGGTCGGAACCAAGTATACCTCAGCCTACAGGGTCGCACACTTAACGGGAAAGAACAGGCATTCAAGTTTGACTCGGATACGGCTCAATTGGATAGAGATCCAACTGGACAAGGAGTCCCAATGGGCCTTTAGGCCCAGTCGACAACCCTATATAAAGAGGCGAGGGGTGGAGGGTTCAAGAGTGCAACATACAGCCGAACAGATCTCCTCCATGGAAACCCTTCCACGTCCGAGCCAAAATCCTTGTCGTGCATTGCGTGCTAGCACACGGGTGTTCGGAGTTCTCTCCCTGGATGTGTGGATACTGGTAGAGACATCGCTACATTGCAGCGTTCTTCGGCGACATTGAATCTCGTATAGATCCAATTAGCCGGATTCAATTCGGCGACTTGGGTCGGGGTCGGAAGGTCGGAGGGCCAGGCGAACTGGCACGGCACTGTCGGCATCAACAACCAAACACTAAGTCGTCAGCACCGGCGAACCCTAACGCCACCAGGCAATCGGCAGGCGCGCATGGAGTTCGGCGGGGTCGGGCGAGACGAACCGGGAATTGCCATCGGGGTCGGGCGAGACGCGCCGGGGTCAGCGGGTTGGGCGATTCAGTCCTGGGGTCAGCAGGAACGTTCCCGGGGTCGGCTGGAAGGTTTTTGGGGTCGGCAAGACTTCTCCGAGGTCGGCAAGCATCATATTGACTGTTTTCGCTATAGTACACATCAATAGGTAACGATCCTGGATTGCGTGGTAGAAAAATTTTGATTTATGCTATAGTAGCCTCCGCGTTCTCCTTCAAATATTGATCTGGTCCTCGCATTTTCAACACATTGCAGAAAGTCTCTCGACTGAGTCATCGTGATTGATGGTGCTGATCGATCACCTGGTCGATTAATTTTAGTCCATTTAGGATCATACCTACAACTAGAAAGTTGTTTTAGTATTATCAAGAAAGCAACAGAAACATTACATAACATACCAAAATAACCTTGTAAAATCACTTAATATTCCGTACATGATAAATTGAAATATTAAAAGTGCAGTAGAGACAAGTCCAGTAGAGATAAATTAAAATATTACAAGTCCAGTAGAGATAAATTAAAATATTACAAGTCCAGTAGAGATAAATTAAAATATTACAAATCCAGTTGAGATAGATTCAAATATTATAAGTCCAGCAGAGATAAATTCAAATGTTACTAGTCCAGTCGAGATAAATTCAAATGCAAAACTAATAACATTACATCAATTTAGCATTTCAACTAGAATGGTGCAGGATTCTTCTTGTTCTTTGACTTCCGCATTGGAACATGACGAACACCACCACTCTCGACGTCCTTGGCTACATTGTAAATGTTGTGGGCACGGTCTCCACTGCATAGAATGCATGCTTTTTCCCGACAATAACAACCGTTTGCTTCAGCTTTATCCATGTGGTTGTTGATTCTACGCGTCTTGCGACGACCCTTAGTATCAACTAGTAAATTTGAGTTAGGCACCTACTTGGGTTGACCTGGAGGCGGCTGAGTGAAATTGCAAACGACACGCCAACCATACAATTCGCCATTCCAAGTTGCCTCATGTGCTTTCTTAGTAAAGTAGAGAGAAATGAAGATGTTTGCATCCACTCCTCCTTTTGCTGAAGCGGTAAGGACATGAGAACATGGCAAGTGTCGCAGAAAAGGCTTGTTGCAATTGCATGTACAAGCATGATACTCTAGCCACAACGTGCACTCCAATGTGATGTTTGTAGTTCCTATTCGAGCTCCACTCTTGTTACGGAGTCATATCTCAAATAACAACTCCTTATTTCTAGCAGGCCATGCTCTATGCATTCTACCCTCCTTGCTTTTGTCCTCCATGCACGCTCTAATAGCTGGGTTGTACCACACATTAGGGTTTCTTAGGTTAAGACTAGCCATGGCGTACCTTTTACATAGATGCTTTTGTGTACCTCAGGTGATACCCTAAAGGACAACAACAAGTGGTAGAGGACGTGTATTTTTCATCACCCAATGGTACACCTCAGCAATATTTGTTGTCATCACACCATTCCATGAACCATCCGTATCATACAAGAATGACCATTTCTCTCATGGCTCATGTTCTATCCACTCCGTAAAGCACTTCGCAGCCCTCCCGTGCTTCTTACACCTAGTGATACTTGATGATTCATTTGGAATGGGTTCCAAGCCCTCGGGCTCCTCTTGTCGAGCAACAACAGGCTTTTTCTGAACCTTTTCCATGTGATTAGTGGTGAGCCGGTCCAGTTGTTCCCATATAGCATCAAACTTTCTTTGCTGATTCTGCTTGCACAACTTCTTAAATAGATCAATCAACCTCTTACTCTTGAATTGTGTGTAAAAATATGCACTGAGATGTCGCATACACCATCTGCTATGCAAATCTGGCCATGGCATCTCCTCTGTGATATCTTCCTTTAGCTTATGTACTGCTAATAGCAAACCGACATGTTGGTCATGTAGAATGCACACATTTGGCTTGTTTTGCACTACACACCTTTTAATGTGCCGCAAGAACCATAGCCAACTTGATGTGTTCTTGCTTTCAACAAAAGCAAAAGCAACAGGGAGCATATGGCTATCCATATCGATTCTAATCATAGTTAAAATAGTTCCTCTATACTTGCCTATCATGAACGTCCCATCCGCACATAGTAACGGTATGCAATTTTTGAAAGCCTCTATCATACACCCAAATGATCAGAAAGCACGACGAAGTACATTTTCAGCGTTTTCATTCGTCTCATCAAGAATTGCAATGTAAGTGCCAAGGTTTCTTGCCTGCATCACCTCTAATAGTGGGGGAAGGTTGTGGTACTAATCCTCATAACTTCCAAACCTCATCTCCAAAGCTTTCTATTTTGCCCTCCAAGCCTTGTCGTACGATATCTCATAGCTATACTCTTTCTTGACATCATCCATTATTGTGAACGATGACAAAGAGGTTTTATTAACAACCTTTGAATACACCATTTGTGTCACGAATGCAGTCGTCGTGTTCCTGTGTACCAAACAAGTATTGTCCAACAAACAGGTATATTGCTCAACCCTTGAAGCTACTCATAAGTTTTCATGTTGTGGCTTGTAAGCATGCACTCTCCAAGCACATCCAGGCCTTGTGCACTTCATATCATACGTCGTCCTATATGAAATCTTCACCCTAAACTCCCGCCTCTCTAGAAAAGCCCACCTCTTCACCGCATCTTGCAGGTTCCTTTGTCATGAAACATCTTCCCAACTTGCATTTGCTTACAATCGTACTACCATTGTGTATCTTAACCATCGTTAACCCTCAGACGACTCATCGATATGGTCGTCCAATCATTAGGCATGTTGGTTTCCATGTCCCACTGTGTTGTATCTTGGCCTTCCACCACAAGCGCAATGTATTCCTCGTTTTCTAGTTCCATCTCTTCCACTGGCGCCTTATTCTCCTTGGCTGCATCAACAGCCAAAGGTGTGTTTGGCTCATCGTCATCCGAATCATTAGCCGAACAATTACTACCAGGCACAATGACCTCTACCCGTGCAATAACCTCTTCTGGTGCTTCTCCTTGACCACTCCTGCAAACATTATCCTCTTGCACGGTGTGCATAGGAGTTTGTTCCACCTCCATGAGACTTGTCTCGCCGGTTCCAAAAATATTTATATTCTTCCGCACAAGTATTGCCAGACTATACCCTTTCTCCCTTACTCTAGCCACAAACTTTCTCCAACTCATGGTAGATGCAAGCTCTACTACTCTCCATTGCCATCGATATTCACTCCTTACTGGCCACACAACTTTTATGATAATTTTTTTCAAACACTTATATACCCCGAAAATATTATACAACCACCCTAACATGTTGTTCATAACCAACAGCCCCGATGCATTTAGGCCAGTGTCAACGAAGGTATATACGGTCAAATTCACCCCATCATCACAAATATGTATATAAGCATTGCCATAATACACACGAACAACCATATCATCTGACATCCTGAGAAAATATTGTCAGTGTTAACGATAATGCATATCTCCTATACTTGGGTTTGTGTTATATGGAAGTACCATATACCCAATAATATATGGGAAGGTATCCTTTGATTAAGAAAATATGACAAATCTAGAAGGAAATTGTCTTCTCGGGATAGAATGTGTCAGAGTCCTATTCGGGGAAGACAAGGTCTCCTTAGCCCGTATCATGTTCTAGTTCTTCAAGTTCTACTTGGAGGAGAAGGTGATTATCGCTATAAATATAAGGCCCCCTCGTGGAGGGAGGGGCATCGAGTTACAAGCTATAGTCAAAGCCATATCAAGATACAATCTGGAGGAAGCCAAAGCCCTAGTGAACGAATAGATCTCGTCAGACTATTTTTGACATATCCTAGTTGACGGATTAGACTAGCCATCTTATTTCTTCATTGTAGCCCGTGTACTATGTTACCCAATCACTTCACCTATGGTTACATTTTTACTCTAACGCAAAATAACTAAATTCGTCACTACTTAAAAATAACTTCATGTCGATTTCTATAATACTCCACGTTACTTCTACTTAGTGGTCACTACTTTCAAATAACTTCATGTTAATTTCTACTAATACTCTATGTTTATTCCTACTTAGTCCTCACTACTTGAAAATTAACACATTGCTACTCACCTCAAAAAATATGTACTAACCTAGTACTAACTTCCACATACTACTAATTTAATATTTGTACTAACATTCAACAATGATTAACAAATCATTAGCATCATACTAGCGGATTATAAATTTATACCTCCACTGTCGCTGCTCTCTACTGCACATTCACGGACGTCGCCTCCCTTCCCAGCCATGTAGGTCTCCTCTCTGGCCATGCAGCTCTCTCCCACGGTGATTGCAGCCCAGTGACACTCAGTGGTCCTCGCTCCAACCCCTCCAAAAATGACCCCTATCGAAGGGTGGGGAGGGGGATTTGGAGTGGTCAGTCGAATGCCCATTGTTCAACATGGGCGGTCGCTGGGGCCAATTGAACTGTTGCAGTTCAACAGGACCTACGTCCTGTCAGATGTGGGCCCAATCGAACTCCCACAGTTTGACAGGCCCGACAAATTCCCGCAATTCGATAGGCCCAGTCAAACCCGTTTGATTGCTTGCACCTGTCGAACTCTTGTCGTTCGATAGGATCCTGTCGAATTTTGTAGTTTGACAGGGCCTATTTGCGGCCCCTTTTGTGTGATTTTCCATTAAAATAATAGTATTTCTAAAAAAATCCCCCTTCCCAGTGATGGCCACGGTCGTGGAAGAAACATTAGCTTGCGCTGCTGCGGCTGCTTGACCTTTTGGCAATTGCACTGCATCTGTACTTGCAGATTGCTTGATTTTTTTCTGATTTGGTTGAAGAAACATTAGCTTGCCCTGCTGCTGCTTGCTTGACCTTTTTGGCAATGGCACTGCATCTGTACCCGCAGATTGCTTGATTTTTGGTTTGATTTGGTTGATTTCATTTGCATCATCCTCAGCTTGCTTGTTTGCTTGGAGGCATAGATCTCCGCAATGCTGAACGATGACGACATGGGGATCCCGGCCACCACGGCATGAACACAATGCATTTTGTTTGAGATTCAGTTTGATGACTCCGTGATATGTATATGACTTTGATTATGTACTTTGTTGGATTTGTGATCATTTTGTGATTCCGACATTTGGCTTGAATCATCGGCTCGATACTGTTGCAATATAAAGTGAATTGTCCATCTTTCTCCATTAACTTAGGCTTTTGGGTTGAACTGGTCGATGGATGCAACTCATTATAGTATTCAGAGCCAGAGGTCTCGAGTTTGAATCCTGGCTAGCACACAATTAAATAAAAAATTGCAGCCCACTGCTATTCCACACTAGAGTCTTAACGGGGCCTCGCGTGAGGGCGAGTCTTGAAATATAAAGTGAATTATCCACCTTTCCCCATCAGCTTAGGCTTTTGGATTGAACTGGTCGGTGCATGCAACTCCATGGATATGTCTCGAGCTAGCTCGTTGATTTTTTTGTGCTTCAGGGACATAGGTGCTGGTTCTTAACCTGGCACCAATGAACCCCAGTTATAGCTGTCTTCTAATTGGTGCCGGCACAAAATTTGACACTAATAGGCCTTTTTAAATCAGCACTCATGGGCTTTCTGTAGTAGTGTTTTGAAGTTTTTTCATGTAATCCAAGCGTGTCTATCGAAGGAAGATGAGTTCTAGCCAATGCAATAATCGATCCCTCAAAAGAATGATGTGTATTTTTGTTTCTCAAATGTAATATATCTTCTTACAAAATTTGATACTCTCTCCTTTCATTTATAATAGGTTATGAAGTCGCGCGTTCACGTGACCTTAACCATCCTGTTACATGTTTTATGTACAAAGATATCTACAGAAAAGAGCATTCAAAAGTAGACATTTCCGATGACATACGTTCAAATTGGAAATGATTTCATTTAGCTTTACAGGAGCACAAACAAAGCCTAATTATGATAGTTTTTCTGCCACCCTGTGCGATAGGTTAACGGCAAGTCAAATTCCATATAGACAATGCCTTTCATTCAAATACATATGCAATTTTTAAGCAAAGACAAACCATCTCTTATGATAGTCTCCAGTAACCAAATAAGACTGACTGGCTCATCTGCTTTCCTTTGCTTAATTTAGAGCAGTTTCTCCAATCCTTCTTTTAGACGTCATGCAGGCAAAAATATTAATCAGTAATTTGGCTGCTGCTCTTCTTGATGTCTTTAAACCCTATTTAGTTTAGCTTTTTAAAAATCAGAAGCTCGCTTTTGGCTTTTGAAAAGCTGAAACTCCAGAAGTCAGAAGCCATAAGCTATAGACTATTTGGGAGCTAGCTTTTGAATTGGCTTATTTCGAACTGAACCGTTTTTGTGTAACGATGATAGACAGATAATTACTTTTAGCTTTTCCCTTAGAAGCCAGAAAAGCTGTCCAAAGTGGCTTCTGGCTTCTGGGTTTTTTTAGTTTAATTATGGCTTTTGGCATTTCAAAAGCCAGATTGAAAAGCCAGCTGTTTGGTTCAACTTCTGGCTTCTTAGGCTAAAAAGCCACCAAAAAGCTAAACCAAACATGCCTTAAGTTCATTGAAAGAAAGAAAAAAAGTAAATTCAGTTGAAACACTTTTTAGCAAGGAGCAACACGACTGAAATATGTTCTACCTTATCATCACTAACTAGGCCGCATTCGTTTCTAGTGGATGGGAACTAATCTTCCACGCACGTAAAACGGAACAACTCAATAGCGTATGATTAATTAAATATTAATTTATTTGTTTAAAATAATGGTTTAATATGATTTTTAAACAACTTTCGTATAGAAAATTTTTGTAAAAACATACCGTTTAGTAGTTTGAAAAGCGTGCACGTGCGTGAGGGGCAGATCCAGGAAAAATAGTCACCGGTGTCACTCTCGAAATCTAACACTAACTGATTGACGATTGAACAGGGCTATAGGATAGTGGATTTGTAATGGATTAATACCATGCATAATACACTAAACAAGTTAGTTTTTTTAAAAAATACAGTAAACAAGTTAACAATATATGCCAAATAAATATAAAATGTTAACAATAGTTACCTATTATACTTCCACCCTACGGGTAGTCCCCATGTTTTGAAAGAGAGCTATCACATCGTCATTTGGAATTGTAGCCAGTAAAGCTTTCTCCACGAAACATAAGATAGCATCATTCATAAATTAATCACTAATACAATTCCGTAGTGCTGTCTTCACAATCTTCATTGACGACAAACATCTCCCCATTGATACAGTAGCAATAGAAAGAACTAACACTAGCATGAGGAGCCGATAGACCAAAGGAAAGGCAAGATGTTTTTTTTATCGACCATCAACTTAGCCAGTTGTGAAATAGTGTCTAATTTCCCAAATCTTTCATCTGTTCAAACATTGTCAATGTAAATCTGAAGCTCATGACCAAGATCCTTCAATTGCCTTGCATCAAAATCATCTGGATAAGACTTTTCTAGCTTTATTAAATGGTCATGCTTAAAGGAATCAAAGGAATCCGTTGGACTGAATGCAGCCATATGAGTAAGCAAGCTATAATTGATCTCATTGAAACGATCATTGAACTCTGTGAGCTGCAAGTCAATAATAGGATTCAAGCAATCATATCTATAATGTTGATAATTAGTGCGATTAGTTTTTCTCCTTGGCTTATGCCAATCTACATACTCTTCTTCCATGTCCAATTTAGGGAGACCGTGCTCTTAACAAAACGAGTATGATCTCGCCAAGAGAGATTCCCAACCATCATCCTGAACTTGTTGAAATCTCTGTTTGGTTAATTTCACCTCTAACATGGCCTCCAAAATACCTTGTCTTTCCTTTGCAAAGACAGTGCCAGAGCATTTGCATGCCCCAAGATAAGCAACATCAAGTGCAAATGAAACACAAAGTCAAAATCCTTGAGATAATCCAAAAGACCACGTGCTTGACGTTTTTTCCCATCATTTGGACCATCTTTCTCAATATATTGAAGTACATCAATAATGTCAGGGAACAGATTATTTACACTCTTAAGAGTTTTATAGTGAGAACATCAATGAGTGTCCCCGGCTCTTTGAAGAGGCTGCTCTTGATTTAGTCCAGTTCACTGCTAAGTTGCCCATTGCTTATTGCTTTCGTTACTCTCACTTGTGGACTTTCTTGTATCATATCTTTTCATTTGCAAGAAGCTCCAGCAACATTAAGCAATAGAGATACCATGTCAAAAAAATTGCTAATATCATCATTCTTCTTAGCTACTTGCACAATGACTAATTGTAGTTGATGAGCAAAGCAATGGACATAGTATGCTGAGCTATTTTCTCTCAAGATCAAAGCTCTCAAACCGTTGAACTCACCTCTCATGTTACTAGCTCCATCATAGCCTTGGCCCCTAACTTGTTTTAAGCTCAACCCATACTTCTTAAACAGATAATCAATGTTAGACTTCAAACATATAGCTGATGTCTCCTTCACATGAACAATGCCAATAAGTCTTTCTTTTATTGCTCCTAATTTGTCAACATATCATAGTACCACGGCCATTTGTTCCTTATCGGAAACATCAGCGGACTCATCAACCAACAAACAAAATACATCACCACCAATTTCTTCAATAATTGATTTCACAATGATCTGCAGTGGACAAATAAAAAATGTTAGGAAAATGATATGGTGAGAGTTGACATCATATGTATAACAACAATATTATTATAATGGGTACTTTTATTACCCGAGCAAAACAATTTGCAATATCCTTTTGAATGGCCGGAGCCACCATTTTGTTATTTCTAGAAGCATTTCCTAGAACAATCTTCTTTACTGCTTCATTTTGCTCTGCCAAAACCTTTACCAACTCTAGAAAATTTCCTCTGTTGGTAGATTCTTCTGATTCATCATGGCCTCGAAAAGGTAAGCCCTGATGCAGCAAGTATCGAATGGCAGTAATGGAATTATTCAAACGAATTTTGTGCTTCTCTTTGTCTGCATCACTTTGTTTCTTAAAACCGACACCAATTGATTGGTCTTCATTCAGCAGATTGTTGCATCTTTTCACAGTTATGTTATGAAAACTATTACAGCCACCTACATGGTCTTTAAGCCTATTCGATCTGTTCCAAGCTGACCAACCATCTACTGTGAATGCATCATTCCCTCCTTGGCCTTCAATACTATCTCTGAACAAGTAGCAATATAAACAAAAACATTTGTCCACCTTGTCACTGTACTCTAGCCAGTTATACATAGTGAACCATTCAGAACTAAATTGGCGTGGAGTGCCTGCTATGATCTTTTGTGGATATTTAGAACCAGGTGGTAGCCTGTAAGGACCTCTAAGCAAATACTTGCGCCTAGTCTCATCTTGTAGCTTCGGACTAATATACTGTGATATTCTCTTCCGTTCAGATGGATCATAAGGAAGCTCATCCAAATTTACATCTTTTCGTGACAGCAACAATGGACGAGTGGAATGATAACATTTGGTGCATCATTATCTCTTCTTGCATTCCTTATAGAACAAGAACCATCCACATCACTGACTGGTGGTACTTTTATTTTATAAAATTGTTCCATTGTATTTTTTTCCTATCAAGTGAAAGAAAATTGTTAAGAAAATAAAATAGATTAACTGTATTCGTGTTTGATTACATGCTAGCGCCCGCACGTGGCTAGGGTTTGGCTCGAGAGGGGAGTGACGGCTAGGGTTTCTCGCAGTCCACCAGCCTCATCAACCGAAGAGCATATAGGATCCATACCTGGCCCTCCGAGGCCCATAGGAGTCCTACTCGGATCCTTATCCGAATTGAGCACATATTGGATCTCCATCCAATCCCCTTATTTCAGTCCGTTAAGTGTGCGACCCTGTAGGTTCATGTACGCTCGGCAGCAATCCGAAAACTTCTTTTTTGGTCCATGTGTCAACAACGGCCCCTAGCAGAACATATTGACCCACTGGACATACATAAAGATCATATCGACTGAACCTCTAGTGTATACTTGTATGAACCCCTTTGCCTCACGATATTAATTAAGCTCAAGGCTAGATATGTGCCATCCTTTAATAGCTCAATCATTCACTTCTTGTAATATATTACTTAACCTGTGATTGACTCCTCAATCAATAGATTACTTAACCTGTGATTGACTCCTCAATCACTTTTGGCATGATTATGCACTTCCATAATCTAAACATTGAGGGACCCAGATATATCTCTCGAAAGGAGAGGAAAAATCTCATTTTGATTATTCATGTCTCACTACATGTTTAATAACATGTCAAAGACCAAATATATAACTACAGTGTTTGGCAGCCTCTAAGCAAGCTATTACACATGCTGGGAACCATTATAATCTCAGATAAACAACACTAAATCAGACCACTGATGTCACATCACATATAGATATTGCAGTGTATCATATTGGGTCTATCCAACAACATGTATTAATTTAGTATCTTCATACCATGATCCATAAAACATGATCATCAATCAATATATGTACTGATCATTGAACCATACTTGTTACCTATATGATATTTGATCATGAATCTTTTAAAAATAGTAACATACAACATAAATAGTCTCACGAACGAATCACATATTTGTTAACCAATAATGAGTTATCTATTTTAAGAAACAACGTATGATAAATATGTAAACATAATATATGATATAATTATTTATATGATTGTCTCTAGGACATATCTATATATTACCAACATATATGAGGTCGATTGCAGAAAATAGAATCTAATTCTGACATGACATCACAGATTCTAATCTGTAATTAATATTTGCTTGGAGAGCACTTGTAGTAATCTGCTACATAGGAATAACTGTCATACATTGTATCAATACTTACAAATGTCGATGACTCGATGTTCAGATTGTTCAGTTGCACTAACTCATCAGGAATAATTGTTCTTCCTTCAGAAGAGCTTTTATAATCTTCACAGAGCATTAGTATTTTGTGAGTTGAGTAATATATGTACCATGTAAGGGAAGGAAATATAATGCCCATAATTAGTTTTTTTTTCATGTTTGAACCAGCAGATTATATCATCATATTATATTAATCACCTTTTATCTGTGTGCACCACTGAATCGTGGTTTGCAATGTGACGATCAGTGGATGGATGATTGAATGCATGCTAGAAACACACCTGTTGTCTGCTCATTCTGGAATATGGAGGATTCAGTGATTCGGAACACCAGTGATCTTTTATAGTTTCAGTAATCTCCTTACCATTCGTTCTGGGGAAGCGAACGGTAGGGGAAGGGGAGGCGGCACGTCTTTGCAGCCCCTTTCTCATCGACGTCCGTCCTTGATTTATGTTGGTACCTGGCGGTGGCTGGGGAGGGGGACGCACCCGAGCACCGCCATGCTGTCACTGGTCACGGGAGGCATGGAGGGAGGCATACCGAGGCAACGCGGATGGTGACAGATTAAGAAATTTGGGTTAAAGTGAAGTGTTATAGATGAATTGCAATATTTGAATAGAACATCTTAAAACTTCATATTGCTGATTTGATGTACTTTAACTCTGAAACCAGTCATCTAAACCATTATGATTTTTGGGCTTGATCAGTATTGTGGATTTATGATACGCATATGACATCCAATTCTCATCTATGCAAATCACATATCATGTTCGTGTTTATTTTGCGGGGTCCATGAATCCAATGTTGAAACAACCCTGCTTACGGTACTGGTGAATCTTCAATCTACAACGGATAAAAGGAATTTTCATCGTTACATACAAGGAGCTAAGGAATGAAATAGATTAACTAAACGATAATTACAAAACCCAGCAACTGAGAAGAGAGACGTCGAGGGCGTCTAGCTGGTATAATTCAAATACATCCTTGAAGGGGATCCACATTATATCATCACCTTGGAGGATTTTTATCCGCACTCTGAACATCTCTCTACCTTTGGCTGAATTTTCCATGTACCATTGATGGAATTGGTACATCTGTTTAGAGAGGGTGTTCACCTGATAAGGCCTAACAAGAGGTTCACCGAGGGTAAATTTGTATTTCAAATCCTCTTTTGTCGCCTTTTCTATTGGTTGCCCTCCAAACAGTTGCACCCTATTTAGTCCCGTCTCTGCCATAAATTGTCTTAACTCCTTTTCACCAGGTGGCAGCAACAGCTCAAATGCTTGTTCTTTTTGCTTTTCGAGCTAAGGAACAACTTTTGACTTTCCTTTGGCCTTCTTAAAAGACTTCCTAATTGATCAGTCATAGTCGGACAATAAGGTCTATTTTACCGGTACGCTCATCTTCTTAAAGAACTCCTGAACTATCGGGTCTATGGGAATCTTCTTTTCAGGACTCCGTGGCTTGAAGTGCGCCTTCATGTCACGCCCGGAAATTTATCCCAAATTTCCTGACTATTTTATGTATTAAATCCCTGTCCAGGAATCAACCAGGGTACATAAAATGACAAATTAATACACAGATCCAAACGTAAAAACAAAGCGTAAAAAAATAAAAATACTTACTGAAGAGGCACTTAGTCCTCACACCCAAAAACTGCAGCGGAAAAGAAAGACGACACTAGCGGGGCTTCAGCTCCACTCCACAGGCAAACTCAACTGGGGTCTGAGCCTTGGTCTTCTAACTCCATCTTCACATCAGAAGCACTACACTTCTGAAAGGGGGAAAATCGCAAGACTGAGTACAACCACCGTACTCAACAAGCCACACCGAGAAATGCAGACGTGCAAGGGGAGACAAGAGTGGCTTGGGCTATTTTGCATAAATGCGGTTTACAAACATTTAAGGTTTAAAAATAGTAAAACAGTTGAGTAATTAAGGCAATATTAATCTTCCACCGAACAACGTTATCCCCACGTTGAACAGGCCCAACCATTCCACCCGAACAAAACCAATTCCATTAAATCAAATTATTCAAGTAATGGGACTAATCATAGTGAATCTGGTCAATCGCCCATAACCGCGGGCACGGCTATTCGAATAGTTTTACTCGATCGGAGGTGCGCAACTTTACCCACAAGACACGATTCCACACATGTTACCATGCCCCGAAGTACCACCATGATACTGCAAAGGGGGAAATCGTGACAAGACCTTTCGCATAACTCCCTCTAACCAAGCGATACCACACCAAGGTTTCGCCCCCACTCCCCGCAGGGCGCGGGCAGCCCCTCTCGTGCCATGGTGAATCCGGCAGCCGATCAACCCGTAAAACCGGGGCCGACCTAACTCCATCACGTCCACCCTCACTAGGGTACGTCGGCGAGGAAAGCTATACTACGGATCCAGTAGTTGCCCATTCGGCTTGTGGTTTGCACGGTATGTCTTCCGGGGTTTCCCATGAACCGGTCCTTAATTGCCATGGGTGCGACCATCAAAACCATGCACCCACAGCCCACCATTAAGTCATATTTTAGTTGAGATAATTGTGACCAATAAGACATGGTCGGTGTATCGAGCTTGCGGCTCATCGAGAGATTAGAATAAAGTGTAATTATCCCATTTAGTGAGCTAGCGGTAGTTAAGCATGGCTAAGCATATAATTCTATCTAGAATCAACATGAGTGACTAAAGCTAGTCAAATTAACACCCAAGGTTAACAAAGGACGGATAACAAGTAAATAAGGCTCAAACAAGCGATAGGTAATCCATCAATCCATGTAATTAGCAAAGCAATGCAATTTTATTTGCAAACATAAAACATTTATAAAAATAGGATCAATATGCTTCAAGGGAAGTGTGACTTGCCTTGCGTCTTCAAACAAACTTGGACTCTTTCCCTCGCGAGCGCAGACTCCGGAAACGGCGGAATCTACACGCTGGCACGCAAAACGAGGAAAAACCCTAATAAAAACCAAATAACAGTACATAAAAAGTAAACAAACACATAGAGCTTAATTTTAGATAAATTTTGCAATTTGAATGACCCAATTTGGAGTTCGTATGAATTAGATATGAATTTTAGAAGTTTTGGACCATTTAAATGAATTCTGGAAATTAAGATGATTTATTACGTAATTATTAATTAATTTTGAACTGGAAAAGGATGTTTAAGACATCAGCTCCGATTGGTTCACAGGATCACAAGGATTTGGGCGGCTAGGATTGAACTGAAAACAAAGGATGAGTGGCTCAAATTAAACTGAATGAATCTATAAGGATGAACGACTTGGATTAAGCTGACCAAGATTTGACTGGTTTAGGGCTGGGATGGATACACATCAAGAGACACGTGGCACAAAGAAGCTGACACGGTGCTAAGGTGGCGGCCACGAACTCAACCACGCAGGACAAAGAGATGATGTGGCACTGATGAGGCGAGGATGTGATAGTCGCATGAACATACCAGCCAACGAACATGACAACAAAGATTGCCGAAGAACGGTTGTACAACAACGAAAACAAAGTGCATAAATGGGTAGAGAACGATGAGGCGCTCCTTACCAGCACTTACGCAAGAACGGGCGACGAAGGGAGAGGCCGGTGGCGAGCTTCAAACGGCGATGAGGTCGGGTCCACGGCGACGGCGGCCTTTCGGCGGTGTTTGGTGGAGGAGAGGTGGAGGACGGGCTTCCCCTCCCTTTTGCGGTGCCGATGGTGGCTTCGGCGAGGGCTAGCGACGACGGGGTCGACGGCTAGGTGCGGCTGAAGATCGAAACATGGACGTGGAGCTCGGGTTCACGGTGACGAGGTGCTTCCGACGGTTTTTGGCGCAAGGGAACCGGTGGCCGGGCTTCCTTGAGTCCTTGCGGTGCCGAGGAGGTGACGGCGCTGTCCGGGACGGCCGAGACGGTGGCTAGGGGCGGCTGAAATTGAGGCCGGCGATGGATGGAGATCGATCTCGTGGGAAAGGTGGTTAGAGCACGGGAAAACTCGGGAAAAAGGGAAACCGAGGAGGAGATCATGGGGTCCTTTTTATAGGCTTGGGAGGGAGAGTCCCGCACCGGGAAGAGAGGATTTGGCGTCGGATTTTTAGGGTTTATCCCGAGCTCGTCGGGATAAGAACGGGCCGAAATTTGCGCGATTTAGCACGGGATTGAGGGGGATTCATGGGGGAAATGTAGAGGAGATCGAGAGGAATCCGTTCCCGCAACTAATTTTTGATTTGGGCAAAGGATTAGGCCGGATTTGGTGGAGGAAACAAAGACACAATTTTCGGCACTGTTCGGCACTGTAGCGCGGGCTGGAAGTTGAAGACGACACTGTAGCAGGGAGGTAAAACAGACTTTTGGGTCCAAACATCCTTTAATTCTTATAAATACTTTCAATGCCCAAATAATTCCAAGAAAAATCCTGAAAATATATGAACACCCAAAGTATTTAATAAAAAAACTCCAGCTCATTTAAAGTTTATTTTATTTATTTAAATAATTATTGAATTGTTCTTTGTATTATTAAAATTATTTCTCGAGCTCCAAAATTTCACGAAAAATTTTAGAGAGTATTTTAGGGCATGAAGAATATTTAAAAAATATTTCCAGCCATGATTTTTAATGGAAAATTTAATTTCCTTAATAGATTCACTTGATTTACTTTGTTTTTCTTTTTATTCAATTTCTAGAAAATAATTTATTAAATGATTTTTATTCCCGAACGAAAATCGGGCTGTGACAAATCTACCCCCCTTACAGGAATCTCGTCCCGAGATTCGGGGCTAGAAAGAAAAAGGTAGGGTGAGATTGGGTTGGCTTGCTAACCTCTACGGTTTCTTTTGGCTCTCCCACACTAACTGATTGACTGACCAAACCTGTGCGACGACTGGCTGATCAAACTTGCACAACCGAACTGATTGGACTCAACCCTTGTGTTCTGCGGCTCCACAAACCAAGCTAAACTGGCTGATCCTTCCTGTTCTGACCCTGACCGGATTTCATGAACTCAAGTGCTTACTTTCCTCGAACTGCACCATTAACACTGGCGCTTCGGTATTCTGAGAACTCACTCCTGCTAACTATTATTTGGTGGCACTTTTTTTTGACCTTGTAACTGACTTTCGTGAACACATAGACCCTGAAATTCTTTTTTTTCCTGTGAACTGCTTTCGATCCCACATCAAGTATTTGAAGAAGCTGCTCGATCGACCTTTCATCTGGATTGCGACTGTTCTCAAATGATGCTTCTTTAGACTGCATTGTTGACACGACAGCTTGGGTGTGCCTTAGACTTGATCCTACTAACTTGTGATCGTTATAGCCCCGATAACGGCTCGCAACTGACTCTTTTGGTTACAACTCAATCTGCTTCGCGTGGTCGAACCTCCAAACGAACGGTTACTAGATATAACTAAACTCATCTTCAATCTCGCCTTTCAAACCAGTGGTTAAGCTTTCGCCTGACCGTGAATCAATTGTACTGCCATCTTTGAGGTGTACCAATATTTCTGTGATTTGCAAAGAACCTTGACTCTGAACATTGGATACTCCATCGATCGATCGAAATGAAACGAAGACTATGCCCTCCCTTTCTAGAGACTCTTGGAACTCGACACTCAAATGATAACGGGAGGTTACACACTGGAATGACTCTCATGCAACTCTTGAACATATTGACTTTTGATTGACTTTTTCATTGGGTGTTATTGCTGACCTGCCTGTTCCGTTTCTGACCTGACTTTGGTGCCATCTGCCTGAGCATAACGTGTAGTTGATATTCTTTTCTTGAAACAAACACTGATCACCTAACGAATCAAGCTCAAAAGGTTAACCCCACGATATAGCATTCCACTTCTTTGCTTATCTTTTACTGACTCCTCTGGGTTGATAGACCATAATTTCTGCAGTTGCTTTCTCCGCACAATACCAAAATCTGTACGTCTACTGAAAACTACCCTTGATGCTGCCTAGAGTTTCTGTTCTCTGACCAAAACAAGCTCACTTTCATACCTTGGGTAGAGTTGATTCACAAGGAATTATTCTCTTATCACATGTTCTACGGACTGTATTGTATGACTTGACCTCTGCATCCATTTACTCCAGGCAGGGGTGATGAAGCAATTCTGTTGTCCTCTTCCTAGGAAACACCGAGGTTGTTTTCCGGAGACGGTAATGAGTCTGGAAATAAAGAAACCATTATTAATCAATGCTCACCATTAGGGTGTGGTTACCACTTACAATTTTGCTTTTGACTGTTTCATTACACTTTTCATCCTCATGAGGTATCACTTATATTGTCCTTCAAAGAGATCTCGCCCTGTCGAGTGTCGTTGTAGTCTAACCTCTCTTACTTCACTGTTTGACCAAATCTTTTCTTTACTGGCAATTAGATTCTTAGTCTTGACAAAAATTCTATGACCTGACAAAGAAACTATAAGTTCCTTGTGACATTGTCAGATACACAAGTCGATCCACTTTTTTTGGCTACACAATATGAACCGTGAGAGAAGGAACAAATTATTTGTCTCGTACTCTTATTCTTTTCCCTCTTTCAAGTACATAACTGTAATAAGTCTTGTGTGCACAAGGAAGGTACTTGAACACCAAATAATTAAAGATGGCTATTGACCACTACTGACCTTTACTGGTAGAAATTCTGGTTGGTAAGGTTTTTTTCCTTTGGTGGTCCTTACATGATTGACTCGTTCTTTTTAATGATTACTGACTGGGGTTCCAATTAGAACACTGACTTGACGATTGATTTTTTTCCTTAGGGAAATGTCGGTCTTCTTAGTAGCTGAAGTAGACAAGACCTTCCTATTGTTGGTGCCACTTTCCTGTGATTACTTGTTAGGTTGTTGAGTTGGAACAACATGGGGTGTCTGGTTAGGATTGACGACAGTCGAGTGAACTGTTGCTTAAGACCTTGCTTGGTAGGTGTAGCTGGGGATTTGTACTATCTTCTTTGCAGCTGGACCAGACAACTGTTTTTCCTGGCACTGCTTGCCCTGTTGGGGTTGGTACTGTAGCTTTGGAGTGGTTGCCGGTAGAATAATATAGCTTCTGCCGGTGCTCTTAGTGATAAATTGTTGAGATAGAAACTTCACATTTCAGTTATGGTTGGTGCCTCTTGTTTTCCTGATGTCCTGGGGCTAGACTTGACCACTCTGTGCTGGGGTGAGGCAACTGGGGAAGTAGAGACGTTGACGGACGGTGTCGGTAACTTGACGACGTTAATACTTTTGCGTTGAACTACCATTTTAGTAATTACTTCTCTTTCCCACAATTGAAATAGCGGTGGATTGACTTTCTTCAAACCGGACAGTTGTTGCGGCGGTGTCTCAGCTCAAGATCATTAAAACAATCCAACCTTCGTTGGCTTCCACGGTGGTTGGAGTTGGTTGGAGAGCAAAAATCATTATTAATGTTGTTGTTGTTGGCCGGGAGTTAACGGGCAGGTTGCAAGGGTGTCCTTTAGCCCTTCATTGGCTTTGCTAGCATGGACTTCAGTTAACAGTTCTTAAGCACATGACTTATTCCCTCACACAAGATATGTGCGACTTTTCTCTTCATAGAGTTGGACTGCGGTGTACCAAAATTTTATCTTCGGGTAGTTTATCCAAAGCTTCTCCTTCTTCTTTTTTTTAAGATTAACACTTCATCATCAGTTGGCGTCTTGGTGTACAACTTCCAAGCGTGATCGAACACTTCGACATAAGTTGTCCTTGTACACCATAATCACTTTGGGTAACACTTGTGGACTCCGAGGTTGTCGACGGCTGACATGTGTTGGTCTGCTGGGGACACTGCTAGATACTGACGGTAGCCGTATAGGTGATTGCAATGGAATGTACCGGATTTGATCTTGATTCTAAATTCTGAGGTTGCATCTATGACCATCGGTACCACTGCTACGTCTTCTGTATCTGGCTTTGTATCTGTTGTATTCACTGCTTGCATGTTCATATCTGACCTTGGGGAACCGAAAATAGAGCAAGAGAGGGGTTTCCGGCACAGGCTGTAGATTGCGGACTGATCTGACCAAAGGTTTCTAACCTCAACACACTGCTAAGGGTACTGCGGTTGATGACACTTTCTCTGGCACTGACTAACTGCTGCCCAGACGAAAAGGGTGGAAGAGAGAAGTTGCTAAACATAAGACCTTAACCCACTTATCTACTGATCTGATATGGGTAGACTTTTACTCTTCAAGTTGATTAAGCAAACAACCTAGTATGGTCACATCCCCACCACTGATGTGAGCCATACACCTACACACAGCAAACAACACACGACCTAGGAACTATCGATGCTACTCTTCCGGGAAAGATTGGGTTCTAGGTGAGCTCCGGGAAAACTTCGCTTGATCCTCGAGAAGCGCTGACTCGGGCTGCTTGGCTTGACTTCCACGGGCTGACGAGCGACTGAGTTTGTCCTCCAGGTTTAACAGCTAAAAGAGGCGGAGGGGAAAGGAGAGAAATTTTACAAATCACTTTGCAGAGACTCCAGAGGGATAGAAGAGATATTTTCGCAAATAAGGTTTTCGCAAACTTGTCCTTAGGGTTTGACCATTTGGCTCAACCTACAGTCGAGATGGCTCTGATACCAACTTGTCACGCCCGGAAATTTATCCCAAATTTCCTGACTATTTTATGTATTAAATCCCTGTCCAGGAATCAACCAGGGTACATAAAATGACAAATTAATACACAGATCCAAACGTAAAAACAAAGCGTAAAAAAATAAAAATACTTACTGAAGAGGCACTTAGTCCTCACACCCAAAAACTGCAGCGGAAAAGAAAGACGACACTAGCGGGGCTTCAGCTCCACTCCACAGGCAAACTCAACTGGGGTCTGAGCCTTGGTCTTCTAACTCCATCTTCACATCAGAAGCACTACACTTCTGAAAGGGGGAAAAATCGCAAGACTGAGTACAACCACCGTACTCAACAAGCCACACCGAGAAATGCAGACGTGCAAGGGGAGACAAGAGTGGCTTGGGCTATTTTGCATAAATGCGGTTTACAAACATTTAATGTTTAAAAATAGTAAAACAGTTGAGTAATTAAGGCAATATTAATCTTCCACTGAACAACGTTATCCCCACGTTGAACAGGCCCAACCATTCCACCTGAACAAAACCAATTCCATTAAATCAAATTATTCAGTAATGGGACTAATCATAGTGAATCTGGTCAATCGCCCATAACCGCGGGCACGGCTATTCGAATAGTTTTACTCTGATCAGAGGTGCGCAACTTTACCCACAAGACACGATTCCACACATGTTACCATGCCCCGAAGTACCACCATGATACTGCAAAGGGGGAAATCGTGACAAGACCTTTCGCATAACTCCCTCTAACCAAGCGATACCACACCAAGGTTTCGCCCCCACTCCCCGCAGGGCAGCGGGCAGCCCCCTCTCGTGCCATGGTGAATCCGGCAGCCGATCAACCCGTAAAACCGGGGCCGACCCAACTCCATCACGTCCACCCTCACTAGGGTACGTCGGCCAGAGGAAAGCTATACTACGGATCCAGCCGTTGCCCATTCTGGCTTGTGGTTTGCACGGTATGTCTTCCAGGGTTTCCCATGAACCGGTCCTTAATTGCCATGGGTGCGACCATCAAAACCATGCACCCACAGCCCACCATTAAGTCATATTTTAGTTGAGATAATTGTGACCAATAAGACATGGTCAGGTGTATCGAGCTTGCAGCTCATCAGAGATTAGAATAAAGTGTAATTATCCCATTTAGTGAGCTAGCGGTAGTTAAGCATGGCTAAGCATATAATTCTATCTAGAATCAACATGAGTGACTAAAGCTAGTCAAATTAACACCCAAGGTTAACAAAGGACGGATAACAAGTAAATAAGGCTCAAACAAGCGAGATAGGTAATCCATCAATCCATGTAATTAGCAAAGCAATGCAATTTTATTTGCAAACATAAAACATTTATAAAAATAGGATCAATATGCTTCAAGGGAAGTGTGACTTGCCTTGCGTCTTCAAACAAACTTCGGACTCTTTCCTCGCGAGCGCGGACTCCGAAACGGCGGAATCTACACGCCGCACGCAAAACGAGGAAAAACCCTAATAAAAACCAAATAACAGTACATAAAAAGTAAACAAACACATAGAGCTTAATTTTAGATAAATTTTGCAATTTGAATGACCCAATTTGGAGTTCGTATGAATTAGATATGAATTTTAGAAGTTTTGGACCATTTAAATGAATTCGGAAATTAAGATGATTTATTACGTAATTATTAATTAATTTTGAACTGGAAAAGGATGTTTAAGACATCAGCTCCGATTGGTTCACAGGGATCACAAGGATTTGGGCGGCTAGGATTGAATGAAAACAAAGGATGAGTGGCTCAAATTAAACTGAATGAATCTATAAGGATGAACGACTTGGATTAAGCGACCAAGATTTGGTGGTTTAGGGCTGGGATGGATACACATCAACGGACACGTGGCACAAAGAAGGCGACACGGTGCTAAGGTGGCGGCCACGAACTCAACCACGCAGACAAAGAGATGATGTGGCACCGATGAGGCGAGGATGTGATAGTCGCATGAACATACCAGCCAACGAACATGACAACAAAGATTGCCGAAGAACGGTTGTACAACAACGAAAACAAAGTGCATAAATGGGTAGAGAACGATGAGGCGCTCCTTACCAGCACTTACGCAAGAACGGGCGACGAAGGGAGAGGCCGGTGGCGAGCTTCAAACGGCGATGAGGTCGGGTCCACGGCGACGGCGGCCTTTCGGCGGTGTTTGGTGGAGGAGAGGTGGAGGACGGGCTTCCCCTCCCTTTTGCGGTGCCGATGGTGGCTTCGGCGAGGGCTAGCGACGACGGGGTCGACGGCTAGGTGCGGCTGAAGATCGAAACATGGACGTGGAGCTCGGGTTCACGGTGACGAGGTGCTTCCGACGGTTTTTGGCGCAAGGGAACCGGTGGCCGGGCTTCCTTGAGTCCTTGCGGTGCCGAGGGAGGCGACGGCGCTGTCCGGGGACGGCCGAGACGGTGGCTAGGGGCGGCTGAAATTGAGGCCGGCGATGGATGGAGATCGATCTCGTGGGAAAGGTGGTTAGAGCACGGGAAAAACTCGGGAAAAAAGGGGAAACCGAGGAGGAGATCATGGGGGTCCTTTTTATAGGCTTGGGAGGGAGAGTCCCGCACCGGGAAGAGAGGATTTGGCGTCGGATTTTTAGGGTTTATCCCGAGCTCGTCGGGATAAGAACGGGGCCGAAATTCGCGCGATTTAGCACGGGATTGAGGGGGGATTCATGGGGGAAATGTAGAGGAGATCGAGAGGAATCCGTTCCCGCAACTAATTTTTGATTTGGGCAAAGGATTAGGCCGGATTTGGTGGAGGAAACAAAGACACAATTTTCGGCACTGTTCGGCACTGTAGCGCGGGCTGGAGGTTGAAGACGACACTGTAGCAGGGAGGTAAAACAGACTTTTGGGTCCAAACATCCTTTAATTCTTATAAATACTTTCAATGCCCAAATAATTCCAAGAAAAATCCTGAAAATATATGAACACCCAAAGTATTTAATAAAAAAATCTCCAGCTCATTTAAAGTTTATTTTATTTATTTAAATAATTATTGAATTGTTCTTTGTATTATTAAAATTATTTCTCGAGCTCCAAAATTTCACGAAAAATTTTAGAGAGTATTTTAGGGCATGGAGAATATTTAAAAATATTTCCAGCCATGATTTTTAATGGAAAATTTAATTTCCTTAATAGATTCACTTGATTTACTTTGTTTTTCTTTTTATTCAATTTCTAGAAAATAATTTATTAAATGATTTTTATTCCCGAACGAAAATCGGGCTGTGACACTTCACTTCCACTGCTATGATCTCGTCAGCCTCCTCGGGAGAGCGGTCGTATGCCTTTTTCTTTTGAGCGGGAGCCTTGGCGCGTCAAGTCTTGGCTTCTTCGTTTGTATTGTTGACCTTGATAGCACGGGATGAATTGGGCATGTCTGGGCAACTGGTGCATTCGGAGGAGATGGTGGAGGCGGAGGAGTCGATGCTTGCGGAGGCGACGGAGAAGGTGGAGTAGGCGGTCCATGCGGAGGAGACGATGCAGGTGGAGGAGATGGAAAAACGATGAAGCGCTTGCACCATAGTATAATGGTGTGAGCTGTGTCTCCTAGTTTCGTATCCCTGTCTCCTCCGGGGTTGTCCAGTTCGAGATCGTTAAAGCTTGGTTCCACTTGCTCAATTTTGACCTTTGAGTACCGAAGTGGAATCGACATGCAATGATATGTCCTGTTTTGTCACGAGAAGAGAGGTTATTAATTAGTAATCAACCTATGAACCATCTTTTGCAATGCACAAGTCATATATAATTAATAGATGGATTTTCAATACATTCAAAATAATTTACATCATCCATACAACAACCTAGGTCAGTACATTAAACATAATTTACAACATGATGGTTGACCTCACGTACTTTCATCTTACTAATGTTCCTTCGCTCTAATCGTTGCATGAGTAAGGGGTGTCCTCATTTGATAGTAGGATGCTCGGGTCAACCATCACCTCGAACGAAGGTTGCTCGTCGAACTGATCGTAATCTTTGTCAGTCTTATCCTCGACTCCGATGATTTTCCTTTTGCCTAGGAGAACCACGTGGCGCTTTGGCTCGTCAGACCCTTCCCCTTTTTTGCTTTGCTAGACATGTCCTTCACGTAGAAAACTTGTGTTACGTCATTGTCTAGGATGAATGGTTCGTCTGAGTATCCAACCTTGTTAAGGTCAATCGTTGTCATCCCACTGTCATCAATCGTTACACCTCCACCAGTCAGCCTAACCCATTGGCACCAAAACAGAGGGACCTTCAGAGGTCCATAGTCAAGTTCCCATATATCGTCGATGCCACCGTAATATATACTAGTTGTACCATCGTATCTCATGGCATCGATACAAACAATACTATTCTGGTTCGTTCTCTTTATGTCTTGGGCTCTTGTCTAAAATGTATACCCATTGATTTCATATCCTTGGAATGTCGTGATCGAGCAAGATGGTCCCCTCGCCAAGAAGGCTAGTTGTTGGTCAATCGTCTCGTTACCTATGAGATGTTGTTGTAGCCAAGCAGGGAAAGTATCAACGTGATGGTGTGTAATTCAGGCATCGGACTTACTGATGTTTTTGGAGCGAACATTCGCCAAGTGCTCCTCGATGTAAGGAGCCACCAACGATTGTTGCAAAATCGTGAAATGTGCTTTACGAAATAAATTGTTGTCTACAGTCATTATTTCTTTCCTTTCAAGAGTCCCCTTTCCCCATAGTCTCCTTTCATGGCTTGATTCGGGCACCCCAATTGGACAAAGGTAATCAATAAATTCTACATAGAACTCAATGACCTTCTCTGTTCCATACCCCTTGGCGATGCTTGCCCTCGGATGAGAACGGTTATGAACGTACTTTTCTAGAATGCCCATGCACCTCTCGAAAGGGAACATGTTGTGTTGGTATACAAGACCGATAATACGAATCTTTTTGACAAGGTGACATAGAAGATGCATCATTATATTGAAGAAGAAAGATGGAAATATCATCTCAAAGCTGACAAGACATTGCACCACATCAGTTTGAAGGGCTTCTAATCTGTCTGATTCGATGATCTTCTGCGAAATTGCATTCATGAAAGCACATAGCTTTGTTATTGTTGCCCGGACATTGTTAGGAAGGATACCCCGAATTATAACAGGAAGTAGCTCTGTCATCAACACGTGGCAGTCATGAGACTTTAGGTTTGTGAACTTCTTCTCCTTCGTGCTTATTATTCTCTTTATATTCGAGGAGTATCCAGACGGTACCTTGATGCTCTTCAAGCATTCAAATATGCTTTCCTTCTCTGCCGTGCTCAGAGTGTAGCTGGCTGGACTCAAGTAATAGCTTCCTTTCTACTTGAGATGTTCCGGGTGAAGGCGTCGAGTTGTTCCATATGCTCGAGATCATTACGTGCTTGAGGTGTATCTTTTGACTTCCCATATACACCTAGGAAGCCCGGTAGGTTGACACAAAGGTTCCTAGTGAGGTGCATCACGTCGATTGTGTGGCGGACGTCCAAGACTTTCCAATAAGGTAACTCTTAAAAAATAGACTTCTTCTTCCACATTGCTACGTGACCATCTTCAGTTGCTATAGGTTGGCTGCCAGGACCCTTTCCAATTACTACTTTTAGATCTTTCACCATAGCAAACACGACTTTTCCATTACGATGTTTTGGCTTAGTATGGCGGTATGCCTTCGATTCGAAATGTTTGCCTTTCTTTTAGACAGGATGGCTTGCAACAAGAGATCAAGGATGGCCTATGTACACAACCTTCTTACAATGTTTCAGATACGTAATTTCAGTTTCATCCACTTAAGTGGGTGCAAGCCTTGTACCCTTGTTTGACTGTCCAGATAGTTTGGTAAGTGCAGACCAATCGTTTAAGGTACAAACAACAACGCTCGTAGGTTAAATTGCATATGTTTGTCCTCATCCGTAAGGGGACACCTTCTTTCTTCCACAATAGTTTCAGATCTTCAACCAATGGTCTTAGGTACATATCAATGTCGTTACCACGTTGCTTTGGGTCTTGAGTAATAATCAGCATCATGATGTACTTCTGCTTCATGCATAGCCCAGGGGGGAGGATGTAGATACACATCGTAACATGTCAAATACTATGGCCACTGCTCATCTCTCCAAATGGATTCATGTCATCCGTACTTAAACCAAACCTTACATTTCATGAATCCTCTCCGAAGTCTTTAAATGTTCTGTCGATGTTTCGCCACTATGACTCATCGGTGGGGTGTCTCAACATTCCGTTTTGTTGACATTCTTCTACGTGCCAACGTATCATTCTAGCATGCTATTTGTTCCTGAACAAACATCTAAGACGTGGTATTATAAGAAAATACCACATCAACTTAGCAGGAACTCTCTTCTTCGAAGGCTGTCCGCCAACTTCACCTGCATCATCTCATATAATCTTGTATCTTAGTGCTTTACAAATCAAACATGTTTCTAGGTTCTCATACTCCTCATCGCAATAGAGGATATATACAATCGGTTGGACATGCATGTATCTTCTGTACTTCTAGTCCTAGAGGGCAAACTACCTTCTTAGCTTACTTAATGTTGGGTAATTCATTTCCAATTGTGAAGATGCCTGCTCAAAGTTACTACCCCTGGACACTGCATCTGTCACATCGACGACCACGACATCAGCGAGTGTGTACAACACCGCTCACACTAGTGCAGAAATAGCTATTAGTGTCGGTTTGAAGCCCCCAATAGGTGCCGGTTTCTGACTCGACACCTGTTGGTCACCAATGACCAATGACCAAAGTCATTGGTGCCGGTTTCCTAACCGGCACCTATTGGGCCTTATAGGTACCGGTTAATAATTGGAACCAGCACCAATAATAGCACATAGGTGCCGGTTCTATATTTTTGCCGGCACCCACGATGCAACATAGGTGTCGGTTATTTATAAGAACCGACACCTATTGTCCTAAAACACAAAAATGTATTGGACTACAGGCCTGAAAATAGGCAGCATCCAATTAATAAATCTGCAATTATAGCTCATGCTCAAGCACACAAATAGGTCTTGAAATAATTGAGTTAGTCTCGCAAGGCCTAACATATAAAACCCGTAGCTTGGGTAGAGAACGTAGGATATATTGCTAGGACTCAGCGTGCCAATCAACTTCAACCTGAGACGTGCCCGTCAAACAACACGAAGGCGGCGACTGGATGTGTTACACTTCTCAGGAGGCTTGACAAAAATTCGCTTGAGTTCTACACATCTCAAATGCTCTAAACTCATACACATCTCAAATGCTCTAAACTCATACACATACCGGCCTCATCCATGCCACATCCAGTCAATGAGATCACCTGTTGTTTTCAGAGATAAAAATATTAAGTAGAGAAACTTAACACATGATTAGATAAGTGTTCAAGAAAACAAATAGATAAACATTAACAAAATAGATAAACTTAATTCATGTTCGAGACATCAATCCAAAAGGTCAATCTACAAGATACTTAGAATGGTGTATTATGCCAACTAATTCTTAGTCTGCGTATCCTTTGTCGTTGAACAACTGTCTAAAGATTCACTAGGGCCACCAACCTTAAGGAAACCCACTAGCCCATCTCGAGCTCTTGAAATGTGATATGCGTTGTTCGACGAGATGACATATTCGAAGATGAATCCACGGACTTGTTCAGCGAGGGCGAAGCAAACATGTGGCAACAATTTACTTGTCGGGAGCTTTAATTTCTGCAAATGGAAGGACTGAAGACGTGAAAACATACTATGTGTTTCGAAACGTGTATTTGTGTCTTAACAAAATTGGCGAACCTCAGAATCCGAAATGTTCCAGTTGCCATCATACATGAAAAGCCACATAAATTTCATCACGTAGAACCCACATGTGCTCGTGCCTGGATCATGGCGTGAGCACCAATGGTGGCAGCAAACCCGGAATGTATTTGCACAAGGAGCATGTCAAATACACTTCATCTTATACTTCTCAAGTGTCTTATTTAGGATGTCAATGATGGATTAAAAAGTTTCTTGCGGTTTCCTCAATCCATTTATGATGACAATCTTGGAATCGTTTGAATGGATCTCAAGAAGGATCTAGTGAGGTGGCCTACATACAAAGGGAGAGAGCAATTAACATCTTAAAGTACAAATGGGAGGTACAACGATAAATGCCACACTTACTTAAAGTTGTAGGGCAAAAGGATCATATTCATGTCCTGAAGCTTGAAAGAAGTTGTACAGGTAGTCCAGCACCCTTTTTTGGGACTTTGGGCCATCACAATCTAAGTGGAATTGACAACTGCTGGATCGAGGAATCCTACTTTGTTATGGGTCGCTCTACATCCAAGTGTCCTCATTCTACATAAGGAAACATGTTAGACATCAACGAGGATATCAACTTAGAAAAACTAGCGAGGGGTCGAGTATGCTTACAATGCCCATAACTGAAGTAGTGATACATCTAGCTCCCTCAGATTGTATAGCTGAAATAGTTCTTCAAATGGATCCAAATTACACCATCCTCGTGATGGAAGTCCTCGTCCCTATAAAAGATGGGGAATGTCTCCTTAACCTCTTTTGCCATCTGTAAGTACCATTCTTCTATCCTTCTTATCTGAGTATAATTTCTAACGACGTTGCGATATTCGTTGGTAGTCAAAGGATCACCGAACTAGAACTTAGCTACCAGTGGGGCCTTCACAATATTGTCCACATCAGACAAACTCTTCAGCGCTGCACCTTCTAGAAATTCTTGCTCATTCTTCTTGGCCTTGTCTTTCAGAAATTCTTCCCTAGAAAATGCTCGCAATTTCTGTTTCCTGACCTGTGTTGGAAGTCCGAAATAGTTTGCTTCGGGGATAGTGGCCTTGCCATGCGAAGGAAGTGGTCCTGTACTCCAACTGGCACTTCATGTTTGTCGGCTCCTTTGTTTCGTCCCCTTTACATCTATATTTCGATGTTATGCTCCCACCCATCTCCTTTTCTCATTCAAACATGGTTTCGACATGTTAGGAAATTTCGTCTTCTTGGTCTTCTTCAGAGATGGTGACACAGACATATATGAAGTTTTACATAGGCACCTCCTCTTTTTTGGCAGGTCTGAAGAAGCTAAGCTCTAATGTGCTACCTCCGGAGGAGATTGTTGTGCCGGTGGAGGAGACGGGCTCTTACGTGGCAACAATGGTGGAGGTGGCATCTTTCATGGGGAAACAGTAAGCCCTTCAGAGCTAGACCCGCCATCGCTTGGCTTGTCATCACCATCTCCTGAAGGAAAAACAATGAAATGCTTGCGCCACAGGATAATGTTGTGGACAGCTTCTCCAAGAGTGTTCAACCCCTCTTCTAGAGCAAATTGAAGCTAGAAAGCCCTGTATTTGCTTGACACGTCCTCTACTTCGACCCTTGAGTAGCCACTTGGTATCGGATTACCGTGTATCCTTCCCCCCTCCACTACAGGATGTGTCATACCGCGTGCCACCTCTATAGTGAGGTTATGAAATGGCACATGTAACCTACATGCAGTACGTACAGTGATGGTGTCCACAGGGTGACGAGTCATGTCCGGTTCTTGAGGAACCTTAGTTGAAGCGCAACTGTTTTTCCTCCCAAGTGGACTGCTTACACGGCCAGCATTGCCGCCATACAACCTTTTGATCCCCACCACCATCAACAGTGCCTCCATCCTCACCATTCGTTCCTTTAGTTGCCTTATTTCTTCTAACTGGCCTATGGAATTTGTATTCAGGAAAACCTTCCCTCCATGGTACTATACCTACTCCTCTTGTGTGTCTGGGATGCTCAGCGTTCTGCAATGCAAGTGTGTCACGCCCAGAAATTCAGACCAGAATTTCCGAAGCTATATGTATATTAAAATCCCTGTCCAGGACCAGCCAGGGTACACATACAATAATTGTTGATATTACAATTCCACGTCTTAGAAACATTACAAAAAGATTACAAAAGAGCAGCGGAAAAAGGAAAAAGGGGCCTAAGCCTAAGCTTGACGCTGGCCACGCGGCTTCAACCATTCCACAGACATCTTCTAGAGTGCAGGACAAAGCCTACTCAACTTCATCTTCTTCTTCGGCTCCTTGCACAGCTTTTGGTGAAGAGGCAAGGATGAGTACTTCCACGTACTCAGCAAGTCACATCGGAAAGGGTGAGAGGATGAATGCAGGGGAGACAAGGATTTGGCTAAGGTTTGCTTTTGCGCAAACAGCAAAGGTTTTTCCAAACAATAGGAATTTTGAGCATGATCAAAATAGTAGTAACTTAAGTAATTAAATCATTTTGAAACCAACACTGTCCAACGTTATCCCCACGTTGCAACAGGCCCAACACAACCAACTATACTAGTCATGTTCCATTAATCAGGGTTTAGTAGTGTGAGACTAATCACGGTGAGTTCGGTTGATCGCCCAATTACCGCGGGCACGACTATTCGAATAGTTTTACTCTGATCAAAGGGGTGCAACTGTACCCACAAGACACAGCCCCACGACACAGTCTCCCGTGCGCCAGAATAACACCATGGTACTCCAGAAAGGAAACTGTGATAGGACCTTTCGTATAACCCCTCGCTAACCAAGCGAACCCCACCAAGGTTTCGCCCCCACTCCTGGACCTTGGGACGTGGGCAGCCTCCCCGAGTGCCTCATTGAAATCCGGCAGCCCATCAACCCTTATACTGGGGCCGACTGAAACTCCATCCCACTCACCCTTGCCGATGGGTTCGTCAACTAGGAGAGACTACACTACGGGACCCAGCTTACCCATTTTGGCTTGTGGTTTGCACGGTCATTCTCCCAAGGGTTCCCATGAACCGGTCCTTAATTGCCATGTGCGCCACTATCCAAAACCATAGCGCCCACAGCCCACCATTTGTCATATTTTAGTTAATTAATACGGTTCACCAAGTTCTCCAATTATTATTCTTTCGAACAGATTCTAGGAGATGCATATTAAGTGAGAATGACCCATTTAGTGAGCTAGTGAATCTAAGGCAGGCTAAGCATAACCTAGTCCTACATCTAGTCATGTTGTTTTCCCAAGTTTAATCAAGGAGTTTGGAGTGTCAAACCTAAGGCATAAACTAGATATATGGTGTACTATTTCCCATGAAATGACATTATAAAATACATGCAATTTAAAGAGTAAAACAGGTGTTTAGCAAAATTGGAGCAATATGATCAATAATATAGCATGACTTGCCTTGCTCTTCGACTTGGGGAACTTCTGCAACAACTTCGAAGTAAACTGGGTCGGCGGAACTACCGGGATCTACACGTCAAACAAAGCAAATCACAAGAACAGGCTAAAAAGCTACTAAAACAGGGAACAAAACCATTTTTAATGGATTCTTGGCATTTTTATGAATTTAATGAAATTTGAATGGGCTAAAACGGAGGTCGGATTGAAAAGATATGATTTTTAGAAGTTTTTTGGGTTTTTTACTAAAACAGGAAAATCCTTAATTGATTTATTGTGCAATAAAGCCCGGCGAGGTGTCAGCGGCCGAGGGCTGACGTCAGCGGCCGCGGGGCGTCAGTCCACGGTGGACTGGGTCCACGGGCCGGAGGGGCGGTGTGCCACGTGGCGGACCATGGGTGGCCCGGGGTTTGGACGGTGCCGATCGGTCGAAGCCGATCGGATGGCTGGGAGAGGCGCCGCGGCTTGAGCGGCACAAGGCACGGCGGCACACGGCGGCCGGCGACCGGGTGGGTCGGCTCACCGGGAAAACCCGCCGAGTTTGGGAAGACGACGACGGCGACGGCGAAATTGGCATTGAACGAGCGCGGGGAAGGGCAGCCGAGGTGGCTCGGACGGCAGGGAAGAAGGTGATGGCGGCGGCAAAACTTGGGGTGGCTTGGGACGGCGAGAACACGCGGCCGAAGGCCGACGACGAGCTCTGGAGCAAGTGCGCACGGTACGAGAGCGAATGAGAGCGAGTGAGACTCGAATGAGAGCGTGGGGAGCTCGGGAAGGCCACGGAGGTGCTTTTAAAGGCCGCGGGGAGGTCAGTTGTGACCGGATAAGGACGTAATCGCCCGCCGGAGTAAAGGAGAGACACATTTGGGGAGAATAATGGCCGACGATTAACTCCAGCCATTAGGGCGTGCGGGAGCGGCGGTCGGGGTGTTTTAAGGTCGGCAGGAGAGGCGGTGAGTTAAGGCGATGAGTTTTGGGGGCGCGGGAAGGCCGGCGGCGTGAGATCCGCGCGGATGCGGTTGCCGGGAATGGCGTCGGGGCGGCCGGAGGTTGAAGACGGGCCTGACAGGTGGGCCCCACCTCTCAGGATCCCGGGGAAAAAGGGGAGGCCAAATAGACTTATTTGCGGGTAGGCAAGGCTAACGGGCCGTGGCCTTCGGCCGGCCCGTGAGAGAGGAGAGAGAAACGGGCGCGCGGGCGGGACGAACGGGCCGTCGGCTGGCCCATCGGCTAGCGCGCGGCGGGAAGGGAACAGGCTGTCGGCTCGGGCCGGTGGCCCACAGCCGATTGGGCAGGAAAAGGACGGAGGAGAGAGAAACCGATTTTCCCGGGATTTATTTATTCCAATTTTGATTTTAATTGCTTAGAAATTATTTCTAGTGCTCTGAAAATTTCACTAAAAATCCTGTTAGCGTATTTTGAAATGTAGAATTTAAGAAAAATCCTACCATGCCATTTCCATTTAGAATTTGGCTTTTAAAATTATTTGTTTCTCTCTAGTTAATTCCAACGATTTTCTTTTGCGATTTTTCTTTTGGATTTTTAAAAGGGGAAAACACCTCAGGGTGTTACAAACCTACCCCCCTTAAACGGAATCTTGACCCTGAGATTCGGAGATACTGGCGAATAGATAGGGATGAGCGGCCTTTAGCTCATCTTCCCTTTCCCAGGTGGCTTCTTCTTCGGAGTCATGAGTCCATTGAACTCGATAGAACCTGATAACCTTGTTCCGGGTTCTCTGCTCACTGGTTTCGAGGATACGTTCTGATTTCTCCACGTAAGTCAAATCTTCCTGGATCTCAATCTGATCCGGACTGGCCTGTTCTTCCGGTACTCTCAGACATTTCTTGAGCTGGGAGACGTGGAATACGTCATGGATTCCCGCCATGGTGGGTGGCAATTCGAGTCGGTAGGCTACTTCACCTTGTCGCTCTTGAATCCGATATGGTCCCACATAGCGTGGTCCCAACTTGCCCTTGGTTTGGAATCGGTGTACTCCATGAAGTGGGGTGACACGAAGATATACATAGTCTCCGACTTCGAAAGCTAGCTCTCTGCGGCGGTTGTCTGCATAACTCTTCTGACGAGACTGTGCAACTTTCAGCCTTTCTCTTATGATTCTAACTTTCTCTTCGGCGTCACTTAACACTTCAGTCCCAAACAACTAACTTTCGCCGATCTGATCCCAAAAAAGCGGGGTACGACACTTTCGTCCATAAAGCGCTTCGAAAGGTGCCATCTGCAAACTGGCTTGATAACTTTTGTTATAGGAGAACTCCGCATAGGGCAGACTCTTATCCCAAGCTCCTCCGAAATCCAGAGCACAAGCTCGCAACATATCTTCCAAAACCTAGTTCACACGCTCCGTCTGACCATCGGTTTGTGGGTGATAGGTTGTGCTAAAATTCAACCGGGTGCCAAGTTCCTCTTGTAGCTTCTGCCGAAACTTGGAGGTGAACTGACTACCACGATCTGATACTATCTTCTTGGGTACCCCATGAAGACACATAATCCTTGCAAGGTACAATGCTGCTAACCTCCTTCCCATATAGGTGGTGTGTACCGGGATGAAATGAGCCACTTTAGTGAGGCAGTCGGTGATAACACAGATAGAATCGTGTCCTGACGATGTCTAAGGTAAACCGGTGATGAAATCCATCCCGATTTCCTCCCACTTCCATTCCGGGATTTGGAGTCATTGGAGTAATCCAGTAGGCCTCTGGAGTTCTGCCTTAACTCGCTGGCATACATCGCATAGTGCCACGAACTCGGCTATTTCTCTTTTCATGCTAACCCACCAAAACTTCTCCTTGAGGTCTTGGTACATCTTGGTACTTCCCGGGTGGATAGAATACTGACTCTGATGAGCTTCAGTAAGGATTAACTTCTTCAATTCCTTATCCTCCGGCACACATAACCTGTTGCCCATCCATATGGTTCCGTGCTCGTCTTCCGTGCAGTCACGAGCTTTTCCAACCCTCATGTTCTTCTTAAGCTCGGTTATGTCAGGATCCGAGGCTTGAGCTATGTGAATTTGGTCTAGGAGTGTGGGTTGGGCTTCAAGAGCGGCCACAAATCTGGGTTCAACAATTCCCAGGTTTAGGCGCTCTAGGTCTTTTTGTAACTGTTCACATCTCCCTTTTATGTGGATAGAGTTGCAGTAACTCTTTCGGCTCAAAGCATCAGCTACCACGTTAGCTTTGCCAGGGTGATAGTGTATACTTAGGTCATAATGCTTGATCAACTCCAACCACCTTCACTGACGGAGGTTCAAATCCGGTTGGGTGAAAATGTATTTCAGGCTCTTATGATCCGTATATATTTCACATCGATTACCGACGAGGTAATGTCGCCATATTTTCAAAGCGTGGATGACTGCCGCTAGTTCCAAGTCATTTGTTGGGTAGTTAGACTCAAGAGGTCTCAATTGGCGGGAAGCATAAGCGACCACTTTTCCTTCTTGCATCAACACACAACCTAACCCTTGGCGTGATGCGTCGCAATAGACTTGGAAATCCTTGGTTTGATCTGGCAAGATCAATACTGGTGCGGACACCAGTTTTCTCTTAAGGGTTTCAAAACTCTTATTGCACTCGGCAGTCCATATAAACTTTTAATCCTTCTTTAACAACTGCGTCATTAGCTTGGCAATCTTTGAGAAGTTCTCGATGAACCAACGGTAATATCCCCTAAGTCCTTGAAAACTCCTGATTTGGGTGACGGTTTTGGGTGGAGTCCACTTGGTTACTGCTTCCACATTGGAAGGATCCACTGCGACTCCTTGAGCATTCACGATATGACTGAGGAATTACACCTCCTTCAACCAGAAAGCACATTTGCTAAACATAGCATAGAGCTGGTGGTCTCTTAACTTTTCGAGTACCAACCGGAAATGGTGCTCGTGTTCCTCTTTTGACTAGGAAAAGATCAAGATGTCGTCGATGAACACTACGACGAACTTGTACAGAAACTCCATAAACACCTTGTTCATCAAGTTCATGAAAAAGGCTGGAGCATTGGTAAGTCCGAAGGACATGACCGTGCACTCGTACAAACCGTATCGAGTGATGAAAGTGGTCTTGGGAATGTCCTCCTCTCAAATCCTTAGCTGGTGATAGCCTAATCGCAGGTCTATCTTCGAGAACACTTTTGCTCCCTTTAATTGATCGAACAGATCATCAATCCTTGGGAGGGGGTACTTGTTTTTAATGGTGACCTCGTTAAGTGCGCGATAGTCGACACACATCCTCTTAGTCTTATCCTTCTTTTCCACAAATATTACTGGAGCACCCCAGGGCGATGTGCTCGGGCGGATATAGCCTTCTGTAACTATTTATCCACTTGCTTCTTGACCTCTGCCAACTCATTGGCTCTCATTCTATAAGGCCTCTTGTGGATCGGAGCAGTGCCAGGGACTAGGTCAATCCGAAACTCTATTTGTCTTTCAGGCGGCATCGTGGTTAGGTCCTCTGGGAAGACTTCCGGGTACTCGCAAACCGCGTGAATATCTTCTAACTTCGTCAGGTCCTTTCCTTTCTCTTCGGGTTTCTCCTTAGCCGAGATCCGATTCAGACTTGCCACTACCCCTGACGGGTTAGGGGTGCGGTAAATCACTTTCTTCCCTTCGCCACTAGTCAAGGTGATCGTGTGGCTTGTGCAATCGATCAGGCCTTTGTGACGGGTTAGCCAGTCCATCCCAAGGATGACATCCAGGCCTTTTGATTCCATAAGGATAAGGTTGGCTAGAAAGGGGGATCCTTGGATTTCTATTGCCACTGAAGGGGAAAAGTGGGCGGTGTTCAAATGTTTTTCACGGGAGTTTGAACCCGCATGGGTATCTTAAGTTTTAGTACCGACAACCCATGTGTCCCCACAAATGCTTTTGTTATGAAAGAATGGGTTGCACCCGAATCAAACAGGACTGATGCGTTAAAGGAGTTCACAGGGAACATACCCAGTATGACATCTGGTGCGTCCTGTGCTTCCTCTGCCGAAGCATGATTCACTCTTGCCTGGATGAACCGGGGCGCACGTTTTGGTCTTGGACACTTATCTGCAAAATGTCCAGGTTCTCCATAGCTGAAACAGTTGCCGGGTTTGAATCCCGAGTCTTTCTTTGGCGGTACTGGCTTGGATTGAGGTGGCGGCTGCGTTGTTGGCGGACGCGGAGGTGGGTTCCGCGGCGGCTGTCCGGGACGGCTTCCATTGGGTTGGAAATTCCCGGGATGGTATGGACAATGTTGGCGGACGATCATAGTGGTAGGTCCACTTTGACCACCCGGAGTGAAACGCGACCGTTGGGGATTCCCTTGCTGAGGTTGTGGCCTAAACTGAGTGGCCTTCCACTTTTTGAGCATTTTATTGCGTTGATCTTCTTGGCGGATAGCTTTGTCGACTAACTTCTTTTAGTCGACATATTCTCCTGAGATGAGTTTGTCTGTTAACTCATCGTCCATCCCAGCCAAGAACTTTTCTTGACGTTCGGCGTCAGTGCATACGTCTTCTGGAGCATATCGCGCTAAGCGATTAAACTCGTGCAGATACTCGGTGATAGTCCGAGTGCCTTGCTCCGTGGATCTGAACTCCCTCTTTTTCTGAGCTACTATCCCTCTGGGGATGTGCGCCTTTCGAAATTGGTGGCAGAACTCTGCCCAAGTGACAGCAAGTGCATCTGCCCGATGGGTAACCAAGAAGTTGTCCCACCAGGCTGAGGCCGGGCCTTGGAGTTGGTGGGTGGCAAAGGACACCTGTTCTTGGTCCGTGCACTGGAGAAGGTCCATCTTCTTTTCTATGGCGGTGATCCAATCATTAGCGTCCATGGGGTTGGTAGTACTAGAGAAGGTTGGTGGTCGGACACGAAGAAATTCTGACTGTTTGTTTTGTGGGGGAGGTGGTGGTGCGAATTGGTCGTGATGATTCTGGTTCTGCTGTTGAAACTGTTGCATCATTTGCAACTGCATCTGTTGATGCTGCTGTTGCATTTGCTGCATCATTGCAGCCATCATTTGGGTCTGGTTGGCTAAGACTTGAGCCAAGGTGATGTTCTCGGGTGGAGGAGGTGGGGTGTTTCCATTAGCTCTGGTGTTGTTCTTGGTTGACTTAGTGTTGGTGTTGGTACTGCCGTTCCTGGTGTTCACCATCTGAAGGAGCGGAACGAATAAGGTGGGAGGAGGAGTAAAACAGATTGGACTGAGAAGCTGAACTTTATTACTTGTTTTGATCTGTTTTTTATTAAAACATTTAAAACACACTCATCATCCTTAATTGGACAACCTATACCCGCACTTGATACGGGTTGACCACTACCCCACACACAACAGTCCTAACACACAGCAACTAAACAAATAGGAAAACTAGGGAAAACGGTAAACTAAGGGTGGCGACACTCTAGGGGTCGGAGCTTCTTCCGAGGTTGGTGGAGTCGAAACCACTCCGTAGGGAGTTCCCGTCTACCTTTTTCTTCGAGTGGCTTTGAGAGCTTGCTTACTCCTCTTTTCTGCCTGGGCTCTTGGAGCTGCCACTGCTACTGCCTCTGCTGCTGCTGGACACGGAGATCCATCCTCCTCCTCTGCCCGGAGCAGGGACCAGAGCAGGAGTAGGATCTGGCATTGGGGCGAGAGCTGGGGAAGGTGGCGGAGCAGGAAGGGGAACCCTAGGTGCCAGCTGCATCCGCACTGAGTCCTTGGTGTTCTTCCGAGGCGTGATCCTGACCCGAAGGATGTTGCGAGGTGGAAGTCCTTTCAGGATGGTGATTTCTCTCTTCACGCGATCCACTTCATCCTTCAGGCTCTTGATCCTTAGGATCTTCTGGTCATTCAGGGCCTTGGCTACCATATGAAGGTCTGAGTGCATCTTGTCCAGCCCTTCAATCACAGTCTTCATGTGAGAGAAGGTGGTGTCGTTCTCCCCTTCGGCAGATTGGAAGGAGGTGACCACTGATGAACTTCCGCGTCGGGGATGGTATCGGTAAGCAGAGTGGCGGAGATGATAGTCATGCATCTCCCTCATCCGGGCCAGCATCAGGTACGCAGCCTCTTGGCAGGCATGCTCATGCGTTCCTCCCTAAGCAGTGACCACCATGTTTGGGATGTTGGTGCCGACGAAACTGTGCATCTCCAGATGGACCTGGTGGGGCAACTCGCTGCCGAATGGTGAGACGACGGTGTACTCGGGAGCATCAGGATAGCCTACTGCCAAAGCCATCCTTGCCAGCTCTGCGACGAATCCCTTTAGACCCTGACCGTTGTGGGTGACGGGACGGCCTGCCATCTAGATAAGACAAGGTAGGGGATCAATGTATGCTCAAACTAAAGTAAGATAAATGGTAAAGGACTCAAGTAAAGTAAACGAGAAAAGGAGAGATTTTGAGAAACATTTTTATGAGGCTAAGTAAAGCTTCTAACGACATCCCCTAGATGATGTGGTAATGCTTAAAAATAGATGCTTAGTTATAATAAGTATAAAATCAGTGACCATTCCCTCTTGTCTTGACTTAGGACTTTGCTCGCTTAGAAAATCCCGACAAACGGTCGAATAAGATTGCAAATGATTTTTTTCCAAATTTAGCTTCAAAGTCCTATCACTTAGACTAACCTGGTTTTCAAAATTCTCTGTTTTAAAAGAAGCTCAAAATTCTCCCCAATCCCGAGGAAACAGAGACCAATTTTCCCGAAACGACTCCAAAAGCCAGGACTTATGCATACGAAAAGGTTCAAAGGGCTCCTAGGGTTTTTTCATTTGGCTTTTCCTACGGTCTGGAATTGGCTCTGATACCAACTTGTCACGCCCAGAAATTCAGACCAGAATTTCCGAAGCTATATGTGTATTAAAATCCCTGTCCAGGACCAGCTAGGGTACACATATGACAATTGTTGATATTACAGTTCCACATCTTAGAAACATTACAAAAAGATTACAAAAGAGTAGCGAAAAAAGAAAAAAGGGGCCTAAGCCTAAGCTTGACGCTGGTCACGCGGCTTCAACCATTCCACAGGCATCTTCCAGAGTGCAGGACAAAGCCTACTCAACTTCATCTTCTTCTTCCAAACAATAGGAATTTTGAGCACGATCAAAATAGTAGTAACTTAAGTAATTAAATCATTTTGAAACCAACACTGTCCAACGTTATCCCCACGTTGCGACAGGCCCAACCCAACCAACTATACTAGTCATGTTTCATTAATCAGGGTTTAGTAGTGTGAGACTAATCACGGTGAGTTCGGTTGATCGCCCAATTACCACGGGCACGACTATTCGAATAGTTTTACTCTGATCAGAGGGGTGCAACTGTACCCACAAGAGATAGCCCCACGACACGGTCTCCCGTGTGCTAGAATACCACCATGGTACCCCGGAAAGGAAACTGTGATAGGACCTTTCGTATAACCCCCCTGCTAACCAAGCAAACCCCACCAAGGTTTCGCCCCCACTCCTGCACTCGGGACGTGGGCGCCTCCCCGAGTGCCTCACCGAAATCGGGCCCCAGCAACCCTTATACCGGGGCCAACTGAAACGCCATCCCACTCACCCTTGCCGATGGGTTCGTCAGCTAGGAGAGACTACACTACGGGACCCACCTTACCCATTTTGGCTTGTGGTTTGCACGGTCATTCTCCCAAGGGTTCCTGTGAACCGGTCCTTAATTGCCATGGGCGCCACTATCCAAAACCATAGCGCCCACAGCGCACCATTTGTCATATTTTTGTTAATTAATACGGTTCACCAAGTTCTCCAAGTTCTCCAAGTCATACGGCCCACAGTAATATGATCAATAATGTAGCATGACTTGCCTTGCTCTTCGACTTGGGGAACTTCTGCAACAACTTCGAAGTAAACCGGGTCGGCGGAACTACCGGGATCTACACGGCAAACAAAGCAAATCACAAAAACTGGCTAAAAAGCTACTGAAACAGGGAACAAAACCATCTTTAATGGATTCTTGGCATTTTTATGAATTTAATAAAATTTGAATGGGCTAAAACGGAGGTCGGATTGAAAAGATATGATTTTTAGAAGTTTTATGGGTTTTTTTACAAAAACAGAAAAATCATTAATTGATTTATTGCACAATAAAGCCCGGGGAGGCGTCACCGGCTAGGGCTGACGTCAGCGGCCGAGGGCTGACATCAGCAGCCACGGGGCGCCGGTCTACGGTGGATCGGGTCCACGGGCCGGAGGGGCGATGCGCCACATGGCGGACTACGGGCGACGCGGGGTTTGGATGGTGCCGATCGGCCGAAGCCGATCGAACGGCTGGGAGAGGCGCGGTGGCTTGAGCGGCGCGGGGCACGGCGGCCGGGCGACCGGGGAGGGGCGGCTCACCGGGGAAAACCCGCCGGAGTTGGGGAAGACGGTGACGGCGACGGCGAAATCGGCGGCGAACGAGCGCGGGGAAGGGCGACCGAGGTGGCTCGGACGCCGGGGAAGAAGGTGATGGCAGCGGCGAAACTTGGGGTGGCTTGGGACAGCGGGAACACACGGCCGAAGGCCAGCGGCGAGCTCCGAAGCAAGTGTGCACGATGCGAGAGTGAATGAGAGCGAGTGAGACTCGAATCAGAGCGTGGGGAGCTTGGCAAGACCACGGCGGTGCTTTTAAAGGCCGCGGGGTGGTCGGTTGTGGCCGGATAAGGATGTACTCGCTCACCGAAGTAAAGGAGAGAGAGATTTGGTGGGAATAATGGCCGGCGATTAACTCCGGCCATTAGGGCGTGTGGGAGCGGCGGCCGGGGGGTTTTAAGGCCGGCTGGAGAGGCGGGGAGTTAAGGCGGCGAGTTTTTGGGGATGCGGGAAGGCCGGCGGCGCGAGATCCGCGCGGATGCGGCCGGGAATGGCGCCGGGGCGGCCGGAGGTTGAAGACGGACCTGACAGGTGGGCCCCACCTATCAGGGTCCCAGGGAGAATGGGGAGGCCAAATAGACTTATTTGCGGGCGGGCAAGGCTAACGGGCCACGGCCTTCAGCCGGCCTGTTTGAGAGGAGAGAGAAACGGCGCGTGGGCGGGACGAACGGGCCGTCGGCCGGCACATCGGCTGGCCCATCGGCTGGCGCGCGGCAGGAAGGGAACGGGCTGTCTGCTCGGGCCGGCGGCCCACACCTATTGGGCAGAAAAGGACGGAGGAGAGAGAAACCGATTTTCCGGATTTATTTATTCGATTTTGATTTTAGTTGCTTAGAAATTATTTCTAGTGCTCGAAAATTCCACTAAAAATCCTGTTAGCGTATTTTGACATGTAGAATTTAAGAAAAATCCTACCATGCCATTTCCATTTAGAATTTGGCTTTTAAAATTATTTGTTTCTCTCTAGTTAATTCCAACGATTTTCTTTTGTGATTTTTCTTTTGGATTTTTAAAAGGGGAAAACAACTCTGGGTGTTACAAAGTGTGAACTCATCTTTCTCCTGTTTTGAACAAAAGAACCCTTCGAGGACTTCTGATGTGCATCATGGAGCCTTCGGGGCACTTCTTCTGAATGTGGACCCTTACCAACTCGCCTGTATCCGAGAGTGTTGCCCCTTGGGCGTATTGGTAATTCTTGCCTCATTGGCACCAGTCCTTTATCTCGATCTCGATTTCCTTTTCCAACAGCTCATCTTCCCTCGCTCGCCATTTGTTTACGTTCTTAGCATATCTGCTACGGCCAAGATGATGAGGGTACAAGTTTTTGGCTGCATTGGCCTAATTCCTTTTGTTAACCTCATTTGCCTCATCTGATGTTCTGTATGCCACAAAGTCATCCTAGAAAAGGTGACACCTTCAATAAATTGGGATCTTCAAAATTTGGCATCAGCCCTCGCTTCACAATCTTCCTGGTAAGGTCTGTCTTGAACTTCCTGAAGCTGACACTCATCCTCTCAAGGGCCCTCTGCTTTTGCAAGTTCTTCTGAACCTATGGGGAACTAGAATGTCCGCTTCAACTTGTCCCAAGCAAGGTCCTTGTCTCTGTTTGGTACCTTCCACTTCAATTGATCTGGATCACTGGTCTTCCAGTATCGGTACTTGATTGGGATATCATCCTTCACGATGACACCTATAGCATTGGAATATGGGGTAAGTGCTGATACGGGAGCTGTAGGGTTTCCATCTGGATCCAACGCTGTGATTGTGTAAAGGCCCGAGTGCATCCTGGTTGGACCTCTACCCCTTCTTGTCTGAGGTGCCAGTATCCCCAGAGTTCACAGTGACCGAAGGATTAACCTCCTTTAAAGAACGGTATAAATTAGTCATTCGGAATGAATATAAGTACGGTTAAAGTCTTATTTGTTTCAGATTGGCGAATTTACCTCCACGTTATCATGGTTATCATCGGCCTAGTTTATGTTTATAAAGTCACTTGGGCTAACATTACCACCGTCGCTTTCTCCAGAATTTGCAAGCCAGGGGTTATCTCATTCCCATGACATTTTCTAAATAATAATGATCACATAACAAAAACGATAAAACTAGAATAAAATTAGCTCAACATTTAAGATAAAGTGAAGGATGTTCACACAGACACACAGAGCAGACATTCATTGGTAAATTAGGCAAAAAAGAAAAATTAGTGATGGATCAGTTCTGTTGTCCAATGTATTTGAAGGCTTTTTGCTAGTAGAAAAAATAATATATGAAGAATTAGATTAGGTGATCAACATGGACAGAGTGCGGAGAAACAGATTTCACATTACACACACTTATGAGTTAAATTCTAGTGCCAAGATTCTATACAATTGCATGATTGGATCATACAAGAATAATACAAGAGATAGAATTGAACATATTGTTCCAGCTTTACAATAGCATGCAGATTTGATACGCCAACAAACATCAAATTTCTTTTTCCAATTTGAAGAGTCCACAGTTACTTTATCAATTGGAAAGATTTCACCCTGTTAATCGGCCACATCAGTACATCATAGAAACCTTCCCCAAGCTACAGGCTGAGTATACTTCCAGTCCCGATGTACTGTATATATTCACTGCTGGGGAAACCCACTTTAGTCCCGATTTACAATCCCCTTTAGTCTCGCGTTACAAACCGGGACTACGAAAGCGAACTAAAGATGTCTTTCTTTAGTCCCGGTTGAAATAACCAGGACTAAAGATCCATCTTTAGTCCCGTTGGTAACACCCACCGAGATTAAGTGCATCACATGGCTGGCTCCGTCAACTTTAGTCCGGTTGGTGTTACCAACTGGGCTAAAAGTTTTTTTCTTTTTCTAATTTTGCTCCTGCTACTAGCTTGCTTCTTGTTTATATATTGTGCTCCCGACATTTCCAAATGTTTTTTGTTTTTTATTTTTTTGCTACCGAAATCAAATTAACATCCTCAAATCTCCTCCACATCACAAATTCACATCACAATTCGAGTAATGAACATCACATACCATATATATCACAGATACACATATGTCATATATATCATAGCTACACATATATAACATATAAAATTTTAGTACAGAACATCACAAAATTATAAAAGAAACATTTGGGGATGTGGGAGGAGAGGCCGGATCTGATGGAGGACGAGGAAGAGGAGGAGGAAAGGGAGGAGGCGCTGCCTCCATCTTTGAGCCGCCGGGCCACCACCATCTTTGAGCCGCCGCGCCGCAGCCACCTCTGAGCCGCCGGGCCGCCGCCATCTCCAAGCTGCTACCACCTCCCCTCCCATCGGATCTTGCGGAGGGGAGGGCACCGCCACCTTCGAGTCGCCGCCATCTCCTCCCCTCCCACCACCGTCGTCGGAGCGAGAGAGAGAGCTGAGAGAGGGAGACAGAGCTGAGGGAAAGAGAGCTGAGAGAGAGAGACAGCTAAGTGTTTGTGGACCCCCGATTTTGAGGCGGGAATCTTTCGTGTTCATAGTACCATTTCCCTGGATCAAGTAGTTGGTACCCACGAATACAGTACTGGATAATCAAGTGCGTATGCACGAATAGTCTTACAATACCATTATTACATTAATAGGCCCGAAGGCATTGTTCATCCCACAGGACCTTATGGTCCGAATACAACATAAAAACAGAGTTTAGATAAGGCAGCGGAAAGAGGCAGCGGCTTGTCAATTGCCACAGGCAACGACCGGAGCTAAAGTCTAATATGCGCCGTCAGTTCCCTCGTCCTCCTGGTGATATGCGTATGGATCTTCCGGCTCTTCAACTCCATCAGCTGGAGGTTTGTGCGTATAGCAAGGGTGAGTACCAACCGTACTCAGCAAGCCAACACAGAATTGATGCATATGATAAGGTTATTCAAAGAACATGGCTAGGGTTATTTTTGCGTAAAGCCAGTTTTCACAATTCTTTTCACAAGCCTATCGACTAGCCAAATCAAGTTTTAATTTCATAGTTCATTAACCCGGCGACGGTTCTGTCTACCATCCACCGTGATTCCAAGGATGGCTTCCCGCCTCCGGTTCGTCATGTTTTTCTGGGGAGTCCACCCCTTCCCGCATTTTCGAGAAGTTGATCCACCAGCGAATAAAATCATCATGCAAACCCATCCCAGCATTTTTAAGTTCAAAGTCTAGCCAAGCGAAAGTCTTGTCACGATGCTCAATATCCGCGAGCACGGCTATTCGAATAGATTGATTCATTCACACTGCGTGGATGTACACTTTACCCGTACTCCGCGACAGCCCAACAAATGAGCCTACGCCTCAACACATGAGACGGTCACGGCAAAGCCTTTCGATAACCTCACTTTGGCGTACCGCTCCATGAACTTATGTCCTCATGCACTCTAGCCGTCCTTTTCTAGCAGTGAGAGGAGTTCTGGCGCACCCGGGGTAAGGGAAGACATTTCCAATTTTTAAGTTTAATTATCAGTAGTTTAATCCCACCATTCATAACAAAGGCCGCAGCCTCATTCTCATCCCATAACCACATCATAGAGAACCATCTATGCAAGGATACTGGCTCCGCTCGGCTATCTAGTCAGCTAGGTCTATACCCATTCGAGAAGTACGGTTGTACTGGCTCGTTTCCCGGCTATCTCATGGCTCGGTCCTTAATTGACCAGGGTCGGCACTTGCCTTTTCCGGAGTCCACCCAAATCATCCGGCCGCCCCAGTCTAAAACATTTGTATAGTACTTTCCATTTTCATCAAACTTAATTCATCATGGCCATGTGGCGCTCATGTCTCCACATGCCGAATCTCAACCACCTCCCCTAAGGTAGTTGCCCAAGCACAAAGCTTTTTCATAAAGTCATGAGTATGCATAAATCTAAGTATAGCATGGCTAAGCAGTTTACCGAAGTTATGCTTCGGTTGTTTGTATCACATCGCGAGTTACAAGGAGTAATTCTAAAGGTAATCAACAGCAAGGAATGGCATAACAAGTATAGGTAACTCAGTAAAGCATGCAGTTTAAAGTTTAAAATAACATCATTTCGCAATTGGGATCGATATGTTCAAAGGGTGTGAAGACTTGCCTTGCTCGCACGCTGGTTGAGTGGGGTCTTCCGCGTAGTCGTGTTCACTTCTTCGGACGCTATCCGTACGTGCGAAAAGAAGGGTTGAATCCAATTAAAATCCAACAATATCAACGAAAAGAAAGAGATCTCAAAATGATCGCGGTAAGCGGATTCCAAACACAACCTCAACTTCGGAAATTTTAATAGTTGAATCAACGAAAAGGAGTCCAGCTTAAACCGAGCAAACCATCTCGTAATAAATATATATTTTGTTCCTAAATTTGAAGATATCCTAGAATGATTAGATTTCTAATTTCCATATCTCCAATAATTTTATCTTTAATGTTGCAATTATATCGCTAGGGGTTTTGAAATTCTAACGACCGAATAATGACATTCATGCTTAACCAATCTTTAAAAAGGTCTCATGTGAACTTCGATAACAAATTAGAGGTCGGACAATATTTGAATTCATAAAAAGGAAAATTTTAATCTAGAAATTATTTTCACAAAGTATTTCTTTTTGGAAGGAAAAAGAATATTATACTCATTCCTAGATAATAATATTTCAAAAACCTTATTTTATATCCTAAAATATTTCCAAAATAATTTTTTTTACCTTTACCCTAATTCCTTTACTATTTTTCTTTTCCTTATTTTTTTCTTTCCCTTCCTTTTCTTTTTCCCTTTCTTTTCTTTTCTTCCTTTCTTTTCTTTTCTTCCTCTGCTTCTTTTCTTCCTCTCCCCTGCTCTTCGTTTTCCACCGGCGGCCGACGGTGAGGGAGGGGTGCCGACGGCGAGGAGGGCCGGAGCTAGGGAAAAGAGGGGCGCTACACCATCCGGGACCACAAGGGTTCCATTTCTCCACTCGGCCGAGACCGGGAGCAGCGGAAAGGGCCGGCGACGGCGAGGTGGTTCGGCGGCGGTGGCGCTCGTCGCGCATAATCCGGCGAAGCTCGGCTAAAGTGAGAGGTCTACGAGCATCGTGAACCCTAGGGATGCTAAAGGTGGGGTTGGTTCGGCCGGAGAGGCACTGCAGCGGCCGGCGATGGCGAGGTGGTTCGGCGGCCGAGACAGGGGAATTCGAGGGTTCGTCGCCGGCGATTTTCCGGCGACCATTTGGCTCGGGAGCTTAGGGGAAATAATACCTAGAGCACGGGAATGATAATGGTACCTTTAATTCGGGAAGAAATCGGCCGAGGTGACGAATTTCGGAGTGTCGCACGGGCGGTCGAATTAGGGTTCTTCCCGAGCTCCGATCCTTCCCAAAATTCGTGCAATGTAGTGGCTAATCCTTGGGGAAATTGGGGGAAAGCACGAGTGATCACTGGGGAGTATTTTTGATGTTGAGGGCCGGGTCCGGAGGCTTCTTATAGGCGGTCGACGGCGAGGGCGACGCGACGGCAAAGAATGGCGCAGCGTCGGCGGCATGGCGCGGTCGCGGGGAGATCGTGCGCGACGTGCGGCAACCGCAGCCGATGTGTGTGCGTACGGTGAGCGCGGCGAGGGCGGAGCATGCGGATTGTGCAGCGCGACGCTCACGCGGGCAAGACGGCGACGACATGGCGACGGCCTAGCGCGGCGCCGGGCGACCGGCGACCGCGGGTGGCGCGACGTACGGCGGCGGCCGTGCGCGCGCAGGACGGTGTCGCGCGAGGGCACGCGGCGAGGGCGTCCCTGGTACGGCGCGGCACGGCGCTCGGCGCGTGGCGCGCGCGGACGTGGCTGACGGTTTGGTCGAACACCTGCTGACGCGATGAATAGTGCACTTTTCCATTTATCCCGAATTTGAAATCCTATTTTCCATTTCCATTTCTTTTATTCCTAAAAATCCCAAATAATTCTTGGTATTCACGAACAATTTCTAAAGTATATTTCCAGCTTTTCCCTATATTTTTCTTTACATATATTTTCCATTTTTTTATTTTGCCTCTTCTCTTAAATTCAAGAAAATGGAATTTTGATTGAAGCCAAATTTCAAATTTTATTTCTCTTTTTCCAAAAATATTTTTGCCATCCAATTCTAATTATTTATTATATTTCCCCCATTAATTAGAGTTTAAACATTAATTTATCCCTTTTTGTAATGCACCCTATTATATACATATATATATCTATATGCTCTTTTCAGAGTACACACCTGTTTATTTTGAAATTGTTTTCACCGGCTGGGGTTGAAATGCTTAGGGTTTTATTCCATTTTACCTCAAAGTAATTCTAGAAGAAAATCTTATATCGCTGAACTGGCAATTAAGATCGAAAAACACGATAAGAAGTAATGATTCCAAAAAGTTTTTGTGAGTTCCGATTTTCACGTTCCGAATTCTACTCCTTCGATTTTCAGGATGTTACAAACCTACCCCCCTAACAATAAATCTCGTCCCCGAGATTTTCTTACCGGTTGCTGAATAGGTGTGGATATTCTGTCCTCAGGAATTCTTCGCTCTCCCAGGTAGCTTCTTCTTCTGTGTGATTGCTCCATTGTACTTTGTACATGCGCCACGACTTGGTTCGTGTCTTCTTTTCTGCTTCGTCTAGTATCTTGATTGGATGCTCCGGGTAGGTAAGATCACTGTGGACATGGATGGTTTCTAACGGGGTTTGCTCTTCCGTACCCGCAGACATTTCTTCACTGCGATACGTGGAATACCGGGTGGACATCGGAGAGATTCTCGGGCGCCCAATTGGTAAGCCACTTCCCTCCTAGCGCTTATCGAATGGGCCCACGTATCGTGGTGCGAGTTTCCCTTGACTTTGAACCTCTCGTGTTCCCCGTAGTGGTGAGACCTTTAGATACACGTAGTCACCCTCTTTGAATTCCAATTCTCTTCGTCGAGTATCCGCGTAGCTCTTTTGTCGTGATTGAGCAGCTTGTAGTCGGTCCCGAATCAGCGAACCTTTTCCTCAGCCTCCTTGATTATGTCGGCCCGAATACGGTTCGTTCACCGGTTTCGACCACATCAATGGGGTCCGACATCGGCGACCAAATAGAGCTTCGTTTGGCGACATCTTCAGACTGGCTTGATAGCTATTGTTGTAAGAGAACTCGGCGTACGGCAAGCATTTCTCCCAATCCTTGGTGAAACCCAATGCACAGCTCTCGGCATATCCTCCAAGATTTGGTTCGTCCTTTCGCCCGCCCATCGGTCGTGGATGATAGGCGACGAAAGCGAGATGACTTCCGAGTGCCTCGTGGACTTTGCTCCAAAAATGAGATGTGAATTGGGTACCACGATCCGATATGATCCTCTTTGGTACACCGTGAAGACATACAATCCTACTCATATATAGTTCCGCTAGCTTGGCACTGTTGTAGTTAGTTTTCATGGGAATAAATCTGGCAGTCTTGGTGAGCCGATCTACTATTACCCAAATGGAATCGTAACCGATCGTAGTTTTGGGTAGTCCCACTATGAAATCCATGCCTATCTCGTCCCATTTCCATTCGGGAATCTTGAGTGGCTGCAGCAAGCCAGCTAGCCGTTGATGCTCGGCTTTCACCCTTTGGCACACATTGCACACGGCTACGTATTCGGCTACATCTCTCTTCATATTGGGCCACCGAAGATTCTCCTTTCAAATCCTGGTACATTTTCGTGCTTCCGGATGTAACGAATATGCCGATTCGTGGGCTTCCTTTAAGATCAATCCTCTCAAACCGCCTCGTTCGTGCACACGATTCTTTTCTTGTACCACGGGATTCCCTTGTCATCCACTGAAAACTCCTGAGCGCGTCCAGCGGCCATGCGTTCCTTGATTTCCTGGGTTTCCTCATTCCCCTTTTGGGCTTCCTCTATTTGAGTTCTCAGTAGAGGTTGGATTTCCAGCGAGTTCACTCCTCCGTGAGGAATCAGGTGTAGATTGAGTCTAGCCATTTCTTCTTGAAGTTCGCTGGCCATACCTCCCAATCCCATGTGGTTGCATTGGGCTTTGCGGCTCGCGCATCGGCCACTACATTTGCCTTGCCGGGATGATAATGAATTCCTAGATCGTAATCCTTGATCAACTCCAGCCATCGCCTCTGTCATAGATTGAGATCAGGCTGAGTAAAGAAATATTTTAGGCTCTTGTGATCGGTATACACATCACAGTGGTTCCCGATCAGATAGTGTCTCCAGATCTTCAATGCGTGTACAACCGCGGCTAATTCCAGGTCGTGTGTGGGATAATTCTCTTCGTGGGGTCGTGAATCGTCGCGAGGCATACGCTACGACCTTCCCATCCTGCATTAATACTCCTCCTAATCCTTGCCGGGAGGCATCACAAGACATCACGAAGTCCTTCCGGTTGTCGGGTAAGGTCGGGATTGGGGCGGTGGTTAACTTTTCTTTTAATTGGTCGAAGGCTTTTTGGCACTTCTCATTCCATTCAAACTTCTTTTCCTTCTTCAGAAGTTGAGTCATAGGTCGGGCCACGTGGAAAACCCTTCGATAAACCGTCGCAATACCGGCCAAACCCAAGAAACTCCGAACTTCCGTCACCGACTTGGGTGCCTTCCATCCCGTAACGGCTTCGACCTTGGCGGGGTCTCACGCTACTCCTCCGGCTGAAACCACGTGGCCAAGAAAAGCGGCTTCCTTGAGCCGAACTCGCATTTGCTGAATTTTGCATACAGTGGTGCTCTCGTAACTTTTCCAAGATGAGTCGTAGATGCTCCGCGTGTTCCTCATCGTTCTTGGAGTAGATAAGTATATCGTCGATGAACACCACTACGAATTTGTCCAGGTATTCCATGAATACCTTGTTCATCGGTTCATAAAGTATGCAGGGGCATTGGTCAATCCAAAGGACATCACGTGAACTCGTATAAGCCGTAACGTGTAGAGAACGCCGTCTTAGGAATATCTCCGGCTCTAATCTTCAACTGATGATATCCTGACCGTAGATCAATCTTGGAGAACACCTGCGCACCTTTAAGTTGATCGAATAGGTCATCGATTCGAGGTAGCGGGTACTTGTTCTTGATAGTTACTTCATTCAGCGATCGGTAGTCCACACACATTCTCATACTCCCATCCTTCTTTTGACGAAGAGTACGGGGCTCCCGTGGAGAAGAGCGGGCGTACAAATCCCTTCTCTTGTAGTTCCCTTATCTGCTTCTTGAGTTCCTCTAACTCGTTGGCCGGCATTCGATAAGGTCTCTTGGATATGGGGGCAGTACCAGGCATTAGATCGATGATAAACTCTACGTCGCGATCCGGGGCATTCCGGTAATTCCTCGGGAAACACATCCGGGTATTCTTGTACTACGGGCATTCCGCCTAAGGGTAGCATGGTGAACACTCCCGCAGCTTGCTCACATAGCTTTGGGTTTTGATCCATAGTTATGCTCATCGGTGATCCCCATGGGGTGGATACAAGTGACTTCCCTTCGATCGCAGCCTATAATCCCATTATTTTTGATCAACCAATCCATCCCGAGTATGACATCTATGGTCCGGGGTGATAGCACCATAAGGTTTGAGAGAAACACCACGTCTCTAATCCGTATGGGCACATTAATGCAGGCATGGGGTACGGTTATGTCTCCCCAGTGAGTGTACCAACATAGGCCTCTTAAGTGCTACTTGGTGTAGGTGGTGTTGTTTGCTTACTTGGGAAGATATGAATGAATGCGAGGCTCCGAATCGAATAAAACTTTAACGGTGCAGTTGATAGAGAACATACCCATCAATACACTCGGTCCTCCCGAGCTTCTTCCGCCCGCACATGATTCACCTGGCCACGTCGAAACCCGGTGGCAGCCTCGTTGGGTAGCGGGGTCCTGAATAGACCTCGTCCTGCCGCAGGGGTGGGGGTTCCTCGGACGGGCGTTGCATTGGCGCCAGTGCGCACAGGGGCGTTGCGTGGTTTTGGGCAGCTATTGGAGTAGTGCCCGAATTCTCCGCAATTGAAACAGCTCACATTCCTTCTTCCTGGAGCGGCTAGGGTTGGTGTGGGCGTACGAAACTGAGGTGTAGCTGACCTGTTGACATGGTCGGAAGCGGGAGAACGTCCGGTTGCCGAACATTTGGCTTCCATCCAGACGGGGTGGCTCCCTTGGGGCGTTGTGGCGTTCCCTGAAATGGGCGAGCCATAGCGAGCCTCCTCTTGCGGTTATTGTCTACCACCTTTTGGTCATGCTCAAGTCGGACGACCTTGTTGATGAGGCTTTGGAAACTGGTGTGATCCTGCCCGATCATTGGTCCCCTCAGTTCGTCATTTAGTCCCTCAATGAATTTGTCTATCTTTTCTTCTTCGTCTGCCAGGTCACTGGTGGCGTAACGGGCAAGCTGGGTGAACTTGTTCAGATATTCTTGTACTGAGGTGTTCCCTTGACGCAGTCTGCGGAACTCGTTTTTCTTCATCCTCATCACTGCAGCTGGCACGAAATTCTCACGGAACGCAGCCGTGAATTCCTCCCATGTTGGTTCACCGGCGTCTTCAGCTCGTGTCTCCTTGTAGGTGTCCCACCAGTCACTCGCGGGACCCTCCAGCTGGTTAGTAGCGAAGATAACTCTATCCGCTTCTCGGATTCTGACGAGGGTTAGCTTCTTCTCTATCGCTCTTAGCCAATCTTCGGCATCCATAGGTTCTTCGGTCGTGGAAAAGTGCGCGGCTTAGCTCTCATGAATTCTCCCGCACTCGATCCTCCTCGACCTCCTTGATTATTAGCAATCGCTTGGAGTAGCTGGGTCTGCAAAGCCATGACCTCCGCCAGGGTGGAGGGGTTGGGTTCTGGCGGGTTCTCGTTGGTTGCTGCGGCTCTGCGGCGATGTGCCATCTGAAGAAGGTAGATGAATTAAGAGATCGGACTAGTTTAGGTTATAGTTCCCAGGGGAATTCTTCAATCAACAGACAGGGTGACATAATAATAAGCTTACGAATTAAGACATCGCAAGACGATGCTCAGGTTTATCATATTACATAAGGGGGTACACGGACTGTACACACACAGTCCTTCATGCCAGGATAGCAATAATAATTATATCGTCCAACTAGATCAACTAATTAAGGGGAAATAGGAAGTGCTGCCGAGCTGGGAAGGTCCTTCCGCCTAGTCATCCAACCACCCGCAAGAGCCAGGCGCCGGAAGTGGGTGGTCCGCTTCTGAAGCAAACCGAAGTCCCCACGGCTCGGAGGTGGTGGCCTCGGAGTCACGCCGAATCTTCCGACTCGGTGGCCGCGTACTCTTGCGAGCAGTCTGGCGGGTGAGGGGGCCTCCCGTGTGAGTCAGGCGACGAGGGGGAACTTCCTCCTCCATTGAGTCGGTGTCGCTAGACTCCCATTTGATCTCCATGGGCTCTGCCTCAGACTCCGTATCGGTGTAGATCTGGATGGGGTTACCCTCTCCTGATCCCGGCTCGGATGGTACTGGTACGGAGCTCGGGGTGGGTCCCATGGATGTGGCAGCAGTGGGGTCTACTGTGCACGGCAAGTGTGCCTCGTGCTCAACATAAAGCTTGCTCCATCATAGCTTGAAAAGTATCTAAGCTTGCTGGAGTCATAAGGTAATAGTGGTCGGGCACAGGGGGGAGGTGATGGTAGAGGCTCGGTGGAAGTACTGCAGCGTAGACAGACGAGTGCGCATGTTCCTCTAGCCGGTTGATCTGCGCTTGCTCTTCCCGAGCCGCTCTTCCAGCTCTACCGAGCCTCCCTCGGGCCATGTAGCGGTCCGAGAGTTGCTCATACCGAGCACCATTGGCCTCGCATGAGTCTCGCAAGCATGCTTATTCGGTCTCCACAGCCTTGGTGGCTGTTGACCGATCATTGAGGCGTGACTCGCGATCGTTGATCTCGAGCGTGGCCTCCTCGTAACAGCTGTCTCGCTGTCTCCGCCCAACGCGATAGACGTGTGACCATCGGGTTGTAGCAGCAGGGGGTAGCCTCCACGGTGCAGACCGGGTTGCCCTCTTCGCGGTAAGGATGATGCACGAACTCGTCATTGTGAGTTCGGCACGGTGTTCCGCATTAAGGCGAAGGAAGGCCTCGCGAGCCGCATCCCGAATAGCCGCTTCGCTAGGTCCCGGTGGTAGCGAGTATGGAAGCGAAGATGTCTCACTTCCCATGCGGGCTTCTATGGATACATGCCTCCCGTGCTGGATACTCTTCGGAGCCATGCCTTTTGGTGTGATAGGTGGGTGGTTCCGGGTACCTCAAACACCATAGTAGGGACTGGAGTTGGACCACGAACCCCTCGTCTCGCGGAATAGTGACTTCCCGTGTTCCATCGTGGTTTGACATCTCGCTTACAGGCAACTTAGGGTTAGCGGGAGGGAGCTATCATAATCATTTGGTAAAAAGAAATACGATATAGAAAAGATATGTTTGCATTTTCGGAAATAATAGTTTAAAACTGATCCTATTGTAGGGATATTTCCCTTTAGCCATCTAGTTAGGGGTAGGGCGCCATTTGGTCTTAGCCTACGGTCGCATGGCTCGATACCAGCTCTGTGGACCCATGATTTTGAGGCGGGAATCTTTCGTGTTCAAAGTACCATTTCCCTGGATCAAGTAGTTGGTACCCACGAATACAGTACTGGATAATCAAGTGCGTATGCACGAATAGTCTTACAATACCATTATTACATTAATAGGCCCGAAGGCATTGTTCATCCCACAGACCTTATGGTCCGAATACAACATAAAAACGAGTTTAGATAAGGCAATGGAAAGAGGCGCGGCTTGTCAATTGCCACGTGCAACGACCGGAGCTAAAGTCTAATATGCGCCGTCGCTCCCTCGTCCTCCCGGTGATATGCGTATGGATCTTCCGCTCTTCAACTCCATCACCGGAGGTTTGTGCGTATAGCAAGGGTGAGTACCAACCGTACTCGGCAAGCCAACACAGAATTGATGCATATGATAAGGTTATTCAAAGAACATGGCTAGGGTTATTTTTGCGTAAAGTCGCCACAATTCTTTTCACAAGCCTATCGACTAGCCAAATCAAGTTTTAATTTCATAGTTCATTAACCCGGCGACGGTTCTGTCTACCATCCATCGTGATTCCAAGGATGGCTTCCCGCCTCCGGTTCGTCATGTTTTTCTGGGAGTCCACCCCTTCCCGCATTCTCGAGAAGTTGATCCAACAAATAATAAAATCATCATGCAAACCCATCCCAGCATTTTTAAGTTCAAAGTCTAGCCAAGCGAAAGTCTTGTCACGATGCTCAATATCCAGAGCACGGCTATTCGAATAGATTGATTCATTCACACTGCAAAGGGATGTACACTTTACCCGTACTCCGCGACAGCCCAACAAATGAGCCTACGCCTCAACACATGAGACGGTCACGGCAAAGCCTTTCGATAACCTCACTTTGGCAGTACCCGCTCCATGAACTTATGTCCTCATGCACTCTAGCCGTCCTTTTCTAGCAGTGAGAGGAGTTCTGGCGCACCCGGGGTAAGGGAAGACATTTCCAATTTTTAAGTTTAATTAACAGTAGTTTAATCCCACCATTCATAACAAAGGCCGCAGCCTCATTCTCATCCCATAACCACATCATAGAGAACCATCTATGCAAGGATACCGCCTCCGCTCGGCTATCTAGTCAGCTAGGTCTATACCCATTCGAGAAGTACGGTTGTACTGGCTCGTTTCCCGGCTATCTCATGGCTCGGTCCTTAATTGACCAGGGTCGGCACTTGCCTTTTCCGGAGTCCACCCAAATCATCCGGCCGCCCCAGTCTAAAACATTTGTATAGTACTTTCCATTTTCATCAAACTTAATTCATCATGGCCATGTGGCGCTCATGTCTCCACATGCCGAATCTCAACCACCTCCCCTAAGGTAGTTGCCCAAGCACAAAGCTTTTTCATAAAGTCCTGAGTATGCATAAATCTAAGTATAGCATGGCTAGCGTTACCGGTTATGCTTCGGTTGTTTGTATCACATCGCGAGTTACAAGGAGTAATTCTAAAGGTAATCAACAGCAAGGAATGGCATAACAAGTATAGGTAACTCTGTAAAGCATGCAGGTTTAAAGTTTAAAATAACATCATTTCGCAATTGGGATCGATATGTTCAAAGGGTGTGAAGACTTGCCTTGCTCGCACGCTGGTTGAGTGGGGTCTTCCGCGTAGTCGTGTTCACTTCTTCTGACGCTATCCGTACGTGCGAAAAGAAGGGTTGAATCCAATTAAAATCCAACAATATCAACGAAAAGAAAGAGATCTCAAAATGATCGCGGTAAGCGGATTCCAAACACAACCTCAACTTCGGAAATTTTAATAGTTGAATCAACGAAAAGGAGTCCAGCTTAAACCGAGCAAACCATCTCGTAATAAATATATATTTTGTTCCTAAATTTGAAGATATCCTAGAATGATTAGATTTCTAATTTCCATATCTCCAATAATTTTATCTTTAATGTTGCAATTATATCTCGCTAGGGGTTTTGAAATTCTAACGACCGAATAATGACATTCATGCTTAACCAATCTTTAAAAAGGTCTCATGTGAACTTCGATAACAAATTAGAGGTCGGACAATATTTGAATTCATAAAAAGGAAAAATTTAATCTAGAAATTATTTTCACAAAGTATTTCTTTTTGGAAGGAAAAAGAATATTATACTCATTCCTAGATAATAATATTTCAAAAACCTTATTTTATATCCTAAAATATTTCCAAAATAATTTTTTTACCTTTACCCTAATTCCTTTACTATTTTTCTTTTCCTTATTTTTTTCTTTCCCTTCCTTTTCTTTTTCCCTTTCTTTTCTTTTCTTCCTTTCTTTTCTTTTCTTCCTCTGCTTCTTTTCTTCCTCTCCCCTGCTCTGTTTTCCACCGGCGGCCGACGGTGAGGGAGGGGGTGCCGACGGCGAGGGAGGGCCGGAGCTAGGGAAAAGAGGGGCGCTACACCATCCTGGGACCACAAGGGTTCCATTTCTCCACTCGGCCGAGACCGGGAGCAGAAAGGGCGGCGACGGCGAGGTGGTTCGGCGGCGTGGCGCTCGTCGCAGCATAATCCGGCGAAGCTCGGCTAAAGTGAGAGGTCTACGAGCATCGTGAACCCTAGGGATGCTAAAGGTGAGGTTGGTTCGGCCGGAGAGGCACCGCAGCGGGCCGGCGACGGCGAGGTGGTTCGGCGGCCGAGACAGGGAATTCGAGGGTTCGTCGCCGGCGATTTTCCGCGACCATTTGGCTCGGGAGCTTAGGGGAAATAATACCTAGAGCACGGGAATGATAATGGTACCTTTAATTCGGGAAGAAATCGGCCGAGGGTGATGAATTTCGGAGTGTCGCACGGCGGTCGAATTAGGGTTCTTCCGCCGAGCTCGATCCTTCCCAAAATTCGCGCAATGTAGTGGCTAATCCTTGGGGGAAATTGGGGGGAAAGCACGAGTGATCACTGGGGAGTATTTTTGATGTTGAGGGCCGGGTCTGGGGAGGCTTCTTATAGGCGGTCGACGGCGAGGGCGACGCGACGGCAGCAATGGCGCAGCGCGCGCATGGCGCGGTCGCGGGAGATCGTGCGCGACGTGCGGCAACCGCAGCCGATGTGTGTGCGTACGGTGAGCGCGGCGAGGGCGGAGCATGCGGATCTGCAGACGCGGCGCTCACGCGGCAAGACGGCGACGACATGGCGACGGCCTAGCGCGGCGTCGCGCGACTCGGACCGCGGGTGGCGCGACTCGCACGGCGGCGGCCAGGCGCGCAGACGGTGTCGCTCGCCGAGGGCACGCGGGCGAGGGCGTCCCGTACGGCGCGGCACGGCGCTCGGCGCGTGGCGCGCGCGGACGTGGCCGACGGTTTGGTCGAACACTCGCCGACGCGATGAATAGTGCACTTTTCCATTTATCCCGAATTTGAAATCCTATTTTCCATTTCCATTTCTTTTATTCCTAAAAATCCCAAATAATTCTTGGTATTCACGAACAATTTCTAAAGTATATTTCCCAGTTTTCCCTATATTTTTCTTTATATATATTTTCCATTTTTTTTTATTTTGCCTCTTCTCTTAAATTCAAGAAAATGGAATTTTGATTGAAGCCAAATTTCAAATTTTATTTCTCTTTTTCCAAAAATATTTTTGTCATCCAATTCTAATTATTTATTATATTTCCCCATTAATTAGAGTTTAAACATTAATTTATCCCTTTTTGTAATGCACCCTATTATATACATATATATATCTATATGCTCTTTTCGTAGTACACACTGTTATTTTGAAATTGTTTTCACCGGCGGGTTGAAATGCTTAGGTTTTATTCCATTTTACCTCAAAGTAATTCTAGAAGAAAATCTTATATCGCTGAACCGGCAATTAAGATCGAAAAACACGATAAGAAGTAATGATTCCAAAAAGTTTTTGTGAGTTCCGATTTTCACGTTCCGAATTCTACTCCTTCGATTTTCAGGATGTTACAGTGTTGGATCTGTGGAGAAGATGATGCGCGCCAGATATATATATACCCCGGATATGTAGTCTCGGTTGGTGCCAACAACTGACTAAAGATATATTAGTCCCGGTTGGCGGCACCAACCAGGGCTAAATATCCACTTTAGTCCCGTTGTGCCACCAACCGAGACTAAAGATAATTTCTCGCTATTTCCAATTCATCTTTTGTCCCGGTTGTAGCCACCAACCGGGACTAAAAGATAATTTCCCGCTATTTCCAATTTTTTGGTGTCCTGGCTAGGGTTAACAAACGAGATTAAAAATTAAATAATCCATTAAATCGGGTCAAATTAATTTATTAAATATAGGTTTAAAATAATAATAACTAATGCATTAAATTTAATCCAATCACAAAATTAATGAGAAAACATTTAAAATAGTTTTAAATTGTTTTAAAATTGTAATAATCATATATAATTAACATATACCCGATTTAAAATTGTTTTAAATTGTAATAGTCATATATAATTAACATATTCTTTTTGAAGCTCGAGTTTACATGGTAATTCTAGACATTGCACTGCTCCTCTAGATATTGTTTCTCTTTTGCCCCACTCCTTTTTTCTTTTTTTGGCTGTTGTTGTTTCTTTGGAAAAATTTGAATTTTTTATTTTTATATATTTTTTCTTGACTTAGGAGCACAGGACAGGTAACCACAGAAAATTTGAGCCTAAACAAGTGAAAGACGTGGCCGGTGGACAAATCAAAAAACGTGCACAAAATTGGCAAAAAGCTTCCGGGCTCAAAAAGATAACCTTGCGACCTGTTTTTGGGAAAAATAAAATTGCTGAACCCGAACAAGCCGGGGACGAATGCATCCAAATTTTTTTGATCGATTTTCATATATGGAACGTCTCAATCGGAGTCGGTATGCAAAAGTTATGGTTGTTTTAAAACCCGACTCCGAATTAGAGGACAAAACGGGAAAAATACATGCAAAAAGTTGTTACACGCGCACAAACTAGACGCGACGGCTATAGTTTGATGGAAACTAAGGGGGGAAATACACGAACTGGACTCTAACAGGATCTAACCAGCAGCCAGACCTTGACTAGGACACAAACTCAACACGACGGACTCTGAAACTGAAATATGCAAAGGCTATGGCACAGAGGTTCTAGGACAGGAAAAACAAATGTGGCAGAGAGTGACACACCAATCTGGCTTCAGATCGGAAGATCCAACCCTACAATCTTAGAACCATAATAACTCTGGTTATCAACCGAGACATTGACCCGATTGACCTCGCCAAGAAGGCTAATCCCTGCCTGCGCAACGAAGAATACAAGCAAGAGTGATCGGACCTTGAATGTCCAACGAAGGAATGTTGTGTGTATCCGAAAAAGTGATGTTCTTTTCATTGTAGATCTCTCTGATTTGTATATATCCCCAAAATAATTTTATAAAAATTTTGTATATTGAGAATCATTAGTTAATAACAATGTGGTAATTTATAATTACAATGTAATGATTAAAGCTTTTTTCTATCTTCAATTACAAACATGGAAAAATGATAATATATATTAAACTGCCATCAGTGTTATTTCAAATAAAAAGATTATCTCCACGAGTGTCAAACCACCATATGTAGGCAGAGTCAGATACCTTTTCTTTTTTGCTGGCGCAGTTAAAAAGTCACCTTTACTTTTAGTCCGGGTTGGTGTTACCAATCGTTTAGATCTTTAGTCTCGGTTTGTAACACCAACCAGGACAAAAGATAAGATCTTTAGTCCCAGTTGGTGTTATAAACCGGGACAAAATGTCCGTCAGCCTGATAGGTTATGACAAGAATTTAACCTGGACTAAAGATTATCTTTAGTCCCTGTTGGTAACACCAACTGGGACTAAAGATCATAGAGAGCCGTTGCCTTTTTTAACCGGGACTAAAAACACATTTTCTAGTCTCGGTTCCTATTGGAACTAGGACTATTATGGATTTTGCCAGATGAATCAAAGATCATTTCTCAGTAGTGATCAGTATTAATAGGGAAACGTCTATGTAGTATATATCAGTATGCTTCCCCAAGCTGCATGCTGAGTATACTTCTAGCTATCAATCAATTGTATATATTAGTATGCAACCATATATAAAGGATTAAGAAAAAAATAGGGACTTGCACAAGGCTTACTGCCTCAATGAAAACATCAAACTTAACATTTCAATTAAAACAGGAGAAAATAGAAGCTACATGTTCACATTGATCCTTGAATGATTTGTTTTTACTATTACCCTAGAATTTTTTTGGATAGACGAGGCTGCATTGGTAACTTCCAGTTTTGATGAACTGATTCACTATGAAGGTAATTTCCCCCTGTGCACAGTATAATAAATACCATTTGCAGGACAGACTATGCTTCATTTACCCAAAAAATGAACTAAATATTTTCCTGCCTCCTACAGAAACTTGCATTTGATTCGCGGCATTGGAGGAAGAAGGAGAAGGGCAGGAGAGAAGTAATGGGTACCTTGGATTCGATTCGTGGTGGAGAAGGGTCGAGGGGCCGGCGGTGTAGATCTTGAGGCGTCGCTAGCAGTGGCCGCCTAGGAGCCCCAAGTAAGGGCGGTGGGCGACAAGGGTGGCAGGCGAAGTGAGGAGGACACGCCTTGGATTCGGGAGGAGGACATCCACTGCGCTGACGAGCGGGGGCTTAAGGTTGACGACGGTGGAGGACGTCGTCGGCAGTGGCGATGGAGGGTGACGATAGGCGGTGGGTGGCGCTAGAGGGGACGGCGACGGTGTATGAGGGCGACGGAGGGTGATGGCGGCGGCGCTGGACGGAGAAAGAGGGGACAACTCTGGAGGAATGGGCGAATATATACTAGACAAATAGGTGCCGGTTGTGTATGAAAACCAGTACCTATATTTGTGATATAGGTATCAGTTCATATTGAGAACCGACACATATTACCACTATAGGTACCAGTTCTGAGTAAGAACTGGCACCTATGCCATCTCTCCTATATTTTTAGGATAGTACTTTATTTTTAAGAAAAATCTGTATAAGGGAATATCATAGGACATATTTTCCACATATATTCTATGTATATACCTTAGATAAATTTTTTAGTAGTGGAGTTGATTTATGTCGACGGAATGGGTTGGTAGTCCTCCAAGGGGGATCACCGAGGAGGTGAAAGAGAGGATGGTAGAGAAGCTGCCCTCCGACGGATCTGATGGTTGACTTGAGTCCTAAGACGAGCCAAGAATGAGACACCAAGAATTATACTGGTTCAGCCCTCGCGAAGGATAATAGGCCTATGTCCAGTGTGTGGTGTTCTTCCTTGGGGTGGACGACGAAGAAGAGTTACAAAGGAGTGTGCTAGAGTTCTCCTCTTTTCCTCCTCTATCCTCCTTGGCCCCGTCGCCCTGCCCTCCCTTTTATAGTTCAAGGGGGGCAGGAACAGATAAGCTTTGGGGCCAAAAAAGTTAAGACTAAGAGAGACAAAAAGGGACAGAGAACATCTGCTAAAGTACATGTTGGTCTGCTAGGTCCTGTACACCATGGGTATCTTGTACTCCTGTCAGCCCTGGGACCATGCTTATGTGCCGCCAGGTGGTGTCAGATGCTGTCGGGCTGTCTCCTCCTTCTTCCTCCATGCCTGCCATGTTTTTTCCTGAGGATGCTCGAGGTCGGGCGATGAGTCGGGGTCGAATGAAGGGGCCAAGGTCGAACTCGGGGAAAGGCTAAAATGCCTGACCCCTGGGGGGTCGGGCTCTCGATCACATCCCGAGACACTCGATTTGACTTCTGTTGGGGATTAATCCGGGTTTTAGAGGCACCCCGGGGTGACACCTCCCACAGCAGCCCCCGAGCCTAAGGAGGGATGAAGCATCCATCCTTAGGGTTAGAGTTGTCTTCAATGGATCCTCGGAGCTTTGAGCCAAGGTTTTGGCATGTGCACCGCCTAGGTGCACCTGCCAGGTGTAGCCCCCGAGCCTAAGGGCGAATGGAACATTCGGGCTTAGGGTCAAGCTTTCTTGAAAGGTGTCGATCCCTAGCAATTTTCGTGAGTCGAGATTTTGCAGGTGCACCGCCTAGGTGCACCTGGCAGGTGTAGCCCCCGAGCCTAGGGTCGGATGGCACATCCGAGCCTTGGGTTGAATCATCAAGTGTGTTTTGTCAATCTCCCGATGATCCGAGCGATGCTCGACGTCCACCTAAAAGAGGTTAGCCGAGACGAACAAGTCTGCCGCCCGGAGGCGTTTGGCAGTCCCTACTTCGACCGAGGGGTAGGCAATTTGGCCTTCAGCCCCCGAGACAGAGAGTCCACTGTCCAAGGGCAGTGAGGATGGGTGAGATGTTCAGGGCTACAGGCCCTAGGGCTCAAGGTAGCCCCGACCTCACTTGTGGACTAGCTTAGAAGCCCACATTCGAGTCGTCAAGGTCACCGCCCAGGGCGATGAAGAACATGGTTATGGTCGAGACTACTGCCCGAGGGCACATGGTAGTCCCGACCTCGACTGGGGGCTAGCTCGAAAGCCTGCCCTGAGTCGACAAGGCCATCACCCAAAGGCGATGGGAATCGAGGTTATGATCGAGACTACTGCCCGAGGGCGTATGGTAGCCCTTCCCGAGTTCCTCAACCTCCTGCGGGATGGTCCTCGTCACCTTGACGTCTTCGTAAAGGACGCTATGAAGGCCACAGTGGGAGTGGCCCTCGGCATCCTTAGCCGTTGGTTCCCGGAGGTGCCGGTCGCCAACATCGGCTTGGGGTGGCCGAAAGGCCTCGAAGCCGGCGAGCATGAGGCCATCATTGCCGAATTTGACGAGACTGCCGATCGTGTCGTTGACCTCATAGAATTTTGATTGCTCTTTGCTGTAGTAGCCCTGTGTAGGAAGGATAGAGTATTTTTTGTGTTAATAGCAGGGTCCCATGCCCTATCCTTTTGCATTGTCATGCCGAAGGGTGTTTGACTGGGGCATGCATAGGTTCAAATTTGCCTTCTCGTATTATTCTCGACATTTAGGCCTTAGAAAATGATCTTTGCCTGGAAGAGCCGGGAGGATTCTCTAATCGAACTTCGACATGTTTCGAATCAGCCTTTAGCGTAACTGTTGTTAATTTTAGCGTAACTGTTATTTCGGAAGACCAAATTTCCCGAGTAGTTTGATCATACGACCAACCATTCTCGCGTTTCAACTTAAACCCAAGTTTCTTCGGGAGGGAAAATCCGACTTTGACTAGAGGGTGATGGGATTGAAGCAAACGCGTTAGGCAAAAAGTCGTATTTTTTTGATACCCAGGAAAGAAGCCTTATTGGCAAGTAGTCACTCACTCAATCGATAACATTCTGTCCTAAGAGCCTGGAGCACATGGGTCGAGGCCACAAAACTCAGAGCTGATCATGAGCACTTGCATAGAAGTTATCGAATCGTTTGGTCATTACTTGTCAATCAGGAAGCATTGCTGAGCCCCGAGCGGCAAAGACAAGCTCAACAAGCAACCTACCGGAGAACCCCGACCAGGGCAGGTCGGGGCCGCGTAGCTCAGGGCTGGCCATAAGCGATGCGCGGGAGCTGTCGAGGGCATGTTGTCGGCTCGACGGCTGAGCAACATTAAGATAGAGAATGCTGGAACATGCAAGGAATATTCTTTTTGGAAATTGAAAGAGAAAGGAAAAAAGTATCTATTCGAAGACTTCGATGAAAAAGGTAGATCTCCATCGGACCGCTCCGAATGAAGAACAGCGCACCCCTACACCGGACCATGAGGATGGCGACGAAAGTCGTCCGCGTGGAACACCAGAGTGCCAAAGATGAAGGTTGTCGCCGCAGGAGCCACAAAGTCGATGGTGAAGGAAACAGCCATCGGATCGCTCCAAGTGAAGAACAGCTCCCCTACCTGGCGCGACAACTGTCGATGGAATGGGTCGGCAGTCCTCCAAGGGGGATCCCAAAGGAGGTGAAAGAGAGGGTGGTAGAGAAGCTGCCCTCCGACGGATCTGATGGTCGACTCGAGTCCGAAGACAAGCCAAGAACGATACAACAAAAATTATACTGGTTCAGCCCTCCCAAAGGATAATAGGCCTATGTCCAGTATGGGGTGTTCTTCTTTGGGGTGGATGATGAACAAGAGTTACAATGGAGTGTGCTAGTATTCTCCTCTTTTCCTCCTCTATCCTCCTTGGCCCCGCCACCCTGCCCTCCCTTTTATTGTTCAAGGGGGTAGGAACAGATGAGTTTGGGGGCCAAAGAAACTAAGACTAAGAGAGACAAAAAGGGACAGAGAACATCTGATAAAGTACATGTTGGTCTGCTAGGTCCTGTACACCGTGGGTATCTTGTACTCCTGTTAGCCCTGGGACCCTGCTTCTGTGCCGCCAGGTGGTGTCAAATTCTGCCGGGCTGTCTCCTCCTTCTTCCTCCGTGCCTACCAAGTTTCTTCCTGAGAATGCTCAAGGTCGAGCGACAAGTCGGGGTCGAGAGAAGGGGCCGAGGTCGGACTCGGGGGAAGGCCGGAATGCCCGACCCGCAGGGGGGTCGGGCGCTCGGTCACATCGAGGACAATCGGTTTGACTTTTGTTGGGGTTCAATCCGGGTTTTTGAGGCACCCCGAGGTGACACCTCCTATAGTTTAATTATCCCGACACAATAAGGTTGGCTACTTTCTAATATTTTTAAACTAAGCATAGGAAAAAGTAGGAGAAATTATTGATGATCGGAATTTTAAATGTGGATCGAATCTCGTAAACATCAATTGAAGGGGTCAGATTGGCACATCTCTTGGTTTTCCCCTATAGACCATTGTAAGTTTAAAGACCAATATCGGATATTTCAAACCTAGAGACAAATAGTTTAAATTTATTTCTCGTGCATTTCTACTTATACGCATATAGTACACATGCACATTCAATTTGATAACACATAATTAGTGTTAAACATTCAACACAAAAATAATACATTCCTTTTGACAACACATAATTATAGTTAAACATGCATTCAGTTCCAAAATGGTACGTTCTTGTTTATTACAATCAAATTCCAACTTGTAAGTCGATCACAATTACTCCTTCATGATCACTGTGAACATATGAGGCTTTCTCCTCGTCTTCATCTTCGTCTCCGTCTTCTTGACTTTCTTCACCTTTTCTACATATGTTGCGAAAGGTGGTAGCTCATCGATTTGATCGCAGCCTTTCTCGTCAATGATATTCTCAACTCCAACAATGCTCCGCTTTCCAGGGAGAGCCACGTGACGATCAGTCCCCAACGAAGGGTCTTTGACATAGAATACTTGTGTTACATTTTGTGAGCAACAAATGGTTCATCTTTATAACCCACTTTGTTTAGGTCCACAATGAACATTCCGTACTTGACAATCTTCAAACCACTTGGAATTTTGACCCATTGACACTGGAAAAGTGGTACCTTCAGCGGTCCATACTCAAACTCCTAGATTGCCTCTATATAGCCATAGTACATTTATTTTAGACCATTACTGTTGAAGGGCGTCTATACGGACACCATTGTTTTGAAACGAGCTCTTGGCATCCTACATTCTTGTGTAAAATGTGTACCCATGAATGTCATGCCCTTGGAATGAATGAATTGTGCTTGCAGGCCTCCGAGACAAAACGTACAACTAGTCACTATCAGGAGTCGTAGCCATGATATGCTTCTATAACCAATCACCGAAATTCAGCCTATGTTGCTTTGAAATCCATGCCTCTGATTTCCCTAGGTTCTCAGTACAGAGTTTGTTGTAATGCACATTAACAAATGGAGCCACCAAGACCGACTGCTGGAGCACTACAAAATGTGTTTGCCGTAATGTTTCAAGGCTAGGAGCGAATATTGCTTTATGCCCTAATGTCCCTTACCATAGTAGCCTGCCCTCGCGTTGGGACATCAACACATCAATGGGATGCAGATCCATGTAGTTGATACAAAACTCAACCACCTCCTCTGTTTTATAACCCTCTACGATACTGCCTTCCGGTCGAGCTCTATTACGCACATACTTCTTTATGATCCCTATGAATCTCTCGAATGCCCACATGTTATGCAGATACACTGGGTCGAGAATCTTTATCTCTTTCACGATATGTAACACTAAGTGAACCATTATATCAAAAAATGATGGTGAAAAAACATCTCGAGTTAGCAAATGGTAATGATTGCATCTGTTTGGAGCTTGTCTAGTGTGCTTGGATCGATCACCTTGTGATATACAACGTTGAAGAACGAGCTCAACTTTTTGATTGGGTTTCAAACCCTGTCTGGCAAGATGCCTCTAATTGCAAAAGGGAGTAGCTGTGTCATCAGCACATGGAAATCATGTGACTTCATGCCCACTGTTTTCTTCTCTTTCATGTTGACAAGTCTTTTAATGTTAGCGAAGTAACTAGACAAGACTCGAACACTCTGCAGGTACTCCAATAGGCTTATTTTTTCAGCGACGCTGAGGGTGTAGCACGCGGGAGGGAGGTACTAGCGGCCGTTGGGATGTTCTTGAGGATGTAGCTCGGACCTGATGTTCATGTCTATGAGGTCACTCCGGGATTTCAATGTATCCTTGTCAGGTATGTTTAGCAGGACTCCCATTAAACTCTCGCATACAATTTTCTCCATGTGCATCATGTTGATTGTGTGGCAAACATCCAAATCTTTCCAATACGCTAGTTCCCAAAAGACAGATTTCTTCTTCCAAAGAGGCTTCTCACCACCCTTTCCTGCAGCGCTTGTATTGGCATGCCTCTTTCCAAATATATCTTCAATATCTTTACCTCTTCAAAAATATCTCTACCTATACGGTGTATTGAAGCTGTCCCCTCCTCCATTGTGCCATCGAAATATCTTCTATTGCTATGGTACTAGTGTCGGCAGGAAGATACCTCCGATGGCGCATGTACATAGTCTTACCAGAGTACCTCAACCACCTGCTTGATGTGTCTCACATGCACAACCAACTTTCACTGTTTACCCGGATGAGTTGCCAACCATAGGGTAATCTTGAATGGTAACGAACAACAATGCTCTTAAGGTGAAGTACTCTCTTTTGTATGCATCCCACATCTACACACCCTTGGTCCAATAGTAACTTAAGTTCATGTACTAATGGCCTGAAGTAGACATCAATATCGTTACCAAGTTGCTTAGGCCCTTGGATTAGAAGTGGCATCATGGTATACTTGCGCTTCATGCACAATGAAAGAAGGGTGTAGATAACAAGTGCCACTGGCCACGCGCTATGCCGACTGCTCATGTCACTGAATAGATTCATCCCATCTGTGCTCAGCCCAAACCATACATTCCTAATCTCGCGTGCAAACCTATTGTACTTTCTAACTATCTTTCTCCATTGAGATATGTCGGCAGGGTGCCTTATCATCCCATCCTTCTTACGGTCTTCCTCGTGCCAATGCATCATATTTGCATGCTTTTTGTTTGTATACAGGCGCTCAATCCAAGGGATTATAGTAAAATACCACACAACCTTAATAGACACTTTCCTCTTCTTTAGGACAGGGCCACCACTATCATCATCGTTATCTCCACCCTTTTTCCATGGTGCTTCGCAAACTGGACATGTATCCAAGTGTTCATAGTCACCTCGATATAGGATACAATCGTTTCGACATGTGTGAATTTTTTGCACTTCCAGCCCAAGTGGACAGACAACCTTCTATGCTTGGTATGTTGTTTCTGACAGTACATGACCCGCTGGAAGGAGGTCTCCGATCAGCTGCAGAAGCTCTATAAAGCTCTTGTCACTCTAGCCGTTGGTTGATTCCATTTGAAACAACAAGAGGACGACGTGTAACATGGTGTGCACCTCTTTGCATCCTTGATAAAGCAGTGTTTTTGAGTCCTCCACCATGGCTTTGAACTTCTCGTATTGCTTGTCATTGTTGTAGGTTGTCTTCCCATCACGCAACATCTAATCCAAACCATTCAACTCACCATTGTCATATTCACCTTCGTCAGTAGGCAACTCCACATTGTCTTCGTACATTGCATCACCATGATTGTCAACACTGTCATTCTCATCTTCACTGTGATTGTCCTGACATGTGTGATTATGCATAAAACCTCTTGTTAGTAGATACTAATGAACTTGTTTTGCAGGAAACTGTCTCTCGTTCCTACAATCACCATATGGACAATGCAAATGTTCCATCATGCTCAACGACCGGGAACTCGTGGCCGCGGTCACGAAGTTGGTTACTCCCTGGCATACTCCAAGGTACCGCGCTTTGCACCATTCATCCCTCCTTCATCCATCGGTCCTACGAAAATTCTTAAATTAACCGCTAACATATATATATATATATATCAATTAAATCCGTAAATCAATCAAAAATCATCATTACTTATCTTTTATGTCTAAAATACTCGATGATTTAATACTCTCTACATTACTCAAATAGACAAGTAACATATTCTCTATACTTATTGAAATTGTAATATATATATAAATCAGAGGTACATTATATTATGAATAGATGACTAATCTCAAAATTAGTCCAAAATTAATAAGTCATCATATTTTGTCAAATCATCATCTCGAAACAAATAACATTCAAAATATTGGTCCTATTCAACTAGAGAAATTACAAAAATAACTTGGCAAAACATTGCACACTATCATCTACATTATCCATCACAAATGAGAAAAAATATCATAAAGAATCACACAAATGAGAAAACTTGCATAGAGAATCAAGATGTACTAACCTTTAAACATGAAAACATGCGAATCTCTTAATGTTTATGAAATGTTTTGGCAAAACCTCTCCCTCCTGTTTGCATGAGCACATGAAGACACCCTCCAAAAATAAGCTAAGTGCTGAGAGAGGGTATATGTAGGTGATGGTTTTTAACAAGAACCGGCACCTATGATCCGTTTCTTCCGTCCTAAGGAACAATATAGGTTTCGGTTCTTATTACGAACCAACACTTATGTTATAAGTGCCGGTTCATAACAAGAACCGGCACCTATTCCTTTCTTCGCCCGAACCGGCACCTATAACCTATCTTAGGGGCGGGGAACGCCTAATATGTGCCGGTTTTTGTTGAACCGACACCTATTATGGTGATACCTATGTATGTTTTTTTAGTAGTGTCGATGTGCTCCAACACCTTGTGGAGCCCCTCGGTTGAGTCGATGCCATGGATGCTCACCGCCTCGCCCTTATCCTATTGAGCAATGCTGCAACATGTGACATTCTCTTTGTTGATGCAGCGATAGGAGCACCGACAGCCGCTCGACGCCTCCCATGAAGCTTGAAGTAGTGACGAGTGGTGGTGGTGCGAGTTGCCCATCACAAGTTGCCCGCCGCCCGTCCCAACATGACTCGCTTACCATCACAAGGATGACCTAATCTGCCATGAGAGGCATCTCGTTGGCAACACCACCTTCACCTACGGCAGAAAGTGGGGTGGGGAGGAAAGGGGAAGAAGAGAGGGGATGGTGAAAACGAGGTGGAGTGCTTCCTGGCAACGGCAGCGGCGGCAGTGGCGGTAGCAGCGGCAATACACACGAGGGAGGAGGAGTGCCAGATGAGGAAGGCGATGCGGTGGCGAAAGGAGACTCTTTGGGTGGAGCGCAGGAAGCAGCGTAGGAAATTTCCCTTCCAAGTTCCTTCTGCTCTAAGACCAATCCCAACCCAAACACTATGAAGTAGTTTTCATATTTGCCATATTATATATACACTAGGTATACACTAGGGATAGAAACATGTCCAATGGGTAATGTCTTCAAAATAAATTATTATCTAATCACCTCTCCTTTATTTCCTTTTATCCATCTATCTCCTTGTTTTCATTCTTGGTTCTTGTGTAGAGCTAGTTTTTTTCATAAGAAATGGTTTCTTCATCTTTTTCCTCTTTCATTAACTCTCTTGCCACCGTAGTTTTTTTTTGCTTATGTGACAGTATATTTAATGCTATGGATACTAGCTGAGGTGGATGGTTGGCACTGACCTAAGCTTTCCTTCTACTAAGCAATCTCATCCACACCTAATCCGATGGCAACAAAAATCAGGCGATGTGGCATGCACGATTTTCTGCCCCTTATGCACCCCTTCATGTTCTTCGATGAATATTAGCCGTTCGTTATCTCCATGCTCTCCGGTTAGTGGGCAGGGGCGGACCCAGGATTTTTACATTGGGTATGCCAAACCAAAAATTTTATATGCAAACCGGTAAAAGCTATTTAACAATTTGGTAAAGTTATCATGCTAATAATTAAGATGCAGTTAGGAGAGGAGTGTGTGAAGTGCATAAATTACAAACACGTGTACAATTGTTACCCAATATTTATTGACATAATATTGAGACTATAGCATTACACAAATTCCTGTTCAATCAATGGTTTGCAACTATTATTCATATATGCATTTATATATGCATAGGTAGTTCAGACTTCAAAATTTCAGATACTTTGAAGCATGCCTCCTTTCTCCATGGAATACAAAAACCATTTGTCCCAATCTCTAGTAGTCTAGTTTTTTTTCTTATAAGCAAATCTAAGCTCTGCTCAAGAAAAATGGTTGGTAATTGCCAGTTGTAGTGTGTGTGAGTCGAAGAACGTGCCAGCGAGGAGGTCCGAGAGGATGTTCCTTTTTCCTGTAAAATTGTAATGCATGTGTGAATCAGTACAAAAATCAAAGTGCTGACCTCGAAAAGCAAAGCTGATCAGCAGAAGAATACCTTCTCTTTTCTTGCAAGTGCTGCTCACACACCGACAGCCATGGCTTCTGTCGCATGTCCTAATCCCCTCCCTACTCATGGCCTCATGGGCCAACGAGCATGGATGGAGAATCTGAAGGAAGATCTTGAGTTTCCAACTGAGGAAAGGTGGCAAGGGGGCTGTGCCGGGCAGAGCCCCGTCAGGGAGCCGCCGCAGCGGGGAGGAGCCGCGCCAGGGAGGAGCCGCCGGGCCGGGGAGCACGCCGCCGCCGGCTGGAGTCGTAGGGGAGGGCACCGCAGGGGAGAGGAGAGCTGCAGGGGAGGGCGCCATAGGGGAGGGAGCCGTGCCGCCGGTGCTAAGAGGCCGCGCCATGCCAGGGACATGGTCGCATGCGCGCCGCAGGGGATGAGGGGAGAGGAGAGGATAGGCTCGGTCAGGTTAGGGCAGGAGAGGAGCTGAAAGGAATTTTTTTTTGTCGTTGGGCTGTGCCTTCTTTTTGTTGGGCTGGGTCTAGGGTATGTCATACCATACCCGTGCAGCCCACTGGATCCGCCCCTGTTAGTGGGCTAGTAGTGCGGCCAACCCGATGTGTTGAGAAACACATACCCTCACTACTACAAAAAAGCTCATAGGTATCGGTTCAAAAGGTGTCGGTTCAATTAAATCTGGCACCTATTATATCTATAGGTGTCGGATGAATAATAGAACCGACACCTATACTATAGGTGGCGGTTCTTATTACGAACCGCCACCTATTCTTCGCGAATAGGTGTCGGATGAATAGTAAAACCGACACCTATAGTATAGGTGTCGGTTTTACTATTCATCCGACACCTATTCGCGAAGAATAGGTGGCGGTTCGTAATAAGAACCGCTACCTATTCTTCGTGAATAGGTGTCGGATGAATAGTAGAACCGGCACCTATACTATAGGTGGCGGTTCTAATAAGAACCGCCACCTATTCTCAGAAAAATACTATTCCCTCCATTAGTATCATACCGCTTGCCGAACAAGACCAACACCAACTTAAATATGCATCTCTCATGCGCATGGCCAGCTGGACTCAGTCGCTCCTGTCTGTAACTGTAACTCGCGGGCGCGAAAGAGGATCCGCCATCAAGGTACGTAGTTGCGTGGAAAAATTTGGTGCGTCCGATAAACATGGTGGGTCCGGCTAAAGGAGTGGGCCCATAAGAAGAAATTGGGAGCACCTCGTTGAATGGGGTTCGGTCCGTATAGGTATCGGATAAATAGGTGCCGATTCTACACGAACCGACACCTATTCGTCTGAATAGGTGCCGGTTGAAGAATCGACACCAATGACTTTGGTCATTGGTGCCGACCAATAGGCGCCGGTTGAGGAAACCGGCACCTTTGACCTTTTGTGTAGTAGTGCCTAGTCCATTGGATTTTGACCTTTGGCTGATAAATAGAATATAATCGGTGACAACGTAAGTTATTAACTGTAAATAAAATGCAGATATTACAAACATCCCAGCTGAGATGCCCGATAAATAGATACAAATACAAATTAAAACTTCTGCCGACGAAAGCTAATGCATGACTTCGATCTCAAACGGTTATTATGCAGACAAACTAACAGGGCAGGAATCATCATGTGCGGCGCCATGACCAAACATGCCAACGCCCATTGTTCATCACATTCATCAGTTCTTTGCCGGAGGGCTCGGGTTGTGGTACTCCGGCGCAGGCTGCGGCTTAGGCTGTGGCTTGGGCTCCGGCTTAGGTGGCACGGGCTTCTTGTGAAAGTGGTCGAAGAAATGCTTCTCCTTCTTGTGGAAGTGGTCGAGGAAGGGATGCTCTGGCTCCGGCTCTGGCTTCGGCTTCGGTGGCTCTGGCTTGGGCTCCGGCTTGGGTGGCACCGGCTTCTTGTGGAAGTGGTCCATGATCTTCTTCTTGATCGGGCCACAGATGGTCGCCGACGCGCACAACGATGAAAGGTAGTGGGTCTTGCCGGCAACGACGACGAAGGTGCCCTCCGACATTGGAACGATCTTGGACGGCTCCTGGCCGGGGCACGGCACGTTGGCGGCGCTGTGGAGCTGAGCGATGCAGTCGGAGCTGGGCAGGTCGACTTCGAGGGGGACGCTGAAGGCGCCGGTGCCGTCGAGCTTTCCGGCGGCCTTCCTCTCGTACTCATCATTGCTGTTCTTGCACTTGATAAAAACTTGGAGATCTGCATAAAAGGATATCCGAAATAATATTTTCAATCACTTGTCATCGTATCAACTGTATCTTTCTCGCGATGATGTAGCTCCATCTGTTAACATGGTAAATTATTACGTACTCTTGAAAGCCTCCTCAGCTTTCATGTTCTTCCTGCTGCAGTCGGCGCACTTGGCCGTGCCGACGACCACCGATGCCGCCTCGCCGCGCACCGCGACCGCCATCAGGACGGTGCAAACGCCGAGGAGAACTAGTCCTCGAGGAGCACCTGCCATTGCTGAGTTTACCCTAGCTATTCCTGAGTTTACCCTAGCTAGCTCTGTCTAGCTATTGCTGATCTGGGGATGGGATGATTTGAAAGGAGAGGCGACGCGTGGTTTATATAGGCATCGATCAAGACACACAGCTTGCAATATTATTGATCGATGGATCGACCAGCTAGCTATTACTATTAGCAAAAGGGCCAATTTGGCGCCGAATTTGCAGATGGGAGAATTAAGGCCGTCCAAACTGAATGATTTGATCACGTACGTCCAATATAGTCGCCTCTCCAGCCTAGCTACGACATAATAATAATCCATCGGTTGGTATACGTAGGATCCACGCACCGGTTTATGCATGGATGAATCATAGCAATAAGTACAATAATAATCAAACTGATCCTTAACTCCTTGTGAACTGCGGTTGACCTCTGGGTCAGCAGTGCGCTGCAGTGATTGGCTACTTAATTATGGCAACACTTTCCAAAATGTACTGAGTTCTTACTGTATCACACTACTCACAAATCGTTTGTCCGGCCATGCATAAGCTGTTTATACTGCTTTTTTTCACTCCACCACTACTTAAAAAACAATCTTTTTTTATGAGAATACGTAGATGAATAGTAACTGATCGTGCCTACAAAAATCGACTTCATTTTCATATACGGCTCCTTAACAGGTCCGCATGCATGTGAAAATCTACTGATCGTGCCGGCAAAAATTGACTTTCACTTTCACATACGGCTCCTTAAGAGGCCCACATGCAAAAATAGATTTTCACATGTTGACCTCTTAAGTGCTCCGCATGCAAAAATACTTTCTCTTCCACAGATTTTTTTCCCTTCTCTCTCTTTTTTCTCTTAGCACTTCAAATTTTTTAAAGTCATTCTTATCTCCTCTCCCTCCCTCCCTCACCTCCTCTTGTATTATTTTGACCTCCTCTCCTGATATTATTTTTACTCCTCTTCTCTCTCTTCCTCTTCTATCCTCTCTTCATCTCCTCTCCCCTCCCCGAGCGGGAGTGGGTGGCAGCGGCCGGCTCGACGACCTCGGGCGCCACCGCCGTGGACGAGGAGGCGGCCGGGAGCAGTGCCATCGCTGACCATGAGGAGGCAGCCGAGATCGGCTCCATCCCCGTCATCGTCGACGATGAGGAGGAGACGGCCGAGAGCGACGCCTTCGTCACCGATGAGGAGACGGTCGGATCCGCTGCTACCAACCCCACGAAGGCCAGATCCGCCATCGCCAACCCCCATGACGGCCGAATTCGCGCCGCAGTCTCCATCGGAGAGCTAGGGTTTCGATTTTTTGTGATATTTTAATTTTGTTCGTATTTTTATTTTTGGGTGCGGACGACATAATCACCCGCATACGAAAATTGGATTTTCATATGCGGGTGCACCACCCATATGGAAAAATTGCTATTTTCGTGAACTTTTCTGGACATACGGGTTGCCCAACCACGTGAAAAAATAGGTTTTGGTCATATGGGAAAATGCATTTTTAGTAGTGCACCTGCACCCAAGAGCCTATGGAAATTGTGGATTTTTGAAGGCACATCAAGAACCATCCAGAAAAATATATTTCCGCATGCGAATATGTTTTGCACGACCTGCTACTAAATACATCTACGCGTGGAAACACCTCTAACCAGATGGATCTAAATTTTAACCAGACAAGTCTAAATTATAAACCGCTTGCGTTGTTGTTGAAGGATAACGCGTAGGCTACGATAGCATAAAATAAAACTTTTACCGCGTAATCCAGGAAAGCTTGCAAGTAAGCGTCTATAGATTATTACCAAGTGACGCGCAGTGCAGCGAAAAAATTACGTTGGAGTAGCCGACCCAACGTATGAACGTTGAGAAATCTTGCCGACCTCGCCGACCTCGGACCGTCTCGCCCGACCTCGCCGACCTCGAGTAACGCCTTGCTGACCTCAGACCGTCTCGCTCGACCTCGCCGATAGCGCCGACTTCAACCCGATTCGCTTGACCGTGCCGACGCCGATTCGATCCACCCGATCTCACCGAGGTCATTCCAATTCGCTCGACCAGTCCAACTTCCAACTACTGAATAAAGGGATCAACAAGTTGGAACTCGAAGATCTTCCGATGTAGCCGACTTACACCACAACGTAGCGATGTCTCTACCGGTATCCACACATCCAGGGAAGGAACACCGAACACCTGTGTGTTAGCACGCGATGCACGGCTAGGGTTTGGCTTGGACTTGGACTAGGGTTTCCATGGAGAAGTTGATGCGGCTTAGAAGTTGTGCACCTTGATCTCCACCCCTTAGTCTCCTTATATAGAGTTGGCCGGCTGGACTTGTAAGCCCACCAGGACTCCATATTGAATCGGATCTTATCCGAACTGAGCTGTATCCGAGTCAAACTCGTATACCTTTTCCAACCCATCAAGTGTGTGACCCAATAGGTTCGTGTACACTTGGTCCCGACACGAGAACCACCTCTCGGCCAACCCTGTCAACAACGGCCCCTAGCAGAACATATTGACACCAAAATATACACAAAGATCATATCGGGTGAACCTGTAATGTGTGCACAATTTTCTTTGTCTCACATATTCCCATAGGAACCCGACCTGCTTGCAATGACCTCCCGACCATGGGGTTAGGCAATATTTGAATATTCTGAAGCCAAACACTTTCTGAGTGTTATTGGACTGATGTGCTAGACTATCAACTATCGCTTGTTTTACTTGCGAGCATATGCATAATTTGGATTCGGACAAATATTTCAATTCAAACTCAAATTCAAAATGAACGAGTTTTTGTCACATAGCCAAATTCTAGGGTCAACGAAATTTTGTCCAAATAAAATAAAATTGAGGTTTCTCAATTTTGTGAACCAAAAATTTCGTTTTCTAACTTAGGTCAAAGAACCTCAACCTATTTGTATGAATTAAAAATTTGAGAACTAAAAATTTTCTTTTCTAATTAGGTGAGACCAACCTAGACCATTGCATGATAGACTAGATTTTAAAACAAGTTAAAACTTTTCCATTTCTAATCTTGAGCATTGGTACATTCATACATGTGAAGAGATGCATGTGAAAAATATAAATGTTTTGACAAAATGAGTCCTTTGTTTTGTGCTATTGGATTTGGTCTTGCATTTCATATTAGGAATCATAAGCGTAGCCATAAGATTAAAAGTTTTCTAAACAAATCTACAAATTAATTTGGGTACTAGCATGTGAACTTAAAATACAATTCAAAGTTCACCTCCTCAGCCCAAGAGGAATGTTAATACGAAACCAGAGAGTATAATAGTGCATGCACCTAGGGTAGACACCTAAACCTAGAAAGGCTACCATAATTTTATAGATTAAACCGTATAAGATAAAATCATGGAAAAATCCATGTAGGTGCCAGATGTTATACCCAACTTAACATAATTTTTGTGCAATTTAAAAACTAGGTTTCATGCCCCAAACAAATTAAACAAAGAAGTCCAATATTACACTAATTAGTATCTTTAATCGGCTAAAATAACAACTTGCCTAAAAGGTCATTTAAGTGCACATAAGTATGTACATGAAATAATTTATTAAAATACTAGCTTAATTTTCATGAACAAATATAATTTTTCTAGAATTTTTCTTCTCTGTTTAGGCCTTCTAAAAATTCAAACTAGTTTCAAAATGGGCCATCTTTGTTTAATTTCTGGGGACAAACCACTACGTATTTTTGAGTGAAACCAAAGAAAATGGAACCTAGGGTAACTACCTCCATTAAAAATTTCATTAATTTACCATGGCCATAGATTAAACTATGAAGCTACCGAGATTAGAGGGTCAGAAATAATCTGAAAATCTGCTTTAAACCATTTTCACATGTGTTTCTACCCAAACCTCTCTCCCTTGCCTTGCCCTCTTCTCCCTGGACCCACTGACAGCCGCTCCAGCTAGCTCTATCCAAGTACAAAATGTTCCACCTCTTAGAAACTACCAGGGAAGAAGAGAGACAAAGAGGGAACGTGTCCACCGCGCCAGCAGCCACCTCGCCATGCACCGCCATCTCAAACTCTCACCATTTGAAAAACCATCTTGCGCACCGTGCTCCTCATCACTCCCTCATTGTGTTCCACAAAGAAAACCAGGGAAAGCACCTCAAAATCGCCGGGAACGGCCTCGTCTTCATCCATGCCGGAGGGTGTTTGATTCTTGTTGTGTCTTCACTGCTGAGCTTCACCGCAACCTACTCTCGGGAACGCAATCCTCTTCCTAGGCCTAATCCATCCCTGCCTTTTTACTTCCTAGGTTGAGGTGGTGGAGATCCCCGGAGTGTAGTCGCCTCTGTCCTCACTGACCCAAGTGCCACCGCCGTGACGTCGTCGCCATTTTGGACGCCGTGGACCAAATCAGGTCGAGCTGCTACGCCATCAGCATCGCCTCAACTCCCTCATCGATTCCCCTCAAGAATCTCAACAAACGGCGCACCAAGGAGGGAGATCAACCTCCATCTTCCTCGGCTCCAGCCAAACCGCCGTCGCCGGTGGATGGTTCTCCCCGGTGAGCTAGAGTCCTATTCCTTGCACCGGAAGCATCCCTAGGGTATCAGTGAGCCACCCCCTTCCTTTCTCTTGGTAGATTGAAGACCGGAATGCGCTGGCAACGATGACCCGAGGATTTCCACTGCCGCCGGGCCGTTCCTCGCGCCGCCACCGATACCTTCGCCAACCTTCGCCAGCCATTCGGTGAGTCCCCTAGGCACCCAAGCACTCGTATGCATGCCTCCTCTTGGGTAGAACCGGCTCCTAGCCCTATGCGCACAGCAGCCTTGAAGTCGTCGCCACTCATGGTCCTCGCCTACACGGCTCCGGCCATCGCCGGTGACGAAACCCCCACCACCAGGTTTGCAACAAACCAATCAACCTCTTTGCTTTTGGTTGCTCCCCGAGAAACCCAGCTGCTCGCCGCCGACGCCGCCACCAAACTCGCCGTCGCGTCGGGCTCTACCTCCTCGCCACGGCCTCACCGACGTGCGGGCCCACATCATTAGGTGCCCAAAAAATCAATTAGGAGGAAGTTTAAATCTTGTAAGAGCTATTTCATAAATATCCACCGAATGACATGTGGGGTCACCGATCTATTTGTAAATAAACTAAAACTTGAGCACTCTTAAGAAACTTTCAAATTGCCACGTGCTAGGGACCTCGGGTTCTATTACTGAGGACTCCAGGGGCCTTTTCGCATATTGCCAAGCCACTGACCTGTGGGCCCAATGATTTTCTGGATTTAAATTTCAAAAGAAAAACAACCACAGCACTATTCCTTCCTTCAATGTAAAAATTGTTAAACTTGTAAAATCTATATAAAATAAACTACAACACATTTTAGAGTGGGACAAATTTCGTGAACTAATAAGAATATGAAATTTAGTCTCAAAAATTTAAATAAGGAAAGTCACACCTAGGGACTATACAAATTTATAAAATCCCTAGAAAATTCAATTTAACCTATTTTTGGACAAACACAAATCCTATAGATTCCTAAACTTACACCCTCTATTTAGGAAAAATAAAAACCTATAGTTACTTTTACCAAATACCCTTAAAATTATTTACATTAAAATGATGAATTATAAGTAGGCTGAACTTTAGGGATTTATATAAAATTCACTTTAATTTCTTTTTAGTAAACTCAAGTTCTGTAGGTTCACCAAAACATATACTTTCAAACTACTATAAAATAAAGTATATGCTTACTGTATAGTAAATCCCTTAAATATTTATAAAAATAACAAACAACCAAGTGCACACCTCAATTTGTGAAATTTGTAGAAAATTGAAATCTAATCCTTTTTGAGTGAACCAAGTTTCTGTAGAACCAGCAAGTAATGAACTTCAACATAGTAAGATAAAACATGGCACCTTCTGTACAGGTTATGCCTCTAAACTTAGGTGCTAAGCACATGACATTGTCTAAGCATTATATACGTATAAATGTATATATGAATACCCTCTAGCTCTAAGTAAACTGTCGACCCTCGTTTTTGAGGACGGGAATCATTCGTGTTCATAGTACCATATCCCTGGATCGAGTAGTTTGGTACCCACGAATACAGTTTTGAATTACCAGGTGCAAAGTGCACGAATAGTCTTACAACGACTTATTACAATAATAGGCCCGAAGGCAATATCCGATACATATAGGACCTATAGATCCGAATTCAACCAAAATCAAAGTTTAGATGAGATAGGCAGACGGAAAGCAGTGGCATGTCGATTGCCACAAGCAACGACTAGGGAATAAGACCTAGCACGCTTCATTGTCTTCATTCCTCCTGATAGTAAGCATAGGGGTCATCCAGTTCTTCGTTTCCTTCATCTGAAGTTTGTGCGTATAGCAAGGGTGAGTACCCAACGTACTCAGCAAGCCATCACGGAATGATGCACATGATAGGGCCATTCAAAGGGAGGCTATGGATTATTTGCATAAGGCCAATTTTCTCAAAACATTTCACAAACCTAACATCTAGCCAGTCAAGTTTTAGTTTCAGAGTATATTAAATCAGTGATGGTTCTGTCTGCCATCCATCGTGATACCAAGGATGGTTTCCTGTCTCCGGTTCGTCATGGTTTTTCTGGGGAGTCTATCCTTTCTCGCAGGTCGAGAAGTTAAGTCCACCAGCACAAAAATCATTATGCATACGGGAGAAACTTGTGACGTCGCTCATTAACCGTGAGCACGGCTATTCGAATAGATTGATTGACTGACACTGCAGTGGATATACACTTTACTCGTACTCCGCAACTACTCATTGATGAGCTTACATCCCTCTATATGGGACGGTCATGGCAAAGCCTTTCGATAACCTCACTTTGGCAGTACCCGCTCCATGAACTTAAATCCTCATGCACTCTAGCCGTCATTTTCTAGCAGTGAGAGGAGTTCTGGCGTTCCCGAGGTAAGAGAGGAAACTCACTTCATCTTTCGGACATCGTTAGGTTCAGGTTACTATTCACATAAAGGCCTTTCATCTCATCACAATCATGGGCACACTACCCTTGGTACGTCCCTAACTCAACACTTACACCAGAACCACTATGTAGGGATACTGCCTCCGCTCGGCTATCTACTCCGCTAGGTCTATACCCATTCGAGAAGTACGGTTGTACTTGCTCGTTCTAAGTTGTAGTCTCATGGCTCGGTCCTTAATTGACCAGGGACGGTACTAGCCTTTCCCAGAGAACCACCCAAATCCATCCATCCGCCCCAGTCTAAAAACATTGGTTTGTATTTCTCTTTTTAATCAAAGTTATTTCTAACATGATCAGGGCAACGTGGCGCTCATGTCTCCACTTGTCGTGTCTCAACCATCTTCCCAAGATAGTTGCCCAAGCATGAGGCTTATTTTAAAATCATGAGTATGCAAGGATCTAGTATAAGCGTGGCTAAGCATTTTACCAAAGATATCCTCCGGTTGTATCACATCGAAGGTTACAAAGAATATTTCTAAGGGTATTCAATATCAAGGCAGGGTATGTCAAATATAGACACTCAATTGTGTATAGCATGCAATTTGTAATTGAAATCAACATCATTTCACAAAGTATGATCAATATGTTCAAAGGGATGTGTTGACTTGTCTTGCTCGCACACTTGTTGGCCGGGGTCTTCAACGTAGTCAGTGCTCGCTTCCTCGGTTGCTATCCGTACGTGCGAAAGATCAATTGAATTCGATCAGAATTTAATAAAATACCGAGAGGTCGAAAAGAACCATAAAAACCATAAAAATGACTCTAAACGTTTAGCCTAGAATTCTACTCGAGTTCGGACGAGGGTTGTTAGGGTAAAACCCGAGTTTGAAATCGAGTTGATGCCCTAGGGTTTCCACAAAACGACGATCGCATTAATTTGAGAAAATAGATTTAAAAATATCCACGGAGGGGTTTTGTACTCGAGGTTTTGAAGGTTCGAGCACTAAAAGAAACAAATTTCAAATAGCGGGAAAGAAATAAACAAAATCCGGATTAAAACGACGCGAAACGAAATCTCCGAAAAGTCCGATTTCAATTTTCTGAATTTGCTCCGAGAAAAACATACAAGAAAATAATATATTTTTGCCCAAATATTTACCCAAATCTTTTCAAAACATTTTTCCTTTTTTTCCAAAATTTTTCCTATGTTTTTCTATTTTTCTTTTCCCTTTTCTTCTCTTTTCTTTTCTTTTTCTTTTCTCGTTTACTATTCATCGACCCGCCAACGCTCGACCGGTTCTCTCTCTTCTTCTCTCTCTATTGTGGCCATCGCCCGCACAAGCGAGGGGAAGGGGTGGCGGCTCGTGCTTCGGCGACGGCGACGCTCGGGAGGGCGGTGGAGCTCGGCGCACGGCGGTGACGGCTTGCGCGGCGGCTTGCGGCGGCGCTCGGGTGAGAAGAAAACCGGTGAGAGGGAGGGTTTGGGGCGGCGAGATTGGGGGAAAATGGAGAGGGTTTGGCGCTATATATAGGTGCGGCAAGAGAGGGAGACGAGGGAAGGGGGCAGCGCGGCGGCGGTGACGGTGGCGCACGCGGCGTGCGGGTGGCCGGGCCGACGCGCGGGATGCGGGCGGCACGGGCTAGGCGCGAGATGGGCGGCACGTGGCGAGGTCGCGGACGGGGCCGGGTGAGGCGGCGACGGTGGCGAGCACAGCGCGGGGTCCGGATGTGGCGGCGAGGGTGGCGGCGCGAGCGCCGGGCGCACGATGGGCGGGCACGTGGAGGCGACGCGCGCACGGCCGCGGGCGGGCTGGGCGCGGCGTGATGGGCGAGCCGGGCGGGCACGCGCGCATGCGGATGCATGCGCGCGTGGCGCGACGGCGAGCACGCGCGGCGGGTGCCAGGCCGGGCCGGTACGGGCCGAGCACCACGTGACCAATGAAAAGTGCCGATTTTTAATTTTCCCGATTTTTCAAATCTATTTTCCAATTCTAATTTTCCTTCACTCTAAAAATTCCCAATAAAAATAAAGTATTCTCAAAATTAATTAAAAAATATATTTTCAAACTTTTCACCAGCTTTATTTATTTTAAAATATATATCTCCATATTTAATTTAATCCCTTTTTCCTAAATTCATAAATCACCATTTTTAATTCCAAATAATTTTCTAGATTTTATATAAATCCCTTAAAATATTTTATTGTCTATTTTATTTCCTAATTAATATTCCATAATCACTATTTAATGTTTTATTTTCCAAACATATATTTTATGAATCCACATCCCTTTCGATTTCATTTTAAAAATTCCTAACCTTAAACTTCGAGATTTTTCCTTCCCAACCGAAATCCAAGTCATTTGGTTTTCACAAACACCAAGATGAATCGCCCACATATAAATTCATGCAACCAAGCTAGCAAATAAGAAGCAATAAACACGAGTAAGAAGCAACAAGCAAAAGTTTTTGCAAGTTCCGATTTTTAATTTTTGGTTTTTAAATTCTCCGATTTTTAGGGCGTTACAAACCTACCCCCCTAACAATAAATCTTGTCCTCGAGATTTCTTACCGCTAGCGGAATAGGTTCAGATACTCAGTCTTCAAAAAGTCTTCTTTTCCCATGTGGCTTCATCTTCAGTGTGATTGCTCCATTGCACCTTGTACATTCGCCACGTTTTGGTCCTAGTCTTCTTTTCAGCTTCGTCCAAAATCTTTACAGGGTATTCGGGGTATTGAGGTCTTCACTGATAAGAACGTCTTTCGAGGGGATTTGTTCTTCCGGTACTCGCAAGCACTTCTTTAGTTGTGACACGTGAAAAATGGGGTGTATATTGGAAAGATTTTCCAGTAGGTCCAGTTGATATGCCACTTCGCCTCTCCTGGCGCTTACAGGGAAGGGTCCAACATATCTTGGTGCTAGTTTCCCTTTAACCTTGAACCTCTTGGTTCCTCTTAGTGGCGAGACTTTTAGGTACACAAAGTGTGGAGATTATGGCAATCGGGTATCTACATGGCAAGCTTATCCGACTAGAGATAGGGATAGGTTGTGCCTACCAAATATGTAAACCAACTACGACTTGGGTATTACGTTGCCGATTAGATAAGGCAACGGCTCATAGTCATAGTTTGGTAAGATTGAGGAAACCGACTTAGAGTAAGATAGGGTTTCCGATTTGTAAGCCCACCTCCCAAGACTATATAAGGGGGTAAGGGGCGTCCCTTGAGGGATATCGGCTTTAGATCATATGCTTCATGAGAAGTTAGATGAGCTTTCAGCTTTAGATACACAAGATCATGAGATCAATAAAGACACTCGGCGGATCGAATCCCCGAAACAGGAGTAGGGTATTACCTCACGAGAGGGCCCGAACCCGTCTAAATCTTCTTTTCCTCCTAACCCATTGTGCTTGGCGATCTTGACTGCGACCCCAATTTTCTATTGCCGAAACCAAGTTTCGGCGCTTGGCGCGCTGTAGGGGACCGCGCGTCGAGACTTTTTCAACAATCTCGCCGACAAGCGTGATGGGATCTCCTTCAGGATTCGGCGACTTCGCCGCCAACTTCTTCGACAACTCCTCCTTCGACTCGGATTCAAACCAGTCGGAAGGAAAGACCCACTCGGCGTCGTTCGAGCTCCCCAATAGCGCCGAGATCTTCGACGACACCCTCAAGATCAAGATGCAATCTGCTCGCTCCAACAAAGGACTTCACTCGACACCGTTCGGATTGCCGAACACCGCCGAAATCTGCGCCGACCTCCTCGTCTCCCCAACGGAGATGATCTATTCAGACGAAGACCGCTCGGTGCCGTTTGGGTTACCAAACGCCGCCGAGATCTACAGCAAACTTCTCTCCCCCGAGTCGGCGGCGACCCACTCGGAGGAGCCCCACACCCCCAAGCTCGACTCGGACGGAACGATCCGATCCGGTTACCCAGATCAAGGGAGGTCGCCGTCATCCTCCCGTCATTCGGCTCTTGCTCATCTTCGAAGCTCAACGGATACCTCAGCTCCGCCGGCTTCGACAACCTCTACGGCATCCCTTCTGACGAAGCCAACAACTCCGACTGCCGCATGGACTACGAGCCGAAGTGCTTCGACGTCCTCATGGCCGAGCCGGACGAGTCCGACTCAGCCATGGCCGAAGGCTTGTCAAGAAGAGCGAGCCAGGTGGAGCTCGAGCGCAAGACACCGAAGAGGAGAAACAACGCAAGGACGAGGCCGACAAGAGGAAGCGGATCTACGTGCAATGGACGATCCGCCGAGGCCATACTCCAAACACGGGTTCGCAACACCAATATCTTCCAGACACCACAGCAGAACGCTGTCGCGGCACTCACGCTCTTGGACACCGTCATAGAGACGGCTCCGGCCAACGTGACTCCAATACTCGACAAGATCAAGACCATCGTCGCTGCCACGGCGAACGGCCATCTCACCACTTCGGCACGAAGACCGACCGAATCTGTGGCCGAAACGCCGACAAGAGCCGGCTTCCACCTCGAAGTCGGGAGACTATAGGAGGCCCGAGCCGCTCGGCCGACGACTGTGCCAAGAGGCCCACCTCGCGAGTCCACGCTGAAGTACCAGAGCGACGGCCGACTCCCGCGACAAACGACACGGACGTCCACCCGTCCACCACCGAGCCTGTCGCAACAGCCCAGCTATCCAACCAGCCAACCGAAGACCCCGCCGAGTGATCTCGCGGAAGTCCTCAATCGCCGCTACCAGGAGCGCGACCGACGCACTCGGGAAGATCGGAGGGGATCACCCGATGCGGCGATGACGGAGTACCGCCCTTCACTCGGGAACTTCGCCGAGTGCACTCGGCCGAGTGGCTTCAAGCCTACAGGATTGAAAGGTACGACGGTAAGACCGACCCCGAATCTTGGCTAATCAGATACACCCTCGCCATCCGCGCCGCAGTGGCGACAACAAGGCTATGGCCAATTACCGCCCGTGGCCTCGCAAACTCAGCCGTAATTGGCTCACGAGCTCGCCAAGAGGCTCAATCGGCTCGTGGAGCGAGCCGAGGGACCACTTCATCGCCAACTTCCAAGGAACCTTCGAGAGGCCCGGCACACACTTTGACCTTTACAACGTCATCCAGAAGCCGGACGAGCCCCTGAAGGATTATATTCGTCGTTTCTCCGAGAAGCGCAACAAGATCCCGAACATCACCGATGACATCATCATCGCCGCCTTCTAGAAGGGAGTCCGTGATGAGCTGCTCATCGGGAAGTTCGGGCGCAAACCACCGAAGACGGTGAAGCAAATGTTCGAGACGGCGAACTCCTACGCCAAGTCCAACGATGCAATCAAGGCGGCACGCCAAGACCGGCCTGACAAAAGGGATGACAAGCACTCGGAAGGAAGCCGGCATCCGAGGAAGGATAACGGCAGCAGCAATCAGGCTCAGAAAGATTGCAAGCGCCGGCACGAAGACCTGGTTGCCACAACATCTGATTCTCAACACCGTCGCCGAGTTGCGGCTTACGACACGATCATGAACGATCGTGAACGCTCAGTGCACGCATCATCTACAAGCAATTCACAGAGCAATATGCGGCACGGTTAAACAAGAAGCCGACTAATGAAACCGGTCCATCGGGAACCAAGAAGAACAACCCGACTGGAAATTCGGAGCCTTTTCAAGGCCACGTGGGCGAGCCGAATCACATATTCGGGGCCGCGGGCTTATGAGTCCAAGAGGAAGCAAAAGCCGATGGACCGCGAGGTCAACGCAGCACAACCCGAAGTCCCACAACATCTACGATGGTCGGAGGTGGCCATCACGTTTAATCGCTCGGATCATCCCGACCGAGTGGTTCACCCAGGCGTATCCCTTGGTACTTGACCCGGTGGTTCGAACATCAAGCCGAAGCGTGTCCTCATCGATGGGGCAGCGTCCTCAATCTACCGTTCGCCAAGACCCTGGATGGGATACAAATCCCGAGAACCGAGTTGAAGGCAAGCTCAGCCCCTTCCACGGAGTGATCCCGGGTCGTCGCCCACACCACTCGGGCACATCGCCTTTCCAGCACCTCCGGAGTTCGCGAGAATTTCCGAACGGAGAATACCACCTTCGGGGTGGTCGACTTCAAAGACGGCCTACCACGCGATCATCGGAAGGCCCGCACTCGCCAAATTCATGGCGATACCACACTACACTTACCTCTCGCATGAAGACGCCCGGCCCTAACGGCGTCATCACCCCGCGCAGCGACGTCAAACAAGCCTTCACCGCGACGAAGAAAGCTGCGATATGGCCCAATCTTGTGAGAGATCACGTGGCCGGAAGAAATCCGACCGGCTACATCAACATCTCGAAGAGGGTGAAATTTCTACAAAGAGGATAGCCAAGTCGGGACAAGGCGACGCCAAAACGAAGAAAATCTTTCTTGATCCAATCGGCAAGATATCTTCAAGGACTTAGAAGATACCGTAGTCGCAATGTTCGGGCGCGAGCTTTCATTGTCGTTGATTTGGTTCTACGCAAGATCCGACCATCAAGGACCATCACAAATTATCTTCACTATGGGAAGGACCATACATAATCGCCGAGGTGACTCGGCCAAGAGAATTTCGACTAAAGCGCGAAGATGGATCTATGGTGGAGAACTCCGGAATATTGAACATCTTCGACGATACTATGCTTAAATTGCCGTAAGTTTTATAAGTTGTTCTTGACTGTCAACCTCAAGCAAGATGACTTCTTGAGTTGACAGGGGCTGCATACGTGTCAATAAAGCATGGTTTTCTTTGATAACTTGTTTATATTTAGTTTATCATTGTTTATTGTTTTGATTCGAGTTCAATAGATAAGGACTGAGAATTTTTGATGATCTAATCAAGTTTTAGGCTTGGTGACAGACGGACGAAAATTACTTAAGAAATTTTCTATGAAGACTCGTGTCAAGGCATCAACATAAATAAGCTAGATACCTACAAGTTCACATCGGAGGCATAAAGAGACCAAGATGATTAGATGAAGTGGCGGGGACGACCTGAAGCTTCGTAAAAGACTTGAGGGTTTTTGCTAAGTCGTCTCGTGATTGGGCCGAGCCCATGAGAGACTTGCGGCCCACCTAAGGTGTGGCTTGACACGTGTCCTTAGGGACTTAAGTGGATGGACTTAAGCAGATTTGCCTTGGCAATATGCACGTGTCACATAGCCCAATACCTTTAAAATCCTTTCATACCGCGGTTTGCATAACTTCATGAGAAGTTGGCACGATGCAATTTGAAAGGTGACAAACAGCTTAAGCTTTTCATGGCTGTCCCGATGACAGGGACTGTTTGGTTTCTAAGCATTTGATTAAATGATTATATCAATGCTATTTTTCCACCTTGGTGAAGATCTTTTTAGATTAAGACCAATATTATGGCAGGAGCTATTTAATATTTTGGTCGTATTTTTCAGATGACTGAAAAATTTGTTTACCCATGAGGGTTGACTAAATTATTTGTCCCGAGATGACTCGGACAAGTTAACTCGGATGAGCATGAGCTTGCCGAGTGTTTTTTACCCACGAGGGTTGATTAGATTATTTGTCCCGAGATGACTCGGACAAGTTAACTCTGACGAGCATGAGCTTGCCGAGTGTTTTTTACCCATGAGGGTTGATTAAATTATTTGTCCCGAGATGACTCGGACAAGTTAACTCCTGACGAGCATGAGCTTGCCGAGTGTTTTTTACCCACGAGGGTTGATTAAATTTTTTGTCCCGAGATGACTCGGGAAAATCAACTCGGATAAGTATGAGTTTGCCGAGTGAATTAATTTCTTACCTACAAGGGTTAATTAAATTGTTTGTTCGAGACGACTCGGCGAACTACTCGGATAAGCATGAGCTTGCCGAGTGATGTGATTTTCTATGATTGCTTTAGCTTGAGCTAAGCATTTATATGAGAATTATTTGTTCCGAGATGACTCGGGCAAATTTTCGGGATGACTCGAGAAGATCAGCTCGGATAAGCATGAGCTTACCGAGCGAATTGATTTCTTACCCATGAGGGATGATTGAAATATTTGTTTCGAGATGACTCGGGAAGATCCACTCGGATAGACGTGAGCCTACCGAGTGCTTTCCACCCACTAGGGTTAATTGAGTTATTTGCTCTGGGATGATTCGGCAAATTCACTCGGACGAGCACGAGCTTGACGAGTGATGAGGTTGTTTCAGCTTGAGCTAAGCATCTATATAAGAATGATTTTTTATAGTCCTTGACTATATGTTTAGTCTATTTTTGACTAACCACATAGTCGGGGGCTACACCTAATTTGGTGCATCAGGAGATGCACCTAGATATTTATTTTTGAGAATTTTTGAGATATTTTCCAGCCCTTCACGCCTTTGGAGCCACTCGGAAGATTCAGCAGAGATGATGGAATCACTCGGCGCCAGAGCACTCGGCCAAAGAGGTTTTTGGTGCGCATCGTTTTGGTTTGAAGCCGAGTTGTCTCGTCGACCGAAAAGGACTCTGGGGCTACCGTGGAGATTATGGCAATCGGGTATCTACATGGCAAGCTTATCCGACTAGAGATAGGGATAGGTTGTGCCTACCAAATATGTAAACCAACTACGACTTGGGTATTACGTTGCCGATTAGATAAGGCAACGGCTCATAGTCATAGTTTGGTAAGATTGAGGAAACCGACTTAGAGTAAGATAGGGTTTCCGATTTGTAAGCCCACCTCCCAAGACTATATAAGGGGGTAAGGGGCGTCCCTTGAGGGATATCGGCTTTAGATCATATGCTTCATGAGAAGTTAGATGAGCTTTCAGCTTTAGATACACAAGATCATGAGATCAATAAAGACACTCGGCGGATCGAATCCCCGAAACAGGAGTAGGGTATTACCTCACGAGAGGGCCTGAACCTGTCTAAATCTTCTTTTCCTCCTAACCCATTGTGCTTGGCGATCTTGACTGCGACCCCAATTTTCTATTGCCGAAACCAAGTTTCGACACAAAGTCACCTACTTTGAATTTCAACTCTCTTCGGCGAGTGTCGGCATAGCTCTTTTGCCGAGATTGGGCTACCTTAAGCCGATCTCTTATCAGTCGAACTTTCTCTTCGGCCTCCCTAATGATGTCTGGTCCAAATACGGTTCGTTCGCCGGTCTCTGACCACATCAATGGAGTGCGGCATCTTCGTCCAAATAAGGCCTCGTTCGGTGACATTTTTAGACTAGCCTGGTAGCTGTTGTTATAGGAGAACTCTGCGTAGGGCAGGCATTTCTCCTAGTCCTTAGTAAAATCCAACGCACAGGCTCTTAGCATATCCTCTAGGACTTGGTTCGTCCTTTCCGTTTGTCCATCTGTCTGAGGGTGATAGGCAGTACTGAATGCGAGGTGAGTTCCTAACGCCTCGTGAAACTTATCCCAGAAGTGAGATATGAACTGAGTGCCACGGTCTGACACTATCCTTGTGGGTACTCCATGTAGGCACACAATTCTAGACATGTATAGCTCGGCCAATTTGGCGTTGCTATACCGAATCTTGACCAGGATAAATCGGGCAGTCTTGGTCAGTCTATCCACGATCACCAAAATGGAATCGTATCCGGTAGCAGTTTTGGGTAGTCCTACTATAAAAGTCCATGCCTATTTCATCCCATTTCCACTCAGGGATTTTGAGCGGTTGCAGCAATCCTGTCGGTCGCTGATGCTCAGCCTTAACTCGTTGGCATACATCGCATACGACCACATATTCCGCTACGTCTCTTTTCATGTTGGGCCACCAGTATTCCGTTTTCAAATCCCGATACATTTTGGTGCTGCCCGGGTGTAGCGAGTATGCTGACTCATGGGCTTCCTTCAAGATTAGCTTCCTCAATCCGCCTTTCTCGGGTACATAAATCCTTTTTTGATACCATAGGGTTCCAGCGTCGTCGGCTGTGAATTCCTTAGCTAGTCCTTCGGCCAAGCGTTCCTTGATTAGCCGGACTTCCTCATAATCCTTCTGGGCTTCCTTAATCTGGCTTCGTAGGAGAGGTTGTACCTCCAACTCAGTTGTCCTTGAGGAATCAACTGCAAATTAAGCCGAGCTATCTCTTCTTGAAGCTCATTGGCCATATATTCCATCCTCAGTTGGTCGCACTGGGCTTTGCGGCTCAAAACGTCAGCCACAACATTGGCCTTGCCGGTGGTAATGGATTCCTAGGTCATAATCCTTGATCGGCAGCCATCTTCTCAGCGTAGGTTAAGATCCGCGGTAAAGAAGTACTTCCAGCTCTTATGGTCCGTATATATGTCGCAATGGTTTCCAATCAGGTAGTGCCTCCAAATCTTCAGGGCATGCACTACTGCGGCCAATTCTAAGTCATGGGTGGGATAGTTCTCTTCATGAGGTCGCAGTTGTCTTGAGGCATAAGCCACAACCTTTCCTTCTTGCATCAACACACCTCCTAATCCTTGTCGAGATGCATCGCAATATATAACGAAGTCTTTCCGGTTGTTCGGTAGGACTATGATCGGGGCGGTGGTTAACTTTTCTTTGAGCTGGTCAAATGCCTGTTGACACTGCTCAGTCCATGCATACTTCTTTTCCTTCTTCAATAGTTGGGTCAGGGGTCGGGCTATCTTAGAAAATCCTTCTATAAACCGTCGGTAATATCCAGCCAATCCCAAGAAACTTCTAACCTCTATTACCGACTGGGGTGCTTTCCATTTGGTAACAGCTTCGACCTTGGCGGGATCTACTGCTATGCCTCCTGCTGAGATGAAGTGTCCCAGAAAAGCTACTTCCTTAAGCCAAAACTCACATTTGCTGAATTTGGCATATAGCTGATGCTCTCGCACCTTCTCTAGTACCAAGCGTAGGTGTTCTGCGTGTTCTTCATCATCCTTGGAGTAGATGAGGATATCATCAATGAACACTACCACGAACTTGTCCAAATATTCCATAAATACTTTGTTCATGAGGTTCATGAAATAGGCCGGGGCATTGGTCAGTCCAAACGACATTACTGTGAACTCATACAAGCCGTAGCGTGTAGAGAACGCAGTCTTGGGTATATCCTCAATCCTAATCTTCAGCTGATGGTATCCAGATCGAAGATTGATCTTTGAGAACACTCGGGCTCCCTTGAGTTGATCGAACAGGTCGTCGATCTGAGGTAACAGGTACTTGTTCTTAATGGTAACCTCATTCAATGACCGATAGTCTATGCACATTCTCATGCTTCCGTCTTTTTTCTTAACAAACAATACTGGGGCTCCCCATGGTGAAGAACTAGGGCGTACGAAGCCTTTCTCTTGTAGTTCCCTTATCTGCTTCTTAAGTTCCTCCAATTCATTCACCGGCATCCGGTAGGGTCTCTTAGCTATGGGGACGGTACCAGGCATGAGGTCTATAATGAACTCTATGTCTCGGTCTGGGGGCATTCCGGGTAATTCTTCAGGAAATACATCCGGGTAGTCCTGGATTATTGGCATTCCATCTATCGGTAGCATGGTGAATATTCCCGTAGCTCGGTCACAGAGCATAGGGTCTTGATCCATGGTTACTGACATCGATGATCCCCATGGGGTAGATAGGGTAACTTCTCTTCGTCCATAGTCTAGTACCCCTTGGTTCTTGGTTAACCAATCCATTCCTAGTATAACGTCCAAGGTTTGGGGCGGCAAAACCATAAGGTTGGACAGGAATACCACGTCCTTGATCCGAATGGGTACATTGATGCACGCATGGGGTATTGTCACGTCTCCCCCGGGTGAGTGTACTACCATGTGTTTCTTAAGGTCTACTCGGTGCAAATTGTGCTCTTTGCTTATCCTCGATGATATAAATGAATGCGAAGCTCCAGAATCAAACAAAACTTTAACCAGTGCGGAATGGATAGAAAACATACCCATTAGCACGCTTTGGTCCTCCCGGGCTTCCTCAGCACGCACATGGTTGACTTGACCACGGCAGAATCCGGTCGCAGCTTCCTTAGGTTGGGGTGTTCTGAACAGACTGCGTCCAAGTACTGGAGCAGGGGTTCCTCGTACTGCAACGGCATTGGCTCCGGTGCGGTTGGGGGTGTAGCGCGGCTTAGGGTAGCTGTTGGCATAATTCCCAAGTTCTCCGCAATTGAAGCAATTGACATTCCTGGCTCCTAGGGCTGCCAAGGTAGGTGCTGGAGTGCGAGACGGGGTTGCAGGTGGCCTGCTGACATTGCCGGGTGCGGCAGGACGATGGGTTGCTGCAATGGTTGGCTTCCAACCCGACAGGGTTGCTCCTTTGGGTCGCTGGGGCGTTCCTTGAATTGGGCGGGCTAGAGCAAGTCTTCTCTTCCTGTTGTTTTCAACCACCTTTGGTCATGCTCAAGCCTTACAACCTTGTTGATGAGGCTCTGAAAGCTAGTGTGGTCCTGACCGATCATCGGTCCTCTTAACTCGTCGTTCAGTCCTTCAATAAACTTGTCCATCTTTTCCTCTTCGTCTGCCAGATCGCTTGTGGTGTAATGGGCAAGCTAAGTAAACTTGTTAAGGTACTCTTGTACCGTGGTGTTGCCTTGGCGCAACCTACGGAACCCGTTCTTCATCATTCTCATAACTGCGGCGGGTACAAAATTTTCACGGAAGGCAGCTGTGAACTCCTCCCACGTGGGTTCACCGGCATCTTCAGCCCGTGTTTCCTTGTAGGTGTCCCACCAATCACTAGCGGGTCCTTCTAGCTGATTGGTGGCGAATACGACTCTGTCGGCTTCCCGTACTCGGACGAGAGTCAGCTTCTTTTCTATTACCCTTAGCCAATATTCGGCGTCCATGGGTAAAATTGCCGAGGAGAATGTTGGCGGTTTTGCCCTCATAAATTCGCCGAGGTTTGATCCTTCGCGCTGTCCTTGGTTATTGGCGATAGCTTGCAGCAACTGCGTTTGCAAAGCCATGACTTCTACTAAGGTGGAAGGGTTAGGCTCGGCGGGTTCTCGGGAGCTGCTGGGGCTCGCGACGATGCGCCATCCGAACAATGGGGATAAGGTAAGAGACTCGCTTTGCTAACGTCGCAATGCTAGAGAATTTTCTTTGAGTTATTTGAAGTGATCTTTCAAGGCAAGCTTGGTGGAATAAACTCATTTAGGACATAAAATAGAACTTCATTACTAGTTCATAAATATTACATCAGAGGGATACATTGGACTTGTATAGTCCATACGACACGATACTACATTACTGACATCGTTCTAAGGTCTCATACATAAGAGGGTAGGGGGCTTGGTCATTGCTGTCTTAACTCCATCCAAAGCAAGACCAGGGCTGCTCCTGAAGTTCAACTAGTCATCCAGCCATCCGCATGATCCAGGTGCTGGCAGGGGGTGATCCTTGTGGTCTACTGATGCTGTAGGTCATGCAGTCGTCTTGAGACCGAGGGCTTGGGCAGTGGGCAACTTTTGGCCTCATGTCCTATTTTGTCACAGTTGAAGCAAAGTCGGTCTCCTTTTACTAGTCTCGGAAGGGGGCATTTTTTGAAAAAGTGTCCCAACTTGCGGCAGTTGAAACAGACCATATCCGATTTGTTATGGGGTGCACTCTTCTGGGTATGCAACATTCCTTTGTCACCACTATTGGCCTTTGGGGCTGTCTCAGGGTTCGAAACACCTCCTTTATTAGTGGTACCTTCCAAGAGTTGATTCGCGGTTTGCAAGAACATCCTTTGATCCTTTCTCCACTGATCATACATTTTCATCAGTTGACAGTCTTTAGGTACATGGTCGGTTCCTTCACACATGAAGCACGTCATGTCTCTCATGGGACAGTCTTCTGGCATGTGGGTGTCCTCACCGCAGCTCTCCACATTCTTGCATAATGCCCAATTTCTCCACATCGAGTACATGCCATGGGTTTCAGCTCTCCTTCACTATCACTTTCCATGTCTTCTTCTTCATCATCCTCAGAGGACGTTTCTTCCGGTATATCGTCTTCTAGTTTGGGCGGTCCGTAAAGCTGGAGATGTTAGGTTAACTGACCCGCACCACGGAAGGTGTTATTCCTTAGGTGTAGGGGAATTCTGGCGGCATCCTCGGGTGTAAACACCGTGCCGGTGACGATCATTTTGCGATCGCAACTTATATCCCAATCTAGCGATTTTCTCTTGTTGCGCCCAGCTTCCTTTCTTGGGTCAGGATTCGAGTATACCCATCTTTTATTCCATTTCTGACCAGGGCCTCCCATCTGCTTTTGAAGGTAACTTGGGGTCAGAGAGGGATAATATCAAAATAATTTGAGCAAAGAAGATGGGGATAAGAGTATGAGAAAAAGTATATTTGTTTTGTAAAAATAGTTTGTGTTTGCAAAAATGATTCTACGTAGGGGATATTTCCCTTTAGCCAGCTAGTCAGGGGTAGGGCGCCAGTTGGTCTTTTTCTATAGTCGCACTACTCTGATACTAGCTCTGTCGACCCCCGTTTTTGAGGACGGGAATCATCCGTGTTCATAGTACCATATCCCTGGATCGAGTAGTTTGGTACCCACGAATACAGTTCTGAATTACCAGGTGCAAAGTGCACGAATAGTCTTACAACGACTTATTACAATAATAGGCCCGAAGGCAATATCCGATACATATAGGACCTATAGGTCCGAATTCAACCAAAATCAGAGTTTAGATGAGATAGGTAGATGGAAAGCAGCGACATGTTGATTGCCACAGGCAACGACTGGGGACTAAGACCTAGTGCGCTTCATTGTCTTCATTTCTCCTGGTAGTGAGCATAGGGGTCCTTCAGTTCTTCGTTTCCTTCATCTGAAGTTTGTGCGTACAGCAAGGGTGAGTACCCAACGTACTCAGCAAGCCATCACGGAATGATGCACATGATAGAGCCATTCAAAGGGAGGCTATGGATTATTTGCATAAGGCCAATTTTCGCAAAACATTTCACAAACCTAACATCTAGCCAATCAAGTTTTAGTTTCAGAGTATATTAAATCGGCGACGGTTCTGTCTGCCATCCATCGTGATACCAAGGATGGTTTCCCGTCTCTGGTTCGTCATGGTTTTTCTGGGGAGTCTATCCCTTCTCGCAGGTCGAGAAGTTAAGTCCACTAGCACAAAAATCATTATGCATACCAATTCCCATCATTTTAAAGTTTAAGAGTCTAGCCACGGGAGAAACTTGTCACGTCGCTCATTAACCGTGAGCACGACTATTCGAATAGATTGATTGACTCACACTGCAGTGGATGTACACTTTACCCGTACTCCGCAACTACTCATTGAATGAGCTTACATCCCTCTATATGGGACGGTCACGGCAAAGCCTTTCGATAACCTCACTTTGGCAGTACCCGATCCATGAACTTAAATCCTCATGCACTCTAGCCGTCATTTCCTAGCAGTGAGAGGAGTTCTGGCGTTCCCGAGGTAAGAGAGGAAACTCAGTTCATCTTTAAGACATCATTAGGTTCAGGTTACTATTCACATAAAGGCCTTTCATCTCATCACAATCATGGGCACACTACCCTTGGTAGGTCCCTAACGCAACACTTACACCTGAACCACTAAGCAGGGATACTGCCTCCGCTCGGCTATCTACTCCGCTAGGTCTATACCCATTCGAGAAGTACGGTTGTACTTGCTCGTTCTAAGTTGTAGTCTCATGGCTTGGTCCTTAATTGACCAAGGACGGTACTAGCCTTTCCCAGAGAACCACCCAAATCCATCCATCCGCTCCAGTCTAAAAACATTGGTTTGTATTTCTCTTTTTCATCAAAGCTATTTCTAACATGATCAGGGCAACGTGGCGCTCATGTCTCCACTTGCCGTGTCTCAACCATCTTCCAAAGATAGTTGCCCAAGCACGAGGCTTATTGTAAAATCATGAGTATGCAAGGATCTAGTATAAGCGTGGCTAAGCATTTTACCAAAGATATCCTCCGGTTGTATCACATCGAAGGTTACAAAGAATATTTCTAAGGGTATTCAATATCAAGGCAGGGTATATCAAGTATAGGCACTCAATTGTGTATAGCATGCAATTTGTAATTGAAATCAACATCATTTCACAAAGTAGGATCAATATGTTCAAAGGGATGTGTTGACTTGCCTTGCTCGCACAATTGTTGGCCGAGGTCTTCAACGTAGTCAGTGCTCGCTTCCTCGGCTGCTATCCGTACGTGCGAAAGATCAATTGAATTCGATCAGAATTCAATAAAATACCGAGAGGTCAAAAAGAACCATAAAAACCATAAAAATGACTCCAAACGTTTAGCCTAGAATTCTACTCGAGTTCGGACAAGGGTTGTTAGGGTAAAACCCGAGTTTGAAATCGAGTTGATGCCCTAGAGTTTTCGCAAAATGACGATCACATTAATTTGAGAAAATAGAATTAGAAATATCAACGGAGGGGTTTTGTACTCGAGGTTTTGAAGGTTCGAGCACTAAAAGAAAACACATTTCAAATGGCGGGAAAGAAATAAACAAAATCCAGAATTAAACGACGCGAAATGAAATCTTCGAAAAGTCCGATTTCAATTTTCTGAATTTGCTCCGAGTAAAATATAAAAGAAAACAATATATTTTTGCCCAAATATTTTTCCAAATCTTTTCAAAACATTTTTCCTATTTTTCCAAAACGGCGGCGACGGCTTGGCGGCGCTCGGCTTGCGGCGCTCGCGTGGGGGAAGAAAACCGGTGAGAGGGGGAGGGTTTGGGGTGGCGAGATTGGGGGAAAATGGAGAGGGTTCGGCGCTATATATAGGCGTGGCGAGAGAGGGAGACAAGGGGAAGGGGGGCCGGCGTGGCGGCGGTGACGGCGAAGCGCACGCATCGTGCGGGTGGCCGGCGTCGGCGTGCGGGATGCGGGCGGCACGGGGCCGGGCACGAGACGGGCGGCACGTGGCGAGGTCGTGGACGGGGGCCGGGTGAGGCGGCGACGGGTGGCGGCTGCGGGCACGGGGTCCGGACGTGGCGGTGACGGTGACGGGCGCGGGCGCGAGGCCGTCGACGGGCGGGCGCGTGGCGGCGACGGCGCACGGCGCGGGTGGGGCCGGGACGTGGCGTGCGGGCGAGCCGGGCCAGCGCGGGCGCATGCGCATGCGCGCGGCGCGTGGCGCGCGCAGCGCGGTGTGGTACGGCGGGCGACGCGCGCGGCGCGCGAGGCGGGGCCGGTACGGCGTCGAGCACCACGTGACCAATGAAAGTGCCAATTTTTAATTTTCCCGATTTTTCAAATCTATTTTCCAATTCTAATTTTCCTTCACTCTAAAAATTCCCAATAAAAATATAGTATTCCCAAAATTAATTAAAATATATATTTTCAAACTTTTCACAACCTTTATTTATTTTAAAATATATATCTCCATATTTAATTTAATCTCTTTTTCCTAAATTCATAAATCACCATTTTTAATTCCAAATAATTTTTTATATTTTATATAAATCCCTTAAAATATTTTATTGCCTATTTTATTTCCTAATTAATATTCTATAATCAACAATTAATGTTTTATTTTCCAAACATATATTTTATGAATCCACATCCCTTTCCAATTTCATTTTAAAAATTCCTAACCTTAAACTTCGAGATTTTTCCTCCCCAACTGAAATCCAAGTCATTTGGTTTTCACAAACACCAAGACGAATCACCCACATATAAATTCATGCAACCAAGCTGGCAAATACGAAACAATAAACACGAGTAAGAAGCAACAAGCAAAAGTTTTTGCAAGTTCGATTTTTAATTTCCGGTTTTTAAATTCTCCGGTTTTTAGGGCGTTACATAAACCAAAGTAACCCTTGATGGACTAGAGAAACCATAGTTTCATCCCTAATTACCAAAACTTAGTACACATAGCTCATAAAGTAATCTCTAAGTTAAAATGTAAAAGTTTCTAACATATGAACACCCCTAGTTTATAGAATGTATGACAAAATAATCCAAGCCTTAAAAATTAATAACTAAAATTAGATTGGTTAACTAAATTGTTTATTTTATACATCATAAGCAGTGTAGAACAAGTTCTGAACCTAAAACCTTAGAACCACCCCTATAAAACACTAAAGGCCAAAGACACGTTATAGGTTTGTAAAATACCTAGCAAATTTATGGTAACTCTAAAAATTATGAAACCAATTGTGTTAGACTTAGAAAAAATATTTATTCACCTCTGTTAAGTCAAATCAATAAAAATCAGGTTGTAGAAACACTGTCCAAACATCACCTAACCCTATGCCGCAACGTCCCAATCAAACTTCTAAAAATCATAACTCCTAATTGGGATAAGATAAATTAGAAATTCTTTCTCCAAAAATCATTTTAGATCAGTACCCAATCAATGTGCAAAAATCATGCATTTTAGAGCACTTTGAATTTTTGCCTATTTTCGATGTTTAATTGCATATCGTGTATTTTGTTTAGATAATTCCATAAACGATGATGGAAAGGATTAGGAGCTAACATTTGTCCAGATAAAGGCAAGTTCTTCTCCTCTTTACCTTTGAACACATTGAATCCCATGTTTTAGGGATGAAACTATTTGTTTGCAAAATTACATGAGAACCTAGACTATTTCAGTATTTTAAAACTTGGGTATGGTAGATATGACCTACTTGCTGCATTTTCTACCTTAATAATTGAATTCCTTGCTGTTTGTATCCCTAGAAATGGTTAGAGTACTTTTCTTGTGCTCAAATGGATTTAGATATGCGATTTTCAACTACTTGCTTAACCTTGCCTAGAATTTTTGCAATACTTGTTTCATCTATATACATATAATATGTGGGTTTTGTTAAAATGAACCCTTTCTGGAATGGGTTGAATTTGATGATTATTTGCAAACTAAAGTGTGTGAAAATGTGGTTTTGACTTGGGCGACAAGTGGCATGCAATTGATGTATTTGTATGCCGATAGGGGGAGTGTTTGCCCGAGCCCGTAAGACCGAACTTGTGTCACCAACTTAAAGTTTACTGTACAACCACATGTGCTAGTATGGGATAGCCTAAGTTGAATAATCTATTTATCACCTAACCTTGCATTCTGGTAGGCACGGTGAGTATGGGTTCGGATAACCCAGAGGAACTTCCTATTTACCACCGATGTGGTAGTTTAGGCGACTAAGTCTGTCCAATACAACGATATTGTGCCACGTGGGTGGGTTCCTGTCGCGTCCGTCACCACGGCGTTAAGTTAAGGCATGGGCCCGCCACTTAACGGTTCTAGGTCACATTCTAGTGTGACCTAGGATGGAGGAAACACGTATCGTGCTGGTGCAAGGCTAGGAACTGAGTAGTGTAAAGGCTTCGTTATGACCTCTAGGCCACATTCAACATGAAGAGTGTGGTAATGCGTCGTGAGCACAAAACAAACTAGAGTGTTCATATCATGTGGGTAAAGCTATACAAACTCTGCAAAGTTCTCTAAAACTAATCGATTAGTCATGCTCACGATCAAGAGCGCTTTGGTGAAGTCTCATGAGTATAGACTCGACTATTTGAAACTTTAAAATTTTGACTTGATTTTGAAAGTGACAAAATGTGTTGAGTTATGTGATTATGGTGATATTTATATATATTATGACTTGTTGTCATGGAGGACAACGAGATACTGATTATGATGGAACCATAATGAAATCAATAATGAAACTTAAGACTTGTCTTTGTTAATTGAATTGCAACTCCTTTGTAAACCAATTGTGAAATAAAATTTGCTTTATGCTGAAAATTAACTACACAAATAGCCTTCCTTTGTGATATAGCCTTCATGTATGTAGGGTTGATTGTGCGCTTGCCAGTACATTAACCTGTTTACAATACTGACTCTTGCCACTGGAATATCCATTTTGTTTGCAGGTCTTAGATTTAGTCCTTGAGTAATTCAGGTTTCTGATTCGCTTTCTTCTAGGAATTGAACTTAACGGGGTCAACCCCTAGTCGGTGTGCTTGTGGGTGGGTAATCAAGCCACCGTTGTTCGCTATACTCTGATTTATATTTTATTTGGCTGGTTGGCCTATGTAATCAATGATGTTGATGTAATACGAAGTAACTTATCAATCTAGATGTATTTCTTTGTATGCTCATGCTTGGGAAGAAAGTGTGAATCTAGCGTATATCCTGTGAGTTAGATTCACACGAGTATGAGTTAGGAATATTTGAGATGTTGTAGATCTTTAGCCAATTTCATCAAGTCTCCTGAATGTGTAACACATCTAGTCGCCGCCTTTGAGTGGTTTGACGGGCACATCTCAGGCTGAAGTTGACTGGCAGGCTTGTCTCACATATCCCTCTCTCAGGACATCGGATGTTTCTTTATGCTTGCTAGATGAGCTGAAGCATTTCACCTTATCTTGCAAATATAATGAGAGGTCCGGGCGTCTCCGATAGTTTTCTTCCTAAATTATTTGCTGATTATTCTATTCATTATGTCTTATTTTCATATTGCCTAAGGATGCTGGTAACTCCAACTGGTAAGCTACTTCTCTACGCCTATCCAATATGCAGACAGCCCCACATACTTGGGCACAAGCTTGACCCTTGGTGTGGAATCTCTGCACACCTTTAAATGGTGTGACTCGCAGGTACACAAAGTCCCCAACATCGAATTCCAGATATCGGCGGCGATTATCAGTATAACTTTTTTGCCAAGATTGGGCCATCTTCAAATTATCCTAGATGGTCTTACCATTTGCTTCAATGTCATGTAAAATGTCTGTTCCAAAGACTTGACATTCCTTGGTCTGATCCCAAAGAAGCAAGGTTCTGCACTTTTGTCTGTACAATGCTTCATACGTTTGCTATGTATGTCCATGCTTATGATGAAAGCGTGAATGTAGTGCACATCTTGGGAACTAGATTCACATGAGTATGAGTTAAGGATATTTGAGAGGTTGTAGATCTTTAGTCATTTACGCCAAGTCTCCTGGATGGGTAACACATCTGGTCGCTATCTTCGTGTGGTTTGACGGGCACATCTCAGGCTGATGTTGACTAGCAGACTAAAGGCCCAGCAATGTGTGGACCCCCATTTTTGGAACGGGAATCTTTCGTGTTCTTGGTACCATTTCCCCGGATCGAGTAGTTGGTACCCACGAAATACAGTACTGAATAATCAGGTGCACATGCACGAATAGTCTTATAGTGACATTATTACAACCATAGGCCCAAAGGCAATGTTCAACACACAGGACCTCATGGTCCGAATACAACACAAAAGCAGAAATTATATACGGCAGCGGAATAGAGGCAACGGCATGTCAATTGCCACAGGCAACGACCGGAGCTAAGACCTAGTAAGCGCCATCAGTTCCTTCACCCTCCTGGTAGTAAGCGTAAGGATCCTCCGGCTCTTCATTCCCATCAGCTGAAGGTTTGTGCGTATAGCAAGGGTGAGTACCAACCGTACTCAGCAAGCCAACACGGAATTGATGCATATGATAGGGTTACTCAAGGAATGGCTGGAGCTCTTTTGCATAAAGCCAATTTTCACAATTCTTTTCACAAGCCTAACAACTAGCCAAATCAAGTTTTAGTTCCATAGTTCATTAATCCGGCGACGGTTCTGTCTACCATCCATCGTGATTCCAAGGATGGCTTCCCGCCTCCGATTCGTCATGATTTTCTGGGGAATCCACCCCTTCTCGCATCTCGAGAAGTTGATCCACCAGCGAATGAAATCATCATGCAAACCCATCCCAGCAGTTTTAAGTTTAAAGTCTAGCCAAGCGAAAGTCTTGTCACGATGCTCGATATCCGCGAGCACGGCTATTCGAATAGATTGATTCACTCACACTGCAGTGGATGTACACTTTACCCGTACTCCGCGACAGCCAAACGAATGAGCCTACGTCTCAACACATGAGACGGTCACGGCAAAGCCTTTCGATAACCTCACTTTGGCGTACCCGCTCCATGAACTTAAGCCGTCATGCACTCTAGCCGTCATTTTCTAGCAGTGAGAGGAGTTCTGGCGCACCCGGGGTAAGGGAAAACTTCCTCAAGCTTTAAATTCAATTAATATCGATTTAATTCCACCATTCACAGCAAAGGCCGCAGCCTCATTCTCATCACATAAACCACATCATAGAGAACCATCTATGCAAGGATACTGCCTCCGCTCGGCTATCTAGTCAGCTAGGTCTATACCCATTCGAGAAGTACGGTTGTACTGGCTCGTTTCCCGGCTATCTCATGGCTCGGTCCTTAATTGACCAGGGTCGGCACTTGTCTTTTCCGGAATCCACCCAAATCATCCGGCCGCCCCAGTCTAAAACATTTGTATAGCATTTTTAATTTTCATCAAACTTAGTTCAACATTCTCATGGCCAAGTGGCGCTCATGTCTCCACAGGTCGTATTTCAGCTACCTTCCCTAAGGTAGTTGCCCGAGCACAAAGCTTTCTTGTAAAATCATGAATATGCAGGGATATAGTATAAGCAGGGCTAAGCATTTTTACCGAAGTTAGCCTCCGGTCATATCACATCGAAGGTTACAAAGAAAAATTCTAACGGTGATCAACATCAATGCAGGGTATATCAAGCATAGGGTATTCATTTGTGTATAGCATGCAATTTGTAATTTGAAATCAACATCATTTCACAAAGTAGGATCAATATGTTCAAAGAGTGTGATGACTTGCCTTGCTCGCACGCTTGAGGGGTGGTGTCTTCAACGGGGTCGATGCCGGTCCGTTCAGGTGCTACCCGTACGTGCGAAAAATCAATTGATTCTGATTAGAATCCTAGATAACACCAAAAGGTCGAAAAGATCCGAAGAAATCTCGAAACAATTCCAAGCGCTAAGCCCAAATTTCTACTTAAGTTTGTACCACGATCGCCCGGAAAACTCCAAGTTTCGCCATCGGGTCGACGACTTAGGGTTTTCGTAAAACGACGATCGCGATCTGTTCGAGAAAACGGATTTGAAAATATCCGCGGAGGGATTGGGGCTAGAGGTTTTGAAGGTCCGAGCACAAAATGGAAACATATTAAAACGGCGAGAAAGGTCTAAGCGAAATTCGGATTCAAAAACAACGCAAAAAGGAGTTTCGGAAAAGTCCGGATTTGATTTCCAAATTTTTCACCGAGAAATCATGCAAGAAAATAATTTATTTTTGCCCAAAATTTGACCCAAATCTTCCCAAAATATTTTTCCAAATTTTCTACAATTTTTCCCAATTTTCCCTATTTTTCTTTTTCTTTTTTTCTTTTCCCTGCGCTCATTCATTGCCCGCCATCCGTTCGACCGGGTTCGGCCGAAACAGAGGCGGCGGCGCGCGAGCGCATGGGGACAGGGAGAGCAGCGGCGGGGCTTACCGGCGACGACGGGCTCGGAGAGGTGTGGTGGGGCACGGGGGAGCTTTGCGCACGGCGGCGGCGCTTGGCGCTCGGGAATGGGGAGAGAGAGCGGCGGCGGTGTGGCAAGGGGGGGGGCGCCGGCCTTTTATAGGCGTGGCCGGGAGGGCGCAGCGAGGGCGCGGGGTGGAGATGGGAGGGACCGGCGTGGCGCGTGCGGTGGCGACACGCGGCGAAGCGGGACGGGCGGTCCGGCGGGCGCGGCGCGGCGGGCGGGCGGCGGCGCGGGCTGGGTCCCGCGCGGCTAGCGCGCGGCGTGGGGTTCGGGCGCGGCACCGGCGCGTGGCGGCGAGGCGCGGCGCGCGCGGCGCGGCAGGTCGGGCGCGGGGTCGCGCGCGACGGGCGCGCGCGCGTGGCGCGCGCGCGCGCGGGTAGGCCGGCGCGCGTGCGCGCGGTGCGAGGGCGGGCCGGGCGTGGGCGGCGCGGCGCGGCGCGTGGTGAGCCCGCGGCGGCGGGCCGGTACGGCGCGTACGGCGTCGAACACTGGCGCGATATGAAGTGCACTTTTCTATTTTTCCGATTTTCAATTTTAATTTCCCATTTCTATTTCCTCTCTTCTAAAAATTCCAAAATAAATTCCTATAATTCAAAAATAATTTTTAATATAATATTTTAACCTTTTCTCCACTTTTATTTTCCCACATTATTTTTCATATTTATTTATTTAAAATCCCTCTTTTGTAATTTCAATATTCACCCCTTTATTTTCCAAAATTTTCCGGATTTGAGTACGACTCCCGAATATTTTATTATTTATTTTGTGTGCTAATTTATCTTCTCCCAACCACAATTACTATTTTATATCTCCCAAATCGCATTTTCATAAATTCGTGCTTCTCCGATTTCTTTTTAAAAATCCCTAATACGGACTTTCGCATTTTTCATTCCGACAACTCCAAATCATCCAAAAACATCGAAGGGAATTGATCACGACTAAATTTATGCAACGAGCTGGCAAATAAGAAGCAACAAACCCGAGAAAGAAGCAACAAGCGAAGGTTTTTGAAAGTTCCGATTTTTACGTTCCGATTTCAGTTTCTTCGATTTTCAGGATGTTACACAATGTCTCCAATATCTTTCTCTCGAGGCTCCGGATGTTTCATTATGATTGATTGAATGAATTGAATTATTCTCTTCATTCCTCAATTATAATGGAAGGTCAGGACAGGCTCCGACAGGCATGGTCTCAGAGCAAATATCGACTATAGGAGCCCCTTAAGTTGGTCGTTTAGAATGGATTCTCAAAATTATTTTGAGGGCTTCGCTCTTAGCTACAAATTATTTGTGAAAAATATATTCAGTCTTAAATCTCATCTCTCTCTAGAGATTAATCTATTCTATGTCTGTATTTCAAGTTTTAGAACTCTTATCATGCTCTATAGGACCGAAACCTTTTGAAAGTTTGTAATTTTTATGAAAAGAAGTTTGAAAACACTTAATAATCACAACCAATCAGTACCAAAGAGCTTTTGAAAGGTTTTGAAAATCCATTTGCAAACTATTCCTATGTGCTAGTGTGATTTTGCAAAATATTGGGTTAGAAATAACCTTTAGTGCATGTGTTTTGAAATGGATTGACAAAACTTAAAACTTGATAGGCATTATAAGGATTCCATCTCCTCATTTTATCTCAGCACCAAAAATGAATTGGGTTGATTTTGAGCTCCTTTCTCTCGACTTTTTCAAATCTTACGGTATGGCCTACAACGGGTAGTTTGATATAGGATAAGAGTTGTTGTGCTTAAACCTCTAGATTGTTTGCTTAGATGGACCCCCCAAAATTCATCTAGCCTCTGGAACATCCTAACATAACAAGACTAAAAGATGATAATGTAGGATCGAACAAGACCAAACAAACCTACCAAAGGGGGGGTGAATGGTAGGGAAACCAAAAAAACTAAATCTTTTGCGGAATTAAAAGATTTATCTCTTACCGATGAAACCAATCTAAAAAACGACAATGAACGGGAACTGTTGAAACCGCCGCCGGTCACACCGCCTTACCTGCCTCGGTCAGACCGCCCCTCTTGGCCGGTCAGACCGCCGCCTAGCCTCCGGTTGGACCGCCGCCGCAACCCGCCGGTCAGACCGCGCGCACACCTACGGTCAGACCGCGAGATCCAGAAAACACCGAAAGATGAACTCTCGAAGAAGTAGATCAAACTATTTCAACTTTATTGCATCTAAAAGTGTTTACAAAGTGCAATAACAGCACTCCTCACCAAAATCTCGACCTAATTCAAAACCCTAGCTATTCTCTCAAGTTTCGCTCTTGAAAATCGATGTCTAGGAGGCACACCCTCCCTCTCAATTTATACCACAAAATCTTCTACTCAAAGTAGGAGTAGAACTCCTATTAAGAATAGGACTCCATCTCTCAATTACCAAATCAACTACAATTTCAAAATTGTAAACCTATAGCTGCATCAAACACCAACCGAGTCGGACTCCTTTGCATTGCTGTGTGCCTGTCCTGACCCGACTCAGAGTGCAGCCAATCAGCTACCAAGCAGCCCACACACGCATGCTGCATGCTACAGTACAGCAACCAATCAGCCACCAAGCAATTGCTCTTGATCCTCCATGTCGACATGCACAGCACACACATGCATGCTACAGTGCCGCATGCTACAGTGCTCCGTGTACTGTAGTAGTAAGCACCTCCTCCATCCTTCTAGCCAATTACAAGCATGATCAATCACACATACATGCATTGTACACACCAGTGCACACATATATATGTTCGCTACACTACTTAAGCACCATATATTCTTCTTCCAATTTTCTTCAACCAATTTCCTTCACGAAGACCAATGCTTGCACGTACACCTCGTGAAGCCTGTTGCGAAGATCTCTCCCACATGATGTCCATCCATCGTGTGCCATCTCGTATCCCACTTCGTCACCCGACATCCTTGATCGTCTGGACCTCAACTCCTCCCTGAGTCTAGTCTCGATCCCCACCGTTGACCGAAGTTGGCCTCCAAGAATGCTACACACCATTAGACAAAACAACCGTTTCTGGGCACATATATCATAACCTGACCCACATTAGTCACACACACCCACACCAAAAACCACACATATTCTCAAACCAATTCATTAAATAAATTATTTGCATAGCCAATTGTTCATCACAAATATTAATCATGACAATGATTTCACAATCTCCCCCTTTATGAACACATTTGCAAACCCAACAAAATCAATTGGTTTGATGTTTTATGAAGCAATCCAAAAGGCATTTCGAATGCAAGAAAAATTCTTCGAAAAACTTCATCTTTGAATATATGAAAATTTCAATATAAAAATGATGCAATTTCCTTGTTCTCCCCCTTTTGACAATGAGTTCATCAATTATCAGAAGCATGGAAGAGCTTTGTATTATATCAAAAGTATCTCAAGTACATGTTTTGCAACAACAAGGTAGAAAAAGTGACTAGCTAATTAACAAGCATACACTAGAGTAAAGACATGAACCTAAAATATTACAATTAAGATCAAGTCAACATTAATGATTTATGATTTCAATGATTTAAAATGCAACATATTCACAAGTGCAAAGACTGAAAGAAAAACTCAAGTATATATACTTATGACATTGATACTCTTTCTCAAAACAATGCCTTCTCCAAAAATAACCGAGATAACTTTTAGTTCATTCTATTTGAACATCTTCCTTTTTTATACTTTTCTCTCAATTATTGCGGGTACGTCCTTGTCGTCAAGACTGTTTCCAAGGATTCGGTACCCCTTTTTTTATCTCACCGCGAATACGTCCTTGTTGTCAAAACTGTTTCCAAGGATTCGGTATTCATATAAATGAGCATTTATGTACTCTTGCGGTAATTGGAACAAAAGGATTAATATGAGGAATAACAACTCATAAAGCATATACAAAAACATTAATCATTCAACCTAAGCACTTGCTTCAATATTGCATATTTTATTAATTCAAGTAAAAGAATTATATGTCATGTATCATATCTCTTAAAAGCAATATCAAAAATTCAAGTAATTACTAAAATGCACACAAGCTAATATAGTAATCAATTTATCTAACAAGCATTGCTAGCAAGCACTAGAATATACTAAAGATATAAGACATAGCTCATCCACCTTTTATTTTCTTTTCTATCACACCATGCATGAATTAAAAAATGAATGCAAAAGAAGAAGGAAAATATGCAAGCAACAAAGAGCCAACAACTCTCCCCCTCAATTGATGCCAAAAGGATGAATAACACCTAATTCTCCCCTAAGAAAAGCAAAACGAGAAGAATCCAAAGGTTTGGTGAAAATATCTGCAAGTTGTAACTTTGTATCCACAAATTTCAATTCAATGTCCCCCTTTTCAACATGATCTCTCAAAAAGTGAAAGCGAATGTCAACGTGCTTAGTGCGTGAGTGTTGTACATGATTTTTAGCAATATTGATAGCACTTGTATTGTCACAAAAGAGAGAAACTTTATCAAAAACAAGGCTATAATCTTTCAAAGTGGAAATAAGCCAAAGAATCTGAGAACAACAACTAGCAGCAGCAACATATTCAGACTCAGCAGTTGATTGAGCAACATTTGATTGTTTTTGAGAAGACCATGAATCAAAGAAGTACTAAGAAAAAGGCATGTACCACTTGTACTCTTTCTATCAATTCTACAACTTCCAAAATCCGCATCAGAATAACCACTCAAGCAAATAGAAGAAGAGGTAGAATACCAAATTCCAAATTCAAGAGTATGTTTCAAATACCTCATGATGCGTTTCACAGCTTGACGATGCGAAGCCCTTGGAGAAGCTTGAAATCGAGCACACAAACACACAGCAAACTTTATGTCTGGCCTCGAAGCAGTGAGGTAGAGCAACGAACCAATCATGCTCCTGTATTCCTTTTGGTTCACAGCTTTACCATCTTCATCAGGATCCAAAATAGTGGTAGTTCCTATCGGTGTAGTCAACGGCTTGCAATCGTCCATTTTGAAGCGTCGTAGAAGATCCTTGGTGTACTTTGTCTGATGAAAAAACATACCTTGAGGTGTTTGCTTAATTTGCAATGCCAAAAAATAAGTCAATTCGTCCATCATGCTCATCTCAAATTCCCTGCGCATTGTTTCAGCAAACTCCACAACCAAATTGTGAGATGAACAACCAAAAATGATATCATCCATATAAATCTGAACAAACAGTAGATCATCACCACGCTTAAGAACAAAGAGAGTTTTATCAATTTTTCCCATTGAAAAGCCCATTGCAAGTAAAAAGTTTTTAAGTCTATCATACCAAGCTCTAGGTGCTTGTTTCAAACCATACAAAGCTTTTGATAAACGAAGACATGGTTGGGAAAATCAGGATGTTCAAAACCTGGTGGTTGTTTTACATAAACTTCCTCCTGTATGTAACCATTAAGAAAAGCACTTTTAACATCCATTTGAAACAACTTAAAACCTTTTGAAGCAACAAAAGCCAACAAAAGTCTAATTGCTTCAATCCTAGCAACAGGAGCAAAAGTTTCATCATAATCCAACCCTTCCATTTGAGTAAAACCCTGTGCAACAAGTCTAGCTTTGTTTCTAACAACTAAACCATCCTCATTTTGTTTATTTTTGAAAACCCATTTAGTTCCAATGACATTATGATTAGAAGGAGGTTCAACTAAATGCCAAACTTTGTTTCTTTCAAAATTCTCAAGTTCTTCATGCATGGCATTAATCCATGATTCATCAGTTAGCGCATGAGTAACATCTTTGGGTTCAAAATTAGCAATAAAAGCAGAGTTTGCATGAAAATTACGATTTGTTACCTTCGATCTTGTAGTGCGTTCGCTCAAGTTAGCTATCATCTATTCCGGAGGATGTCGGCGTTGAATATGAAGTGGAGCACTCACGTCTGAAGTTTGTTCATCTTCTGTAGCTTGTTCTGACGAAGTTGAAGCTTCTGGAGGTCTAATAGCATCAATACCCGAAGCTCCCGAAGATCCACTCGGTCGGTCTGACCGCTCCTCTGCCTCCGGTCTAACCGGCGATGTGTCACCGGTCCGACCGGAGCCATGTCCGGTCGACCGGCCGACACATCCTCATCGTCCTCGTCATCGCTCTCCACAAAGATATCCTCCCCGATCCCGTGATAGTGTACAAGAAATTTCGGGTCTAGTCTCTAGACTAGCCTCATCAAAAGTGACTTCGCAAGTCGCAACGATTTTGTTAGTCTCTAAAATAAGTACACGGTAACCTCGTGAATGCGCAGAATATCCCAACATGAGTCCATCAACAGAGCGAGATTCAAATTTGTCCAAATTTCCAGATTCGAGCACAAAACATTTGCATCCAAAAACACGCAAATGAGAAATCTTCGGTGAATGTCCAAAGCGAAGCTCATAAGAAGTTTTTCCAAGTTTAGATCTCAAGAAAACACGATTGGAAATATAACAAGCATGTTAATAGCTTCAGCCCAAAATTTTCTAGGAGTAGAATATTCATCAAGCATAGTCCTAGCCATTTCAACCAAAGAACGATTTTTTCTTTCAACAATACTGTTTTGTTGAGGAACCCGAGGAGATGAAAATTGATGTTCAAGACCCTTTTTAGCACAAAACTTTTCAAAAGAAGCGTTTTTGAACTCACCACTATTGTCACTTTGAATAGTTCTCAAAATTTGTGGAAATTCAAGAGCCAAACAAAGACATAAAGTTTTGAAGTGTTCGAAAGCTTCATCCTTAGTTGCCATAAAATAAACCCAAGAATATCGAGAAAAATCGTCAACAATAGCCAAAACATACCACTTTCCTCCAACGGATTGCACTCTAGCTGGACCAATAGTGTCCATGTGTAACAGTTGTCCCGGTGCATCCGTCATCACAGAAAATATCGGGCTATGAGAAGAAGCAACCATCTTAGCATGACGACATGGCGAACAAACCAAATCAAGATCTTTCTTAAGTTTAGGCAAACCTCGAATAAGATCCGAACCACTAATCCTAGTGAGATGATCAAAGCCAATATGTCCAAGTCTACGATGCCAAAACATCACATCTTTTGAAAATTTTGCAACAAGACATGTAACTTCAGAAGAAATGCTATTTTCAAAATCCGCTTTAAAAACTCTTCCGTATCGAGAAACATTAAGCACCACATCACCAGAAGAATCAAAAACTTTACTTCCACTTTTCTTAAAAAGCACATCAAAGTCTTCATCCACAATTTGAGAAACGAAAGCAAGTTGTACTACAAATTTTCAACCAAAGCGACATTATTCAATGTAAACTTGTCACTTACCTTGACAGATCCAGTTGCAGTGATCGTGCTAGTAGAAGCATCGCCGAAGATGATTGAGTCCTTCCTTGATGCCTTAACGAGGGAGGAGAACCAACTTTTATCACCAGTCATGTGTCGCGAACAACCGGAATCAATGATCCACACGTTCTCCTTCCTCGCCAAAAGAGCCTATACACAAGCAAATGTCAAAGTCTCGATCGGGGTTAGATAATAAAAATTTGGGAATCCAAGATCTGAGACACACGACCTGAACCAACAGGAATATAACCGTAGAAAATTCAACTCGTTTCCGTTAGAAAAGTTAGCCCGAGGCCGTCGCTGCCGTTGTACCTTCGGGCCGACGAGGCTTCACCGGTCGACCGAGGTATAGTGCCGGTCGACCGGGTATAGCTCGGTCTGAACGTGTGTGGCTCCGGTCGCCGTCGGTCCATCTGCGGTCCGACCGCCCGCCTCGAGGAAAAGCCGTTTTTGCCATTTTAGTTTTGCAAAAGCTACCTCCCGTTCCCTTTTTCGTTTTCTAGCAAGTCTAAAACAGAAACCAACAAGATGTCCATGTTTACCACAGAAAGTACAAACATATTTTTCACGATGAGTTGAAGAACAAGTTGAGATAGCAGTCTTAGTATTAATAGTGTTTTTAGTACTAACAATGATTTTGCAACAAACACGGGTTTAGTACTAACAAGGGGCTTGGTAGAACATGAAGCATTCAAAGAGGTCATAATGCCAGCAGATTTGAAAACAATGGGTTTTGGATCTGGTTTAGTCAAAATTTCACCTCTCTCAGTTATACCCAAAACAGCAGGAGGATGCTTAAAAAAGTGAGTATAGGGATCAAAACCTAAACCACGGTTGTCTGTGCTAACCTTTGATTGATCCAAAATCATGTTGAGATTCTTTTTACCCTAAGAAAAACGTTGCAAAGAACTTTTTAAGTAAGAAATCTCTAGAGTCGAGGTAGCACAATTTTTGCAAGCATCCAAAAGATCTTTTTGTTTTCTACAAGTTTGACAAGAAAGCACTTCATCTTGCTTAACAGTTTCTTCCATATGCCTAACACGACCTAAGGCATCTTTTAATCTCAAATCATAAGCAAGACAAGATGAGGAGGGTTTTGCACTAGATTGTTTTAACTTTTTAGCACTAATTGCATTAAACATAGAGCTAGAAAACAAGGCAATTTGACATTTCTTTAAAGCTCCTTTTGTTAAAAATAACTCATCAGTCAATCTAGTGTTCATGGCAAAGCTAAGAGCAAGACAAGATTCAAGCTTTCTAGATTTCTTAGATTCAGCATAAAGCTTTTTGCAAGTAGTTAAATTGACTTCTCTAACGAATTAATCTCAAGAAATAAAACTTCACATGATTTGCAATCATCATCAAGCAAGAGATTTTAGTCTATTATTTTCAGTTTTAAGAGAATCAATAACCGCTTCATGTTGATTAATCTTCTTTTCAAATTTAGAAATCTTGTAACCAAGTCTAGCAATCACATCTTGAAGATATTCAACACTAGGAGCATTTATTACCTCATTTTCTTCATCGAATCTTCGTACTCTTTGCCATGAGACAAACACCACGATGCTCTTCCCTTTGTCTTCCTCATCATCATCCGAGTACTCAACATCGCGGATCCCCGTGCGGTGGAGAGGCTTCATCCAAGGCCTTCGGTAGTACTTCATCATCTTCATGTTTTTGGCCTGCTTCTTGCTCTGCTTGGCTTCCTTAGATCCATCTTGAGCTTCTTCTTCCTGTGTACCTTTTCCAGCCTTGGGACAATGGGAGCGGATGTGTCCTGGTTGACCACAACCAAAACACCGAATTGGTCCTCCTTTTCTCCTGGACCTGATATTATTCACAACTCGAGAAATTCGATTAGCAAGCGATACCAAGTCCTCCTCACTGATTTTTTCCAGTTGATCATCGGACATGGCAGAGAAAGAAGCAAACATTGACTGTGAAGAAGAATCAGAAGATGCAGAAGTAGACACCAAGGCAGAAGATTTCGAATCAGTCCTTTTAGAAAGAATGTTCATCTCATAGGTTTTTAATTTAGTATAAAGAACATCGAAAGTCAAGGTATTCATATCGACCGATTCTTGAATTGAGGTAACCTGTAACACTCTGAAAATCGAAGGAATTTAAAATCAGAAATTTAAAAAAACAGAACTTGCAAAAACTTTTGCTAGTTACCTTTTTCTCGTGTTTGTTGCTTCTTATTTGCCACTCGCTTGCATAAATTTAGTTGTGAACAATTCCTCTCCGTGTTTGTGAAAACCGAATGATTTTGATTTTCGTTGGGAAGAAAATCTCGAAATATAAGGTTAGGAATTTTAAAATATAATCGAAAAAGGGATGCGATTTATGAAGATATGTATTTGAGAAATAAAATATTAATTGGTGATTATGGAAAATTAATTAGGGAATAAAATAGACAATAAACTATTTTAAGGGATTTATATGAAATCTAGGAGATTTATTTGGAATTAAAAGTGGTGATTTATGGATTTAGGAAAAGGGAATAAAATTAAATATGGGAAATGTATATTTAAAAATAAATAAAGTTGGTGAAAAGTTAAAAATATATTTTAATTAATTTTGGGAATACTATGTATTTTTTTGGAATTTTTAGTGTGAAGGAAAAATTGGAATTTTAAAATGGAATTGAAAATTGGGAAAATTAAAAATTGGCACTTTCATTGCACATCAACCGCTCGACGCCATATCGGCCCCGGCCGCGCGCCCGCCGCCGTCCCCGGCCGTACCGCGCGCGCGCCCCGCGCGTCGGCCCGGCTACCGCGCACCTGCGCGCCTCGCCCCGCCCGCGCCCCGCACCCGCCGCCACGCGTTTGCCGCCGTGCCCCGACCCCGCCGCGCTCACGCCATGTGCCGCCCCCCACCTGGCCCCGTGCGCGCTTGTGCTCCGCGCGCCCGTCCCCGGCCACCCGCGCCGCGTGTGCGATGTCGCACCGCCACGCGCCGAACCCCTCCCTTCTTTCCCCTCTCGTTTCCCCACACACCGCCGTGCCTATATAAGACCACCCCTTCCCCTCGCCCCCCACCATCGCCACCCACCGCCGTTCCTCGCCGATTTTCCCGAGCACCGCCGTCGCCACAAACCACCGCAAGCCGCCGAGCGCCCTAGCCACCGTGCGCCGCCATCACCGGAGCCCCACACCACTCCTCGAGCTTCGCCATCACCGGTAAGCCGAGCCACCACCCTCTCCCCTTCGTTTGCGCCGGCCGCCGGCCGCAAGAGAGAAAGCGGAGAGAGAGGGAGTTTGGTCGAACACCTTGCGGGGTGATGAATAGTGGGCAGAGTGAAAAAGAAAAGAAAAGAAAAAGAAAAATAGAAAAAAATAGGGAAAAATTATAGAAAATTAGGAAAAATATTTTGAAAGGATTTGAGTGAATTTTTGGGCAAAAATAAATTATTTTCTTGTATATTTTCTCGGAGCAAAATTTGAAAATCGAAATCGGACTTTTCCGAGATTTCGTTTCGCGTCGTTTTTAAATTCGGATTTCGTTTAATTCTTTCTCGCCATTTAAATATGTTTCGTTTTATGCTCGAACCTTCAAAACCTCGAGCACAAATCCCTCCGCTGATATTTCTAAATCTAATTTTTTCAAATAATTACGATCGTCGTTTCGCGAAAACCCTAGGGTAACGACTCGAGTTCAAACTCGGATTTTCCCTAGCAATCCTCGCCCGAACTCAAGTAGAATTCTAGGCCAAACATTTAGAGTCGTTTTCGTGATTCTTATGGTTATTTTCGATCTCTCGATATTTTATTGAATTCTAATGGAATTCAATTGATCTTTCGCACGTACGGATAGCACCGAAGAAGCGTGCATTGACTCCATTGAAGACCCCGCTCAACAAGCGTGCGAGCAAGGCAAGTCATCACACTCTTTTAACATGTTGATCCCAATTGCGAAATGATGTTGTTTTAAACTTTAAACATGCATGATATACACAAAGAATTACCTATACTTGTTATGCCATACATTGTTATTGATTACCTTTAGAATTATTCCTTGTAACCCTCGATGTGATACATACAACCGGAGGATATCTTCGGTAAAATGCTTAGCCGTGCTATTTTTAGATTCATGCATACTCATGATTTTATGAAGAGCTTTATGCTCGGGCAACTACCTTAGGGAAGGTAGTTGAGATACGGCATGTGGAGACATGAGCGCCACATTGCCCTGAGAATGATAAAATGAGTTTTTGATGAAAACTGGAAATACCAAACAAATGTTTTAGACTAGGGCGGTTGGATGATTTGGGTGGATTCCGGAAAAGGATAGTGCCGACCCTGGTCAATTAAGGACCGAGCCATGAGATAGCCGGGAAACGAGCCAATACAACCGTACTTCTCGAATGGGTATAGACCTAGCGGAATAGATAGCCGAGCGGAGGCGGTACCCTTGCATAGTGGTTCTTATGAATGAGATGAGATTTGAAAGGGATGATGGGAAATTGAAATTTATTATAACTTGATGAATGAAGTCTTCCCTAACCCCGGATGTGCCAGAACTCCTCTCACTGCTAGAAAATGTCGGCTAGAGTGCATGAGGACTTAAGTTCATGGAGCGGGTACTGCCAAAGTGAGGTTATCGGAAGGCTTTGCCGTGACCGTCTCATGTGTTGGGACGTAGGCTCATTTGTTGGGCTGTCGCGAAGTACGGGTAAAGTGTACATCCACTGCAGTGTGAATGAATCAATCTATTCGAATAGCCGTGCTCACGGATATTGAGCATCGTGACAAGACTTTCGGTTGGCTAGACTTTAAACTTTAAAATGATGGGATGAGTTTGCAAGATGATTTTTATTCGCTGGTGGATCAACTTCTCGAGATGCGAGAAGGGGTGGACTCCCCAGAAAATCATGACGAACCAGAGGTGGAAAGCCATCCTTGGAATCACGATGGATGGTAGATAGAACCGTCGCCGACTTAATGAATTGTGGAACTAAAACTTGACTTGGCTAGTTGTTAGGCTTGTGAAAAGATTTGTGAAAGTTGGCTTTATGCAAAAGAAAACCAGCCATTCTTTGAATGACCCTATCATATGCATCACTTCCGTGTTGGCTTGCTGAGTACGGTTGGTACTCACCCTTGCTATACGCACAAACCTTCAGATGGAGGAAATGAAGACTTGGAGGATCCATATGCCTACTACCAGGAGAGCGAAGAAGCTGATGGCGCTTGCTAGGTCTTAGTCTCTGGTTGTTGCCTGTGGCAATTGACAAGCCACTGCCTTCATTCCGCTGCCTTATCTAATTTCTACTTTTGGGTTGTATCTGGACCATTAGGTCCTATGTGTTGGATATTTCCTTCGGGCCTATTATTGTAATAATTTCGATGTAAGACTATTCGTGCATTTGCACCTGATTATTCAGTACTATATTTCATGGGTACCAAACTACTCGATCCAGCGAAATGGTACTATGAACACGAAAGATTCCCGTTCCAAAAATGGGGGTCCACAGAGCTGGTACCAGAGCAATGCGACTGTAGGATAAGACCAACTGGCGCCCTACCCCTGACTAGCTGGCTAAAGGGAAATGTCCCTACGTAGGACCATTTCGCAAACTATTATTTTGAAAGACAAACATACTTTTTCCTATACCTTTATCCCTTTTCTTTTACTCAAATTGTTTTGATATTATCTCTCTCTCTCTCTGACCCTAAGTTGCTTTCAAAAGCAGATGTCGGACCATGTCGGAGTTTGGGAGATCACTGTTCCACGGGATGAAGGATTCGTGGCACAACTCCAGTTATTGCTGTGGTGCCTAAGGTACCCAGAGGCACCCACCTACCAGATTAGGAGGCATGGCACCGAAGAATACCCGGTGTGGGAGGCAGCAGTTTCAGTTGAGGCCCGCATGGGGAGTGAGACACCTTATTGCTTCCACACCCGTTACCATCGAGATCTGGTAGAAGCAACTCTTCAGGACGCGGCCCGTGAAGCGTTCCTCGCCTCAACGCTATTCATCGTGCTGAGCTCACCGTGACTGAGTTTGTACACCACCCCTACCGCGAGGAAGGCAATCCGGTCTGCACCATGGAAGCCACCCCTGCTGCTATAATCCTATGGTCACCCGTCTATCCCACTGGACAGAAACAGCGGATGACTGCTATGAAGAGGCTTTGCTCGAAATCGACGACCAGCAGCGATGCCTCAATGATCTGGTCGAGGAACACCAAAGCTGCGGGGATCAGATCAACTTGCTATAGACCCAGCTACAAGCCAACGGTGCCCAGTACGAGCAGCTCTCTGACCGTTACATGGCCCGTGGAAAAGCCTTGGTGGAGCTGGAAGAACAGCTCAGGAAGAGCAAACAACAGGTCAACCAGCTGGAAGAACAACTTCGCTCCCACCCTGTCTCTGCTGTAGGTACTTCCACCGAAGTTGCACCAACACCCCATGCCCCTATGCCTGACCACTACTACCTCATGACTCCAGCATGCCTGAACACTTTTCAAGCCATGATGGAGCAGGCCTTTATGTTGAGCACAGAGTCAGCCCCATACCTGATAGACCCCACTGCTGCTACCTCAATGGAACCTACCTCGAACTCCATGGCTGTACCATCTGAGCCTGGTTCGGGAGAGGAGAACCCCATCCAGATCAGTACCGACTCCGAGTCCGAGACAGAGCCTATGGAGATCAAGTGGGAGTCCAGTGATACTGATCCAGCGGAGGAGGCAGCTCCTACTCATCGCCTGACTCACACCGGAGGTCCCCTCACCCGCAGGACTGCCCGGAAGAGTACCCGACCACCAAGCAGGAAGATCAAGCATGACTCCGAGGCCACTACCTCTGAGCCATGGGAACTTCGATTTGCTTCAGCTAAGGACCACCCCCTTCCTGCACCTGGTTCCTGCGGTTGGTTGGATGACTAGGCGAGAGGACCGCCCCAACTTTGACCTTGCTTTGGATGGTTTTTGGCAGCAAGGATCACACCCTTCCCCTTAGTAGCTGACAGCAGTAGTGCGATGTTAGCTTTTGCATTGTGTCATGTGGGACCGCGTATGCGTAGTCCATTGTATCCCCATTAATGTAATCGCTATGGACCTACGTAATGTTTTATGGTATGTTATTAATGAGTTTATTCCACCATGCTTGCTCTGTTCAAAAGATCATTTAAAAACAACTTGAAGAGAAATCACTTAGAAACCATGACCTTAGTGGTCCAATCTCTTAACTCATCTACCTCCTTCAGATGGCGCATCGTTGCAGAGCTTCGACATCCAACGAGAACCCACCAGAGCCTAATCCCTCCACCCTAGCGGAGGTCATGGCTTTGCAAACCCAGTTACTTCAAGCTATCGCCAACAACCAAGGGAATCGTGGAGGATCAAGCTTGGGAGAATTTATGCGAGCTAAGCCGCCTACATTTTCCACGGCCGACGAACCAATGGATGCCGAAGACTGGTTAAGAGTAATAGAGAAGAAATTGACCCTTGTCAGGGTACGAGAAGCCGACAGAGTCATTTTTGCCACCAATCAATTGGAAGACCCCGCAAGTGGTTGGTGGCACACCTACAAAGAGACACGGGCAGAAGACGCCGAAGAACCAACCTGGGAGGAGTTCACAGCCGCCTTTCGTGAAAATTTCGTACCCGCCGCGGTCATGAGAATGAAGAAGAACAAATTCTGAAGGTTGCGCCAAGGCAACACCACAGTACAGGAATACCTGAACAAGTTCACGCAACTCGCTCGATATGCCACCGGTGACCTGGCAAACGAAGAGGAGAAAATCGAAAAATTTATCGAAGGATTGAGCGATGAGCTGAGAGGGCCAATGATCGATCAAGATCACGTCAGCTTCCAAAGCCTTATCAACAAGGTTGTACGATTGGAGCATGACCAGAAGATGGTGGAAAACAACCGCAAGAGGAGGCTTACTATGGCCCGTCCACTTCAGGGAGCGTCTCAGCGTCCCAAGGGAGCCACCCCGTCCGGATGGAAGCCAACCGTCGTGGCAACCAGTCGTCCCCCTGCACCCGACCATGTCAGCAGGCCAACTGCGCCCCAGTTCCATACCCCGACACCAACTCTAGCCGCTCCTGGGAGAAGAAATGTGAATTGCTTCAATTGTGGAGAGTTTGGGCACTACTCCAATAGCTGCCCTAAGCCACGCAGCACTCCCATGTGTACCGCCGCCAATACAACGGCTATACGAGGAACTACGCTCCCTCGTGGGACGCGGTCTATTTAGGACGCCGCAACCCAATGAGATCAGCTACCGGATTCCGGCGCGGACAAGTGAATCATGTGCGTGCCGAAGAAGCGCGGAGGATCGAACGTGCTGATGGGTATGTTCTCTATCAACTCTATCCCGCTTAAAGTCTTATTTGATTCCGGAGCATCGCATTCATTCATATCATCACAAGTAAGCAAACAACACCACCTACACCAGGTAGAACTTAAGAAACCCATGTTGGTACACTCGCCTGGGGGAAATATAACCGTACCCCATGCTTGCATCAATGTGCCCATACGGATTAGAGACGTGGTATTCCCATCAAACCTTATGGTACTACCACCACAAACTCTTGATATCATACTTGGAATGAATTGGTTGACTAAGAACAATGGAGTCATAGACTGTAGCCGAAGGGAAGTCACAGTATCCATCCCATGGGGATCACCAATGAACATAACCATGGACCCAAACCCAATGCTATGTGAGCAAGCTGCGGAAGTATTTACCATGCTACCTTTGAGCGGGATGCCAGTAGTGCAAGATTACCCGGACGTATTCCCTGAGGAATTGCCCGGAATGCCCCATGATCGTGACATAGAATTTATCATCGACCTAATGCCTGGTACTGCCCCCATATCCAAGAGACCTTACCGAATGCCGGCAAACAAACTAGAAGAACTCAAGAAGCAAATCAAAGAACTACAAGAAAAAGGATTTGTACCGCCTAGTTCTTCTCCCTGGGGAGCCCCAGTGCTCTTCGTCAAGAAGAAGGATGGAAGTATGAGGATGTGTGTAGATTATCGATCGTTGAATGAAGTGACCATCAAAAACAAGTACCCAGTACCTCGAATTGATGACTTATTTGATCAACTCAAGGGTGCCCAAGTGTTCTCGAAGATTGATCTTCGGTCAGGATACCATCAGTTAAAGATTAGAGCCGGAGATATTCCCAAAACAGCATTCTTTACGCGTTATGGCTTGTATGAGTTCACAGTAATGTCTTTTGGGTTGACCAATGCCCCGGTGTATTTTATGAATCTGATGAACAAGGTATTCATGGAATATCTGGATAAATTCATGGTAGTGTTTATCGACGATATTCTTATCTACTCCAAAGACGATGAGGAACATGCAGAACACCTATGACTGGTACTGGAGAAGCTACGAGAGCACCAGTTGTATGCGAAGTTTAGTAAATGTGAGTTCTGGCTTAAGGAAGTCACTTTTCTTGGCCATGTAGTCTCAGCCGGAGGAGTAGCGGTAAACCCTGCCAAGGTCGAAGCTATTACAGAATGGAAGGCACCCAAGTCAGTAACAGAGGTTCGAAGTTTCTTGGGATTGGCCGGATATTACCGGAAGTTCATCGAAGGGTTTTCCACGATAGCCCGACCCATGACTCAACTTTTGAAGAAGGAGAAGAAATTCGTATGAAACGAGAAGTGTCAGGAGGCCTTTGACCAACTAAAAGAAAAGTTAACCACTGCCCCAATCTTAACCCTACCTGACAACCGGAAGGATTTCGTGATATACTTTGATGCGTCTTGACAAGGACTGGGAGGCGTATTGATGCAGGATGGAAAGGTCGTAGCATATGCCTCAAGACAGTTACGACCCCACGAGAAAAACTACCCCACACATGACTTGGAATTAGCAGCAGTTGTTCATGCATTAAAAATCTAGAGGCACTATCTGATCGGGAATCACTGTGATGTATACACTGATCACAAGAGTCTGAAATACTTCTTTACTCAGTCCGATCTCAATCTACGCCAGAGACGGTGGTTGGAATTGATCAAGGATTATGATCTAGGAATCTATTACCACCCCGGTGAGGCAAATGTAGTGGCCGATGCGCTAAGCCGTAAAGCCCAATGCAACCATATGAGACTGGAAGGCATGGCCAGTGAGCTCCAAGAAGAGATGGCTCGACTCAACTTACACCTGATTCCTCACGAAGAAGTGAACTCATTAGAAATCCAACCTCTTCTGAGGACTCAAATAGAAGAAGCTCAGAAGGGTAATGAAGAAACACAAGCAATCAAAGAGCGCATGGCCGCTGGGCACGCGAAGGAATTCTCGGTAGATGACAAGGGAACCCTGTGGTATAAGAAAAGAATCTACGTGCCTGAACAAGGTGGTTTGAGAGGATTGATCCTAAAAGAAGCACACGAATCAGCCTATTCGTTACATCCGGGAAGCACGAAGATGTACCAGGATTTGAAGGAGGAATACTGGTGGCCCAATATTAAGAGAGACGTAGCCGAATACGTGGCTGTATGCGATGTATGCCAAAGGGTAAAAGCCGAACATCAACGACCGGCAGGGTTGCTGCAGCCACTCAAGATTCCCGAGTGGAAATGGGATGAGATAGGCATGGATTTCATCGTTGGACTACCCAAAACTACAGCGGGATATGATTCCATTTGGGTAATAGTAGATCAGCTCACCAAGACCGCCAGATTCATCCTCGTAAAGACTAACTACAATAGTGCCAAGCTGGCAGAGCTATACATGAGTAGGATCGTGTGTCTTCACGGTGTACCAAAAAGGATTATATCGGATCGCGGTACTCAATTCATGTCCCATTTCTGGAGCAAAGTTCATGAGGCACTTGGAAGTCACCTTGCCTTCAGTACCGCTTACCATCCACAGACCGATGGGCAGACTGAGAGGACAAATCAAGTTCTCGAGGATATGTTGAGAGCCTGTGCGCTGGATTTTACCAAGGATTGGGAAAAATGCTTACCGTATGTCGAGTTCTCCTACAACAACAGCTACCAAGCCAGTCTGAAGATGTCGCCAAATGAAGCCCTATTTGGTCGACGATGCCGAACACCATTGATGTGGTCAGAAACCGGTGAACGAGCCGTGTTTGGGCCATACATAATCAAAGAGGCCGAGGAAAAGGTCCGCCTGATCTGGGACCGATTAAAAGCGGCCCAATCTCGACAGAAGAGCCATGCAGATACTCGTCGAAGGGACTTAGAGTTCAATATAGGCGACTATGTGTACCTAAAGGTCTCACCATTACGAGGGACTCAAAGGTTCAAGGTCAAAGGGAAACTTGTGCCAAGATACGTGGGCCCATTCATGATAAGCGCTAGAAGAGGTGAAGTGGCCTACCAGTTGGAGTTACCCGAGAACATCTCCGGTGTTCACCCAGTGTTCCATGTGTCGCAATTGAAGAAGTGCCTGCGAGTGTCGGAAGAGCAAGCTCCTTTGGAAACCATCCATATCAACAGTGATCTCACATATCCGAAACATCCAATAAAGATACTGGACGAGGGAGAAAAGAGGACATGAACCAAGTCATGGTGCATGTACAAAGTGCAATGGAGCAATCACACTGAAGAAGAGGCCACCTGGGAAAGCGAGGATTTTCTGAAGACTGAATACCCACACCTACTCAACAACCGGTAAGAAATCTCGAGGACGACATTTATTGTTAGGGGGGTAGGTTTGTAACACCCTGAAAATCAAAGGAATTTAAAATCGAAATTAAAAAACGGAACTTGCGAAAACTTTTGCTTGTTGCCTTTTTCTCGTGTTTGTTGCTTCTTATTTGCCGCTCGGTTGCATAAATTTAGTTGTGAACAATTCCTCTCGGTGTTTGTGAAAACCGAATGATTTGGATTTTCGTAGAAAATCTCGAAATATAAGGTTAGGAATTTTTAAAATATAATCGGAAAAGGGATGCGGATTTATGAAGATATGTATTTGAGAAATAAAATATTAATTGGTGATTATGTAAAATTAATTAGGGAATAAAATAGACAATAAACTATTTTAAGGGATTTATATGAAATCTAGGAGATTTATTTGGAATTAAAAGTGGTGATTTATGGATTTAGGAAAAAGGAATAAAATTAAATATGGAAAATGTATATTTAAAAATAAATAAAGTTGGTGAAAAGTTGAAAATAATTTTAATTAATTTTGGGAATACTATGTACTTTTTTTGGAATTTTTAGTGTGAAGGAAAAATTGGAATTTGAAAATGGAATTGAAAATTGGGAAAATTAAAAATCGGCACTGTTCATTGCTCATCAACCGCTCGACGCCGTACGGCCCGGCCCGCGCCCACGCGCACCACGCGCCGCGCCGCGCGCGCCGCGCGCGCGCCGCCCGCCCCGCCGCCGCGCCTCGGCTACCGCGCACCCGCGCCTCGGCCCCGCCCGCGCCCGCACCTCGCCGCCACGCGTTTGCCGTCGTGCCCGACCCTGTCGCCGCCCTAAACCCGGCCAGGCCACCGCGCGCCGCGTGTGCGATGTCGCACCGCCTGCGCGGACCCCTCCCTTCTTTCCCCTCTCGTTTCACCCCCACACCGCCACGCCTATATAAGACCACCCATTCCCCCTCAGTTTCCTCCACACCGTCGCCACCCACCGCCGTTCCCTCACCGATTTTCCCCGAGCGCCCTAGCCACCGTGCTTGTGAAAACCGAATGTGCCGCAAACAATTCCTCTTGGTGTTTGTGAAAACCGAATGATTTGGATTTTCATTGGGAAGAAAATCTCGAAATATAAGGTTAGGAATTTTTAAAATATAATCGGAAAAGGGATGCAGATTTATGAAGAAACGTATGTGAGAAATAAAATAATAATTGGTGATTATGGAAAATTAATTAGGGAATAAAATAGACAATAAACTATTTTAAGGGATTTATATGAAATCTAGGAGATTTATTTGGAATTAAAAGTGGTGATTTACGGATTTAGGAAAAAGGAATAAAATTAAATATGGGAAATGAATATTTAAAAATAAATAAAGTTGGTGAAAAGTTGAAAATAATTTTAATTAATTTTGGGAATACTATGTATTTTTTTGGAATTTTTAGTGTGAAGGAAAAATTGAAATTTGAAAATGGAATTGAAAATTGAGAAAATTAAAAATCGCGACTGTTCATTGCTCATCAACCGCTCGACGCCGCACGCGCCGCCGCGCCCGCCGCGCCGCGCGCGCGCCGGCCCGCTACCCGCGCACCCCACGCCTCGCCCCCCGCCGCGCCCGCGCCCTCGCCGCCATGCGTTTGCCGCCGTGCCCCGACCCTGCCGCGCTCACGCCACGTGCCGCCGCCCCAAACCCGGCCCCTGCGCGCGCTCCGCGCGCCGGCCGAGCCACCCACACGCCGCGTGTGCGATGTTGCACCGCCGCTGCAGTGGACCCCCTCCCTTCTTTCCCCTCTCTTTCCCCACACCTTCGCGCCTATATAAGACCACCCCTTCTCCCTCGCCCCCACCGTCGCCACCCACCGCCGCTCGCCGATTTTCCCAGCGCCCTAGCCACCGTGCTTGTGAAAACCGAATGTGCTACAAACAATTCCTCTCGGTGTTTGTGAAAACCGAATGATTTGGATTTTCGTTGGGAAGAAAATCTCGAAATATAAGGTTAGGAATTTTTAAAATATAATTGGAAAAGGGATGCGGATTTATGAAGAAATGTATGTGAGAAATAAAATATTAATTGGTGATTATGGAAAATTAATTAGGGAATAAAATAGACAATAAACTATTTTAAGGGATTTATATGAAATCTAGGAGATTTATTTGGAATTAAAAGTGGTGATTTTATGGATTTAGGAAAAAGGAATAAAATTAAATATGGGAAATGTATATTTAAAAATAAATAAAGTTGGTGAAAAGTTGAAAATAATTTTAATTAATTTTGGGAATACTATGTATTTTTTTGGAATTTTTAGTGTCAAGGAAAAATTGGAATTTGAAAATGGAATTGAAAATCGGGAAAATAAAATATCGGCACTGTTCATTGCTCATCAACCGCTCGACACCGTACGGCCCGCCACGCGCCCGCCGCGCCGCCCGGCCGACGCGCCTGCGCCCGCGCGCGCCCCCTCCCCGCCCGCCCGGCCCCGGCTACCCGCGCACCCCGCGCCTCGGCCCCGCCCGCGCCCCGCGCCCTCGCCGCCACGCGTTTGCCGCCGTGCCCCGACCCCGCCGCGCTCACGCCACGTGCCGCCGCCCGGCCTCGGCCACCGCGCGCGCCGCGTGTGCGATGTCGCACCGCCGCTGCGCCGAACCCCTCCTCCAATCTTTCCCCTCTCGTTTCCCCACACCTTCGCCTATATAAGACCACCCCTTCCCCTCGCCCCCACACCGTCACCACCCACCGCCGTTCCTCGCTGATTTTCCCGAGCACCACCGCCGCCGCAAACCGCCGCAAGCCGCCGTGCGCCCTAGCCACCGTGCGCCGCCATCGTTGGAGCTCCACACCACTCCCCGAGCTTCGCCATCACCGGTAAGCCGAGCCGCCACCCTCTCCCCTTCGTTTGCGCCGGCCGCCGGCCACAACAGAAAGCGGAGAAAGCGGAGAGAGAGGGAGTTTGGTCGAACACCTTGCGGGGTGATGAACAAGGGCGAGTGAAAAAAAAAAGAAAAGAAAAAGAAAAATAGAAAAAAATAGGGAAAAATTATAGAAAATTAGGAAAAATATTTTGAAAGGATTTGAGTGAATTTGTGGGCAAAAATAAATTATTTTCTTGTATATTTTCTCGAGCAAAATTTGAAAATCGAAATCGGACTTTTCCGAGATTTCGTTTCGCGTCGTTTTTAAATCGGATTTCGTTTAATTATTTCTCGCCATTTAAATATGTTTCTCTTTTGTGCTCGAACCTTCAAAACCTCGAGCACAAATCCCTCCGCTGATATTTCTAAATCTAATTTTTCAAATAATTACGATCGTCGTTTCGCGAAAACCCTAGGGCAACGACTCGAGTTCAAACTCGGATTTTCCCTAGCAATCCTCGCCCGAACTCAAGTAGAATTCTAGGCCAAACATTTAGAGTCGTTTTCATGATTCTTATGGTTATTTTCGATCTCTCGATATTTTATTGAATTCTAATTGAATTCAATTGATCTTTCGCACGTACGGATAGCACCTGAAGAAGCAGGCATTGACTCCATTGAAGACCCCGCTCAACAAGCGTGCGAGCAAGGCAAGTCATCACACTCTTTTAACATGTTGATCCCAATTGCGAAATGATGTTGTTTTAAACTTTAAACATGCATGATATACACAAAGAATTACCTATACTTGTTATGCCATACATTGTTATTGATTACCTTTAGAATTATTCCTTGTAACCCTCGATGTGATACATACAACCGGAGGATATCTTCGGTAAAATGCTTAGCCGTGCTATTTTTAGATTCATGCATACTCATGATTTTATGAAGAGCTTTATGCTCGGGCAACTACCTTAGGGAAGGTAGTTGAGATACGACATGTGGAGACATGAGCGCCACATTGCCCTGAGAATGATAAAATGAGTTTTTGATGAAAACTGGAAATACCAAACAAATGTTCTATAACTTGATGAAGGAAGTCGGACCGAGCCATGAGATCCTCCTCTCGACCTAGAATAGATCGCCTTGCATAGTGGTTCGCTTGATGAATGAAGTCTTTGCAGCTAGAAAATGGAGTGCATGAGGACTTAAGTTCATGGAGCGGGTACTGCCAAAGTGAGGTTATCGAAAGGCTTTGCCGTGACCGTCTCATGTGTTGGGACGTAGGCTCATTTGTTGGGCTGTCGCGGAGTACGGGTAAAGTGTACATCCACTGCAGTATGAATGAATCAATCTATTCGAATAGCCGTGCTCACGGATATTGAGCATCGTGACAAGACTTTCGCTTGGCTAGACTTTAAACTTTAAAATGATGGGATGGGTTTGCATGATGATTTTTATTCGCTGGTGGATCAACTTCTCGAGATGCGAGAAGAGGTCGACTCCCCAGAAAATCATGACGAACCGGAGGCGGGAAGCCATCCTTGGAATCACGATGGATGGTAGACAGAACTGTCGCCAACTTAATGAATTGTGAAACTAAAACTTGACTTGGCTAGTTGTTAGGCTTGTGAAAAGATTTGTGAAAGTTGGCTTTATGCAAAAGAAAACCAGCCATTCTTTGAATGACCCTATCATATGCATCACTTCCGTGTTGGCTTGCTGAGTACGGTTGGTACTCACCCTTGCTATACGCACAAACCTTCAGATGGTGGAAATGAAGACTTGGAGGATCCATATGCCTACTACCAGGAGGGCGAAGAAGCTGATGGCGCTTGCTAGGTCTTAGTCTCCGGTCGTTGCCTGTGGCAATTGACAAGCCGCTGCCTTCATTCCGCTGCCTTATCTAATTTCTACTTTTGGGTTGTATCTGGACCATGAGGTCCTATGTGTTGGATATTGCCTTCGGGCCTATTATTGTAATAATTTCGATGTAAGACTATTCGTGCATTTGCACCTGATTATTCAGTACTATATTTCGTGGGTACCAAACTACTCGATCCAGGGAAATGGTACTATGAACACGAAAGATTCCCGTTCCAAAAAGGGGGGTCCACATAGCCTTAACTTCCGAAACTTTCATATCAAGACCATTCAAAAAATGACGAGCAACCTCAGATTGAGAATAATTAGCATTGTAAGAAGAATCAAAATATATAAGATTGCTCAAAATTTTGTTAAAACGGCCCAAATAGTCATCCAAAGACTCCCCATGTGTCATCTCAAATTTTATGTACTTCTTTTTGAAAACATCTTTTCGCAATTCTTTAATGTTTGAAGATCCAGTATGAAAATCATTTAAAGCTTTCCAGATTTCATTAGCAGTTGAAAGATGCGAAACACGATCAAAATCAGAGTGAGAAATTGCATTAAGAATGATGTTCCGAGCTTTGCAATTATTTTCATAATCTAATTTGAGAGCAAGAGTATCGATGCGCTTAGGGATGTCATAAGATTATGAAACTTTTAGCCAAATATCATAACCTTGAGATGTGATATAAGATTCCATTTTTTTCTTCCAATAGTCAAAGTCGGTTCCATTGAAAACATGAGGTTTGTTTGAAAACTTTTCAGCCATTGTAAAAGGATCAGAAAAGCGAATCAAGAATGAGGCTCTGATACCACTTGTAGGATCGAATAAGACCAAACAAACCTACCAAAGACGGGGTGAATGGTAGGGAAACCAAAAAAAACCAAATCTTTTGCGAAATTAAAAGATTTACCTCTTACCGATGAAACCAATCTAAAAAAGACAATGAACAGGAACTGTTGAAGCTGCCGCCGGTCACACCGCCTTACCTGCCCCGGTCAGACCGCCCCTCTTGGCCAGTCAGACCGCCGCCTAGCCTCCGGTTGGACCGCCGCCGCAACCCGCCGGTCAAACCGCGCGCACACCTATGGTCTGACCGTGAGATCCAGAAAACACCGAAAGATAAACTCTCGAAGAAGTAGATCAAACTATTTCAACTTTATTGCATCTAAAAGTGTTTACAAAGTGCAACAACAGCACTCCTCACCAAAATCTTGACCTAATTCAAAACCCTAGCTATTCTCTCAAGTTTCGCTCTTGAAAATCAATGTCTAGGAGGCACACCTTCCCTCTCAATTTATACCACAAAATCTTGTACTCAAAGTAGGAGTAGAACTCCTATTAAGAATAGGACTCCATCTCTCAATTACCAAATCAACTACAATTTCAAAATTGTAAACCTGTAGTTGCATCAAACACCAATCGAGTCGGACTCCTTTGCATTGCTGTGTGCCTGTCCTGACCCGACCCAGAGTGCAGCCAATCAGCTATCGAGCAGCCCACAGACGCATGCTGCATGCTACAGTACAGCAGCCAATCAGCCTGCAAGCAATTCCTCTTGATCCTCCATGTCGACATGCACAACACACACATGCATGCTACAGTGCCGCATGCTACAGTGCTCCGTGTACTGTACCAGTAAGCACCTCCTCCATCCTTCTAGCCAATTACAAGCATGATCAATCACACATACATGCATTGTACACACCAGTGCACACATAGATATGTTCGCTACACTACTTAAGCACCATATATTCTTCTTCCAATTTTCTTCAACCAATTTCCTTCGTGAACACCAATGCTTGCATGCACACCTCGTGAAGCCCGTTGCGAAGATCTCTCCCACACGATGTCCATCCATCGTGTGCCATCTCGTATCCCACTTCGTCACCCAGCATCCTTGATCGTCTGGACCTCAACTCCTCCCTGAGTCTAGTCTCGATCCCCACCGTTGACCGAAGTTGGCCTCCAAGAATCCTGCACACCATCAGACAAAACAACCGTTTCTGGGCACAAATATCATAACCTGACCCACATTAGTCACACACACCCACACCAAAAACCACACATATTCTCAAACCAATTTATTAAATAAATTATTTGCATAGCCAATTGTTCATCACAAATATTAATCATGACAATGATTTCACAGATAAATTTAGCTAACTTAAAACATGGATAAAGTTTTATTTCGTGCTAGTTGTTCGTTTTCTAGAATTTTGAGTCGGCCTGTTTGTTATTATTGTGTAGGCTAAACCATAGGTCATAAACCTGAGAATTATTGCTAGCAACATGTAAACTAACTCAGTAAGCTTTATGAATTTTGGTATAATTTTTAGACCATTGCATCATGGTAAATCAATCTAATTTAATTAATCATGTTCTGGAAATTTGTAGCAGTTGCATTCATCTCTTCATGTAGCCCAAACCTTAATTGATAAAATGTGCATCTTTTTACAGAAGTTTGCATACATAACCAGTAGACTCCACAAATTTTTGTTGAATTTTTTGAGTCATTGCATCATAGCATAAAAATTCATGTAGCACTGCATAGTCCCAATCTGAAAACAGTCGTTAACCCGGTTGTAGAATTTGTGTAGCCTAAACTATAAGTGATACAATTTTGGTTTCTTCATGGTAGCTCACAATCCTAATCACCTATCTCTCTGATTTTGTCCAAAATTTGGCACCTTTAGAACCTTACAAATTGGCAAATACTGTAGGCAGACACATTCCAGCACTGCATCATTCGTCTAGATCATTTTCTCTAAAATAACCCACTTCTCCAAAAATTACCATTTCTTTGCAGATTGTAAACCATTTCCTTAGGGGGTTAAATATAAAATTATTCATAGTTTAACACCTCTCTAGCATAGCCTTTTGCTTCAGGTTATACCTCAGACTTGAGTAGGACAGCACTTAGCACATGTGTCAGTATAACCCTTATCTATAAGATTTGTTGATGAAACCTAAAGCAAAACTTTAATTTATTTTTAAGGGGGATAGCGTGATATGACCAGGAAAACCTAGAGACATGCATGAGACCTTACATATTTCTTATTAGGTCGAGAACATAAAATCTTTACTTCTAAAGCCAGGGAATAAAAATTTAAAAAAATTGGTAGAGTAAGAAGAGATTTATGTCTAGCTAGCCTTAGAGTTTGCAAATGTATAGATGCCTATGATTTTCCACTAAACCTTGTTCTTTATTTATTTCATGTAGATGCCTACCAGGTACACAACATTCTACTACTGCCACGGGTTCACCTGGAACTCCACTCAGCATATGCTCTGGCTTATGTTGTAGTATGTTTGGTTCACCTATCCACCTGAATACCACATCCTAAATAAAACCATTGGAACCTCCCAAGCCGCAGTAATGGCTTGTGTAAGCATTCGGGGTAGAACTTCATTAGAAGGAGACTGTAGTACATCGGTTATAGTTGGGATAGTAAGTCTGCTATGCAAAATTGTGCCTATGTTGCCATTATTCGCCTCCTTTGTGAACTACCGGAGTGGGAAGAGTACTACTATTATATTCCATCTTTAGCCGAGGGAGCTGAATACACTACCTACCCAGGGCTGACTGATATAGGAATAGGTCTGCACGCCCCATACCTCCAGCTAGCAGGCTTTGTTCGTTCCGTAGATATGCTCTATCGCACCACCTTTGTTGAGCTGCAACGCGTCCGCACAAGGGTAGAAGGAGTATCACGCCAAGGTTTCGCCAAGGACACTATACTCCAGAGTTCATGTATGAGAGGATGCCATGCTTGCACCAGGTGAAGAGATACCCTCACCAGTTGGGAATTATTCGAGAGGACTCTACCTCCCCACGTTGATGTTAGAAGCGTCTACCCTTTGCTTGGAACTACAGGACCCTATAGACCGTCGGAATATGTTCATTGGTATGGACAGGTCTTCAAGTTGAAGATGGAGGAATAAAATGACAAGCCCTAGGAGATCTAAGGATACCAAGTATGATAGACCTTATGGTCTATTGGTGGCCCATTCTGAAAAGAATTGTGCTGTAAAATATGTATAATATGGCTACCATGTGACCTTTTATGTAAGGACCTGATGGAGTGTATCTAATAGTAGTCTGAAACTTGTTTAACTTCAATTTAGAAACTGTTATGCTTGCTGTCCAAAAGTTTAGTTTTTAAAGGTGTGGGCTAAACCAAAGTAAAACATGACCATAGATTCCTAAAATCGTGCACCATGTTGTAGCTTGATAGAACGAAACCCTCTTTTCCCAGCCTTTTGTCATTTAGAAGATCACTGGACCATAATCATACCATGTAGGATCACTATCCATCTATGAAATAAAGGTCTCTGTAATTTTGGAGTAGCAAGTCTATCATACAACTTAAGAAAAGCTACCATCATTTGTAATTCCTTTAGATTAGTCATGCCTTAGAGCCGGCCCGGTTATGGACAATTAATAAAAAGCTTAACATTATCTATATTAAATATTGTATGTTTGAAAGATTTTATAAAAGTTAAAAGCTGATAAAATCATGTTATCGAAACAAAAATCGAAAAGGCATGAAATGGTTCATCATTAGGAACTCAATGATAGATTTCCGCCTCATCCTAAGCAAATATCTTATCCAACGTCTTGTTAGGATGAAGTCCTAGATAAGTCAATCCTAGTTAACCAATAGAATTCCAACCACAACCCAACCCAAATCTCGGGGATGAGATTTCTTTTAAGCGGGATAGATTGTCACATACCCAAATTCTAGGGTCAAGAATTTTCTGGTCAAAACCAAATGAAAGTGAAGTTCTTCATTTTTGTGAACCAAATTTTTCATTTCTAACTTAGGAGAAGTACTTCAACCTATCGCATGATTAAAATTTGAGAACAAATTAAAACATTTTCATTCCTTACCTTGAGCATAGATGCAATTATACAGGTATGCATGCATATGCATAAAGCATGTTTTGATAATAAGTCCTTTGTGCATCTGGACTTTGGTTTCGCATTTCATAATAGGTCTCATGAGCAAAACCTAAAAGATTTATTTCACTAAACAAACCTATAGATAGCCTTGGGTGATAACATGTGAACATACAACTAAATTCAAATATCATCTCCTCAGCTGAAGAGAAGTTTAATATAGCCCCTATAACAATATTAGATGCATTTACGAAGTGGGAACACATATACAATATTTCTAAAATTTTTCTTCTCTATTTAGGTCTCCCAAAAATTCAAACTAGTTTCTAATTAGCCCATATTCGTCTATTTTCTGTGAGCAATCTACAAATAATTTTTGAGTGCAATAAAAGCAAATGGAATCTAGGTATGATCATCTACCTCCAGTAAAATTTACATTAATTTATCTGGTCCACACATTATGTTATGAAGCTATAAAGTAAGAGGGAGAGAATATTCTGAGAAAATAGTCCAAAATCACTTACACCCAGATATCTACCCATACCACTCTCACTCACCTAGCCTACATCGACTTGGACCCACTTGGCAACCTCTTTGGCTTGCCCTTCCTCTATCCTTCACCCCTAACTAACCGGGAATGCGTGAGAGGGAGGGAGACAATGTTCTTGACACTGTTGACGCGTGGCCACGACATGTCGATGCCTCAAGCTTCTCCTCTCGCCCTCTAACTCTCCCAGTCACGTCGCCCATCCTCACTCTCCACTCTAGAGCCAAAGAAACTGAGGGAGAAGTCCCTTTGCCTCTTCGGCACTCTCATCGTCGTTGCCGGCCGCAATGAAGACGACGCTCGCTGTCGCTGACGGGTCATCGCCATTCCTAACCTATCCCCATTCCATACCCTCCTCATCATGCCGATCATTTTCTATTTTGACACGCTCTCAATTCGTGCAGCCAATCGACGGGAACACAAACCTCGTCGACGACATCCTAGAGTGTGCTCCGAGCGCCACCGCAATGGCGACCTCAGCGTTCAGACCACTGTGGACCACCCCAAGCCGAGCCAACGTGCCACCATCTTTGTCTCACCACCAAGGCCAAAACCCCTCAAGAATTCCCGAAGATCATCCACTAAGGACGAAGATCACCGTCATCTTCTTCAACTTCAGCCGCCCATCGCCAACATTGATTCCTCCCTCTCCGGTGAGCCATGGTTCAATCCCTCGCATGTATAGTATTCCTGAGACCTTATCAACACCGTGGACGCGCATGCATGGCAGAAAAATCAAGTCGGCGTCGTCGTTCCAAAGCTTCTCGCCATCGTCGAGCAGGTCCATGCGTTGTCACCGCTATCCGGGCCATGCCAACCTCGGCCAGGCTTTCATTGAGTACCCTAGTGCCTCACATGACCTCATGCATGCACCCATTCGCATTGAAACAAGCCGGAGCTCGACATGCACTTGTGTGCCCAGAGCCACCGCCGCTTCTACCACCATTACCATTGTTTCCGGTCACCATCAGCCGTGATTCAACAACTGATAGGTTCGCAAGAATCTTAGTCACCTTTTCTCTTTTGTATGTGTCAGCTATCTCTCTACCGTTCGCCGCCGGCGCCAGTGAGAACCTCGCCGGGTCGCCGTTGCCCTGTAGCTCTGCCTCTCCTCCTCCCCGGTCTCGCTGACATATGTGCCCGACCTAATTAGGCAACGAGGACCACCATTAATAATAAATTTAGAACTCCAAGGACTAATTAGTAAGAGTACATTCAATGACATGTGGGACCAAGGACTTGTTAGTGAATAAGTTAAAACACGGGGACTTTTAATAAAATTTGGTTTTAAACATGTGTTGGACTGCAGGTTCTACTCTGGAGGACTCCGGGGGCCTTTCTGCAAATTTGCACAGAATGACATGTGGACACTACCAATTAAAAAATCTGGAAAATACAAAGCAAAGAAACTAAAACATTTTCTATTCAACAGAAAATTGTACAAACTTGTAAAATCCATATAAAATCCAATATGAGTCATTTTGGGATGAAACCAATTTCTATGAACTCACCAAATAATGAACTTTAATATAGAAATATAAAACTTAGCAATCAGTGTACAAATTTTGTCTCTAAAATTTATCTAAGGAAAATCACACATAGAGCTTGCACAAAATTATACAATGCATAGAAAATTCATCTCAACTTATTTTTGGATAAACTTAAATTCTACAGATTCATCAACTTACACTCTCTGATTAGGAAAAATAAAAGTACAGAATTACTATGTGACAAATGCCTTTAAAACTATTGTTATTAAAATGCTGAGTTTTAGATAAGCTAAACTTTGGAGATTTATTTAAAATTCAATTTAACTCCTTTTTGAATAAACTTAAGTTATGTAGAATCACCAGAACATATAATTTCAAATTATAAAATAAAAATATATGCTTACTGTATAATAATACCTCTTAAATATTTATATAAGAAATAAACAACTTAGTGCACACTTCAACTTGTAAAATTTGTAGAAAATTCATTACTACTCCAAGTGGAGTGAACTAAATTTCTATAGAACCAGCAAGTAATGAACTTCAATTAGGTAAAATAAAAATATGGTAACTCATACACTAAATATGTCAATAAACTTTTCAAAGTTAACTTAGGTGCTCATCACAATAATAATAGTTAAGCATTATATATATATATATAAAATGTATCCTAGTTCTAAATAAAACAAAAGTAAGACTTGTTGAACCAGAGAAACCATAAGTTCCATCCCTAACCACCAAAACTTTGCACACTTAGCTCATATATCAATTTCTAGGTTGATATGTTAAATAACTAGCATAGAACACTCCCTAAGCTTATAAAATATGTAGTAGAGTAATATAAACTCTAAAATTTTAAACTAAGATTAGTTTGGTTAACTAAAATATTCATTTTTATACATCCCTATCAAATAAAACATGTTCTGGATATAAAACTTCAAAAGCCACATATGCAAAGGGACTATGTACCTAGAACACATCGTAAGTTGCAAAACATATGAGAGATTCATACTAGCTCCAAAAAAAATTTGTGAAACTAAAGGTGTTAGTCTTAGAAAACACAAATCTTCACCTCTGTGAAGTCAAAGTTAATAAAAATAAATTTATAGAAACATTTTAAGACACTATCAAATTATATACCGCTACATACCAATAAAAATTCTACAATTCATAACTCTTAAATGGAACAAGATAAACTAGAAATTCTTTCACCTAAATTCAAATTAGATAAGTACCTACTCAATGTGCACAAATCATGCATTTTAGAGCATGTTGAATTTGCGCCTATTTCGGTGTTTAATTGCATAATGTATACTTTATTTAGATAATTACATGAACAGTGAAGGAGTGGATTAGGTGCTAACATTTCTCAAGATCAAGGCAAGTTCTTCTCCTTCCATCCTATGAACACATTGAATCCCATGATTTGAGGAATGAAAATGTTTGTTTGCAAAGTTGCATATGAACGTAGAGTATATCAATATTTAAAATCTGGTTATGGTAGTTATGACCTAATTGTTGCATCTCCTACCTTGAATAATTGTATCCTTGCGTTTTTTAACCCTAGAAATGGTTAGAGTACATTCCTTGTGCTCAAATGGGTTTATATATTTATGCTTTATGCAACTACTTGCTTAGAGTTGCTTAGAATTATGCAAATGCTCATTCCATCTATAACTAAAATGTGATTTTGATATGTGAACCCTTGCTGGGATAGAATGAGTATGATGAGTATTTACGAACTAAAATGTGTAAAAATGTGATTTTGACTTGGGCGGCAAGTGGCATGCATATGGTGTTAGTTGTATGTCGATAAGGGGAGAGATGTTTGCCCAAGTCCGTAAGGACCGAACTTGTGTCACCAACTTAAAGTTATCTGTACATCCACATGTGCTAGTATGGGATATCCTAAGCTGATTAATCTACTTAGCACCGAGCCTTGCACTCTGGTAGGCCGGTGTGTATGTGTTCATATAACTCAGAGGAACTTCCTATTTACCCCGACGTGGTAGTTTAAGTGACTAAGTCTGTCCAATACAAAGGTATTGTGCCACGTGGTTGGTTCCTGTCATGTCCGCCACCATGACGTTAAGTTTAATGCGTGGGCCCGCCACTTAACGGTTTTGGGTTATATTTTGTAGTATGCTCAGGATGGAAGAACACGTATCGTGCTGGTGCAAAGCTTGATATTAAGTAGTGTAAAGGCTTCGTTATGACCTACAGACCACATTTAACATGAAGAGTGTGGTGGAGTCTTGCAAACTCAAAACAAACTAGAGTGCTCATATCTTGTGGGTAAAGTTGTACAAACTCTGCAGAGCTCTCTAAACTAATTGTTTAGCCGTGCTCACGTTCAGAGCGCTTTGGTGAAGTGTCATGAGCATAGACTCTTTTGTTTTAAAATGTGAACATGTAACTTGGTTTTGAAATTGATAAAATGTGTTGAGTTGTGGGAGTGTGGTGATATATTATGACTTGTTGTCAAGGATTACAACAAGATGTTGATATGATGGAACCATGATGAAATTAATGATGAAACTTAAAAACTTGTCTTTGTTAGTTGAATTGTCAACTCTTTTACAAAGAATTGTGAAACAAAACTTGCTTTATGCTGAAAATGAAACACTCATATAGCCCCTCTTTGAATATATGTCTTACATGTAGTACGTTAGGTTTGGCTTGTGCTTGCCAGTACATTAACTCGATTAATGTACTGACTCTTGCTGTTGATATAATCTTTTGCTTGCAGGTTTAGACTTAGTCCTTGATGATGCGGGTTTCGGTTGTTTCTTCTAGGATTTGAACTTCATGGGGTAAACCCCTAGTCGGTGTGCTTGTGATTGGGTAGTCAAGCTTCCGTTGTTCTCTGATATATATATATATATATATATATATATTCATTTGCCCAGTCGGTCTATGTAACTATTAAGTTGATGTAAGTCTTTAAGTTCTTTTCATCTTAAATGTGTTTGCTATGTATGTCCATGCTTACGATGAAAGCGTTAATCTAGTGCACATCGTGAGAACTAGATTCACATGAGTATGAGTTAAGGATATTTGAGAGGTTGTAGATCTTTAGTCATTTAAGCAAAGTCTCTTGGATGGGTAACACATCTGGTTGCCACCTTTGTGTGGTTTGACGGGCACATCTCAGGCTGAAGTTGACTGGTAGACTAAAGGCCCATCAATCTCTCCAATATCTTTCTCTCGAGGCTCCTGATGTTTCATTATGATTGATTAAATGAATTGAATTATTCTCTTCATTCATCAATTATAATGGAAGATCAGGACAGCCTCCGACAACACGGATACAAAGGATGACAATAATAAAGTTCAATTTAAAAGGCAACATTTAGAAATAAGTTAAGAACTCATAAAATAGTAGAGTAATTAAACAATATTAAACAACACTAAACAGCAACCCTATGCTGCTTAGGACCAACTATCTCCAAAACAACCAACTCCGATGGCCCAACTCTGAACCAAATAATAACACCAATTTTAATCATAATGAATAATGTGAGACTAATCACGAACATTGCTAGGCCCACCCATAACTGCGGGTACGACTATTCAAATAGTTTTAACTATGATCAGAGGTGTACAAATTTATCCATAAGACATAATCCCACAACATGTTGCCATGCACCTCAATACCTCCATGGTATCTCGGAAAAGAATTGTGAAAGGACCTTTCGCATAACACATCCAACATAATGACACCCACCAAGCATCTGTCTTCGGCAGGAAATGGCCAGTTACCTAACAGGGAGACTACTTAGTGCCAAAAAAACATATGTGGACTTAGTTGGCTGCCACCTGTGGACTTAGTTGTCTGCCACGATAGAAAAAACAAAACCACCATGGTATCTCCTGCTGAACATACTACACTAGAGATCCAGTCGTTGCCCATTCTGGCTTGTGGTTAGTAAGGTTAATGCTTCACAACAGTATCTCATGAACTGATCCTTAATTGTCATGAGCACGACCATCAAATCATCAAACCATGTGCCAACAACCCACCATTAACTAAATTTTAGTTGACAATTAATTAATTAATTAACCAATCATGATTGACCATCATGACCTACCATTAATTATCGATAATATTGATATAAGTGAATCATTAACTATTCCACATGAAATGATACTAAAGTTTCTAAGCATGGCTAAGCAATTATTACTAATCTCTAGTTAAACCATTATATAAAGTTTAACTAGTCAAATTATAACCCAGGGTATCAAGGAATAAGGGATTCAATGCTAATTTGGCCATAACTAAGGAATAGGTTCATACCACCCAATGACATTCAAAAATAAAATGCACATTTGAAATAAATAGAGAATTTAAAACTGGGATCAACATCCTCAAAGGAATTGTGTTTGGGATCTATGTGACTTGCCTTGCTGAGCCTCAAAAACTTCATATCCCTCTACAGAGAAAACGGCCTCTCCGGAAACGTTGAAACTAAGGCAAAAGACTAAAATCAACAAAACAACACAAAAACTCACATAAAAGAATACATGTGGATATTTTTAACATGTAGATCTTTTTTAAACAAATTTAAAAATTTGAACCACATAAAACTGAGCTAAAATGAATTAGTTATTAATTTTTGAAGTTTAAACCAATTTAAAACATTTTTTCTGAGATCTAAGGATTTATGACGTAATAAGGAATTATTTTTGAAAAGGAAACTCTGGATTATTGCGTCAGCCCTAGCATCATCCACCATAGCCATGGCGCCAACGACGTGGTTCGACATGGCTTCACAGGCGGAGAGAGGCTCTGAACCCGATGGTCGTCGATGTTCCACAGGGCAGCGGCGGCAAAGGGATGCACGACTGAACTCAGCTCGATGCAGGGAACTCACCAAAGGGCTCAACGACGGGGGGATGACGATAGACGGCGTGGCGACGAGCTCAAAGCAGTGGAGGCCTTCGGGATGTCGATGACGATGGTGCTCTGATGCTCTCTGGCAAAAATCGAGCAGCTGACCAGCTTCTCATCCTCCACACGATCCCAACGATAGCAACGACGACCAACGGCGACCGGCAGCACGACTGAAACTCTCGGCGGCGGCAGAGCTACGGCGTCTATGTGGCGACAGCGCTATGAGACACTAGAAGCTAGGGTTTTGGTCGAGATAGGTAGAGGATGGCCAGGAGCACTATTTATGGCGGCGGAATGAGAGACTCCAGACCAAAATTAGTCTTGTCGGCGATGGAAAGTTTAGGGTTCAAGGTCCAATTCGATCTCACTTTTCCCCCTCTTTCAAAATGTATCCGCGAAAACTTCCAAAAGGGAAAACACAGAGGGAGATCAGAGAGGATTTCCCCTCTGTTGATTCGGTCGAGGAAGGAAAGATTCACCGAAATTGGAAAGGGGACGACGACGGTGAAGGAAAGCGCAATGTCGAGAGGAAGACAACGACACCGATAGGCGGGTCCCACCGGTGAGCGACACAAAGAGAGAGGGAGACGTGCAGGCTTGCTGGGTTGCTGGACGCACAGAATTGGGCCTACTTGGGCTCGATTTGGCCCAGGAGCAGAAACAGACTTCTAAAAACCCTTTCTTTTATAATAATTAGTGAAATGATAGTTCATTTATTAAAAAGAAACAGACTTTTAAAGACCCTTTCTTTTATAATAATTAGTGAAATGATATTTCATTTATTAAAAATATTTCCCTTTCTCAAATAATTCCAGAAAAATCCAAAAAATACTTAAGAAGAAAATGTATTTAATAAAATTTTATCTTGCAAATTTTTATATTGCACTTTATTAAGAAGAATTAATTATTTCTTGTAGGATTTTAATCAATTTATAAAAATGCATTAAAGAATAAATTATTAATTTAAGTGATTTTGAGAATGTGACAATGAGTTCGGGATTCCTCAAACAATAACAACAGATCATGGGTCTATTTTTGTAGCTTATGAGTTTACAAGATTTGCCAATAGTATGAGAATTAAATTATTAAATTATTCTCCTTAGTATGCACAAGCTAATGGGCATGCAGAGACGTCTAATAAAAATTTGAAATTTGATCAAACTAATCAAAAGAAGGGCCTATTGGATGGCTTTTCATGGTTCTACCCAAGTAGCACCTTATCAGTTGGTTTATGGGCATGAAGCTATTTTGCCATGTGAAGCTAATATCGGCTCAAGAAGAATTTCTTTATAGATCCAATTGACAGCCAATGAGTATTATAACTTAACGGCGGATGAGTTGGAAGATTTGGCTCAGAATCGGTTGCGAGCACTAGAAAAGATTAAAAAGGATAAAGAAAGGGTTTCAAGGCATTATTTATAACAAGAAAGGAATACCAAAATCTTTTCAAGAGGGAGAATTGGTTTGGAAATGGATTTGCCGATAGGGACAAGACATAATAAATTTGGAAAATGTTTTAATTGGGAAGGACCCTATCAAATTCATCGTTGTCTACCTAGGAACACGTATGTACTTGAAGGCATTGATGGATAAGTTTCCGATAAAGCACTTAATGGGAAATATTTGAAAAATTACTATCCTAGCATATAGATCAATTCATGATTGGTTAGACGATAGCTGATTTGTGTAATGGCCGATGTATTAAACATCGCCTTAAGATGGCCGATATAAAATATCACCCTTAGAACAAATGAACAAGAATATCAAGAAGGGCATAAAGGTGTGTGATCCGATAAATATATTACAAGGGATGTCAAATGTTTCAAGCAAAAGCATTCCATGTATTCAAATCTATTACATCAACCCAGGAATTTTTGCACTATCGATATTGTGCGCAGGCGAATTTGATCGATTTCTTCTATGGTGTGGAAATCACCGGCATCGGTTCTTGGGATTGGCTTCATAGCCCTATGTTTGCTAGCTACTTGATGAATGGATGCTTTAAGTTTGGCTCGTTGGTCTTCAATTGCTTCGGGGAGATTGGCAAGTTTTTGTTCTTCAAGTGCCAAATCCTTGCGAGTTTGTTCTAACCTGGCCAACAGATCAGCTTCTTGTTGTCGTAGTTCATCAATATGATGCCTTGTTGAATCTGGGCCGACAGTAAGCTCATCAAGTTTTGATTTCTCAGCTTCAACCAATTGTCGATCAGTTCATAATACTACTTCCAAAACTCTAAGTTTGATGCAATCGGCAATTCATTGGACAGCCCTAGTGACCCAGAATCGATGGGATTCAAGGAAAGCTACTAGGGTTAAGACGTCGATGACATCAACGGGTAATTGGTCTTGAATTTCTTCTATTTTGCTTCTTGTAGGGCCACTGTTTTCAACTAAAGCATCAAGTCATGCATTGAGCTGATCTGTGATTTCAAGCAATGGGTTTTTGAGGACTTAAGGAGGAGGAGAACACACTTTGCTAACAAATTCTTCTTCCTCATCATGCAAAAATTGGACGACATCAGAAGAAAACATATCGGCTATATTCTGTAGTTTGAAAATTGGAGTTAGAATTAAGAATGGGTCAGGTGACGGTTCCAAGAATGGTGGGGAAGTGAAGATCAGTACCAAATGACATTCAAGGATGAATGATTAAAAGGATTCGGTAGGGTGAAATATACCAAAAGAGTTGGTGCAGCCTGAGGAAGAGCCTGATCAGCGTGGTATCTATCGGTCGCTGAACATGGGGGATCGTCCAATGTATGTTCACTTGAGAACGACCAATGATGTGAAGCCGATTGAATCATAGGATAAAATAAAAAACGTGTTAGAAAAGAAGAAGGCCTATAAAATAGAAGAATATGAAAAACTTACCGATACAAGAGGTGTAGTAGTTGGAGGAGCTTATTCTGGATTGATATGAATATCACTTACTTGATCACCAGCAGCATCAATTTCTTTGTCAAGATTGTCATTGGCAGTGACGTGAGCATCGGCTGCTTTTGCTTTGGTATCCTGGATGGTATCATCAACTGCCTTGATTGCCTCAGGCATTTCTTCTGAAGCGATGGCTTCAGCCATAGCAGCAGTCGATTCAGGATCAACTTCTGGGAGCTCTTCTTCGATCGGCTTCTGAATTTGGCCTACGAGCAGAGATGATGGGGGAGTGCACCAGCGCCAAGTGTTGATTTAGCCGATGCAGGAGCATACCCGATCGGGAGGACGCTAAGGCTAATGGTCGGAGTATCGGTATTGGCAGCCTGAACAAAAAAGATGGGTGAGTTATGCAAGATAGTATATGAGAGAATAGCAAAAGTTAGATGTATACCTTGACATCGGTTGCAAAGCTGGGTTCGAGCAGAGTTAGGAATCTAGATAGAGGAAGATTAAACAATTCACCTCACCATTGGGACCATGGCTGACAGCCTGGTGCATGGTTATCAAAATATATGATAGCGCCAAGTATAGGCTCCTCAAGGAGAATTGGCCTATCAAATTCAAGGGCACTTCACACTAAGCCTTTGGTTTGAATTTTGTCAATGAAATGAAGGCCAATTGGGACTTGGCCAAATCCCAATTGATGAGTGACAATCGATGGATGATAAAATTCGTATGATACACGGGAGTTGCGTCCAGTTGATATGTGTTGATGGTCCTTAAATACTAAAATCTGACCGTTAATACCTGCATAAAATGGATAAAAGATAAACATCAACATAGTGGTAGGGTTATTTACTAATCCATTCCACAAGTGTTGATGAATATTTGTATACAGGTGATTAATGCACTAAAATGGAACAAAAAGCATATCTACGTGGCGAAGAAACACAACTCTGACCAACCAACGCTTGCCACATCAGCATCCCATGGATTGGGGGCCCATAAGTCAGCTTAAACCGACTTAAAGTGGGACCAAACCACCCTTAACAGCCTTATGGGCCCACCTGAAAGCCTCTGGTGAAAGACAGTGGAGAGAGGAGGGGCCCAGGGTTTGGCCGAACCAGCCTTGGCCCCCCTCATCTCCACCTTCCACGTGGACGCTCCTGATGACTCCCCAATGGTGGTTATGCACGTTTAGCGGAAAGAAACTGACGTATCAATCGCCATTTGAAGGCTATAAAAGGAGGGAGCCTCACTTCACTCAAAACACAACACAAGAAGATCAAAGCTTCATTCCAAAGGTGAAGCCCTAGTGTAAGCCGGTGCTAGAAGTAAGTAAGTAGAGTAAAACGATTACCATCTATCTAGAGCCTCAATCATAGAAATCCTCTCTATACCTTGGCCTATAAATTCTTGGTGTCCTTGGATGAACCTGACCCTTAGATAATTCACACACGTTCCCTATGAATTCGATACCTTGAAATTCTCCCGGGTGAAGTGCTATAACGGTATTCCATGTGCTTGCGGATTAAACTATGATCATAAGAAATACCAACAATATGCTCGTTGGGAGAAGGCGAGGAAAAGTAGCCAATATAAAGATTTCCCTTATATCTTCATCGGAGTTTATCATGTTTGGGTGAAAGTTGGAGGGGAGTTCAAAAGTGTTGGTGTCTTCGTATATGTACCATATTCTACCTTCCTTAGGGAAACTGTGGTAGAAATGATCAAACCAGAACTTGATCCCATTGGATGATAGCCTGCTTCCAGGATAAACCGATGCTGCTTCTCCGAGGGACATGCATCGGCATGAATGAGATCGGCTTCTTTTGCATAATCTGATGAGAATTTGGAAATCTCAAGAGGTGGATTATCTGCTACTTTGATAGTGTAAACTTTAAACCATAGTTGAACGAACCATCATGGGTCATTGATGTGACCAACGAGTTGTCCGGCCAGTAATTTTGCTGCTACTTGGTGGAGTAGATGATAAGCACCACCCAAGAGGTATTTGCCTAGAGGAAATCTTTTCCCATTGGCTAGGATTTCGCTATATGTTGCAAGTTCGGTGTCGGCCCTAAGGTTGATCCAAAGAAAACGAACTTCTCTAGCCACATGTTAAGGAAGTCCACATATTCCCAATGAGAGATTCAGTTCGTTTTAGCGTGCTTGGTAATACAGCCTGACCAGCCTCCTGCAACCTTGGTATCTAGTTTATGGGAGCACTTAATTCTCATGCTAATAAAATTAGCCGATAAAGGTATATCTAGACTAGTTAGCATGATCACGTCTATCGGTGTTGGTGTCATCAGCCCATGATTAAAGAGGAATGCATTCAAAGCGTTAGACCGGAAATAGCTAGACAATGCAATAAGAGATTCTTCTTTTTTCCATCTCGGCTAAAGAGAGTTTGATACGCTGAGCTATGCCAATACCAGACCAGAAATGGTACATAGAAAATAACATGTGTTGATACCAGTTTCTCCAATCTGGTAGCTTTAAGGGCCAAGACCTAAAGCTGAGATGCCAGTCTAAAATATTAGGATTGGATCGTTTGAAGGGAATTATGTTGGTTTCGGCATTGATAAATTTTGTTGGGTCTTCATCGCCCATCGGCCCCAAGTAACAAAAAAGCGGTTGATCGAGCATGGGAATAGCTATTTGGTATTTCAGGTGCTACAATAAAAGATGAAGAACACAAAGAACACGGGATATGAAGATAAGAGAAAACCTAGGTCAAATATGCATAATGCGGTAAAAATAAGGAAAAGAGAGATTTTTGAGGTTTCTTACCACAGGAATCTCATTAGTGGTGGCCATTTTTGGCATAGCTAAGGGGTTTTTCATCAAAGAAGCCTACTTGGAGAAGTCGCTGGAGATAGAGGAGAGAGAAAGAAAGGAGCTTGTTGGTATGGAGAACGAAGGATGGTGGTAGTGTGATGATTACCGCGAGGACCAAGATTATTTATATTGTTCGGTGCATTAAAAGCTATGCTGGGCCGATTGGGCCATGCACCTAATGGGCCGATGGAGCTTAATAGGCCATACGAGTGAATTCTGAAGCATGTCTATCCATACTCCGTAATTGGGGGCATGTGTTAACAGTGAAATTTTGCAATTTCCATTAGTCGAGACCGAGTCAAAGATGGAATTCACGCCGTAATTTTAGTGGATTCGGTTGGATTGTTTATCCGAAAAAAAGGAAAATACATCTTAGCTATATATCATGTTGATAGAGTCCTGAGTCAATTGGAGTCATGTCTGAGTCAGAGTTATAGTAGTAGTTTCTTTATTAGAGATAGAGTCATGTATTGATCCGATCGTAATAGAATCGCACTTGGTTTAGCCTATGGGTATAAATATGTACACCTAGGATCTTTATAATTGAACAACATTTCAATAATAAACTTGGGCGCATCGCCACCCTAGTTCTCTAGGTTTTTGACGATTTCTTGTTTTTGAGTTTGGGCTGCATCAGTTAAGTTCAATCTCTGGTAAGAAAGTAGGTCTTGTCAACTTCTCTTGTATTGGCAGAATTAGTACTTCCTCGGTTAGGTCCAATACACTAATTTAGCTTCACTTGCGTTGCTTACCTGATGTATCGACTCTTTTTTATTGCTCTTGCTTTTTAGTTAGATTCAATATATCAATCACTTTGGAAAGTACTAATTGATAGGTTTAAATCTTTTTAACTTATTGTTAGCCTCGAACTTTCTTGGTTAAGTCCATTCTTCTAGGTTATGATCCGCTGTTTAGATTTATTCAAGACGATAAGCACTATTCATTGTTTATCGGAGTCTTATCCGAGGAGGTATCTTCTTATCATATTATAACTTGCCATATCAGTTAGATTTGACAAAGTTTAGTATAATAAGCTAGTTACTGTGATTATCACCTTCAATCTAATAGTGTCTCGATTAGGTCTAATCTATCTAGATTGCAAACAATAATCACATGTTGCTAGAAGTTTATACTTTATCTTGTTAATAACCAATATCAGCTATCTCCTTTTATATAGCTCATGATAAATTTCTGTTTTCACATATCGACCCATACTCAAAAATAGACATATATTGTCTAAGACTCTACTTTATTGCTTTCAATCTTATATTGTCTCACTTAGGTTCGACCTATCAAGATTGGTTGTAATAATATTAGAAGATTCACAAATATATCACATCCATTTTTCTGTTGATGATGTTTTACCACTTTGATATTTAAATTCATTTGGTAATAGCCGATCGATCCGAAACTCCATTGGTATCGGCTTGGGCAAACCAAACTATATCGGCCCCTTGGCCGATTGGCCTATTGATCTAATATTATTTGTTGATTATTTTTAGTTGTGGGATCAAACTAACTGGCATGCCCTGAAACCGATTGATAGGACCGGCACTGGAGCAAGCAAATTTCTCAGGCCTTCGTGTGTCACAACGAATTTCTCATCAACAAACAGCCTTAAAAGAAGGCACCACGTTCACTGTGGGTGCTAGAAATTTTCACATTTGTGGAAGAAAAAATCTTAATCGTTAGATCATGGTGGCCTTAGATTACACTAGTATAGTATAGATTAATTGATATAGTTATATAAAAAATACAATTCAATCTACAGAAATATAACTTAAGAGTTGTATATGAAATCCAAACCAATAGAGATAGAATCTAAGAGTTATATATGAAATCCAGAACATATAGAAATATAACCTAAGGCTGAGTTCGATAATAGCTTCACCCAACTTCTACTCCTTCGTTTTTTTCGTGCACGCTTCTAAAACTGCTAAACAATGTTTTTTTCAAAAACATTATAAGAAAGTTTATTTTAAAAAATCATATTAATAATCTATTTTTTATTTTTTAATACTTAATTAATCACACGCTAATGAATTGCTTCATTTTACGTGTGTGGATGATTAGTTCCGGTAGTTTCGAACATAGCCGAAGCATTAAGCATTATATATGAAATCCAAATATTCGGCTACATATAATCATACCCGTAGAAATAGAATTTTCTATAAAATTTCAGAGCTATATCTAATTCTATGTGAAATAAAAACTGCACATGGCAATCTTCTATCTAGTTGTATTTGTACATGTACTTATTATCTCAATATTAATTATTAATTTTTTTAATTTATAGTTTGAATGTCTTTTTTTCTAAATTATATTTCTCCATGGACCCTTATATTAATTTATTATTTTTTGCTTTTTTCTCTATATTTTAAAGTGTATATCTATTTGGACTTTTTGCTGTTTTATTAATGTGAAAAATTCTAGGCCGTGAGAGTGGACATGGTGGTTTCTATTTCTTTTACATTATTATGTTTATACTTGGGACTCTTTTAATTTTCTTTGTATTTTACACAGAATTTCATAGGTGGCTGGTCTGGCCACATGTGATAACGGTTTTCGTAGGCAGCCATATTAGGCAGATCATATGGGGAAAATTATTTTCCTCCATGGCCGTCCTAACTCGGCCACCAGATAAAGATAATATTTATCATGGACCATCTGGTTAGGCCAGCCGCATACGTAAATCATTTTCCTCATGCGGTCGATCCGGATGCCCTGTGAAAACCGTCATTTTCACGGACACTTGCGGGCAGGCGGGAGCGCCGGCCACTTCAGAAAAGCAGTTTTGGCGGCATGCCAAAATGTAATCTGTAGCAGTCATACACACAAAACTCCTTTGACTAAATTAAAGCTAATGCATCAAAGAAAACCATTATTCTGCAGACAAACTGACATGGCAGGAAATCATGCAACAACACCAAACATACAAACCGACACAACCATGCATGCATGCAGTGCTTAATTCGCCGGAGGGCTAGGGTTGTGGTACTCCGTCGCAGGTTGCGGCTTCGGCTCCGGCTTAGGCTCCGGCTTCGGCTCAGGCTTGGGCGGCACGGGCTTCTTGTGGAAGTGGTCAAAGAAATGCTTCTCCTTCTTATGGAAGTGGTCCAAAAAAGGGTGCTCCGGCTCCGGCTTTGGCTTAGGCGGCTCTGGCTTCGGCTCCGGCTTGGGTGGCACCGACTTCTTGTGAAAGTGGTCCATGATCTTCTTCTTGATTGGGCCGCAGATGGTCACCGACGCGCAGAACGATGAAGGATAGTGGGTCTTGCCGGCAACAGCGACGAAGGTGCCCTCCGACATTGGAACAATCATGGATGGCTCCTGGCCGGGGCACGGCTCGTTGGCGGCGCTGTGGAGCTGAGCGATGCAGCCAGAGCTGTGGAGGTCGGCATCGAGGGGGACGCTGAAGGCGCCGGTGCCGTCGAGCTTTCCGACGGCCTTGCTCTCGTGCTCGCCGTTGCTGTTCTTGCACTTGATCACCACCTGGAGGCCTGCACAAAAGAAATACCAAACAATATATTTGTCAATCACTTGTCATCAGCTGTATCTTGCTATCGATCGATGATAGCTGAGCTGCATAGTAAATTAATTGTTACGTACTCTTGAAAGCATCCTCGGCTTTCATGTTCTTCCTGGTGCAGTCGGCGCACTTGGCCGTGCCGACGACGACCGCCGCCGCCTCGCCATGCACGGCGAACGCCATCAAGACGGCGCAAACGCCGAGGAGAACTAGTCCACGAGAAGCACCTGGCATTGTGAGTTAACCCTAGCTAGCTCTGTGTAGCTATTGCTGATGTGTGGATGGGAAGATTTGAAAGGTACGCGTGGTTTATATAGGCATCGATCAATATACAGCTTGCATTATTGTTCGATCAATCGATGGATCGACCAGGTATATGAGCAAAAGGGCCAATTTGGCGCCGAATTTGCAGATGGGAGAATTAAGGCCGTCCAAACTGAATGATTTGATCACGTCGTCCAATCGCCTCTGCACCCTAGCTACGACATGATAATAATCTATCGATCGGTTGGTATACGTAGGATCCACGCACCGCTATGCTTGCTTTATGCATGCATTAATTACCATCATATATAATTAAGTACAATAATCGAACTGGTCCTTAACTCCTTGTAAAACTGCGGTTGACCGCTGGTTCAGCAGTGTACAGTGATCGGCTACATAATTAGCGCAAGTTTGATGGTATGGGTGATTGCTGTCTCTAATGTCCACACACATATACTGGATTATTAATGTATATTAGTATTTGATCATTCATTTTTATATTATCGGATTAATTTGCTAATTGGTATTTGACAGCAAAATTGGATAAAATCTTGCAAATTCTTGACTTCCAAATCCACTGTATGATTCGTGTCCTGTAATCTCCTGCTTTAATTAGGTTGGAGGAATATTCCTTAATGGTTTTCCCTAGGGTTAGGTATAGGGGGTCATTAACTCTAGTGATCACTACTACAAAATCGGTTTTTCTAGACGAGACCTCCGGTAGGTTCCAGACCGATCATAAGTAGCCGCGTCTGGAAAAATCGGTCCTCAGTGGTCGGTTGCATTATCTCATACGGTCCGCTTAAGAGACCGCATGGGATAATATCCCGTGCGGTCCACTTAAGAAACTGCACGGGATATATCGCGTGCGGTCGCTTAAGTGGATCGCACGGGATAATACACATTATCGCGTGCGGTTCACATTAGCAACCGCACGTGATATATCCCGTGCGGATAATGCATATTATCCCGTGCGGTCTCTTACGTGGACCGCACGGGATGATAGGCCCAAATATTTTTGTAAACAAATTTAGAGATGTAAGGTTTTAATTATAGGCCAAAATGTTATGGCAATGTTAGAGACCAAAAATTAAGTTGTCATGTCAATTTGTAGAATTTTCTGACCAAATTTAGATATTTGAGTGTTGTTTTTTAAAAAAACAGCACTTATATCCTAGGTATAGGTGTTTTTCTTAAAAAATGATATAAATATTATTGATGCTAGTTTTTTTGATAAACCGTCACCTATAAGGGATATAGGTGCCGATTTTAAATTCTAGACCCATATGAGAAATCTAAAGGACGGGAAAAGCCTCTTATGTACCAGTTCTGGATGAACCGGCATATATGAGAGCATCCCCTATTAAGGGTTTTGTAGTAGTGCTTCTTTGGCAGGAGTTCTGATCGTTGGTGTGAACACTATTACAAATTAATCTTTCCGTGCGCTCAAATTTAGAGATGTTCAGTTTTAATTATCTATAGCAACCTATTGAATTCTTCATCTAATTCTTGGATATGGGATAGAACCAAATATATAGGAGCACATATATATTTTTGCGCGTGTAACAAGTTTTTGCACGCGTTGTTCCCATTTTGTCCTCTAATTCGGAGTCGGTTTTTAAAACAGCCATAACTTTCGCATACGTACTCTGATTGAGATGTTCCATATATCAAAATTGATCCAAAAAAATTTTGGATGCATTTTCGTCCGCCGCTTTACTGCGTTCGGCGATCTTATTTTCCCAAAAAATGGCTTAGAAGTTTGCCTTTTTTGATCCAGGAAGCTTTTTTCGATTCTGAGTGTGTCTTCCGAATTTTCCACCGGCCACGTCTTTCACTTGTTTAGGCTCAAATTTTCTATGGTTACCTCTCGTGTACTCCTAAGTCAACAAAAAAATTAAAAAAATAAAAAGGAAAAAATCAAAATTTTCTTGTCTTGATTAACAGCAAATGAAAAGAAAAAGTAGAGAGGGAAAAAATACAGGGGCAAAAGAGGAACGACAATATAACTTCATATGTTGTGAATTGAGTTAATGTTAAAGTTATGTACAAAATTGAGATGCATACAAGTTCATAAATTCTTATAAAGTATATAAACTTGAAACTTATGGCTCATTTAGATTAAACTATAATAGAGGTGTAACCATTTATGAACAAAATATAATCTCAGTTGACCAAAACTGATTGAATTGTTTATGACGGTGTTATGGACTAAAATTAAGTTGTCATATCAATTTAAATAATTTTCTAACCAAATTTAGATATTATTATAATTTTTGTAGTCTAATTTAGAGATGTAAGGTTTTAATTATCTATAGTAACCCGTGAATTCTCCATCTAATTCTTGCATATGGGATAGAATCAAATATAGGAGCACATATATATTTTTTGTTTCTTTTTAACCTTATTTGGGGTACTCGTAGTTCAATTCGGAATTAATTTCGAAAAGCACGCATAAATTCATTTAATTGCTAAAAATAGTATATTACTTAAAAATTTGAAATTCCGTGGAACAACATATACGCATCTAATCCATGTAAAAAAATTATAGGAGTATGTAATAAAATATTTATATAGGTTCATTAACAAGGGTCCTTAATGCAATTAATTAGTTTTATGGATTTTCGTGTGCGGCCGCTTAAGGGACCGCACGGAAAGGCTATCTTTCCGTGCGGGCCGCTTAAGTCGCCATCACGAAAAGATTGTTTTTCCATATGGTCTACTTAGCGGCCCGCACGAAAAGATAGTCTTTTCGTGCAGATCCCTTAAGACGCCGCCACGGAAAGATAGCCTTTCCATGCGGTCCCTTCAGACGCCCGCACGGGATGATCACCACCACCTATATAGGGTGTGCGCGGGCTCTGAAAATTTTTAACTTCCAAAAATTTCTAACTTCTGATGATTCCGTCATGGCTTCCTCGCTGACCCGCCGAGGGCCTCCTCCTCCGCCGCCTCCTCCACCGCCGGCCTCCACCGCCACCTCTACCGCCGGTTCCACCGACCGCGGCCGCCTCGTCCACCGCTCCACCGCCGCCTCCACCACCGCCGGCCTCCACTGCTGCCTCCACTGACCGCCACCGCCTCGTCCACCGCTGCACCGCCGCGGGCCTCCACCAACCGCGGCCGCCTCGTCCATCGCTCCACTACTGCCTTCACCGACCGTGGCCGCCTCCTCCACCGACCGACCGCCTCCTCCACCACCGCCTTCACCAACCGCGGCCGCTTCGTCCACCGCCGTCTCCTCCACTACGTCTGCGTTCCTCACCGACACGACCGCCTCCACCGCCGCCAGCAACACCGACCGCCATCTCTACCGCCGACGCCACCGTCGGCATTGTAAAATTTGTTGTAAAATTATACATATGAAATTTGTGGTAAAATTATGGTAAAATTGTGATGATGTGAATTGTTTTTGTAATTTGTGATGTGATATTAGTTGTTGATATAATTCAATAATTTAATAATTATATATGTAATTTAGGAGGGATGTATCTTCCGTGTGGGCCACTTAACACGTCCGCACAGAAAGATCATTATCTCGTGCGGTCGGCTTAAGTGGCCCGCACGGGAATCGGTCTTCCCGTGCAGTTTGGCCATCCACACGTGAAAATTTGATTTTTCCCAGACCATCTCGTGCGTGCGGACAAACATTCCGCATGGGAAGGTGCCTTTCGGCCCGCACGCAAAAACCGATTCTCCAGTAGTGGATGCTTCCAAAGAGAAGAAAAATATAGCACCCACGGCTGTTCAATTGACTCCTCGAGCCTCCGTTGATGAAGTTTAAAACTTACATCTAGTTAAACTAAATGGTTGAGATAATTTTTGAAGTACGTGTAGTACACCGATGGGGAAACCCACTTTAGTCCCGGTTTGCAACACCCTTTAGTCTCGGGTTGCAAACCAGGACTACAAAAGCGGGACTAAAGATGCCTTTCTTTAGTCTCGGTTGAAATAACTGGGACTAAAGATGGTGACACCACGTGGCTAGCTCCATCATCTTTAGTCCCAGTTGGTGTTACTAACCGGGACTAAAAGTTTATTTTAAAATTTTGATCATGTTGCTAGCTTGCTTCTTGTTTATATATTATGCTCCCGACATCCCCAAATATTTCTTTGTTTTTTCGTTGTTTTTTTGCTGCCAAAATCAAATTCACATATCAAATTAACATCCTCAAATCTCCTCCACATCACAAATTCACATCACAAATCGAGTAATGAACATCACATATCATATGTATCACAGATACACATATATCATATATATCACATGTATACATATATTACATATCAAATTCGAGTATACAACATCACAAAATTCTAAAAACACATTTGGGGATGTGGGAGGGGAGGCTGGATCCGACGGAGGATGAGGATGAGGAGGAGGAAAGGGAGGAGGTGCCGCCGCCACCTCCGAGCCGCTGGGCCGCTGCCATCTTTGAGCCGCCGTGCTGCAGCCACCTCCGAGCCGCTACCACCTCCCCTCCCACCGGATCGTGCGGAGGAAGGGCGCCGCCGCCACCTTCGAGCCGCCGCCATCTCCTCCTCCTACCACCATCGCCGGAGCGAGAGAGAGATCTTAGAGAGGGAGAGACAACTAAGTGTTAGATCGATGGAGAAGACGAAGCGCGCCAGGATATATATACCCCTAGATCTGTAGTCCCGGTTGGTGCCAACAACCGGGACTAAAGATATATTAGTCTCGGTTGGAGGCACCAATCGGGACTAAAGATCAATTTTAGTCCCGGTTGGTGGCACCAACCGACTAAAGATAATTTTTATCATTTCCAATTCATCTTTAGTCCTAGTTGTAGCCACCAACCGGGACTAAAGATAATTTCTCGCTATTTCCAATTCATCTTTAGTCCCGGTTGTAGCCACCAACTAAGACTAAAGATAATTTTTCGCTATTTTCAAATTTTTGTTGTCCCAGCTAGGGTTAACAACCAAGATTAAAAATTAAATAATCCATTAAATCGGGCCAAATTAATTTATTAAATATAGGTTTAAAAGAATAATAAGTAATGCATTAAAATTTAATCAAATCACAAATTAATGAGAAAAAAATTTAAATTGTTATTAAATTATAATAATCATATATAATTAACGTATGCCCGATTTAAAATTATTTTAAATTGTAATAGTCATATATAATTAACATATTTCTTTTGAAACTTGAGTTTACATGGTAATCCAAATCCTAGACATTGCACCTCTCTATGTGCTCCTCTAGATATTCTTCCGATTTTGCCCCTCTTTTTTTTCCTTTTTTGGGTGGTTGTTTTTTTGGAAAAATTTGACTTTTTTAATAATTTGTCTTGACTTAGGAGCAATATCTAGACAGAAAATTTGAGCCTCAACAGAAAGACGTGGCCGGTGAAAAATTCAAAAGACGCACTCAGAATTGAAAAAAAGCTTTCAGGCTCGAAAAGACAATCTTCTGACTAGTTTTTGGGGAAAATAAAATCGTCGAACCCGACATTTTTTTCTGATCGATTTTCATATATGGAACGTCTCCTTCGGGGTCCGTATGCGAAAGTTATGGTTGTTTTAAAGACCGACTCCGAATTAGAGGACAAAATGGAAACAATTCGTGTAAAAACTTGTTACACGCGCACAAACTAGACGTGACGGCTAGGGTTTGATGGAAACAAAGCGGGAAAACACACGAACTGGACTCTAACAAGATCTAACTAGCAACAAGACCTCGACTAGGACACAGACTCAACACGACGGATCTGAAACTGAAATATGCAAAGGCTATGACACGGAAGGTTCTAGACAAATGTGGCAGAGAGTGACACACCGATCCGGCTTCAAAACGAAAGATTCAACCCTATAATCTTAGCACCACAACTCCTTTGGTTATCAATCAAGACACACACCTAATTGACCTCGCCAAGAAGGCTAATCCCTGCTTGCGCAACAAAGAACACAAGCAAGAGTGATTGGACCTTGTATGTCCAGCGAAGGAACGTTGTGTGTATCCAAAGAAGTGATGTTCTTATCATTATAGATCCCTCCGATTTGTATATTATAACCAAAACACTTTCACAAAAAATTTTGTATATTGAGAATCACTAGTTAATAATAATATGGTAATTTGTAAGTACAATGTAATGATTAAAGCTTCCTTATATCTTCAATACAAACATGAAAAAATAATAATATATGTACTAAACTGCCATCAATGTTAATTTCAAATAAAAAGATTATCTCCACGAGTGTTAAACCACCATATGTAGGATGCCTTTTCTTTTTGCTGGCGCACTTAAAAAAAGCACCTTCACTTTTAGTTCTGGTTGGTGTTATAAACCGGGACTAAAGATATTCGCCAGTCTGAAAGGTTCTAACAAGAATCTAATCGGGACTAAAGATCCTAGAGGGTCGTTGCCTTTTTTAACCGAAACTAAAAATATTTTCTAGCCGTTGCCTTTTCTATTGTGGATTTTAGCAGATGGATCAAAGATTATTTCTCGTGTAGTGGTAGTGCTCTTTTATGTATGAGGACTTGCAAATATGCATTAAACCTTGTATGCATAAAAGAAGGGAAAAAAGGAATTAACGATGAAGAATGCAATACATTCAGAAAGTACAAAATGCCAAAATGTACTGATCACTAGTACTACTGATCAATTATAATTTCTCCAGTAGTGGTAGTGCTCTCTTATGCATGAGTACTTGCAAATATGCATTAAACCTTGTGTTAATACTAAAATTTGGTAATTGAGTCCCTAAGTCTGCAAAGGCGAAGAAGAATCGGATCTGCTGGTTTGGTGTGGAAACAGAGGCCGCATCGGCTAAGGAGTGATCGGCTACGAGGCCAATAGGCTAAGGTTGGATCGGACAATGGCAGCCAATAGCCGATTCCAGGTCTGAAAGAGATAAAACCATTTCTGGTGTAGCAGTTTGAGGATAAATAGAAGATTCGGTTGATAGTTGCGTGTTAAACGATATTGCCACCTGTGGATAGAGTCATGTAACGGCAATTGTATCTGTAATTTAAGAGTTTGTTTAAACTGTTAGTTGTAGGACGACATGGGTCCTTCTAGGGATAATGTTGTGTTTTAAATAGTAGTTTAGATAGAGTCCAGGGTTTGTATAGATAATTATATCTTGGATATAAATAGGACCCGAGGCCCCCTGTAATCAGAACAATCACAATCAATCAAACCTTCGGCGCATCGCCAATATTTTTCTTCAATTCTTCGGTCGACGGGATCACGTGATTTTCAGCAATCAATCGCTTCTCCTTGAGCAAAGTCGAAGATCTTGTCGGCCTTGGTGATGTCGAAATCGTATCGTTCTTCCTTGGCCGTCTTCGGTAGCCATTTGGCATACGATGGCCTTTTTGTTCTTGGCTCATTCGGCGCCACTTCTGCGTCATCGTCGTCGGACTCATAGTCCGATTCGACGATGACTTGAGTTATATTTTTGACGGCCTTCCTGGTGTCTTGGAATCGCTGTTCGTGGGCCGTCACCTTCTGCGCCAGGTGGGCTAAGCTGTCAAAGTCCTGTGCAGAGAATCGCTCTTGGATCGGAGCGATCAAACCATGAAAGGCCAAATCGGCCAGCTGGGCATCCGATAGCACCAGGCTGTAGCATCGGTTCCTCATCTCTCTAAAGCGTTGGATGTATTCTTGGACCGATTCGTTGTGTTTTTGCCTGATGTTGGTGAGGTCCGACAACTTCATCTCATGGTTGCCGGAGTAGAAGTAGTTGTGGAATTGTTTTTTAAGATTGGCCCAGCTCTGAATTGAGTTGTAGGGCAATGAGGAGAACCAAGTAAAAGCCGATTCTGAAAGAGAAAGAGGGAACAGTCGGACTCTCAAGGCGTCCGTAGCCGATGCTTTGCCGCACTGTGCCAAGAATCGGCTAACATGCTCGTAGGTTGAAACGTTGTCCTGCCCTGAGAACTTCAAAAAATCTGGGATCTTGTATCGGTTAGGCAACGGGATCCGCTTGAAGTGCTCTGGATAGGGATACCGATACATGTTCCCTGAGTCTTTTGGCTTGAGGCCGAATTGATCGCGCATGACATCTGCGATTAGGTCGGCCCAGGTTCAGTTGTCTTGCTGTATCGGCTCGTATGGGTCATATGGCGCGGGTGCTTGCCGATACAGTGGTGACGTTTGAGGCCTGTAATGATGATCTTGATGACCTCCTTGATACTGGTAGTGATGATCAGCGGGAGGCGGCCGATGCGCCGGTGGTGGCGTTGGTGGTCCTGGAAACAGCTGTCGGCCACCGACGTTGTACCGTCTATTTGGATCAATCGGCTCTGACTACCAATTGTCATTGAACATGTTAGCAATCTGATCTTGGGGCAGTGGTTGCTGTCGGTTCAGCATACTAATTGCTAGCCTTATAGCCGATTCACCTAGATTTGGCTGACCGAGGACTCCTCCCGGCGGCCCTTGTTGTGCTAGCGGTGGGATCGGCCGATTCTGTGTGAACAGTGTCCTGTAACCAGGAAATTGGTCGTCTGTGAAGTACGTCGGCCCTTGTTGCAGCTGGTCGGCTATCTTGGCGTCGACCACAGTAGCGATCATGTTATTGAGAGTGTTGACCAGAATGCTACTTTGATTGACCAACGCGTGATGGACGACCGAGTTGATTCGGTCTTGTAGAGAATACACAACCGAATTGTCTTGTTCCTGGGTCGGCTCCTCCATCTTCTGTTTGCCTTTCGTCTCACCAGAGGAGGATGCCTTAAGGTTGTTCATGCTGAACTTATATTTTTGATGCACGGCCCCAGATCTTGTTTGGGTGAAAGATTGCAAGTAGTTAGCCTGAAGCTCTTCCACCATCTTCTTATAATCGGCTTGCTGTTCAGCCGATAACTGCTCCATCTTCACAGGCACGATGTTGTCCTGGGAAATGCCGGGGCTCTTGGAGTCGACCATCTTGCCGGCTGAATCTATGCGTCCGAGTCGAGCCGACAGAGAAAGTCCCACCGGGCATGCCAAGAAGCGTGTTGATGAGAAATTTCTCTCACGCGCTGACCTGGGAGATTTGCTTAACTCCAGTGCAGGTCCTTCTCAGCTACCTGTGCTGTGCAGGGCGTGCCAGTTGATTTGATCTGTTAACCAACAAGAAAAACAAGGAATATGCATTAAGTGTTAGGTTAGATTCCCACTGGATCGGCTGAGGGAATCCATGGGCATATATATGCTATCCTAAACTATATTTAAGCCAAACGACTGGAATGGATCGACTATATCGAGACAGCATCAATCGTTTAACCTAAATACAATAAAGGATAATATATGTATGAATCGATAACCTAGCCGATATTGGAAAGCTAACGATGAATCGGCTAGTATTCGATGAATCTTATAGAAAGATATCATTCTTGAATCAGATGCATAGCCTGAAAATCGACCGTCGGCTGTCGATGGTAAGCCGATTTCGGCTGGCGACGTCTGACAAGAATGCGATCTTAACATAAGAGGCAGTCCTAATACAAATCTAATAATAAATATATTAAAAAAACATATCAGGATAGATAAGGCCGGCTGAAACCCCAGTGCTGTCTCTAAACAATATAAATCTTAACCGAGCAGATCATTGATAGTTCTAAAAATGACTTAATAGTTCGAACCTGATGTAGCATTAAGTATAAAAAGAAAAACCTGATCTGATTGCAGCCGATTTATATCCCTCGAGACGGTAGATACCACATATAAACCAGCCAACCTTTAGATCTAGCCCTATTGGCTGCAAGTTCTTGACAGAACTAGCCAATGGCAGGATAGATCTAAACATTAGTCTAGTTTATATACGCTATATGATAAACAACACAGTATAAACTCTTGAATCTAATGTGTCATTGCGATGGAAGCATTAGAAACAACAGATCATACCACTAATGACAAGCATTTACCTAGATCTGGGGATCGAAACGATGCAGCCCGTAGCCAAACAAACTGCTCGTCTGAAGAAAGATATTGGCGATGCGCCGAAGGTTTGATTGATTCTGATTGTTCTGATTACAGGGGCCTCGGGTCCTATTTATACCCAAGATACAATTATCTGTACAAACCCTGAACTCTATCTAAACTACTATTTAAAACACAACATTATCCCTAGAAGGACACATGCCGTGCTACAACTAACAATTTAAACAAACTCCTAAATAACAGATACAATTGCCGTTACAGGACTCTATCCATAGGTGGCAATATCGTTTAACACGCAACTATCAACCGAATCTTCTATTTATCCTCAAACTGCTGCATCAGAAACGGTTTTATCTCTTTCGGGCCTGGAATCGGCTATCGGCTGCCATTGTCCGATCCAACCTTAGCCGATTGGCCTCGCAGCCGATCACTCCTCAGCCGATGCGGCCTCTGTTTCCACACCAAACCAGCCGATCCGATTCTGCTTCGTCTTTGCAGACTTAGAGACTCAATTACCAAATTTCTGTGTTAACACCTTGTATGCATAAAAGCAGGGAAAAAAGGAATTAACGATGAAGAATGCAATACATTCAGAAAGTACAAAATGCTAAAAATGTACTGATCACTAGTACTACTGATCAATTATCATCTCTAAGTGCATTTGTTACACAATATGAATGGAAGCAACCACTTCTGGTAGCTAGGTCTCTTTAGTCCCAAATAACCATTTTATTACAAGCGCATGCAAAAAATTATACAGAATGATAAAAGCGACCTAACAGGCTACAGTAGGTCAAAACATTAAACATCCTATTGTTTAACTTTACGGTGGAAAGTTGAGTACCTTTACGGCCGGTGGTATTACCAATATTCTTACTAACGGTGTTTAATTTCACCCGCAGAAGTAATCTCAACAATTGATTTATCAGTCTATTTTTTTCTACCAGTAGTTGAGGTGTTAGTATAAATAGATATGATTCATGGATTAGAAAGATAAACGTTCTGAATTGATTTCTATCACCAGTATAAACCATGTAAAAAACTCACTATCTTGAAGGTGTGGTTCCACTATAAAAAACGAATTTCCATAGCACTTAAAAGACGGACTAAAAATAGTGCCGTCAGTGAAAGATTACGTTTATTTTTACTAGCAGATGACATAAGCATTCATCATTAAAAATCAATTTTCACTAGCAAGCATTTAAGTCGTCTGCCAGTAAAAATCATGTTATCTTTACTGGCGGACAACATAAGCATCCACCAGTGAAAATCGATTTTACAAAAATATGTGTTTGTATCTAATTTTTTCATAAAAAGTTAGATGAAAATAAAATTTATGTCAGAAGATCTCAATGAGATGTACAACTTTTTAGTTGAAAACTTTTCCATTTCAGATCATTAGGGTTCGAAATATTCATTATAAGATTCAAGATATATTTTACAAAATTTTAGATATATGATTCAAATAACCTCGAATGGACATATGACACGATGGACATATGATCTGTGTCAAAGTTGTAGAGATCTGTGATATCTACAACTTTGTAGTTTATGATTTTTTATTTGAAATCATTTAGAGAGGCAAATAAGTATTTTATTCTGAATATAGATAACAAGTGTTTCATAGTGAGATAGTAATGTAATACATGTGTGAAAAAAGAGGTCTTATGTTTGAATCCTACAAATCACATATTTGTGATGCCTAAATTGTCAATTAGGATGCATAGTTATGTTATAGATGCTCGGTAAAAATAAAAATAATTTTTATTTTGTTTTCCCACCTAAAAAATCAAAATGAAAATATGGAAATCGATTTTCACTTGCGGTTGCGTTATGTCGCCCACTAGCAAAAATCGATATTCACTAGCTGTCAGATGCGGTCAGCGAACATTGTTGATTTTCACTTACCTTTAATTACTGGCAGAACGTCTGGCCACCAGAGAAAACCTTTTTAGCCGTAAAAAAAAACTATTTTGTAATAGTGTTGCACCAACGATCAGAACTCATGTCAAGGAAGCACTACTATAAAACCTTAATAGGGAACACTCTCATATATGCTGGTTCATCCAGAACTGACACATATAGGTTGGTCCTTCAAATTTCTCATATAGGTCTAGAATTTAAAATCGGCACCTATATCCCTACCAGTTTTTTCCAAAACAACCTATACCTAGGATACGAGTGCTAGTTTTTTTTAAAAAACAACAATCGAATCGAGCCGAACTGAGGGCACCTGGAGCACGAGAAGAGAAAAGATAAAAAATCTCCTCAACCGTGAATCGAGCTGAGCGAGGGCGCAAGGAGCGTGAAAAAAATCTTTGTCCTATCCTCTCCAAGCCAAGGGCACGTGGACCCATGTTGTTGTATCACTCCCTCGCTGTTTATCCTCTTCGTCTATCTCGCTCCTATCTCCTCCCCCATCCCATCTCTCCATCCACCCGAACCCAGCCGCGTCCTCTCCCTCTCGTTGGCACGGCAGGGGCCACCTCTTCCTCTCCCATGCGTGGTGGCTGCCATCTCTTCCTCTACCCTTGCCACGGCGGCGACGAGGAGGTTCGGCAAGAAGCAGCAGCGGCCGGCCTCTCCCAACGATGCGACGGCGGCCAGCAGCCTGCTTCGACGAGGCAATGACTCTCCGCCTCTCCCGATGACACGACGGCGGTGGTCCTCCTCTCTGTGGCGACACGAAGGCAGTGGCTGCATGGCGATGCAACGGCAGTGGTTCCCTGGTGATGCGACGCCATAGCGGAGGCTCTTAGGTATGGCAACAGCAACAACGGTGGCACCGACACCAGATTCGGTGAGCCCGAGCTCGTGGGATGCCGGATCTAGCCCCCGTGCCTGTCCTCGAGCAGCCCCTGGCTTCTTCGCATCATGGCATCGACAACGATGAGCAGCGGTTTTGTTCGTGTGTTTTAGTGCTTGTTCTGGGATGTTGGATGATGAATATTTGTTTGATTCTGTGATAAACTTGTGACTCAGCTCGAAACGATTTGTGATGAATGTTTGTTTGATTCTGTGATGAATGTTCTTGTGTTTTTGTGCTTTTCAATTTATTTTTAGTGGATTGGAGCATTATCTTGACACATTCGAACCGAGCCTTTTTTTTGGCAAATCGTATAGCACATAGGTGCCGGTCATCGATAGGGCTCCTCATCACTGCAGCTAATTGGTGTCGCTTCCCAAATCCGGCACCCATGTGGGGTTGGCAACCGGACCAAACCAGGTTGTCACACTCAAAAATTTAGTCAAAATTTCAGATTATTTTGTGTATAAATTTTTATCCAGGAATCAGTCAGGATACATAAAATGACAAATCAATATATAGATCCAAACGTAAATAAAGCGTAAATACTTACAAAAGAGACACTTAGTCTTACATAAAAAGAAAACAGCAACAGCGAAAAAGAGGACAATTCTAGTGAGGCTTCAGCAAGATTAAGTACAACCACCGTACTCAGCAAGTCACACCAAAGATACAAACGTGCAAGGAAAAGCAAGTAAAGATTTGTGGCTATTTACGTAAAGGTGATTGTAAACATTTATAGTTCAAAATAGAAAAATGGTTGATTAAATAAGGCAAGATTAATCTCCACTGAACAAGAAAAAGAGGACAATTCTAGTGAGGCTTCAGCAAGATTAAGTACAACCACCGTACTCAGCAAGTCACACCAAAGATACAAACGTGCAAGGAAAAGCAAAGAAAGATTTGTGGCTATTTACGTAAAAGCGATTGTAAACATTTATAGTTCAAAATAGAAAAATGGTTGATTAAATAAGGCAAGATTAATCTCCACTGAACAAGCTATACCACGTTGAACAGGCCCAATCATTTCACCTGAACTAAACAAGTTTATTAAGCCAAGTTAATTATTAGAAAAGGACTAATCATGGTGAAGTTGGTCAATCGCTCATAACCGCGGGCACGGCTATTCGGATAGTTTTACTCTGATCAGAGATGTACAACTGTACCCACAAGATACGATTCCACACGTGTTGCCATGCCCCAAAAAACACCATGATACTGCAAAAAGGGAAATCGTGACAAGATGCTTCGCATAACTCCCCTTGACTAATCGCACCACACTACAGGCTTCGCCCCCAACCCTAAAACCAGGGTGGGCACCCTCATTTGTGCCAAGGTGCATCCGGAAGCCGCATAGACCATCGCAATGTTCATCTAAACTCCATCACTCCCACCCTTGCCTAGGAATGTTAGAAAGGAAAGAGCTATACTATAAATCCAGCAGTTGCCCACGCTTGCTTATGGTAAGCACGGTAAGTCTTTCAGAGTTTTCCACAAAACCGATCCTTAATTGTCATGGGTGCGACAAGCAAAACCATGCACTCACAACCCACCATTAAGTCACATTTTAGTTGGATAATTACGATGAATAGAACATGGCCATGTGTCTCAAGCTCGCAGCTCATCAGGATGCTAGATGTGAATAATATAATTATCTCATTAAGTGAGCTAGTGGTAATTAAGCATGACTAAGCATAACATAATCCTAGCAAGGTCAACATAAGCGATATAAACTAGTCAAATTATCACCCAAGTTTGAGAAAGAATGGATATCACGTAAACATGGCACAAGCAAGCAGGTAGGTAATCACTATTCTCATGTAATTAGCAAAACATTAAATTTATTTGCAAATAGAAAAATATTTTATAAAGTGGGCTCAATATGTTAAGGGGGAATGTGTGACTTACATTGCTTCTTCAAAACTCTTCCGAAGCCTTTTCGTCCCGCCCGCGATCTTCCGAAACGACGGAATCTACACACGGCATGCAAAACAAGGACAAACCCAAATAAATAGTACATAAAAGTAAACAAACATATAGAGCTTAATTTTAGATGAATTTTGCAAGTTGAATGGCTCAATTTGGAGTTTGTATGAATTAGATATGAATTATAAAAGTTTTGAGTGTTTAAATGAATTTCTGGAATTAAACGAGTTTATTGCCCTCATGACGTCATTCGAGGGACCGGCACCAACAAGCGGGCCACACCCATCGGTGACTCAAATAGGAGGAGCACGGTGGACCGGGTCCATGCGTGGCCTTGTCGCGCATCGACCACGTGACACCGATGCGGCAGCCATGTGGAACGGGGACGCCGATGTTGCGCCGACGCGGCAGAGCTGCTGGCAGCCACAATGGGTGCCACACGAACGGCCAAGATCTCCCCAAAGGAGATCGAGCGGCTGCGACAAGAGGAGAGCCAACCCATTGGTCGACCGACCGAGGAGCGCTGGCACCCGGCTAATGACCACTCGCGGTGACCAAGGGCGTGACGCGGGCACAGAAGACGGCAAAGGAGAGCAAGGAGGAAGCGAGTGCTCACTGAGGACATGTCAGCGATGAGAGGCGGCACAAGAGGAGCTTGGTGGCGAGGATTGGCAGTGGAGGACTTCGGGATGCCGGCGAAGATGGCGGCGGTCCAACGGTGTGAAGCGCCGGATGGCGACTGGAAGGACCTAGGGAAGGTGGTGGAGGCATTAGAGGAAGGAGAGGAGGCGTGGATTGGCGAGAAGAAGTGGCTGACAGCGGCGGCTTGAGGCGGAACTCACCTCGGGCAGGGAGAAGAGGGCTCCAATGATGCTCGGGGAAGACGAATGGTGGACGGGCTTCTCCTTGGCCCGGCAAAAGCGATGGAGGCGACGGTGCAGGGAGTGGCAGCCCCTAGCGACGGTGGTGGTCTGCCGAAGGCAGTGAGCAGCGGTGGCGGCTCAGGTTGCCAGGGAAATGGGCGACCCGATGGCGATAGAGGGAAATAGAGTGATGGCCGATGTTCCTCGAGTGCCGACGAAGCTTATGGGGGAGGCGACACGGCTCGAGGTGGCTTCGGTCATTGGCATTTGCTAGCCAGAGGAAGCAGAAGTAGTGGCGACTTTAGGTTCGCAGGCTTCAGCGACTCCCGACAACGGGGAACCAAACGCTGGGCTTCCTCTCGCCGCTACGAGGCTGGCGAGGAAGACCCCCGGGGTGAAGGATGCTGGGAGCTGCAGTGAGTGGTGGTTGAAAGTAGAGGGAGGCGTGGAGCTTGGGTTGCCGGAGTGGAGGTGGTTTGGATGCATAGAGAGCTCGAGAAGTTGGGGAAATAGATGAGGAGTGCTTGGGCATGATTTTTATAGCCTCGAAATGTTGGCTCGAGGCTAGGAATGGTGGCAACTGGCGGCGGAGTGGTTGCGGCATTGTGGGCGAACTGGAGCTCGATTCCGGCACGATTCTTGGGGAAAAGTGGGAGGAAGCGGTGGAAGATTGGATGGTGGCTCGGGTCCATGTGCTTTGAAGGCGAGCGTGTGAGTGGGAGGGCACTAAATTTGGCGACGACATGCGGGAGTGGCGGCCGGTTCTTCCGACCGAAGATGGGAGATGAGTCCGCCAGGTGGATCCCACCTGTCGGCGACTCAGGAGGGAGGAGGGATGGGAAATGGACTTTATGAGGGGGGAGCGAGCGGGTCAGCTGGACTGGGCCACGCTGAGGAAGAAGAGAGGAGGCGGGGGGCCCAAGAGGAGGAGGAAGCGGTCCGAGGCCGAGGGACGAAAAATGGACTTGGTCCGAAAACGACATACGAGCAGGGAAGGGATTTTTAATTGGTTTTTCAATTTTTATTTAGTTGATTAAATGAACTTTGTACTTTTAGAATTACTTCTTGAGCTCCAAAATTCATGAAAAATTCAAAAGAGTATTTTAGGGCATGAAGAACATTACAAAAATATTTTCAGCCTTGTTTTCTAAAGGAAAGTTTTAATTCCCTCATTAATTTCACTTGATAAATTTATTTAACTTTTAATATAATTTCTAGAAATATATTATTAAATAATTTTTAATCCCAAATGAAAATCAGAGCGTGACATAGGCACCCATGTGGGGTTGGCAAATGCCTCCTAAAAGGGTTTTATGTAATAGTGAAAACACCATAATCTCTCAATGTGCACTTCACAAAGTCACTCTCGCACTTTACAAAGGACAAAAAAAATGCTATTGTTGTACCCCTAATTAATCAGGATGCACGCATGCATGCTACGTATACACTACTACAAAATCCCTGATATCTATCAACACATAGGTGCTGGTTCATTTTGAACCTATTGACCGTTTTCTTCCCCCGCATGATAGAAAACTATATGACAGCTTTGAGCAACTATAGGTGCTGGTTTTAAAACCGACACCAATAGTATTAGTACTGGTTTTATAAAAAAATCCGACACCTATAATATATTATAGGTGTCGATTTTTAAAGAACTATAACCTATACTTATATAATAAGTGTCAGTTCTAATAAAATGACATCTATAAAAATCTGAGCAAACCTGAACCAAGAGCTAAGCCGAGCAAAAGACAAAAATCCCCATCCGTGTCTACTCGATCCTTCTCATCCACTCGCCATCTCCTGCTACGCCTCACCCTCTCCCATATGTCCCTCTCCACCTCTCTCCTCCTTCTCTCCACGTCACGTCCTAGCACCTCTCATCCGACGTCTGTTGCCCCATCTCATGTATTCATCCATGCATTCGCGGCCACCACACCAGTGTCCTCCTCATCACCACCCCGCCCATCTCCTTTCTCACAATTTCCAGTCATGCACCTCATCATGGCGTTCTCGCCTCCTCCTTCTTCTCCGCCGCTGGTTAGCAATGGCGGGGAGGCCCAAAGCAGCGCCTTGCCGATGCCCTCCCTTCGCAGGATGGGCTCCCCCAACCGCAGTAGCGGAAGCGCCCACATGGTTCGCCCAAGAGATTCCCCCCGTCACCCGGCTGGTGTCCGGCCACCGGATTCGACAACGTGGACCCCGACATTCACTAGGGCGGCCAGATCCAGCCGCCATGATCCTGACCTCCGACGATGTCCATCTTTTATCTTCTCTTGTGAGTAGTAGATTTAGGGACATCTTCTTGGTATTGGATTTTGACGATTTTGTTCTTGTTGAATGATTTGGGCAACGAAGAGCAACTCAAAGCATTGGCTCGATTCGAGCCGATGCATCGAGGCTTTTTTTTGCCTTGCATGTGCCTCAAAGGAGCCAGTTGTAGAACCAGGACCAATGATTTGGGACAATAGGTGCCATCTTAGTCATGCCAGTTGGGAATCCGACACCTATGAGGGGTTCCCAACCAGTACCTATTAGGTTTCCTATACTAGTGATTGGTACCAATCGGCAAACGAACCGCGTTGTACCTAGCTAGGCAACATCGTCATGATCGAGTGTGAAGGATCTAGATAGGGCATATGTGATCAAATCATTCAGATTGGATGGCCTTAATTTGTAACATCTGCAAATTTGGCACCAACTTATCCTTGTTGATCATCATCGTCTCATCAATCGATCGATCAAGCTATATACAACTATTGATCATCGATGATGATGATGAACACGAGAACCTATATAAATCATGCTTTGCCTACCTTCATCTTCATCCATCCACAGTTAGCAAGCTCTACTAATTCATACAGAACTTAGATCGAGCAAAACCTAGCTTAGAAAGCTAGGGTGGCTGCTCTACCTTGAGGACTATTTCTCCTCGGCGTTATCACTGTTCTAATGGTGGTCGCTGTCCATGGCAGGGCGGCGTCAGCCATCATCGGCACGACCAAGTGCACGGACTGCACCATGAAGAACTTGAAAGCTGAAGATGCTCTCAAGGGTAAGTAATTTACCATGAATGCAGTGACACCGAGAGAGATCAATAAAAGCTGATGAATTAGAGTTTTTGGGCAGGTCTCCAAGTGGCAATCAAGTCCAAGGACAGCAACGGTGAGTATGAGAGCAAGGCTGCGGTAAGCTTGAAGGTTGAAGGTGTTAGAACTTAAACTTATAAAGTTAGCCTTAGCACATACATGATCACCTAAGCTTATGTGGAATGGTGAAAAGTGACTGACCGGTGGAGCTTGAAGCCATCTTAGTCACCATAGGAGTCGTTAGTGATGTTGGGGTTGCAGTAGCAGATCGCCAGAGTTGAGGCAGAGGCTCACAGTACGGATGGCATTGCCCTTCTGGCCGCCACCTGCACTAACAGGCAACGGGATGGAGAACGCCCATTGGCCTCCTTTCAGCACTGCATAGGATTGGCTTTAGGGTTTTCGAGGAGTGTCTTATCGTACTTAGATCATCACCAAGGTATGGGCCGTCCTTTCCCTTTTACTGTTGTGCTAGAGGAGATCGGAGACGAATCCGTTATGGACAACGGTGTGCATCTGATTGGCACGCATGGATGAGGTACGAGTGCATTGCTCGCTCTTCACTGTTATCCACACGTGGGCATGGGTGGGCCTAGCCCACGATGCGTCTCACCGGACTCGTTGCCAGGAGATCAACCAACATTCTCCCACTTGATCTTAATGCTAATTAGTCCAGTATAAGTAGAATAGCGAACGAAAGCAATGTGTCATAGCAGTAAATGATATGCCATTATTATGACAGTACCTATAGCCACTACAATACCTTGATAGGAATCAATTTAATCTTATTGGATGTTGATTTATTCTTGTTTCCCTATTCCACAATCTTTCTTATAGGTCACCTACTAATCCCATGCCGGCAATATGCTCTCGGGAGTGGAGGGGACGAGACGAGAATGTTCTAGGGTTACGGGTGAGTGGAGCGGCGCGGCGATGCGGCAGCTTATATACCCCAATCCGATCGGCGATCCAACGGCTCACAAAAACCCTAGCTGATCGAACGGCCATGCCGGCGCCGTGCCGCCCGTTGGAACGGGCCGTGCCCGTGCCGGCACTACGGGCCGGTTCCCAGGCCCAGGCACGGGCACGGTCCAGGCCGGGCCGGGCCGGGCTAGGGCCGTGCTTTTTTGGGCCGGGCCAGGCCCGTTTGGCCAACTATACCTCCGGCGAAGCACTGAACATTATCTACGTTTGGTCCTGTACGATTTTTTTGCCATGTGAGTGTGTCTGCAGAATAATGGTTGCTACTACCGTGTGAGCTTACATTGAAATATAATGTACTTGCTAGCTTTCATCCGCAGGAGATTTTGTGTGTGTGTGTGTGTCCATTTATTGGATATCACGCATATGAGCATATCAGCTGAGGACGATGCATGTGTGTACTGTAATATCTGCTTGTTGTTTTGATTTCTCTACCTAAACAAAGTTAACGCTGCTAAAAAAGTGCATAGGTATCGGTCAAAAAGGTACCGGTTGAACTAAATCTGGCACCTATTAGACGTTCCATGTCCCACAACAGGTTATAAGTGCCGGTTCTTGTTCTGAACTGGCACCTATTTGAGTTAAATAGGTGTCGGCTGCATAGTAAAAACCGACATCTATCAAGTGACGCTCTTGTTCTGAATCGACACATATTTGAATTAAATAGGTGCTGGCTATATAGTAATAACCGATATCTATTTGAATCAATGGCAAATCGGATGGTTTGGATCAGATGTTGCGCGATGGGGAGACAACTTAGAGCAATGACAAGCAATACGAGAAGTTCAAAGCCATGGTGGATGACTCAAAAATACCGCTTTATCTAGGATGCAACGAGGAGCACACCAAGTTACACGTCGTCCTCTCATTGTTGTAGATGAAATCAACCAATGGTTGGAGTGACAAGAGCTTCACAGAGCTTCTGCAGCTTATCCGAGACCTCCTTCCAGCTGGTCATGTACTGCCAGAAACAACATATCAAGCAAAGGAAGTTGTCTATCCACTTGGGCTGGAAGTGCAGAAAATTCAAGCATGTTGAAATGACTGTATCCTATATCGAGGTGACTATGAAGACTTGGATACATGTCCAGTTTGTGAAGCACTGCGGTATAAGGGTGAAGATAGCTATGATGATGCTAATGATGACAGTGGTGGCCCCATCATAAACAAGAGGAAAGTGCCCGTTAAGGTTGCATGGTATTTTCCTATAATCCCTCGGATTGAGTGCCTGTATGCAAACAAAAATCATTCAAAGATGAAACGTTGGTACGATGAAGACTGTAAGACGGATGGAATGATAAGGCACCCTGCCGACGGATCTCAATGGAGAAAGATAGATAGAAAATACAAAAAGTTTGCACGCGAGATTAGAAATGTAAGGTTTGGGCTGAGCATAGATGGGATGAATCCATTCGGTGACATGAGCAGTCGGCATAGCACGTGGCCAGTGGCACTTGTTATCTACAACATTCCTTCATGGTTGTGCATGAAGCGCAAGTATATCATGATGTCACTTCTACTCTAAGGGCCCAAACAACCTGGCAACGATATCGATGTCTACTTCAGGCCATTAGTAGATGATCTTAAGTTACTATGGGAGTGGGATGTGCAAATGTGGGATGTGTACAAAAGAGAGTACTTCACCTTAAGGGCAATGTTGTTCGTTACCATTCAAGATTATCCTACGGCTGGCAACACATCCAAGCAAACAGTGAAAGGTGGTTGTGCATGTGTGCAGTGCATGCGGGACACAACAAGCAGGTGGCTGAGGTACACTGGGAAGACTGTGTACATGTGCCATCGGAGATTTCTTCCTGTCGGCCACCAGTACCGTAGCAGTAGAAGAGATTTCGATGGCACAGTGGAGAAGGAGACAACTCCAATACACCGTACAGGCAGAGATATTTTTGAAGAGGTAAAAGATATTGAACATGTATTTGGTAAGGGGCATGGCAATACAAGTGCGACGGGCAAGGGTGGTGAGAAGCCTCTTTGGAAGAAGAAATCTATCTTTTGGGAACTAGCTTAATGGAAAGAGTTGGATGTCCGCCACACAGTTGACATGATGCACATTGAGAAAAATGTGTGCGAGAGTTTGATGGGAGTCCTGTTGAACATACGCAACAAGACAAAGGATACATTGAAATCCCGGAAAGACCTCGTAGACATGAACATCAGGTCCGAGCTACATCCTCAAGAACGTCCCAATGGCCGCAAGTACCTCCCTCCCGCGTACTACACCCGCAGTGCCGCCGAGAAAATCAGCCTGTTAGAGTGCCTACAGAGTGTCCGAGTCCCGTCTGGTTACTCGGCTAACACTAAAAGATTCGTCAACATGAAAGAGAAGAAAATAGTGGGCATGAAGTCACATGATTGCCACGTGCTGATAACACAGCTACTCCCTGTTGCGATTAGAGACATATTGCCAAACAGGGTTCAAAACCCAATCATAAAGTTGTGCTTGTTCTTCAACACTGTATATCAGAAGGTGATCGATCCAACCACACTAGACAAGCTCCAAACAGATGCAATCATTACCATTTGCCAACTCGAGATATGTTTTCCACCATCATTTTTTTGATATAATGGTTCACCTAGTGATACATATCGTGAAAGAGATAAAGATTCTTGGCCCAGTGTATCTGCATAACATGTGGGCTTTCGAGAGATTCATGGGGATCATAAAGAAGTATGTGCATAACAGAGCTTGACCAGAAGGCAGTATCATAGAGGGTTATGCAATAGAGGAGGTGGTTGAGTTTTGTATCGAATACATGGATCTGCATCCCATTGGTGTGCCGATGTCTCGACACGAGGGCAGGCTACTAGGGAAAAGGACATTAGGGCATAAAGCAATATTCGCTCCTAGCATTGAAACATTACGGCAAGCACATTTTGCAATGCTCCAGCAGTCGGCCTTGGTGGCTCCATTTGTTGATGTGCATTACAACACATTCCGTACCTGGCAAGGATATGACATCAATGGATACACCTTTCACACGGTCAAGCAAACATGGCAAATGCACTGTGCAGAACAACAGGATACACATAGAGGCAACAAGCAACCAACTTGGACGTCACGATCAACACTAGGGCCGCATAGAGTAAAAATTGGAGCTCGATTACTTAAAGTTCAAATTGTCGTTGTTTCGTTGTTGATGGCTCGATCATCACAATGTGAAAGTTGATAAGGAAGGTTTGACAATTATCAACCTATCTAAGAACACATACGAGGTTCATTTGTTCTTGGAAAGCAAGTTGTCCAAGTCTTCTATATAATCCACCCATGTAACAAGAAGCCTCATATGGTTCGTGAAGGGAAAAGGAAAAATAGTTGGTGTGTACAACATTGTAGATGAAGAGGATATAACCATTACGTCCACGCCGTTAGTCAAGAAATATCTCTAGAAGAAGAGTCAGAAGAAGATGAGGTTCAACATGCACGCGTCGACAATGAGGAAGGATTGTTTTTATAATTTGGTGCAGTACGATTATATGTGTAATTGTCACAAACCTGTTTTGTTTAATATATATCTGTGTTATGTTTCAATTTAAATGAAAATTACAGTTGAAATTTGTATGAAGTGGTTTAAGAATTAAGATTTGAAACATGATATAGCTTTAAAATGAAATAGCATTTAGAAAATAGTTAAGAAAAATGTGTAAGCAAATCTTTGGAAATATTTAAGAAAAATAGTTTTTAAGAAAGAGCCTACACTGGGTATTTTTTAAAAAACAAGAAAGAAGTCAATTTGAGTGGTCAATTTGACCTGTCAAACTAACCTGTGACAGGTGAAATGGTAACAGCTGTCAAATGTGAGGTCGCTTTTGATAGGCCCTGCCCTCCCACCTATCACAAGTGAGTTTGACCGGGGGATTAGGTTTGGACCGGGGGCCCCTTTCTCTCTCACTCACTCTTAGATCTATATCAGTCGTCCCTCTCTCTCTCACTAACGCTGATGACGAAGACGTCACCGGCCTCCATCAGTGTTGAGCACCGCCTCTCAGACCTCGACTACCACCGGTGCTGCCTCCGTGGCCTCCACGACATCGGCCGCTACCTCACCGTCCTCCACCACCTCCCGCTATCGACAACCGTCGGACACACCCTATTGAACCTTCACAACCACCGATCGCGGCCTCATCGACCTTGACAAACACTAGCCACCACCTCCACTGCCTCCACCAGTGCCAGCCGTGGCCTCCACTACCTCCAACATTGTCGATGGCCTCCTCCCGTCTTCAACCAGCGCCGATGGCCTCCTCCCTAGCTTCAACCAGCACCGACGACCTCCTTCTCGGCCTCCACCATCTACCAGGTTCCACCATCTCCACCACCCTGAAGGGTTACGCGGAGGCTATGCTAGCCGAAAACAAAAACTTTTCTACCGCGCAAACTAGGAACACTTGCAAGTAAGGGCCGATAGATCGTTACTGATTGGAGTATGCAGCGGAAATAGCCAATCAGGGCTATCCGATCTGGAACTATGCTGGCCGATGACAGCCGATTCCCGAAAGCCGACAGCCGATTCCTGAGGATAGCCGATTCACCAATCAGCCGATTCGCCGATGTTGCAGCCGATCCGAGTCGTCCGACCGCGCTCTCATCGCCGATCTGCCGCAGTTGCCTCACTCCGATTGCAGCTGATCCGAAGCCGATCAACAGCACGCAACGTAGCAGCGCCTCTACCGGTATCCACACGTCCGGGGACAGAACGCCGAACACCCGTGTGCTAGCACGCGATGCAAGGCTAGGGTTTGGCTCGAAATTGGGAGGGTTTCTGTGGAGATTGATCTCGCCGACTTCTGTTGCGCCAAATCAGATTGATTCGGTTCAATTCGATACAGTTGACCTACCGCAGCTCTCCACCCCTCACCCTTTATATAGAGTTGCCGGTTGGGCCTAGAGGCCCATCGGGACTCTATTTTAAATCGGATCCTATTCGAATATCATAGAGTTGGCCGGCCGGACTTCGTAAGCCCATAGGACTCTATCCGATCGGATCCCTATCCGATCGAGCCGTATTCGAGTCCAACTCGAATGCCTGTTCTTGTCCCCTTAAGCGTGCAACCCTGTAGGTTCAGGTATACTTGGTTTCGGCTATAGTCTAACTTAGCCGATCGTCGGCTCGAGTCCAACTCAGCCGACCTGTCAATAGCGGCGCCTAGCAGCACATATTGACACCATAGCATACAAGAATATAATATCGGTTCGGAAGCTGTAATGTGTACACAAATCCCTTTGCCTCACGATACCAATTAAGCTATAGGCAAGATGTGTGCCATCCTTTCAATAGCTTAACCATTCACTCGAACCGTATTGGATTATCTGTCTGTTGATTGACTCCTCAATCAACTTAGCATGGCCATGCATTTCCATAATCCATTACCTCGAGGGGCCCAGAGATATCTCTCCAAAGGAGGGGCAAATTCCATCTTGATCACTCACATCCCACTCCATGTTTCATAGCAAACCCGAAAACTATCTTTATAACTACCCGTTACGGAATAATGTTTGGTAGTCCCAAAGTAGGCTACTACACATGTTGGAATCCATGGTGTTCTCGGTCTAAGGACTTTGTACCAACACTACCGAGACCAACTAATGGCACATTAACTCCGTAGTGTCTCATGGTGGGTCTATCCAACAATGTGTTCTCTAACACATGTGTCCGTGTTTATTGATTTGGTATCTCCATATCCATGATCTATAAGACATGATCATCAATCAATAAACATGCCGATCTTAGAATCATATTTATTCCAACAATATGACATATGATCGGGGATCATTTAGAAATAGATTCATACATAAAGAGTCTCATAAATAAGTCACGTACTTATTGATCAATACAAGATGTCTATTTCATGAACCGAATAACACTTTATTCATTTGTACATAAACATTGACAATGATATCCAACATCTCCTTGTTGCCTCTAGGGCATATCACTAACAATCTCCCACTTGCACTAGAGTCAATCATGTAAGTATCTAATACCCATTGCTCTTGTGTGCGCCTCATGTTTCGGTGAGGAGAGGTTTTGTCACCGGATCGGCTATGTTGAGATCCGTGTGCACTTTGCATATCTTGACATCACCTCTGTCCACTATCTCGCGGATGAGATGATATCGCCGAAGTATGTGTTTAGACTTCGATGTGACCTCGGCTCCTTGGCTTGCGCAATGGCTCCACTATTATCACAATGGAGAGACATTGGACCGTCGTACTAGTCATCACACCAAGCTCGAAACGAACTTCTTTATCCAAACAGCCTCCTTTGCAGCTTCGAGCGCAATGTACTCGGCTTTCATTGTAGAATCGCAACGATCCCGCCCGGAACTCTTCCACGATCGCGCCTCCGTTCGGGCGAACACGAACCTAGATTGCGATCTATAATCATCCTTGTCGTTTGAAAGCTAGCATCGGTGTAACCACTTACAACGAGCTCTTCTTCACCTCCATAGACTAGGAACATATCCTTAGTTCTTCTCAAGTACTTAAGGATATTCTTTACTGTAGTCTAGTGACCTTCACCTGGATCTCGACGGTATCCGCTCGTAGCACTCAAAGCGTACGAGACATTTGGACGTGTACAAAGCATGGCATACATGATGGATCCAATTGCCGAGGCATATGAAACCATACCCATCTTATTCCGCTCATCATGTGTCCGAGGACACCGATTCTTGCTAAGATTAATGCCATGTGACATGGGCAAGAAACCTTTCTTGGAATCATGCATGTTGAACCTTTTCAACACCTTGTCAATGTATGTACTTTGGTTTAATCCAATTAGCCTCTTGGATCTATCCCTATAGATCCGAATGCCCAATATGTATGCTGCCTTCCCTAAGTCTTTCATGGAAAAACTATTTTTCAATGAAGACTTGACGGATTCTAGCATAGGGATATCATTTCCAATCAACAATATGTCATCCACATATAAGACAAGAAGTACAATTGCGCTCCCACTCGACCTTTTTGTAAACACAGGCCTCCTCTTCGTTTTTGATGAAACCAAACCCTTTGATTACTTCATCAAAACGAATATTCCAACTCCGAGATGCTTGCTTCAATCCATAGATGGATTTCGTAGCTTGCATATCTTTCCGAGCGATTGTGGATCGACAAAACCTTGAGGTTGTATCATGTATACATCCTCGCTTAGGTTTCCATTTAGGAAAGCTGTTTTGACATCCATCTGCCATATCTCATAATCGAAATATGCAGCAATCGCTAGAACAATCCGAATAGACTTAAGCATTGCGACGGCAAGAAGGTTTCATCATAATCAACTCCTTGAATCTGTTTAAAACCTTTCGCCACCAATCGCGCCTTATAGATGTGAACATTTCCATCCATATCGGTCTTTTTCTTAAAAACCCATTTACACTCAATGGTTTTGACACCATCAGTGGATCAACCAAGTTCCAAACTTGATTGTCGTACATGGATTCTATTTCGGATTTCATGGCTCCAAGCCACTTGTTGGAATCGGGTCCCACCATCGCTTCCTCATAGGTCTTAGGCTCATCGTTGTCCAACAACAATATATCACGTTGTTCCGCACTGTGTACCTCGGGCGCACAACGTGATCTTTCGGACCTCCGTGGGCCGGTGTATCTACAACCGGTGGCGCAACACTTTGCTCCTCCTGTTGTGGTTCTCGTGGTCGCCGAAACATTTTCGGTGTTTCTTGAACTTCTTCAAGATGCACCCTGCTCCCACTAACCCTTCTTGAAAGAAACTCTTTCTCGAAGAAAACACCGTGTCGGGCGACAAACACTTTGCCTTGTTCCCGATTATAAAAGTAATATCCCTTAGTTTCCTTAGGATATCCAACAAAGAAGCACTTGTCGATTTGGGTGTGAGCTTGTCGACGTAAACGTTTTACATAAGCTTCACATCCAAATTTTGAGAAAAGACAAACTAGGGTGTTGCCCTGTCCATATCTCATATGGTGTGTTTTCAACCGACTTAGATGGAACTCTATTTAACGTGAGCGCAATGCTTCAAGAGCATATCCCCGAAGGATAACGAAAGATCACTTTGGCTCATCATCGACCACACCATGTCCAACAAGGTGCGATTTCTCCGTTCGGACACTCCGTTCCATTGTGGAGTTCTGGCGGAGTCAACCGTGGAACAATTCCACAATCTTTCGATAATTACCAAACTCTTGGCTCAAGTATTCCCTCCACGATCCGATCATAGAAACTTGATTGTTTTCCCTAAATGATTCTCGTACTTCATTCGGAATTCTTTGAACTTTTGAAAGGATTCGGACTTATGCCTCATTAAGTAGATATAACCATATCTACTAAAGTCATCGGTAAATGTAATGAAGTACGATAACCACCTCGGCCATTGAGCTCATTGGTCCACATACATCGGTATGTACGAGTGCCAACAAGTCACTTGCTCTCTCACTCGTGTCCCGTGAAAGGTGCCTTTGTCATCTTACCAAGTAAACAAGACTCACATGTCTCAAATGATTCAAAATCAAAAGAGTGAAGCAATCCATCCTTACGGAGCTTCTCGATGCGTTTCGATTTATATGGCCTAAGCGACAATGCCGATAAACGTGGGGTTTGTATCATTTGGGAATTGCCTTTCGTATTAATGTTATAGATGGGAGACGCTTCAAGATTCAAAACGTATAATCCATTCACCAATGGAGCATGAAAATAGAACATATCTCGAGATATATTGAACAACCATTGTCCATTGATCTAAAATCATATCCTTCCGCTTGCAAACATGAAGCGGAAATAACGTTTTGACATAGTGTTGGAACACAATAACAATTATTTAATTCCAAAACTAATCTAGGTAGATGAAGTGGTATCGTGCCGACAAAACGTAGCAACGCTTGCTCCATTGCCGACGCGCAGTTCACCTCGCCCCTTCTTAAGGCTCTACTTCTTCTCATTTCCGCAACGATTTGCAAATATGAGCTACGATCCGGTATCAAATACCCAAGAGTCGGTAGGTGAAGTAGCAAGATTAATGTCTATAACATTAATACACGAAGCGAAGTCGTACTTTGCTTCTTTTGAGATCCTCCATGTACTTCTTGCATTTCCAAGAGCTTGTCTCCTTGCAAGAGAAGCAAACGGCATCTAATGCCGTCGATCCCTTCTTGCCCTTCTTTGCATTAGAGGCACTTGCGATCTCATCGGGAGTTAACTTCCTCTTGGTGCAAAGTTTCTTGACAGTGGTTTGCGCTTAGCCTTCTGCGTCATCATCACATGATGACCGTTTTTCTGGATACTCTCCTCACTGTCTTTAGCATTCCATGCAATTCAGCCAAGGTCTTATCCATACTATTCATGTGATAATTCAATATGAATGGCTCGAAGCTCGGAGGGAACGACTAGAGAATCACGTCTCGTAGCCAACTCTTGGCTAAGAGGGAAACCTAGTTTCTCTAGACTCTCGATATAGCCAATCATCTTTATCACATGCGGACGACGGATTCCCTCAACAAGCTCGCACGCAAACAAGGACTTCAAGGTGTTGAACCTCTCGGCCCGAGCTTGGTTCTCAAACATGCCACGTAGTCCCGGAATAATAGTGTGAGCATCGCTGCTCTCATATTTCTTCCGAAGCTCGGGGACATTGTAGCTAGCATGGGACATTTATATCTAGGGCATCATTTGTGTGCTTCTCGTAAGCCCTCTCGTGCGATTGCGTAGCATTGTTAGGCAAATCATCCGGATAAGGTACTTCAAGAATGTACTCCTTACGCTCTTGCTTGAGAACAATTCTCAAGTTGCGATACCAATGCATAAAGTTTGTTCCATTTAATTTCTCTTTCTCGAGAATAGATCGCAAATTGAAAGCACTGGGTGTAGGATTAGCCGCCATTATTCTACTACGAAAAAGCAAAGTTTAGCACAATGTTTATGCTATGTCTATTGTTAAACAATTTAACATTAGACTCCCATTACGTATTTTACACCTTCCCTCTAGGTTACGTATTGGGTCAAGATCCACATGTTAGTTAATTTCTAGTGAGCTTTGGCATCACTGCTAGAAAATTAATAACATTGGTAAGCAACACCTTGCTAATCACATCTCTATGTGACTCTTGTTGTTGGTGTGGAATCTCCATGCCCCGACACCAACCTATGCCCCAAGGCCCAAAACTGTTTTGATAGCCTTGTTAAGTAAACCAAATGCTCCTGCGTATATGTCAACATATACCCCTCGTGTTATGATAGAGAATGGCACTCTGCTTTGCGGACCCACCATTGACGAGCATAACAATGACGGGTGCAACATTTGGAAGGGCATCATTATTACTTAATTTTGTGAGGGATGCTATCCTATCAAACAAACATATCACATATATGAAAGCAGTAGAATAGCATATAATGAAATAGTATGACCCCTTCACATGGTGATCTCCATCTCCATGTCGGCGCTAAGGATCTCCATCTTCGGCACCATCTTCCAATGTGCATGATGCTTGATTTCTTCAAACTAAGCTAGTACTATAGAAGTTCTAATTGAAGATTACATCGACTCCAGTCGTGAAAGAATATTACAGGGATTGCACATATGAAAGAATATTACATGCATCACATGCATCTCATACATACAATAGGGCCATACCATCTCAAAGCATTCTCTGCAAAAACAAGTTAAGCGTAGAACGTTTTCTACCTATCGCAGAGAAACAACATCGAGACGACCTATAAGGGGGACGCACACGGCAGTCCCGCTAGCCGGTTAGCAGGCGGGGGGTCGAGGGGGAAGCCGCCCCCTCGCGGGCTTCCGGGCAGCGCCCGAAACACCACACGAAATTCATAGATCCAATCTATGAAATCGCTTACGGAAACCATGTCGGCATAATCATATTATGTCGTCCCGATACACTATCAAGGGAGATGGTTTGCGTAGGCGCGAGGCAGCAAACAAGATCGGACTACGAGATAGCTTCGGTATAATCACATTATACCGTTCCGATACACTATCAAGGAACGCTATCTCGAACCCAACTCAAACCGAGTTCTATGGATATTGCTTCGACGTAATCACATTACGCCGTTCCGATACACTATCAAGGAACGCAATTACCATCAACTCTCCTCAACAGATCCCGTAAAACCGATTGATCTAATCAACCCGTGTGCAAAACTTGTTCCAGATCCAATCTAAAACCCGAACTAAGCAAGATTAGCTCTGATACCACTGAAGGGTTACGCGGAGGCTACGCTAGCCGAAAACAAAAACTTTTCTACCGCGCAAACCAGGAACACTTGCAAGTAAGGGCCGATAGATCGTTACCGATTGGAGTATGCAGCGGAAATAGCCAATCAGGGCTATCCGATCTGGAACTGTGCTGGCCGATGGCAGCCGATTCTCGCAAGCCGACAGCCGATTCCTGAGGACAGCCGATTCACCAATCAGCCGATTCGCCGATGTCACAGCCGATCCGAGTCGTCCGACCGTGCTCTCGTCGCCGATCTGCCGCAGTCGGCTCACTCCGATTGCAGCCGATCCGAAGCCAATCAACAGCGCGCAACGTAGTAGTGCCTCTACCGGTATCCACACGTCCGAGGACAGTAACGCCGAACACCCGTGTGCTAGCACGCGATGCAAGGCTAGGGTTTGGCTCGAAAGTGGGGAGGGTTTCCGTGGAGATTGATCTCGCCGACTTCTGTTGTGCCAAATCAGATTGATTCGGTTCAATTCGATGCAATTGACCTACCACAGCTCTCCACCCTCACCCCTTTATAAAGAGTTGTCGGCTGGGCCTAGAGGCCCATCGGGACTCTGTTTTGAATTGGATCCTATCTCGAATCTCATAGAGTTGGCCGGCCGGACATCGTAAGCCCATAGGACTCTATCCGATCGGATCCCTATCCAATCGAGCCGTATTCGAGTCCAACTCGAATGCCTATTCGTATCCCCTTAAGCGTGCGACCCTGTAGGTTCAGGTATACTTGGTTTTGGCTATAGTCTAACTTAGCCGATCGTCGGCTCGAGTCCAACTCAGCCGACCTGTCAATAGCGGCGTCTAGCAGCACATATTGACACCATAGCATACAAGAATATAATATCGGCTCTGAACCTATAATGTGTACACAAATCCCCTTGCCTCACGATACCAACTAAGCTATAGGCAAGATGTGTGCCATCCCTTCAATAGCTTAACCATTCACTCGAACCGTATTGGATTATCCGTCCGTTGATTGACTCCTCAATCAACTTAGCATGGCCATGCATTTTCATAATCCATTACCTCGAGGGGCCCGAGATATCTCTCCAAAGGAGGGGCAAATTCCATCTTGATCACTCACATCCCACTCCGTGTTTCACAGAAACTCGAAAACTACGTTTATAACTACCCGATTACGGAATAGCGTTTGGTAGTTCCAAAGTAGGCTACTACACATGTTGGAAACCATGGTGATCTCAAGTCTAAGGACTTTGTACCAACACTACCTCGAGACCAACTAATGGCACATTAATTCCCGTAGTGTCTCATGGTGGGTCTATCCAACAATGTGTTCTCTAACACATGTGTCCATGTTTATTGATTTGGTATCTCCGTACCCATGATCTATAAGACGTGATCATCAATCAATAAACATGCCGATCTTAGAATCATATTTGTTCCAATAATATAACATATGATCAGGGATCATTTAGAAATAGATTCATACATAAAGAGTCTCATAAATAAGTCACGTACTTATTGATCAATACAAGATATCTATTTTATGGAACTGAATAACACTTTATTCATTTGTACATAAACATTGACAATGATATCCAACATCTCCATTTGCCTCTAGGGCATATCACTAACACACCCATCATTTTTTTAGAAGTTCTAGGAGTGCAATAGTTATTTACATGGAAATTTTAGGAATGCTATAGTTATTAACAGTAAAATTTTAGGAATTTTTAGGAATGCTATAGTTATTACATTGGAAATTATAGGAATGTTACAGTCATTAACATGGAAATTTGAGTAGGAAATTTTAGGAATGCTAGAGGAAATCAGTTAGAAATGTCAGGAACACTATAGGAAATGAGTTAGAAATGTTAGGGATGCTATAGAAAATGAGTTAGAAATTTTAGGAAATTCTAGAATGAAATTTTGTTAATAAATGTTGTTAGGACATACAATTTAGTCTTTATTCGCTGCAGAAATGTCTGAGCAACAGTGTCCGTCGTCCATCTTAGGTGGGACAAGAGGAACTACATTCGATCGGAATCCTCGGACACAGAACCGCCTGCCGACCACGCACTAAGTTATCACTGACGTTGATGAAAGTGGTAGGCCTACAGTACCAAGGAGTGTCATCTCAAAATGGTCGAACAGTTGCGGGCGTGTAGCACGTGACCATTTTGGGATCCTTCATAAAGACATCGATCAAGTCCTGGAGGCCGAGAAAGAACGAGCATCGACTGCATTGGTCAAGTGGTTCAAATATCCTGCTGAAGCGGAAGGCTATGCAGAAGATGGGCCATACCTAGAATAACTTCAAGAGAAAACTTGACGGAGAATATGTCATCCCTCCGGGTCATCATACCCCATGTAGGGAGTACCCACAAATAACACCGACCGTGTGGGAGGGCTTATGTGCGCCGAAAAGCACTCAGTAGTTCAAGTAGTCGAGCGAGGCACATTGCCTACTGCAAGCACAGAATGAGCACCCACACCGACTCAACATGGCGGCAAACATTGGGAAGGAACAAATATGGGCTAAAGAGGATGAAGCTGCAGCTGCGGCAAATGTCCCTACCCCATTTGTTGACATCCCTAAAGTACGAACTTGAAACTAGGCTAGAGCTAGGGGTAAGGTCAACCAGGACGGCACCGTGACATTTCCCAACCAAAATGATGTCGCAGTTTATCAACAACTCGTGAGTTCCATTAAAACATAAGTAAATCTCTATTCACAAGTTTCCTTCACACTTCATACATGTCATTTATGATTGACCCTTAAATATGTAGATGGGGTTGATTGCTGAACAATTTTTGCAAAGCGAGGTTGAGTGCGCGCCGAGGAGGCACAAAGATGACATCCTCATGAAGACTCAAAGAAATCTAGAACATCCTGGCCAGACACGGGGAATAGGCTCCGAGGTGCCATGTAAGTATGGCTTGCTGTAGTACAGTGGGAAATAGAAGAAAAGGAAAATATCAAAACAAGAGAAGGAGGCATGGCTGAAGGAGTAGCTCAAGGAGGAGGTCATACAAGAGGTGAAAGAGGACATAAATGCTAGGTTCGAAGAAATGACGGCCAAAAAGCTCGTTGATATGGAAATGAGTAGACATCGTGACCCTACGACACAACTAGCTACTCAACCACACATGGCCGCGAGCCCATCGAAGGAGTAGTTGTGTGTCCACTAAGTTGCCTCATCTACTGGTCCAAGTCCTATGCGCGGTGGACCACATAGAGATAACTGATATTGTATGCTACCTCTCCTTTTAAATGCCTTTCCATTCACATGTATCGGTACTAAAATGTTTCATTAGAATGCAAGATGTAAAGCAGTGCATCCTAGTGGTTAGGGTCACACCAACCTTTGCCTTTGAGTCGTAGAGGGCATGGCTTACAAACCCTTTGTGACAAAAAAGGTGCACAGCGTGGACCTTATGGCTGAGTATGCAAAGGTATCAATCGATGCGGTAAAGGACAACTAGGCTTCCTATCCGCTTCCTGTATGACCGATTGATGAAATTCTTACATTGGGCGATGTGCGCAAGACATACATATAGTGGCCCAAGATAGATATTATCATAAAGATGACTCCTTGTCCAAGTCAACTGAAGGAAGCCGCACCTCCTAAGGCCCAACTATCAATTGAGGCTTCTTGTGGACTGGCTATGACGGAACCACAATAACCTGTTAGCGGTTTCATGGATTGGGCTGACCTAATAGCCAACTTGACTCCGATTAAGACCACACACCGTGCCAACAGTTCCCCAACACTTTCCAAGAGAACCAAGGAAGGTCCTGCAGTGGGAGCTGGTGACCCATAAGCAACATGCTCTAGCTTAGTTGGTACTACGCATGCCCTTGGTGGAGGACAATGTCTTAGCCTTGATGGGTCTTGCATGCTGATAGCTACACAAACACTACATGGTGTTGAGGAGTGCCAAGAGGATAGAGAAACCACAATAATTGGACAACACAACCACCGATCATTCCTATATTTCTATAGGCTTCAATGATCTCTTGGATCTATATAGGCTCTACGTGGTGGACACAGGCCTCCTTAAATGCTACTCATTGTAAGTGCACCGTAGTATAATGTGTTATGCTAAATTTCTGCCCTCAAATTTTTCTAATACTATTGCATGTCTTAAGGTTGTGTTGGCTGCAAGCTCGGAGAATGGGTAACCGTGTTGGTTTCCTAGATCCATTGATGATCAATGAGACCAACCTTCGTACCAAGGTAGATGAGGTCGTTGAGTACATGAACCAATGCCTATGTCCCCATCAAGACAAAGAGTACATAATGTGTGCACACAATCAACAGAAAGGACACAAAACATTTCGTTTACATTATTTGTAGATGATTCTTATTACTTACACTACATTTCCATCATGCAGACATCAATGGATTTTGTTAGTCATAGTGCCAAAATGGAATAGGGTTTACTACCTTAACTCCAGAAAGAGCGGAGACTACAATTTCAGTGCTCTCTCCGACGCATTAAATATGGCTTGGGCACCATATGTTGAAAAAGGTGGCATGCACAGAGAAGGCATGGATGACCTCTATCATGACACCGAATTCAAGTGCACACAACAGATCAGTGAGCTATGTGGTTTCCACGTGTGCCACCACATGGCAACATTACTAAAACAGGTGAAAGATTCAAAAATTGAGGTTTGTGCTCATAATCATGTCTCTAGTATTAAAATCGATGTTATTCTTCAATACATACTAACTTTGGTCTTATTCAATAGAAAACTGGGTGGAAAATTAGCCCCATCAACCCACCCGCTATTAAAGGAGAAATTGATGGCTTCATTCTTAGCGAAACCATGAACAAGAAAGGAGCATTTCATTTGAAGTAGACTATCGATTCGCTAGATGTGGTCTTGTAAACTAAACAATTTTGGTTAATTTCTGTGATGTAACAAACAAGTATGATTCGATATGGCGAACAATGTTATTTGTAACATATATGTAATCACCTATTCTGTATGTGTATTTGTAGTTATTTATTTGGTTAGCAAATCATCACAGAGTACAAGGTGCTAAGTGTTCCAAGTTGGTTTGGTCGGATTAGTGCATACAGAAACCGACTAAGACACTTTGGATCAGCAAGCACATCATACTATGTCTTTTTATGATAATTTGAGTTGTTTACTAAAATATCTATTTAGTTAGTTATCTGTAGTTATTTTCTTGGTTATCAAATATCCTAGAATGGGAGGTGCTCAGGGAATCAAACTGGTTTAGTTGAATTAATGCATATGGTAACCGACTAAGACAACTTGGGATCCCAACACCTTGTATTCTGTCATTTTTTGATAATTTGAGTTCATTAGTTATCAAATCATCACAGAATGTTGGTTTAGCCAGATTAGTGCATACAGTAACTAACTAAGACACCTTGCGACCCCGAGGACCTCGTATTCTATCATTTTTTGATAATTTGAGCCACTTTACGAAATTATATTCAAAATTTCAACAATGTATCATCAAAAATTCTTAATTATGTCGTACATATGATTGTTACTTACTACAATGTATAGTACAATTGTTTTCTCCCTTTTTTATGTCTTCGTTCTTCTTCAAAAGGTATAAAAGCATCAAAATAAATTTGGTAAGTTTTTTGCTTCATGGGCTCAAAAGAAATGTGAGTAGGCATGTGGATTGAGAATATGTGATTGTGAATGTAACTTTGTTGGGATTTTGTAATGCATGTGTATGGTTGCGAGACATTTTGTGATGTATGTATTGGGGATAAATTATTTGCTTCATGGGCTCAAAAGAAATGTGAGTAGGCATGTGGATTGAGAATATGTGATTGTGAATGTAACTTTGTTGGGATGTTGGAATGCATGTATATGTTTGCGAGACATTTTGTGATGTATGTATTGGGGAAAATTGTGATATCTGCGATATTGGGATTGGCTGAGATATCTATGATATATCTGTTTTGCAGAGGGCATGGCTAGAAATTCTTGAGTCTAGCCAAATTTTAGAATTGTTTTTTGGAAAAAAAACCTCGTCACTGACGGATGAAGAACAAACCCCATCATAGATGACATTACCTATGACAGCGCTGCATATTAGCCCGTCACATAAGGGTCACCTTTGAAAGGTGCTGAGGTAGATTCGTCAGCGATGGAGTCACCTCTGATGAGCCATAAACTTTCCACCTGTCACAGGTGAGTCATCTCTGACGGGTAACAATCATACATGGTCTGGTGGTCAGCTTAACTTTTGACGTGGCGATTTGTTGTGACCCGTCAGAGGTGACAATTATCTCTGATGGGTCTCGACCCGTCAGATGTGAGTGGAGTCATCACTGACCACTCATCTCTGATCAGGGCCGAATCCGTAAGAGGTAAGGGTTTGAGCCCTTCAGAGGTAACTTTAACCGGCGTAGTGTTTGGAAAGAATCTTTAAAAATGCGTGATTTGATGATTTCACTCTTTATATTGGGAATTTGACGATCAATTTACCATATGACCCACACATCACTCAAAGGGTCACTTGTGTCATTAAATTTGCCAAAACAATTCTCTAATATGTTGGGGCCCGGGATCACTATTATACATATGTGCGTGATGTTAAAGCCGCACTTGATTTCGATCGGTGATATGACACGTTGAAAAACAGGCAACAGTACAGCGCTGAAAAAAAATCAAATTTAACTTCCAAACGAAATAAATTCCAAAAGTATTGAATTTAATTACTTCTTTAGTGTATGATAGGATCTCATCTACGCATAGGATTTTTTTGTGAACCTTTTCAAAAGGCAGCACAGAGTTTATGAATTAGCTAATTTAATTTACACGATTTCACTCAACCAGTGATATTGCCCAAATTAATAACACCAATCAGGATCCTTCAAAAATAGATATATACCTGTTATCAAGGAAAGACTATTCATTAATTCTTTTGGTGTCAATATTTAGTTTATGTTGGAAATTTTCTACAGTATCTTTTAGGAACTAAGACTTAGATACCAAGGAATTAAAAATTGACCAAACATGCATAGTACACCACATTTAATTTGTTTCGGGTCTTAATATCATCTGGGGCTGTCATATTTTAGTAAAAAAAGTAAACCTATATGCCCATTGGTACAATGCTTTTATTTGCCAATTATAGTGCTCACTACTGGAATCCCGACGTTTGCCGAGTGCATAACCTCGGGCACTCGGCAAATAACGTGTTTGCCGAGTATCTCTCGGCAAAGCCGAACACTCAGCAAACATCCTTGTTTGTCGAGTGTGGCTCTCGGCAAAGTGGGGCACTCGACAAAACTTAACCTTTGCCGGGTGTCCCACCAAGGCCCTCGGCAAAACTTCACTTTTGCCGAGTGTCGCAGTGAGGAACTTGGCAAAAGGTGCTATTTGCCGAGTGTCTCCCATATGCACTTGGCAAAGATTATTGTTTGCTGAGTGCTTCGTCTATGCATGTTAAGGTTTTGTTGTATAACACCCTTCAAACTTTTCCACGTCCCCATATACAACATGAATTACTATATGTTAAAATTTGAGATATTTTTTTAATTGTTTGCTATATTTAAATATTTTTTTGTATATATAGGAATTTCTTTAATAGTGTCACATTTGAATTCGAATAATGAAATAAAATATGTTCAAAAATGATATTCATGTTGTTGAGTTTATTTTGAGGCCATATGTAGGAAATAGAAAGTAATTTCAAAGATCTTATTTAGGAAGTCCGTGAGTCAAATAAAGTTCACTCGGTTTTTAAATTATTTAAACAACAATTAAAGTCCAAAAATCACGAGATTTGTCAGAGTATCATAAAATCGAACATTGAGGATATGGTAAAAAATTGAAAAGGTTTCGTACATTTTGTCACGTACGACGCTTATAAACCGAAGCATCTCCGAATAAGAATACTAGAGTTTATACTCATCTCACACATTTAGAACCATAATGATGATCAAATTTATAAATTGGCGAGAAAACTTTTTGTGCACGTAATATATAACATACATGGCACCATGCCAAGTTATGGGATTTTTCAATCAATTTAAAAATTTTAAATTATTTTTTCCATGTACTAGGTAATTACTTTGCCGAGTGCCCCATAAAAAAGCACTCGGCAAAGCCTTTGCCGAGTGCCATCCTAGGGGGCACTCGACAAAGATTGACACATGGCCTCTACCCAGGCCGATAGGGGAAAAAATTGTTTGCCGAGTGCCCCAACATAAAGCACTCGACAAACCTAAAAACTTATTTAAGTTTGCCGAGTGCCCTTCAAGTAGCACTCGGCAAAGCTTTGCCAAGTGCTTCGGACAGGGGCTCTCGAAAAACCTAAAAAATTATGCAAGGAACACTTCCCTGGCAGGGATTGGGAGGTGGTCAGACCAGATGATCACACACGCCTTATCAACAGCATCATCGGTCTTTTATGCAAGGAACACTTCCCTGGCTTGGTGTACCATGCGGGTAAAATGGAGCCTGCCTGGATGTGGGCCCACTACATGTCCGCCCCTATGTTTGTGATCTAATGGGCACAGTTTTCGCCAAAAGAGTGAAGCGGATCAAAGCCGAGCTGTGGGTACGTCTTCATCGCATTACATTGTTCAACACATGATATTCATTAGTGTACATTCTTGAACTAATGATTGGATAAATTATGTCTGTATTTAGGATTTCTACGCACTTGATGAAAGCTTTACACAGGCCGCTGCAGATGCCGTGATTGAGAAAGTGGCAACACACCGCGTGAATGACATGCATTATGAGGCACGCCTCCAGGCTGTCATATCACACTAGGCTGATGAAGGACATAAGATCAGCAAAACTGAAGCAAGAACCAAGAGCTTGACCCAAGAACAATACTTGGTGGTAAATATAGAGCTAATAGACTGATTTGCCCTTAGGTTTAGTAAACTCAATTTGATGTCTGATGTCATTTAATTGATGACATGCAGGCGATTCCGGGTTGGTGCGCGGGCCTAGATGAGTGCTGGGCAACCATGGTGGACAGGTGGTGCTCCCCCGATTGGCAGGCCTAACATCTCGCCTGCCGGGGTCGGCGTTTGATGATGGAAGGTGCATCACACCGTCAGGGCAATAGGAGCCTCAGACGATATGCTCAAAAATATGTATGCAAATTCATTTCTTTATTGTAACGCTAAATTCTATATAATTTCTAATCATATTGGTTGTGTTCGCAGTCCGAAGCACATGGTAGCCAGCCTATTAACACATTCCAGGCGTATGCTCTGGCCCGCAAGGGCAAGGCGACGTCCGACCTCTCCTACAACCCGGACGACCCGCCCTCGGTGTACTGCAATCCGGGCATGCACAAGCGCTTCTCCGATTACTCAGCGATGGCAAGAGAGATCCATGGGCCAGAGTTCGATCCGAGCGCCCATGACCTTGATGGTGAAATTGTCATGAGGGTGGGAGGGGGCAGGTAGCACGGGCGGTTATGGATGGGCGACAGCATGATCGACATGGCTAGTACTCCTACTCTTGCCGAGATTCGAGCGAGGAGCATGGGGTCAGGCCCGGCCATACGGTCACGCCCAACCCCTACACAGTCCCATATGGCGGCACCACAGGTTATTTCCGTTTCACTCGTCGTCCATTGATTTTTACAAATGTTTGATTTGCATTGTATCATTGGGATGCAATTAATAATGTAGGCCCAACTATACGAAGAAAGGAGGCTACTGAAGGAGATGCGACAGACACATCAGATCCAACTAATGGAGGTACAGTGGCAGCAACAGGCCCAGATGCAGCAGTTCTATCAATACATGGAGACTCTTTCTCAGAACATGGGTCAGCCTCCGCCTCCAGCAACGATGGTCTTGCCGCCTCTACCAGTTGTTATGGCCACTCCGCCAGCTCTTATGGGCACTCCTGTGAGTCACTTGAGAACATTGTAGTTTTATTTCATAGCATAACATTGTAGCTTCATTTCATATGCATTCTTCTTCCCATTGTGCAGCATGCTTCGTCGGCATCGAATGTTGGGCCTCAGGATATGGATTTGTCGCCGGCGCACCGTAGGCCACCAACTATGTAAGCACACTATCTCAATTTTTGGTTCTGGATGTTGTGAAATTACTAGATAACAAGTTCTAATTGCATGTGAACCAAAGCACCGTATCTTCATTTGTGGTTCTGTATGTTGTGTATTTCTCGCACCAGAGTTAAATTATGGTTCAGGATGATTGTTGTGATATATTTGCCTGTGATGGTCCTTGTGATATTGAGGTTATATATTGTAGTCTGTGATGCTTCTTGTGATATATTTGTTATGCCTGTGATGATAATTGTAGAATACCTGCGATGATGATTGTGAAATGCCTGTGATGATGATTGTGGAATGCCTGTATGATTGTGTATTTGTGATGAGTTACGGAAAGGATTAAACACATTAGGGGATCAGGATGCATGTTTGCCTAGTGTAGCACTCGACAAAGAGGGGTTTGCCTAGTGCAGCACTCAGCAAAGAGGCTTTCCAGACATATTTCTGACCATTGTTTGACGAGTGCTGCCATTTTTTGCCGAGTGCTGCCAATTTTTGCCGAGTGCACGACACTCGGCAAAGTCTCTGTTCTATGCCGAGAGCTGGCACTCGGCAAAAAGTATATCCTTTGCCGAGTGTGTTGCACTCGGCAAAGTCTCGCTCTTTGCCGAGTACCGTGCACTCGGCAAAGAGTTTGCCGAGTGCCCGAATCCTTGCTCTCGACAAATAGGCTTTTGCCGACTCCCGTTTGCCGAGAGAGGTTTGCCGCTCGGCAAACCCTTTGCCGAGCGGATTATGGGCTTCGCCGAGTGTCCTGGACACTCGGCAAACAGCCTAAGTCTGGTAGTGGCTTACAGAAATGTGAACTCTATGTTAACCGCTCTCGATTGTATCGATACAATATAAGCCTCAGTTAGGGGCGGATCTTGCATGGGCGGCGAGGGTTCAAGGCTCTATTATTGAAAATAGGACTACGAGAGCCCCAACTAAATTTTTTTGCCATAGATATATAGGAGGGCTATAGCTTTGTCTTGTTTATTTAAGCCCCTGCAACTTTTTCCTGGATCTGCCAGTGGCCTCAGCTGGGCATAAGAACGAAGCAGATCTAGCAATCTAAATAAGATGCATGTGGCCATCTGGAAACAAAGTTAGAATTATATAGTATGAGGTGGGAAAATATTGATGAACCAAGTGAAATTCGGAAGATCTCAAAAGTATAGAAGTTATTTTTAAATCAATTAGTTGTTGAGGGAATATAAGCCTATGGTCATTTCTCATCTATGAATGTTTATTCTCTAATGGTCGATCTGTAATAAAATTTACATATGAATATGTTTTTTACAATCTAATGCTTCTATATAGCTATATATATGTAATTAATCAGCGAATATTGCACAACAATTACATTATATTGCACACTGTATTTCACTCTTTTAAACTCAATTGCTTACTAAAAACCTAGCCAAATTAATTTACCATGTAATTATGTAGCACATGACGCTTGAGTATTAATTGTCTATGTAAAGTACAACTGTATTTTCTATATGTATGTTGTCATGTTTATGACCACAAATCGATATTGTAGAGTTATAGACTGTCATATTGTAAACGACCAAATTTGGTAACCAAATCCCTAAGTTTAAGGTCGAATTTGAAGCGGAATTGGATTGGCAGAATAATTTGTGGAAAAACAGAGGTTGCATCGGCTATGCTCAAATCGGCTGCGTGACGATCGGCTACGAGGTCAATCGGCTGAGGTTGGATCGGACAAAGATAGCCGATAGCCGATGCTGAGTCATGTGCGAAGGCAAAACCATTTCTGGTAAAAGTGGTTGAAGATAAATAGAAGATTCGGTTTCCAAATTGCACGTTAAAGGATATTGCCATCTATGGATAGAGTCCTGTAACAGCAATTGTATCTGTAAATTAGGAATTTGTTTAAACTGTTTATTGTAATGCGACATGGGTCCTTCCCGAGATATTATCGTATTTTAAATAGTAGTTTATATAGAGTCCAGGGTCTGTACAGATAATGTTATTCTTGGGTGTAAATAGGACCCGAGATCCCTGTAATTCAACACATAATCAATGCAACCTTCAGCGCATCGCCTCCTTTTTCTTCAAACGAACAATTGATCCGGCTTCGGGCTGCATCGTTTCGATCCCCAAGTTCAGGTAAATGTTTGTCATTAGTGGTGTATCTCGTCGAATTTAGTGCTTCCATCGTCTTGACACTCTAAATTCGATGATTTATGTTGCGCTATTTATCATATATTGCATATAATCTAGAACAATGTTTAGATCTATCTCGCCATCGGCTCATTTCTGTCAGGATTTGGCAGCCGATAGAGCTAGATCTAAAGGTTGCCAGGATTATATGCGATATCCACTGTATCGAGGTATTTACATCAGCTACATAGATCAGATTGTTCTTCTTACACTTAATGTTGCATCAAAATTGAACTATTAAGTCGTTTTTAGAACTTTTATGATCTGTTCGGCTAGATGTATTTGGCTTAAAGACAATGCCGGGGTTTCAGTCGGCCTTATCTGTTTTAATGTTCTTTTGATATGTTCATTATCAGAATTATTAAAACTGCCTCTTATATTAAGATCTTGCTCTAGTTAAATGCCCTAAGCCAGAATCAATTTGTCAGCTACAGCCGACAGCCGACTGATTTAGGTTTGGCGCATTTAGCTTAGATCAATATATTTTGATAAGATAAATCAGAGTATTAGCCGACCTATTCTAGTCACTTAGTTTAAATACACTCTGGAATAGCATATATATGTAAATTGACTTCTGCAGCTGATCTAGTAGGATCTAACTTAATACTTAACGCATATATCTCTATTTTTCTTGTTGGTTAATAAATCAAACCAACTGGCATGCCTTGAACAACATAGGTAGCCGAGAAGGACCTGCACTGGAGTTAAGCAGATCTCCCAGGCCAGCGCGTGAGAGAAATTTCTCGTCAAAACGCTTCTTGGCACGCCCAGTGGGACTTTCTTTGTCGGCTCGGCTAGGACGCATCGACGCAGCTGACCAAATGGTCGATTCCAAGAGCCCCAGTGCGTCTCAGGACAACATCGTGCCTGTGAAGATGGAGCAACTATCGGCTGAGCAGCAAGCCGATTACAAGAAGATGGTAGAAGAGCTCCAGACCAACTACCTACAGTCATTCACTCAGACAAGATCCGGAGCCATGCATCAAAAGTACAAGTTCAGCGTGGACGAACTTAAGGCGTTCTCCTCCAGTGGATCAAAGGGCAAACAAAAGGTAGAGGAGCCAATTCAGGAACAAGACGATTCGGCCCTACATACTTTGCAAGACCGAATTGATTCGGCCATCCATCATGCGCTGGTCAACCAGAGTAGCATCCTTGTCAACACCCTTAAACAATATGATCGCTACTGTGGTCGACGCTAAGATAGCCGACTAGCTGCAGCGGGGGCCGACGTACTTCACAGACGGCCAGTTTCCTAGTTATAGGACATTGGCCACCCAGAATCGGCCGATTCCATCTCCAGCACAACCAGGGCCGCCAGGAGGGATCCTCAACCAGCCGAATCCGTCCGGATCGGCTACAAGGCCAATAATCACCATGCTGAACCCGCAGCAACCGCTGCCCCAGGACCAGATCGCCAACATGTTCAACGACAATCGGCAGTTAGAGCCGGTTGCCCAGATTGGCCTGGACAGACAGTACAACGCCGGTGGCCGACAGCTGTTCCCGGGGCCACCAATGCCACCGCCAAATCGGCCGCCTCCCGCTGATCATCCACTCCACTAGCAGTATCAAGGAGGCCGCCAAGACCATCACTACAGGCCTCAGACGCCACCACCACTGTATCGGCAGGTACCCGCACCATATGATCAATATGAGCCGATACAGCAAGACAACCGGACCTGGGCCGATTTGATTGCAGACGTCATGCGCGATCAATTCAGCCTCAAGCCAAAGGACTCAGGGAACATGTATCGGTACCCTTATCCAGAGCATTTTGAGCAGATTCCATTGCACAGCCGATACAAGATCCCAGATTTTTCGAAGTTCTCAGGGCAAGACAACGTTTCGACCTACGAGCATGTCAGCCGATTCCTGGCGCAGTGCGGCAAGGCATCGGCTACAGACGCCTTGAGAGTCCGGTTGTTCCCTTTGTCACTTTCGGGATCGGCTTTCACCTGGTTCTCTTCATTACCTTACAACTCAATTCAGAGCTGGGCCGAACCATGAGATTAAGTTGTCGGACCTCATCAGTATCATGCAGAAGCACAACGAGTCGGTTCAAGAATACATCCAACGCTTCAGAGAGATGAGGAACCGATGCTACAACCTGGTGCTGTCGGATGCCCAACTAGCCGATTTGGCCTTCCATGGCCTAATCGCACCGATCCGTGAGCGCTTCTCTGCTCACGACTTCGACAGCCTGGCGCATCTGGCACAAAAGGTGACGGCCCATGAACAAAGATTTCAAGACAGTAGGAAGGTCGTCAAGAGCATAACTCAAGTCGTCGTTGAGTCAGACTCCGATTCCAATGACGATGACGCAGAGGTGGTGGCAGCCGAATGGGCCAAGAACAAAAAAGCCATCGTCTGCCAGTGGTTGCTGAAGACGGCCAAAGAAGAAAGATATGACTTCGACATCACCAAGGCCGACAGGATTTTTGACTTATTGCTCAAGGAAAAATAGATCCAGCTTCGTGAGAACCACATGATCCCATCGGCCGAAGAACTCAAGAAAAAAAATATTGCAAGTGGCAGAACTCCACATCTCATGCCACCAACGATTGTAAAGTCTTTAGGCAGCAAATCCAGTCGGCAATAGAAGCTGGGAAACTCAAGTTCGCCGATTCCAATCGGCCGATGAAGGTAGATGGCCACCCCTTCCCAATCAATATGGTTCAAACCGGCTCTAGGCAAGCTAATCGACAGCGCAGAATGGCGTATAGCTTAGCCAAAACATTGAAAGGGGTCAATGCAGAAGGAGAGCCGACTGGAAGCCAAGCCGCGCCAATCAACATGGTGCGCCCCGTTACCCGATCGGCTGATCAACGACCGATCGGCACGAACAGCCAACGCCACCCCCAACAGCAATCTTGGCGGGAAGAAGCTCGGTTTGAAAGGTTTTATCGGCAAAGGCCGAAACGCGAGGCCACCGTATGACGAGAATCACAGCAGTGCTGATCCCCATTGGCATTGTGAATTCTTCAGGCACTGCTGGGAGACCGGGATGAGGCTGCCAACGATAGAAAATTGCCCGGCTTGCAGCGAGTACCTCGAGGGCGAACACAGAAGCCGGCCAATCACCAGTACAACTCGGTTCGTCCCAAGGCCCATTTAGCTCAACCAGCACCGGCAGTCCGTTTAGGATCGGCTAGGGCCGATCCATCAAGACTTCTTCGACGAAAACGAAAACGATGACTGCTACGACGAAGAAGAGGCCGATGATGAAGAATCAGCCAACCCCCAATGGTGCCCCTCTGACCTCTTCACCAAAACACAGAACCGAAGAATTCAAAGGTTAAAATGTGAAGGAAGAGAAGAAGAAGTTTGGCAAATGATCCAAGAATAGCGTCGTTGGCTGGGTAAGATCAAAAGGCGATGGATCCCCAAAGAGAAAGCCGCCACAGCCGATGAGGAGCAAGCCCAGGAGAGTTCGGCCAATCAAGCCAGGAGGGCAACCAAAGGGAAAGGCAAAGTTTCTGCATCGGTCAACATGGTGTTCATATTGCCAGCCGAATTCAGTGCTCTTGAAGCCGATGCAGACACTATCAAAGACGACTTGGTGAAACTAGCACTCTCCCCAGATCAAGCTATTTTTGACAAACCTGAGGAGACCAAAAATCAGCACCTGAAGCCATTATACATTAAAGGATTCGTCAACGGCAAGCCGATGTCCAAGATGCTAGTTGATGGGGGAGCCGCAGTCAACCTGATGCCCTACGCAACATTCAGAAAACTAGGCAAAGGGGCCGAAGACCTGATCAAGACCAATATGGTGCTCAAGGACTTCGGCGGCAACCCGTCAGAAACCAAGGGCGTCCTGAACGTTGAACTGACCATCGGCAATAAGACCGTGCCCACAACATTCTTTGTCATCGACGGGAAGGGGTCTTACAGCCTACTGCTCGAAAGGGACTGCATACACGCCAATTGTTGTGTTCCTTATACAATGCATCAGAGCCTGATCCAATGGGACGACGACAAGATTGAGATCGTACCAGCCGACAGGTCAGTTAGCGTCGTCAGTGCCGATTTGCCGCTTTGGGAAATCGAAGGCATTGATTGTTTGTCTAGGAAAATCTGGCAAGCCGATTTTCTAAATGTGTCCAATTCCATAATACAGCCGATTGGAGATGACGAGCCGCAGCTGCTGCTTTGAACAAGACATGGTGGAGGGCTCAAGCGTCTTCGACATGGATACCGCGGACCAAGACGATGGCAAACTCGGGCAAGGTTTTACGTCGGCCGACGAGTTAGAAGAAATTGATATCGGCTCTGGTGACAAGCCAAGGCCGACGTATATTAGCAAAAATCTGTCTCCTCATTGTAGATCCTAGCTCATTAATTTATTAAAGGAATATAAATATTGTTTTGCTTGGGAGTACTTCGAGATGCTCGGTCTTAGTCGATTCATTGTCGTTCATCAACTGCAAATCAAGGCAGGCTATCGGCTGTTCAAACAACCTCCCAGGAGGTTCAAAGCCAATATATACGACATGATTAAAGCCGAAATAACTCAGCTATACGATGCTGGATTCATTCGGCCTTGCCGATACACCGAGTGGGTCTCAAACATCGTCCCGGTGTTGAAAAAGAACAGCAAACTCAGGGTATGCATCGACTTGAGAGACCTGAATAAGGCTACCCCCAAAGACGAATACCCAATGCCCATAGCCGATTTGCTCGTAGACGCTGCGTCAGGCCACAAAATTATCAGCTTTATGGACAACAACGCAGGCTACAATCAAATCTTCATGGCCAAAGAGGACATCCATAAAACTGCCTTTTGATGTCCTGGGGCAATCAGCTTGTATGAATGGGTCGTTATGACGTTCGGGCTAAAAAAATGCTGGAGCAACATATCAACGGGCCATGAACTATATTTTTCATGATATGATCAGCTCTGTGGTGGAGATCTACATCGACGATGTCGTTGTTAAGTCCAGGGAGATAGAGGGCCATATAGCCGATCTGAGGTAGGTTTTGGAGCGGACAAGAAAATATGCCCTGAAGATGAATCCGCTCAAGTGCGCGTTCGGCGTATCGGCCGGAAAGTTCCTGGGATTTCTTGTTCATGAAAGAGGAATTGAGGTTACGCCAAGGAGCATAAATGCTATCAAGACAATCCAGCCTCCGAAGGACAAGAAGCAACTCCAGTCCTTGATCGGCAAAATCAACTTCATCAGGCGATTCATAGCCAATCTTTCAGAAAAAATGGAGCCGTTCACGCCACTGCTTCGGCTGAAGGCCGATCAAGCATTCACATGGGGGGCAGAGTAACAAAAGGCTTTAGACAATATCAAGGATTATCTAAGGTCCCCTCCAGTTTTAATGCCTCCACGAAAAGGGATACCATTCAAGCTGTACCTATCAGCCGATGACAAGTCAATCGGCTCAGTTTTAATCCAAGAGGTTGAGGGCAAGGAAAAGGCTATCTTCTATCTCAGCCGACGGCTGCTAGACGCAGAAACAAGGTATTGACCAGTGGAGAAACTATGCCTATGCCTATATTTTTCATGTACCAAGTTAAGGCATTACCTGCTATCCAACGAGTGCACGATAATATGTAAAGCCGACGTAGTTAAGTACATGCTATCAACTTCAGTATTGAAAGGAAGAGTTTGATTTTTTGCTTTAACAGAGTTTGATTTGAGGTATCAGGCACCCAGGGCAGTCAAAGGACAAGCTATAGCCGATTTTATCGTAGAGCACATGAATGAATCAATCAGCTCAATAGAAATCATGCCTTGGACATTGACATTTGATGGCTCGGTCTGCACCAATGGTTGCGGCATCAGCTTGGTCATTATTTCGCCTAGGGGGCAAGTTTTCAATTTGCTTTCGCCATTAACCCCCATGCTACAAACAACCAAGCCGAATACGAAGCCGTACTTAAAGGATTGCATATACTCAAGGAAGTTGAAGCCGACGTCATCGAAATAATGGGAGATTCACTGTTGGTCATCAACCAGTTGTCAGGAGAGTATGAATACAAAAACAATGCGCTGAAGATCTACTATCAACAATGCCGGGAATTGATGGAAGGTTTTCGGCTGGTGACGTTGAAGCATATCCCCAAAGAACAGAATATTGAAGCCAATGATTTAGCTCAAGGGGCATCCGGCTACAGGCCGATGATAAAAGAAGTTGGGATAGAAGTCGCCACAATGACAGCAGATGATTGGAGGTTCAAGATCTACAGCTATTTGCAGGACCCTCTCAATCGGCTTCAAGGAAATTGCGATACAAAGCCTTAAGATATGTTTTGCTCGACGGAGATCTCTACTATCAGACGATTGATGGCATGTTGCTCAAGTGTCTTAGCTCCGATCAAGCCAAAGTGGCCATCGGAGGGGTGCATGAAGGGATTTGCGGCACACATCAATCGGCTCATAAGATGAAGTGGCTACTTCGGCGAGCAGGCTATTTTTGGCCGACAATGCTGGAGGACTGTTTTAGGTATTACAAGGGTTGCCAGGATTGTCAGAAATTCGGTGCCATACAACGAGCGCCAGCATGGCCTATGAATCCAATCATCAAGCCTTGGCCGTTCAGAGGATGGGGCATTGACATGATCGGCCAGATCAATCCACCCTCAAGCAAAGGGTACAAGTTTATCCTAGTGGCAACAGACTATTTCACCAAATGGGTGGAAGCAGTCCCCTTAAATAAAGTCGACTCTAAAGACGCAATCGAGTTTGTCAAAAAACACATTATCTACCGATTTGGTGTCCCACAAACAATTACGACGGACCAGGTATCTATATTCGTATCAGACGAATTTGTTCAGTTTGCCGACGACATGGGGATCAAGCTACTTAATTCTTTGCCGTACTACGCACAGCCAACGGGCAAGCCAAAGCTTCAAATAAGAGTTTGATTAAATTGATTAAAAGAAAGATCGCCGAGTACCCCAAGCAATGGCACAGCCGATTGGCCGAATCACTATGGGCATATCGGATGGCATGCCATGGATCAATTCAAGTCCCTCCATACAAGCTAGTCTACGGGCATGAGGCATTGCTACCATGGGAAAGCGTCATCGGCTCAAGGCGCATTGAGCTACAGGACCAACTCACAGCCAACGATTATTATCACTTGATGGTGGACGAATCAGAATACTTAGTTTTGTCCAGGATGAGGGCCTTGGAAAAAGTTACAAGTGATAAAGAACGAGTAGCCAGACATTACAATAAAAAAGTTGTGCCTAAATCTTTTGAAGAGGATGAACTCGTTTGGAAATTGATACTGCCGATTGGATCCAGAGACAATAAATTCAGCAAGTGTTCACCAAATTGGGAAGGACCTTTCAAGATCCACAGATGTGTCTCTAAAGGAGCTTATATGCTAGAAGGTTTAGATGGAGAAGTGTTTGGAAGGGTTCTTAATGGGAAATACCTGAAAAAATACTACCCAAACGTATGGATCAACTCATGATTCGGCTGTTTGCTTGGCCGATTCGTGCTAGGCGATGACCTGTTTCAATCAAGCATCGCCTTCAAGCCCTTTTATGGTATGTTTTTCCCTAATTTCTATAGTCGGCTGCTATTGGCCAATATCGACTACAACGAAGTGAAATTTGACTACAGTTCATAATTTTGTCAACATCGAAGACATCAAAAAAATTAGGGGGCAAATACATACACAAGATTCATGTCGATTACAGAAAGGTAGATGTCAAAAAAAATTTTGGTGGTCAAAATAAAAAATTTCCGAATCGGCAAGCATGATGTAACGCATAAAACCGTAGCTGATTTCATTTACAAGCATAGTTCTAGGAATCGACGAGTCGTAACATTGGCGAGGCCGAAGCCGATTATGAAAGTTAGACAGACATTTACAGAAGCGACAGCCGATTTCAGAATCACAAAAATATTACAAGAAATTGGATTTTAGTTCTTCAAGAAATCGGCTATAACCGATAGTGCCTTCCGCCTAATTTGGTATACTTTCGCTATGGTCTTGGCATCATCGCTTCGACCCGGTCACCGTCGAATCCCTTTCACCAAGCCCTTGAGGTGAGCCACGCCCGCCGTAATTTTTGACGTGGGGCGTCGATTTCTGCTGGCAGGCTGGCCATGTACTCCTTGTGGATGTCGATTTCGTTCGTGACTTGAACGAGATCGGCCATCAGTTGATCTTGGCGCGCGAGGAGTTCCTCGAGTTTGGCGTTCGGCTCAGTTTTCAGGCGGTCGAATGCGGCTTTCTGTGCCTCGATGTTTTATTTGTTGGTTTGGATGGCTGCCGAGGAAAGTCGCCGGCACAATGGCGTCGGGTATCGCCTTCGGCAACTGGCCTTGGATTTCTTTGAACACAGCGTGAATTGGGCCGCAGTCGGATACCAGTACATCCAAAGGGACCTCCAGCCGATTGCCGATGTCGGCTAGAACCGTCTTCAGATCCGCGTCCAACGGCACTAGCGCCTTCTCGCCGTCCTCGCTCGGGTCCTCGAACTTCGATAGGTCGAAGTTAAGAAGATCAGCTATATTCTGCAAGAGGAAAATAACATTTTGAAAAAGGTGATGGACTTATCATATCGGCTAATGGGATTGAGCGGGGATTACTGTGGGCATTGGAGCTGGAATGGGTTCTGCATCGGCTTGATCACCACCTGCAGCCGAGGTGACTTCTTCATCAGCATGGCCGCTACCCGCGGCCGATTGGGTGCGCTCACTTGATTCCTGGGGGGAGGTGTTGGTGCGCGTGGCGGCTGTGAAGGGAGTTAGTTGGGGATCGGCTAAGCAATGCACAAGGGATAAGGATAAGGACTTACTGATCGCAGGGGAGCCGATTTCTTCATGGTGACGCGTTTGGTTCTCTGCCGATTCAGAGGTACAAGGGAAATGTGAGCAAATGCAGATGAGTGGTTCAAGAGGGGAAAGGAGTGAAGTTATTTACCGTTATCGGCCGAGCAGGGCGCCTTGGAGGGCTTGGAGTTATTTACCGTTATCGGCCGATGGCGTTGTGATGTATTTGTCCGAGCTGGAATCGGCTGCGGCTTCATCAATAGCTTCTGCAACCTCTTCATCCTCCACTTCTTGAGCCTGGAAGGTGTCCACGACTGGATCGATGGGGGACAGGTCGTCGTCGGCTGGGGCTCGCTTCGCCTTCTTGGTTGCCCTTTTTCTTGCTTCGGTAGCCGGAGTAGCAGCAGCCGATGGCTGGGTCCTCTTTGTCCGACGGAGCGGCTCACGGGTCTGGCCATGGAGTAATGTGCCCACCTTCGGCGCGTTGAAGCCGTTTGGGGATGGCACCAGCCCACACCTGTTCGGCAGGGTGCCGGGCGCGTAGTTGATCACCACCTCGCTTCGGCTGACGTTGGGAGGGGAGTCATCGATTGTCTACAACAGAAGAGAATTTTGGTTAGCCGATGATATGAGTAATGATTGATGATTAAACAAAGGACTAGGAAATGTGCTTACTGATGGAACTCTGTCAGGGTCGATGATTGTTAGAAACATTGTAGCCGATTGATGGAATAAGTGTTTCTTCCACTCGCCCCACCATTGGTTGAAGATTGGTGATCTGCTTATAGCCAGATTGATTCTGTTCATGCTACCGAGAGGAGGAATTGGGAGTTGAAGCAGCCGAAGCATCATTACATTGCCTTCGATTTTTCCCCTCAGCTGGATCTTGTCGGCAAACCATAAGCTGATGGGCAGTTGGCCTAGTCCAAACTGCCTCGCCGCCACCATGGAATGATAAAACTCATAATATTTTGTGACGTTGCAGCCTTGGTGGATGCCGACGGGAAGGATGCAAGGAGTGATAGCAGTAACAAAAATTTCCCTTGGTGCCGTGTATTCTTCTCAATCAAGTTCGTCTAGCCGAAGGTTGTCTGGCTGCTCAAGTTCGATAAAGTCTTCGTAGCAAACCAGACTTTGGAAGCATTTGGAAAGCCGCTGTACAGCCGATCAAACCATTCTGAGAAGTCTTCGGCTGTCAGTTTTGAGCCTAGGTAGGTTGAAGCAGCTTCACCGTAGGACATCGACCGCCGAGTGGTTTTTTCTTCATCATCCACAATTCTCGGCTCTATCAATGGGAACTCAGTTTGAAGTGGGGCAGGCAGTTCGGCTATCTTGTACAAGTGTAAGTTGAGCCAGAGCTGTAGCAACCACCACAGGCCCACAATGCCAACAGATTGCTTGATGGCTAATCGAGCCGAAGCCGAGCTTAAGACCTGGTATAGATAACCCAATAGGTACTTGCCTAAGGGGATATGCTTTTTCTCTACAAGGGCTTCAGCTATGTGCTGCCAGTTACTAGTTGGGCCACAGCTAGATCCACAAAATACTAACTTCTCTAGCCACATAAGGAGGAAGGCGGTGTGCTCCCTGTCCGAAATTGGCCCGTCTTTCATATTCATAGAGATGAAGCCGCTCCAGTCGCCAATGCTTTTGGTCTTGAAGTTGTGTTGGCACTTGCGCTGAAGATCACTTGGGCTGACCGTGGAGGTAATATCCAAGCCGGTTATCATTGCCACATCCATCAGGGTGGGGGTCATCGGCCCTTGTCTAAATAAAAAGACGTTGAGCGTATCGGACCAAAAGTAGTAAGGAGCCGATAGAAGGGATTCGTTCTTGGGCATGTCGGCTATTGTTAGTTCCAAACACTGAGCTATTCCAAGTTCAGACCAGTGCGTCCTTTCCTAGCCGACATCCTTAAAAACCAGGCTGGCCAAGACTTGTTGGTTGATGGCCATGATTTGAAGGCGCTGGTCCAGTATGAAAGGTTTGGGGTGGAAAACCTAAAAGGGATCCGATAGTTTTCTGCGTTTATCATTTCACTTGGATCCAAGTTGCCGATCGGCCCTAGGAAGTATTGGTTCTCATGAACTAGTTTGGGATTGCGATTTTGTGGGTTAAGTGCTACATAATGAGGAAAAGAACGAGGAATTAAAAGGAGGTAGTAGCTAAATCACAGAAGGAAAAAAGGAATAAAGCCGATAGGCTTACCTCAGGATAAGCTGGTTGCTGCGGCGCGGCGGAAGGAGTGCTGGAGGAAGCCATTGCCGGCGATTGCCGCTTTTCGGGATTCGCCGGGGAGACTGAGGGTTCTGAGGTCGCTGAGAAGGTCGCCGGAGGGCTCAAGGGATGTTGAGGTGGTTGTTCATGTGTGGCAATGTGACACGTGCGGTGGCCGCGAAGGCAATATTTGAAGGATATTTTTGGGCGGCCGAAACGGTTTCGGTCAGAGAAAGCGGGAATTTGGAAAGGTAGCAAATCCGTGATATTATCTTATCACAGACTTGGGGGGCATGTGTTAACAACCAAATTTGCTAACCAAATCCCTAAGTGTAAGGTCGAATTTGAAGCGGAATTGGATTGGCAGAATAATCTGCGAAAAAACAGAGGTTGCATCGACTATGCTCAAATCGGCTGCGTGACGATCGGATACGAGGTCAACCGGCTGAGGTTGGATCGGACAAAGATAGTCGATAGCCGATGCTGAGTCATGTGCGAAGGCAAAACTGTTTCCGGTAAAAGTGGTTGAAGATAAATAGAAGATTCGGTTTCCAAATTGGCGTTAAAGGATATTACCATCTATGGATAGAGTCCTGTAACGGCAATTGTATCTGTAAATTAGGAATTTGTTTAAATTGTTTATTGTAATGCGACATGGGTCCTTCCCGGGATATTGTTGTATTTTAAATAGTAGTTTAGATAGAGTCCAGGGTATATACAGATAATGTTATTCTTGGGTATAAATAGGACCCGAGATCCCTGTAATTCAACACACAATCAATACAACCTTGGCGCATCGCCTTCTTTTTCTTCAGACGAACAATTGATCCGGCTGCATCGTTTCGATCCCTAAGTTCAGGTAAATGTTTGTCATTAGTGGTGTATCTCGTCGAATTTAGTGCTTCCATCGTCTTGACACTCTAAATTTGATGATTTATGTTGCGCTATTTATCATATATTGCATATAATCTAGAACAATGTTTAGATCTATCTCGCCATCGGCTCATTTCTGTCAGGAATTGGCAGCCGATAGAGCTAGATCTAAAGGTTGCCAGGATTATATGCGATATCCACCGTATCGAGGTATTTACATCAGCTATAGTAGATCAGATTGTTCTTTTTATACTTAATGCTTTATCAAAATTGAACTATTAAGTCGTTTTTAGAACTTTTATGATCTGTTCGGCTAGATGTATTTGGCTTAAAGACAATGCCGGGGTTTCAACCGGCCTTATCTGTTTTAATGTTCTTTTGATATGTTCATTATCAGAATTATTAAAACTGCCTCTTATATTAAGATCTTGCTAGTTAAATGCCCTAAGCCAGAATCAGTTTATCAGCTACAGCCGACAGCCGACTGATTTAGGTTTAGCGCATTTAGCTTATATCAATATCTTTTCATAAGATAAATCGGAGTATTAGCCGATTCACAGTTGGACTTATGACATCGGCTAAGTTTGTTAAAGCATATATCTATTATTCTGTGGTATATTTGGGTTAAGTGGCTAATATTGTCTTGGCAGCGGCCAATCTATTCTAGTCACTTAGTTTAAATACACTATGGAATAGCATATATATGTAAATTGACTTCTGCAGCCGATCCAGTAGGATCTAACTTAATACTTAACGCACATATCTCTATTTTTCTTGTTGGTTAATAGATCAAACCAACTGGCACGCCTTGAACAGAATAGGTAGCCGAGAAGGATCTGCACTGGAGTTAAGCAGATCTTCGAGGCCAGCGCGTGAGAGAAATTTCTCATCAATACATATATCCGATCAATCTATACAAGTTGTAATCTAGACCCTGATCGACCGCACAATCAGAGAAGTATTTTTTGCCCTCTTTTTTTCCCTTTCTCCTTCTGCCAAAACCCCCCTTAATTATGTTTCCTGCTCTGTCAATTTCAAAGATCAAAATCTGCATCTATCACTATCAGTGTACACTTTGTTCTGCACATATGTACTAAACGATCATAAAATGGAATAACAAATATACAAAGGATTCAATAAGAATCCAATACATTTGGAAAGTATATAATGCAGATACGGTGCGGCTCATCGTAGTACTCCTGATCAATTAATCATCTTTCTCAAACTCAGTTTACATGGAATTAAGACCCAGTGCGATTATTGTACTTATTGTTATGATTTCATGCATTCATAAAGCGGTGCGTGGATCCTACGTATACCAACTGATGGATAGATTATTATTACTATACCTCTGTTTTTTCCTTTTTAGTGTATGACACTATTGACATTTATGTAATATGTAATCATTCGTTTTATTTAAAAATTTAGTATAAGATAAATCTTATAGCATACTGATAAAACAAATCACAATAAAATAAATAATAATTATATAATTTTATAAATAAAACGAATGATCAAACATCACGTCAAAGCTGCAGAGAAGATTGAACGTACATGATCAAATCATTCAGTTTGGACGGCCTTAATTTGCCCATCTGAAAATTCGGCGCCAAATTGGCCCTTTTGCTCATAGCTAGCTGGTCGATCCATCGATTGTTCGATCAATAATGCAAGCTAGCTGTGTATTCATCGATGCCTATATAAACCACGCGTTGCCTCCCCTTTCACTTCATCCATCTCTTCACATCAGCAATAGCTACACATAGCTAGCTAGGGTTAACTCAGCAATGGCAGGTGCTCCTCAAGGATTAGTTCTCCTCGGAGTTTGCGCCATCCTGATGGCGGTCGCTGTCCCCGGCGAGGCGGCGTCGGTCGTCGTCGGCACGGCCAAGTGCGCCGACTGCACCAGGAAGAACATGAAAGCTGAGGATGCATTCAAGAGTACGTAACAATTAATTTACCATGCTTGCAGATGCATCTACGTACATAATCAAGGAGATGCATATCAATTAATATTGTTTGGAATTTTCTTATTCAGGTCTCAAGGTGGCGATTAAGTGCAAGAACAGCAATGGCGAGTACGAGAGCAAGGCCACCGGAAAGCTTGACGGCACCGGCGCGTTCAGCGTCCCCCTCGACGCCAACCTCGACAGCTCTGACTGCGTTGCCCAGCTCCACAGCGCCACGAACGAGCCATGCCCCGGTCAGGAGCCATCAAAGATTGTGCCGATGTCGGAGGGCACCTTCGTCGCCATCGCTGGCAAGACCCACCACCCATCGGCGTTGTGCGTGTCGACGACCATTTGTGGCCCCATCAAGAAAAAGATCATGGACCACTTCCACAAGAAACCGGTGCCACCCAAGCCGGAGCAGTCCAAGCCAGAGCCGCCAAAGCCGAAGCCGGAGCCAGAGCACCCCTTCCTTGACCATTTCCACAAGAAGGAGAAGCACTTCTTCGACCATTTCCATAAGAAGCCCGTGCCACCGAAGCCGGAGCCAGAACCTAAGCCAAAGCCACAGCCGACACCAGAGTACCATAACCCTAGCCCTCCGGCGAGGCACTGAACATTATCTGCGTTTGGTCTTGTATGATTTCGTGGTCAGTATGTCTGCAGAATAATGGTTTCTATACTATTGTGTGAGATTACATTGAAATGTTGTACCTGCTAGCTTTCATCGACAGGAGTTTTTTTTAGTACGTGTATGTTCATTTATTGGATATCATATCAGCAGGGGAAGATGTGTACTGTAATATCTGCATGTTGTTTTTATTTCTCTACCAAAATGAAGTTAACGACAAAACATAAATTCACATGAAATATTGGCTCTGGATTTGCTGTGCACGTTCATGAATTTATTGGCCATCTAGCTAGAAGAAGCAGTGTGAGTGTGCTGTTCTTGATCTCCAGCTTTAATTGGGGGAAAGCATTGAGTCACAAACGTACTAGCCTACCTGTAAATTAAAGTGAGCATGCATGGAATTTAAATATATCATAAATTATATGCTCATGCATAACAACTAGAAAATAAATAATGCATAATATTACCAAAACAAATTGTCAATAACTGAAAAATCATATGGAGTTTGAAAAAAACTACAACTAAATGGGCGATTTGTTGATTTATCACTCATTGGAGATTTGACAATTGATTTACCATCGTGGCCCTCAAAGGGTCACGTGTGTCATCAAATTTGCCAAAACAATTTGTTGGGGTTAGAGGTACTATATATTTATAGAGTATTTGTGTGAAGTTAAAGGCACACAGCTTGATTTCGTCCGGAAGACATGACACAATGATAAACAAGCAACAATATAGTGCAGAAAAAAGATCAAACATCAACATGCCAATTTTGCATTTGCGAATTTCACATCTTCCAAACTAAATAAAGTACATATATCCTACTACAGAAACACACAAAGAAAACAGCATGACATGTGACACAGAACAACTAAAACAAACACCTATAGTGTATTTTTTCCACCCCAACACATGCCCACGGAGGCGCCAATAGAAAAAATTGACACCTTTATGTATAAACAGGTGTCGGTTTTAATTGGAACCGACATCTATATTTTTTGTTAGAGAAAAGTGCCAATTTAAGCTAAAAATCGGGGTTGTTGTCCCAGGCGTGTGCCTACAGCTACCTCGATGGCAGCAGTGGCTACTCCCCCTCCCTGGCATGGTGGCGACGACGGCAGCTGCTTCCCTCCCCAGCGTGGTGGTAGCTTCTCCCCTAGTGGTGGCAGCGGCAGCCGCTGCTCCCGCTCTCCCCGGCATGGCGATAGCGACGGCGGTTGCTCCCCTGCCCGACATGGAGCCAATGGGTATTCTCTCTGGCGTGGTGACGGGTTGATTTGTGAATATTTTGTGGGGATGTAGTGATTTGGGATGTTGATTTAGTAATCACCGTACAACGGCAATCTGATTTGGGATGTTAATTTTGTGGGGATTCTTGATTTTGATTTGTGATTGCAATTGAGTGATTTTGTGATTCATGTATTTTGGGAATTGGGAGCAATCGGATTGATGAATCTTTGAGTTGGCTTCTTTTTTCTTTTTAGCACCCCTATATGTGTCTGTTCTCAATCCGGCATTGATGAGCTTTCCTCATCAGTGCCGCCTCCGTGGTGTTAGTTGAGAAATCCAGCATTTATGAGGTTTCCTAACCGACACCAATAGCATTTTCTATAGCAATGTATGTGTGTATATATATGTACATATATATAATTTACTTCATTAGTTGTATAATATATAGGATCTCTCATCTACACATGGGATTCTTTTGTGAATCGATCTTTTCAAATATGGTGCACAAAATTTATGAAGTAGCTACTTTAATTAATTTCCACGATTTCACTCAATCTGTGGTTTAGTTCACCTGATATTTACCCAAATTAATAACGCCAATCAGGATCCTTCGAAAATATATAATTATAGCTGATGTCAAGTAAAGACCATTGTTGGGAAAACTCACAATTGTCCCGGTTTGTAACCCTCTCTTGTCCCGGTTATAAAACTAAGACAATGAAAGCGGGACTAAAGATCAGAATCTTCAGTCTCGGTTGAAATAATCGGGACTAAACATTCATCTTTAGTCCCGATTGATAATACTAACCGGGACTAAAGATGGCGGCGCCACATGGCTGGTTCCGCCATCTTTAGTCCCGGTGGTAACACCAACTGAGACTAAAGGTTTTTTTAAAAAAAGAAATTTGCTCCTTGCTGCTTGTTAATTATATATATATATATGTTCAATATATATATGCATACATATTTTACACACATATATATTTATACATATATATGCAACATGCATATATATGTATAAATATATATTTTACACACATATTAATACACTTAATTAAGAAAATAGATACATATATTATCAAAATATGTACACATATCAAATTTTTCTACGTTGTGGATCCAGGGTCTATGTTGCTCGAACTAAAGTGGAACTCCCCCGCGTGATCAACAACCTGCTCGTTGATAAATCCCATCAGTTCTTCTTGAGCAACCTATATGAAACTTGCGTGGGGGAGATTGTCCATTACGTGCATAAGCTGTCATTCGAATAAACGAGAAATAAATATATGAAATCAATAAGAAATCGAGACGTAATGTATGAATGGTTGTTATACGTACATCTAGATCCTAGGGACCTGTGACTTGGGTAACTATGCGGTGAATGTAGTCACAGACGTAAGTTTGTCTCCTTCGCCTGTTTTGCACACTAAAGGAGAAACGACGTAATGTATGAATGGTTGTTATACATTTCTATTTTAATATACATTTCAATATAATTTTGGAGCATGTTACTCACTGAAAAATTCATCCCCATAGAAAGCTTTTCTTTCCAATTCTCGCGAACCGTCCCATGGAGCCGTGCCCATGCCCTACGTGCAGTTGAAAGCTAGTGAGTAATTATCCGAGAACTGCATATATGCAATAGCAATTAAGATGACATTACCTATTTAACATTTCAAAAATCTTTGCGTACGTAGACTCTGGTTTATCCATTGAGTCAAAGACATGGATCCGCGAGCTCTCAACGTCAATTACAAATAGAGCCCAGTGGAATTTGCAAATTGCGTGAGATGACATATTATATGAAACTGTATGTATGCACGGGATTGATATTGGTACAGAAGGTAGTATAAACTCACGTTGTGTTGTATGGAAGTAGTATAAATGTCTTGAAATGTTGTTGCACTAGTATATTGTAGATGTTCTCCTCTGTTTGCGCTGGATACTGGTCTACCATCGCGGTATTTATTTTTGGGGGTCCACGAATCAATATTTGTTACATTCTTGCTTGTTGCAATATTGGATAGCCATTCTACAATGGTTAAAAAGAATTTTAGTCAGCTAAATACAAGGAGCTAAGAAACGAAATAAATATAACTGAACGACACTTACAAAACGCACGTGGCTATAAGAGAGACGTCGAGGGCATCTAGCTGGTATAGGTCGAATATGTCCTCGAAGCGGATGAAGAAGCGGTCATCTCCATCGAAGAAATATTCCATTGAGTATCTTCCCACGACCATCTCTGTACCTTTGCTTGTTTCTTGCACGTACCACTTATGGAAGCGGTACATCTATGTAGGTAAATTTTTGACCTGATCGGGCTTTACAAGTGGTTTTCCAAGTTTGAACTTGTACTTCAGCTCGGCCTTCCCGATAGGTGCGCGTCCGGATACTTGGTCCATTGTTATTCCCACAGATTCCATAAATTTTCTTAAGTCGACTCGAATATTTGGTTACGTGCTGAACTCAAGGGGTTTCTGAAGCTGTGTCCCGCGCTGAGGTACATCTTTTCCCTTTGGCGCCTTCCTAGCAGCCTTCCTGATCGTCCTGTCATAGTCAGACTGCGGATGCGGTTTAGGCTGTGGCATATAGTACGTCTTCTTAAAAAAGGCCTTGGTCTCCGAGGCGATTTCAGGAGGCTTCCCAGGAGACTTCTTCCCCTCACCTCAGCTTGGACGGCCTCGTGCAACTCCTCGGGAGTCTTGTCGTATGATGTTTGCTTTGGGGCTGGCGGGAGCGGGTAAGGTTTTGGCATCTTCCTTCTTGGTCCACTGGTTGACATTGAACGCGTGGCTCGAGCTCTGCGCTTAGGAGGCAACGGAGGAGGCGGAGGAGGCTGAGAGGCAGTCCGTTTAGGAGTCGGTGCTCGTTGTGGCGATGGAGAAGGCAGAGAAGGCTGGGGAGTGGGAGACGGCCGTTTAGGAGTCGGTGCTTATGGAGGCGACGCAGGAGGTGGAGGAGGCGGAGGAGATGGTTCCCGTCGCGACGGTGGAGGAACGAAAGGCGCCGCTTCTCACCGGGGAAATACGATGAAGGGCTTGCTCCATAGAATTATCCCATGGGTTATTTCTCCTAGCGTCGTCTCCCCGTCTCTTCCGAGGATATCCAGCTGGAGATCTTCATAGCCGCGTTCCACCTGTTCAATTTCGACTTTCGAGTACCTAAGTGGAACGGGCCTGCAGTGGTAGGTCATGTGTCGATCTACTGGTATCGCCATGCCTGACGCCACCTGTTCGAGAAGATAGCTTATCTTGATTAATAATCAATCTTGATTGTCAAGTTCTTAAAGGGAATATATAACATAACTTGATTGACAGGTTCTTCAGTGAAATGTGCAACTCACACGGTGTCCTCTGCGTGATCTCGTCAACAGGGCATGACGGAGAATTTGGAGCTTTTGGTTCATCTTCATTTCCTGTCAAAGCGCAGCTGCTGCGCTACTGCTGTAGTTGTGCTACTGTTGCTGGATCGGGCTGTTGGCTAACAAAGTGGCTCCACTCCTCAGCCACCTTTTGCGTCACTATTGTTGGCAACTTTGTTGGCAAAAAGACAAACACGATCGAAACATCTAAATGCCTTGCGGTGATATGGAGTCGCCAACCACTTCGATCTAGCCAAAGAGCCAAATCAAGATGGGTTTTGTAGAATAAATTGGCTAGCGAAGCCGATTTGAGTAGAACGATGGATAAATACCCATATCAGGGGCAAATGGAAGGTTTTCAGGACAAACCTACAAAGAGGTGTTGCACTCTCGCAACGGTGGCGAACGATTTACAACGCAAATCGACAAAGATGGGCGAACTAATATGAACAAAGTAAAAGAACGATTCAATTGGTTAAAACTTGAGAATATATTTTGTCTATTGTGTTGTGTCCAATTGAACCGGCCTTGGCCCTTAAATAGGGCTTGGTCTTGCCTTTATAGGCCATCCTCCATGTCTAATTTGGGATAGACACCTTAGGAAACCCGAAACATATCTTATGGAGCAACGAAACCCGAGAACCGATAAAATCGACTCGGTTTCGGACTCTGCCGGTCAGACCGGCCACATGCCCCTGGTCTGATCGGCCATTACACCCGGTCTGACCGGCCTATACATGGCGGTCAGACCGGCCCTCTAGAGGAAACGGGCAGATTTCCCAAATCTTGGCAATTTTCCCTATTTCAACCCTAGGTGCCAAATTTGGATGTAAACACATGCCCCCTACCTTTTATGATGAACATCATGAATCTAAAAGCATAGAACATGTTTGACTCAGGGCGATAACCTAATTACCGGCCATAAAACTTCCTAAGCACTTTGCCAAACACTCGGAAAGTATTTCTTCAGGTATTTACTATTGATAGCTCGCTGAAAACGTTCTCCTTGAAGTGTCTCCAGAAAATACGCATTCCCTCGAATGATTCCGCATATCCTATAAGGCCTTTCCCAACTTGGTGACCACTTACCGAATTCTTTAGATCGAGAACCTAAAGGCAAAATTGTTTTCCATACCAAATCTCCTACTTGGAACGTCTTTGCCTTCACCCTTTTGTTATATGCTTTAGCCACTCTCTTCTTCTCTTTCTCTATTTCTTCCAAAGCCTTAACACGCTTGTTGATCAGCTCATCAAGATTATCTCCCATCAAGGCCTTGTAGTCTTCAACCAACAAATCATCTTGCTTTATACATCAAAGAGAGCCAAGATTCACCTCAACTGGTAAAACGGCTTCTTGTCCATAGACCAACTCAAAAGGGGTTACCTTGGTAGCACCATGTTTAGATATTCTATGTGCCCATAATGCTTCAGAAAGCACCTCATGCTACCTTTTTGGATGTTCTTCGATCTTCTTTTTAACTAGTTTTAACAAAGTTTTATTACTCGACTCGGCTTGTCCATTAGCCTGAGCGTAGTAAGGAGAAGAACTCAACAATTTGATACCATAAGATTTGGCAAAACTTCTCACCTCCTTGGACATAAAAGAAGCTCCTTGATCCATAGTCAAAGTTTGAGAAATACCGAATAGTACCCGAACTTGTTTCCTCCACCAAATCCGGCCCAATCCTTTGCCCAAATCAAAAATTAGTTGCGGGAACGGATTCCTCTCGATCTCCTCTACGTTTCACCCAAGAAATCCCCATCAATCTCGTGCTAAATCCATTGGATTTTGGCCTTGATCTTATCCCGATGAACTCGGGATGAACTCCATTTTCCCAACACAAAATCCCATCGTTTTCCATCTTGTCTCTCCCTTCCAAGCCTATAAATAGAACCCCCTAGGCCTCCTCCTTTGTTTTCCCTTTTTTCCCGAGTTTTCCCATGCCCTAGTCGCCTCCCCCACGAGATCAATCTCTCTCCGTCGTCAGCCATCACTTCAGCCGCCTCTAGCCATCAACCCAGCCATCCCCGGTCCATGCCATCACCTCCCTCGGCATCGCAAGAGCGCAAGGAAGCCCGGCTCCCATCTTCCCTCCACCAAAAGCCTCGGGAAGCACCTCGTCACCGTGAATCCAAGCTCCACAGCCATGTTTCGATCTCCGGCCGCACCTAGTCGTCGTCCCCGTCGTTGCCGGTCGTCGCCGCAGCCACCGTCGGCATCACAAAAGGAAGGGGACACCCGTCCTCCACCTCTCCTTCGCCGAAGGTCGCTGTAACACCGCCGTTGTCGTGGACCTGACCTCGCCGCCGCTTCCACCTCATCGCTGGCCATCTCCCTTAGTTCCCCGTCATTGCGTAAGTGTCGATAAGGTTTGCCACAACCTCCTCTTCATCCCTGTGCTCTTGGTTTCTGCCGCAGTGTTGCCGCTAGTTGTCATCGCCATCGCCCAATGCTTGCCGGCCATTGTGCCCACGTGGCAGCCCTTGTGGCGTCCCTGTCAGCGCCACCTCACTGTCAAGTCAGCTGCCGCATCTTTGCAAGCTAGCTGCCGTGTCGTTTTCCATCTACATGGCATCCATCCTGTAAACCTAAATCTGGTTCGATCTCGTTCGTCGGATCTAGGTCAAACCCTGGTCATTAAATCCTAGCCATCCATCTTTTTAGATTGTTTCGGTTTAATCTGAGCCATCTGGTCTAACCTAGTTCAATCCTAGCCGCCTAAATCCTTGTGATCCCGTGGACCGATCAGGGCTGATGTCTTTAATTTCAAGAATTCATTTAAATGGTCCAAAACTTCTAAAATTCATATCTAATTCATATGAACTCCAAATTGGGCCATTCAAATTGCAAAATTCATCTAAAAATAAGCTCTACATGTTTGTTTGCTTCTTATGTACTGTTATTTGGTTTTTATTATGGTTTTTACTTGTTTTGTCTGCCAGCGTGTAGATTTCGCTGTTTTCTGCGCTCGTGAGGAAAAGAATCCATAAGTTTGTTTGAAGATGCAAGGCAAGTCATACGTCCCTTGAAGCATATTGATCCTATTTTTATAAGTTTTTTTACGTTTGCAAATATAATTGCATTGCTTTGCTAATTTCATGAAATGATGGAATACCTATCTGCTTATTTGTGCCTTATTTACTTGATATCCGTCCTTTGTTAAACTTGGGTGATAACTTGACTAGCTTAGTCACTGATGTTGATTTCAGCTAGAGTTGTATGCTTAGCCATGCTTAATTACCATTAGCTCACTAAATGGGATAATTACACTATTTATTCTAGTTTTTGATGAGCTCAAAGCTTGATATACCTAGCCATGTCTTATTGGTCGTAATTATCTCAACTAAATATGACTTAATGGTGGGGGCTGTGGGTGCATGGTTTTGATGGTCACACCCATGGAAATTAAGGACTGGCATATGGGAAACCCTGAAAGAAATACCGTGCAAACCACAAGCCAGAATGGGCAACGACTGGATTCATAGTATAGCTTTCCTCTAGCCGACGTACCCTAGTGTGAGTGCGCGTGATGGAGTTGGGTCGACTCCGGTTTTATGGGTTGATCGGCTATCGGATTCACCGTGGCACGTGGGGGGCTGCCCATTTCCTTTCGAGAGGTGGGGGCAAAACCTTGGTGTGGTATCGCTTGGTTAGGGGGAGTTATGCGAAAGGTCTTGTCATGATTTCCCCCTTTGCAGTATCACGGTGATACTTCGGGGCATGGTAACATGTGTGGAATTGTGTCTTGTGGGTAAAGTTGTGCACCTCTGATCAGAGTAAAACTCTTCGAGTAGCTATGCCCACGGTTATGGGCGATCGACCATATTCACTATGATTAGTCTCACTACTGAATAATTTGATTTAATGGAACTGGTTTAGTTCAGGTGGAATGGTTGGGCCTGTTCAACATGGGGATAACGTTGTTCAATGAAGATTTAATATTGACTTAATTACTCAACTGTTTTATTATTTTTAAACAATTAAATGTTTGTAAATCGTATTTATGCAAAATAGCCCAAGCCACTCGTGTTTCCCCTTGCACGTCTGCATTTTGCGGTGTGGCTTGTTGAGTAGTGTGGTTGTACTCAGCCTTGCAACTTTTCCCCTTTCAGAAGTGTAGTGCTTCTGAGTTGAAGATGAAGTTAGAAGACCAAGGCTCAGACCCCAGTTGAGTTTGCATGTGGAGTGGAGGTGAAGCCCCGCTAGGGTTGTCTCTCTTTTCCGCTGCAGTCCTTTCTGGGTGTGGGGACTAAGTGCCTCTTCAGTAAATATTTTATTTTACGCTTTATTTTTACGTTTGGATCTGTGTATTAATTTGTTGTTTTGTGTACCCTGGTTGATTCTTGTACAGGGATTTAATACGCAAAATAGTCTGGAAATTTGGAATGAATTTCCAAGCGTGATAGATATCGGCACATCATGAGACCCTATCTTGACAGTGACCACCTCTGAAGTCCTCTCTTTCGCCTTAATGCGCTTCTGCAACCTCTTTTCTTCTTCGAACCGATTCCTTGATGAAAACCGGCTTTCATTTGACGAAAATATGTGCTCATGTACTGATCTCATCTCCCTTCCCCATCCTTGATGAAATTGCATTGGAGGCATAAGATTATACATTGGTGGAATTGATCCCCATGGCATAAAATAAGGGAAAGGATATCCCGGCAGCGTCATTGGGTAAGGCCCCCATGGCATGACTTGAGGATAATGCGGGAACGCTGGCACCAACGCCCTTGGTGAATGACCAAATCGCTCCCTAGGAGGTGATCTTGGTCTCTTGCCCTTGTTATGCTCCTTCTCCATGCTTCTCCTCTCATATTTGTTCAAGAGCATATCAAAAGAGACCTTCAGCTTCTGGGGGTTTCTTGAACCTGAAGTTCTACCTTCATTCTTCTTCCAAACGCCAACCTTCGGACCCTTGGGCACGAGCATCTTGCGCCTAGACTCTCCAATCATAACCCCTTTCCCCTTGATAGATCCGGCTTGCTTCGGCCAAATCAAAACTTTTTTGTCTTTGAAGTCAATGACATTAACAGGAAAAGGATCGCTGTCAAGCTTCATCTATTGCCCTCAATAAACATCAATCGTCCTTCCTCTATGGCCGATTAAACCTATCGACGAAAAACATTACAGTCATTAGTAGAATGAGAATAAGAATCATGCTAGTTGCAATAATATCCACGCTTTAATTCTTCTAATGGGGGTATGACATGGCCTTTAGGTAACTTAATTTGCTTCTCATGCAAGAGATAATCAAAAATTTTATCACACTTGGCCACATTAAAACTATACTTAATCTCACTTTGTCGATCCTTGCGAGGAGTCGGCATCAAGCTAGAGCAAACAAAAGGCTTATTCTTGTTAGTCCAAGACCATTCAGCAACATATATATCATGATCGCCCTCATCATTATCGGAATCACTATCATTGGAGCAATCAACCATATTAACACGAGGCCCTTTGTCATTAGATCTAAAAAATTTTTTACTGTCCCTGACCCGGCTTTCCTGAGCCAGAGCCTTCTGCATGACTTGGCTAACATCAAGAAATTTTGGCTCTCTAACCTTTCTTTAATAGGAGCAAGTAAACCACTAAAAGCAAGGTCAGCAAAATCTCTTTCAGTTATATTCAAACTAAAACACTGGTTTCTAGCATCTCTAAATCTCTTAACATAATCAGTAACAGATTCATTTTATTTTTGCCTAACCGATGTCAAATCACATAGCCTAAGCTCAGTTTCACTAGTATAGAAATAATCATGAAATTTTTGTTCTAATTGAGCCCAAGTATGAATAGAATTTGCCGGTAAAGAAGTAAACCATGTAAAAGTAGTACCATACAAAGATAAAGAAAATAAGCGCAATTTAAAAGCATCAGAAGTACTATGTGCTCCCATGTGGTCCTATTATTCACATTGCGCCAAGAATTGGCCTATGTGCTCCCATGTGGTCCTATTATCCTCACCACTAAATTTAATGAACTCGGAACTCTATAACCGCGAGGATATGATATATTATCAAAATAATCGGGATATGGCTTTTGGTAAACCTTAGCTCGATTCCTTGGCTCAATTCCAAATGATTCTCTTATGATGTTTCTAATTTGTTATTCCATATTTTCAAGCCTTGGTAGATTGGGTAAGTTTGGCGGCCTAAAAAGTGGTTCTTGTGGTGCAATATTGCCATATTGGCCATATCTAGTATCTTGTGGATAACCTCTATTAGGATCAATCTATTGATTAGGTATATGTGGAGGAATTTGTGGATGAACAGTAGCTACAGGAGGATCATGTACGGGAACGTGATATAAAACCGAATTGCTCGTAATTGGGTCTATCTCATGTACTGGCACCAATGCGCCGGTCAGACCGACCAAGGGTCCGGTCGGACCGGCGTGTGGATTGCGGTCCCGGCCATATAGTCACCGGTCGACCGGTGAAGGGGGCGGTCGGACTAGCCTCGTTGGCCGGTCGACCGATGTAGGGTGCGTCGGTCGACCGGTCGAAGGTCCGGTTAGACCGGCAGGAGCGGCAGAACTCTCCCCCTCAGCGTGTTGCATGATTTCCCATCCGTCTTACTAAATATTTGATGAACAGGGGCTAGGCTAGACTTTGAAACAGAGGTAGATGGTAAATCGACCATGAGAGAGCCAAATTTAGAACTTATATAATCATTAATCATCCTATTAAAGCAAGACTTCATAGTAGATTCAAGTTTATTATTAACGACAGCGGTAACAGATTCATCTACCGAACTTGCTACGAGCTCTTGGATAGGAAGTGCAACATTATCAATACTTACCTCATCACGGACGACCTTGAGCGGACTCCCGGATTTGAGGACTACGCCTTGACGAGTTTTGGTGCACGATTTGTCCAAAATCTCCTGTGTGATTACCTTGATCCGCTCCTCCATGATCTTGCGTGCCTCTCCATCAAGATCATCCAATGATACGTGGACGACAATAGATGGACTTACCTCCTGTGTGGCTTGCTTCGACATCGTGGCGTCGAAGTTGAGATGGCGTTGAACGGATCTCCCCAACGGAGTCGCCAAAAATCGTGTTGGCAACTTTTTTGGTAAGAAGACAAACACGATCGAAACACCTAAACGTCTTGCGGTGATATGGAGTCGCCAACCACCCCGATCTAGCGAAAGAGCCAAATCAAGATAGGTTTTGTAGATTAAACCGGCTAGCGAAGCCGATTTGAGTAGAACGATGGATAAATACCCATCTCGGGGGCAAATGGAAGGTTTTCAGGACAAACCTACAAAGAGGTGTCGCACTCTTGCAACGGTGGCGAACGATTTACAACGCAAATCGACAAAGATGGACGAACTAATATGAACAAAGTAAAAGAACGATTCAATTGGATAAAACTAGAGAATAGATTTTGTCTATTGCGTTGTGTCCAATTGAACCAGCCTTGGCCCTTAAATAGGGCTTGGTCTTGCCTTCTATAGGCCCTCCTCCATGTTCAATTCGGGATAGACACCTTAGGAAACTCGAAACATATCTTATGGAGCAAGGTAACCCGAGTACCGATAAAATCGACTCGGTTTCGGACTCTGCCGGTCAGACTGGCCACATGCCACTGGTCTGATCGGCCCTTACACCCGGTCTGACCGGCCTATACATGGCGGTCAGACCGGCCCTCTAGAGGAAACCGGCAGATTTCCTAAATCTTGGCAATTTTCCCTATTTCAACCCTAGGTGCCAAATTTGGATGTAAACACATGCCCCCTGCCTTTTATGATGAACATCGTGAATCTAAAAGCATAGAACATATTTAACTCAGGGCGATAACCTAATTACCAGCCATAAAACTTCCTAAGTATTTTGCCAAACACTCGGAAAGTATTTCTTCAGGTATTTACTATTGATAGCTCGCTGAAAATATTCTCCTTGAAGTGTCTCCATAAAATACGCATTCCCTCGAATGATTCCGCATATCCGATAAGGCCTTTCCCAACTTGGTGACCACTTACCGAATTCTTTAGATCGAGAACCTAAAGGCAAAATTGTTTTGCATACCAAACCTCCTACTTGGAACGTCTTTGCCTTCACCCTTTTGTTATATGCTTTAGCCACTCTCTTCTTCTCTTTCTCTATTTCTTCCAAAGCTTTCACACGCTTGTCGATCACCTCATCAAGATTATCTCCCATCAAGGCCTTTTAGTCTTCAACCAACAAATCATCTTGCTTTATACATCGAAGAGAGCCAAGATTCACCTCAACTGGTAAAATGGCTTCTTGTCCATAGACCAACTCAAAAGGGGTTACCTTGGTAGCACCATGTTTAGATATTCTATGTGCCCATAATGCTTCAGAAAGCACCTCATGCCACCTTTTTGGATGTTCTTCGATCTTCTTTTTAACTAGTTTTAACAAAGTTTTATTACTCGACTCGGCTTGTCCATTAGCCTGAGCGTAGTAAGGAGAAGAATTCAACAATTTGATACCGTAAGATTCGGCAAAATTTCTCACCTCCTTGGACAAAGATGGATGAACTAATATGGAAAAAGTAAAAGAACGATTCAATTGGCTAAAACTTGAGAATAGATTTGGTCTATTGCGTTGTGTCCAATTGAACCGGCCTTGGCACTTAAATAGAGCTTGGTCTTGCCTTCTGTAGGCCTTCCTCCATGTCCAATTCGAGATAGACACCTTAGGAAACCCGAAACATATCTTATGGAGCAAGGTAACCCGAGTACCGATAAAATCGACTTGGTTTCGGACTCTGCCGGTCAGACCGGCCACATGCCACTGGTTTGATCGGCCCTTACACCCGGTCTGACCGGCCTATACATGGCGGTCAGACCGGCCCTCTGGAAGAAACCGGCAGATTTCCCAAATCTTGGCAATTTTCCCTATTTCAACCCTAGGTGCCAAATTTGGGTGTAAACAACTATCTGATCGATCAGTGAGAGTTTCATCTCCATTTCAGCGAACCTCACATCCGTATCTCGCTTCATCTATGTTTTCCTGTTATACTATTTAGTGTCAAGGATGTGCAAAAATCATGTATGTCTACCTTGAAAAAAACATGGAGAAAGAACAAAGAAAAGAAGAAGGAAAAAATTGTAATGTTTTTCCTTCTTCTTCTCTTTGGGTTTTTTTCTCTATGTTTTTCTATATTGACTATATTTTAACCGTTTAGTCTTTCGCTGAGAGAGAAAGAGAGGAGGATGACGTGAGGGAGATAAGGTGGAGAGGAGAGGAAGTGGAGAGGAGAGGAGAGAGAGAGCAGGATGCGTGGCGAGGTATGTTGATTCTATTTTTTCCTTGTAACGACCGAACGAATGACCGAACGAACGACCGAACGACGGACCGACCGACCGACCGAATGAGTTTATTCGTTCAGTTGGTCGTTCGTTCGGTCGTTCATTTTATCGTTTATCGTTCGATCGTTCGTTGTATCGTTTTATCGTTCTTGTTCGATCGTAAATACAAAATTTTCACGTTTGCATTCACATTCACATTAATTTTATAAATACAAAATTCACATTCGCATTCAAATTAAAATCTAAAGTCCATTGAAATATAAACACAAAATTCACATTTGCATTCAAATTTAAATCTATTCATGCATTCAAATTTAAATAAAAATTCCATATATACATAAGTCCATTTACATTCACATTCAAAATTCAAAATTCACTAGTCCATATAAACATAAAATTCACATTCGCATTCAAAATTCATAAGTCCATATAAACACTAGTCCGTTTACTTTCACATTTACATTCAAAATTTAACATTCACATTCAAAATTTAACATATGCATTCAAAGTCCATTTAAATTCACATTTCCATTCAAAATTCAAATATATAATTTGGCTAGAATTTTTTAAACACATGCATATAATTCGGCGAATTTAAACACACAAGCCAAACATGAATGCAACGGTGGCGGCGGGGTTGCGGCGGCGGGCGGGGAGGCGGAGGGCGGTGGTGGCGTCAAGGGGAGGCAGGGGGCAGCGTCAAGGGAAGCAGGGGCGGTGTCAAGGGCGGCAGCGGCGGCATCAAGGGAGGCGGGGGCAGCGAAGGAGGCGACGGCGACGATGGCGGCAATGTCGCCCGGACCTGCCTAAACCCTAAGCGCGCGCGGCACACAGAGAGGAAGGAAAAAAGAAGGGCTTTCGACTAACTTGCGACGACGGTGGCTGGATACAACGGCTCCCGACGACGACGGCGGCGGCGGCTAGAGAAGAAGATGGCGGGCGGCGGCGGCGTTCTAGGGTTCGGCGACGGCGATGAAGAGAAGAGGCTTGCGCAAACATGGTTAAGTGTTTTGGATCCACCGAGGCCCCTGCTATATATAGATATCGGGCTCTTTGGTCCCAGTTGAAGCCAACATTCGGGACTAAAAATATATTAGTCCCGGTTGGTAGCTCCAACCGGGACAAAAGATAGATCTTTAGTCCCGGTTGAAGCCACCAACCGGGACTAAAGATGGTGGAGCAGCCACATGGCCTTGGTAGGTGAGCATCTTTAGTCCCGGTTGGAGCCACCAACGAGGACTAAAGATGTTTTCCCTCTATTTCCAAATTTTTTTGTCCCGGTTGGTGTTAAAAACCGAGATTAAATATTTGAACAGTGCCTTATATATTATGACAATTCAAATGTATTTTAAATTGTAATAATCATATGGAATTAACATTTGCCCTATTCAACAATATTTTAAATTCATATATAATTAACATATGCGCTATTTGAAAACTATTTTAAATTCCAACAATCATATATAATTAACATATGGCCTATTGAAAGATATTTTAAATTATAATAATAATATATAATTAACATTTGCCTTATTCAATAACTTCAAATGGTTGTTGAATCAATAAATTCTATAATTTACAATAATTTATAATAATTTACAATAAATTGAATAATTTACGATAAATGATTATTGGATTCAATAAGTTCAATAAGTTCAAATGGTCACAATAAATTCAATAATTCAATCTAATTTACATCGTCCATACAAAAATTTAGCTAAGTGATGGTTGTCCTCACATACTTCCTCCGCACAATTGTTCCTTCGTTATGATTGTTGCGTAAGTAAGGGGTTTCCTTATTCGATATGAGAATGCTCGGGTCAACCGCCACCACGAATGGAGGTTGCTCGTCAAACTGATCGTAATCTTCATCAGTTCTATCCTCGACTCCCACAATTTTCCTTTTGCCTGGGAGAACCACGTGGCGCTTTGGCTCGTCGGACCCTTTCTCCTTCTTTGCTTTGCTAGCCATGTCCTTGACATAGAAAACTTGTCGTATATCATGAGCTAGGATGAAGGGTTCGTCTGAGTATCCAACCTTGCTCAGGTCGACCGTTGTCATCCCACTTGCATCAATGATTACGCCTCCACCACTGAGCCTAACCCACTGGCACCAGAAGGACCTTCAGAGGTCCATAATCCAGCTCCCATAGGTCATCGATGTTGCCGTAATATGTGCTAGCCGCACCATCGTATCCCACGACATCGATGCGGACAGCGCTGTTCTGATTCGTGCTCTTTAAGTCTTGGGCCCATGTGTAAAATGTGTACCCATTGATTTCATATGTCTAGAATATGGTGATCGAGCAAGATGGTCCCCTTGCCAAGAAGGCTAGTTTTTGGTCAATGCTCACGTTGCCCATGAGACGTTGTCGCAGCCAAGCAAGAAATGCATCAATGTGATGGCGTGTAATCTAGGCATCCGTCTTACTGATGTTTTCCGAGCGAACAATCGCCAAGTGCTCCTCGATGTAAGGAGCCACCAAGGAAGATTGTTGCAACACAGTACAATGTGTTTTCCTGAACAAGTCATTGTCTATGGTCATTATTGCCTTCCTTCCAAGAGTTCCCTTCCCCCGTAGTCTACCTTCATGACTTGATTCAGGCACCTCGATGGGACGAAGGTCTTCAATAAAGTCGACGCAGAACTCAATGACCTCCTCTGTTCCATATCCCTTGGCGATGCTGGCTTCCGGACAAGAACAGTTACTTATGTACTTCTTTAGAACACCTATATACCTCTCAAAAGAGAACATGTTGTGTAGGAATACCGGACCAAGGATACGGATCTCTTTGACAAGGTGGCCTAGGAGATGTGTCATGATATTGAAGAAGGAATGGGGAAAGATCATCTCAAAGCTGACAAGACATTGGACCACATCATTTTGAAAGTCTTCTAGTCTGTCTGGATCGATGATCTTCTGTGAAATTGCGTTCAGGAAAGTGTTGTAGATACAAATCGTTACAGGCCAAGTGTTGTGCCCACTGCTCATCTCTCCAAAAGGATTCATATCGTTCATACTTAAGCCGAACCTTATGTTTCTTGCATCCTCGCCGAAGTCTTTAAACGTTCTGTCGATGTTTTGCCACTGTGACCCATCGGCGGGATGTCTCAGCATGCCGTCTTGTTGGCGTTCTTTCGCGTGCCAGCGCATCATCCTTGCATGCTCTTTGTTCCTGAACAGACGCTTCAGCCGTGGTATTATAGGAAAATACCACATCACCTTAGCAGAAACTCTTTTCTTCGATGGTCGTCCATCAACTTCGCTTCGATCATCTCGTTTGATCTTGTATCGAAGTGCTTTACAAACCAGACATGCTTCTAGGTTCTCGTACTCCTCACCGCGGTAGAGGATACAATCGTTAGGACATGCGTGTATCTTCTGTACCTCTAGTCCTAGAGGGCAGACTAATTTTTTAGCCTCGTACGTTGATTCCAGCAATTCGTTTCCCTCCAAAAGAATGTTCTTCACGAGTTTTAGTAACTCGCCAAATGCCTTGTCACTGACACCATTTCTGGCCTTCCATTGCAAGAATTCCAGCGTTGTACCCAACTTTTTGTGCCCCTGTTCACAACCTGGGTATAAGGACGTTTTGTGGTCCGCCAACATACGCTCCAATTTCTGCTTGTCCTTTTCTCCTTCGCAGTCCTCCTGTACGTCACGCAACATCTGACCAAGATCATCGGCACCATCGTTTTCTTCAGTATCCCTGCCCGCCTCACCTGTTGTATTCTCTTCAAACCCACTGTATTGACCACAGTCCAGAATATTGTCGTCTTCTTCATCTTCTTCCACTACAACCCCCACCTCTCCATGCAATGTCCAGCAATTGTAGTGAGGCATAAATCCCGAGTGAAACAAGTGGGCATGAATAATTCTTGATGAAGAATACTCCTTCTCGTTTTGCACTTTTCGCATGGACAACATATGTAAAGCCCTTCTGCTTATTGGCATCGGCCACATTCAAAAAATAATGCACGCCTCGAATAAACTCTATCAACCGTCGGTCTGCGTTGTATATCCATGATCGATCCATCTACATGAAATGCACAAAAATCGTAAGAAAAATTCAAGAAAGTCAAACCATTTATACAATATTACGATAATTATATATATATAATCAGACAATAATTATATAATAATCCAACATACGTAATGTCATACGTAATATGTTGTACTTAAAAAATCAGAATTATTTTTAAAAGTTTTTTAAAGTTGTAAACATAAAATTAATTAATGTACGTAGTGTATATACTTTTAACTATTTTAAAGATTTATAAATTACCTCATTTTTCTAACCTACTATCAAATTTTCTATATTTTTTCTTTGTCATTTATTTTATAACATTTTTTGTCCAAAGGTTTCTCTCTCATCATTTTTCATAAATATTTTTTGAGATAAAATTGTACATAAAATATACCTACAAATGTAATGTGCTAAGCATACTTTTCTCCCTCTTTATTTTCCCAAATAATTTTCTCAACAAAATATAACGTGCTTAGTAAAATATTTTTTCCAAATAAATTTTCTCTCTTTATTTTTCCATAACCTATCTAGAGATAAAAATATATAGAAATCAACCGTAAAAAGCAAAATGTTAAGCGTAGATCATAAGAGGGTGAAGTTGCTAACCTTGTAGATAGCAAAGATTTATGTATTATCACCAAAAAAAATTTAAAAGAAATTGGCAGCTCCTCCCCTCTAGTTAGAGAAGTTTGAAGACACTCTAGCTCGCTTGGGCTGGAGGAGGAAGAAGAGGTATAAAAAGCAACTCTATCTTTAGTCTCGGTTGGTAACACCAACCGGGACTAAAGATTCCTCGCGCCCTGACATGTTCTGACAGGAATCTAACCGGGACTAAAGATCCTAGAGAGCCATTACCTTTTTTAACTCGGACTAAAAACATTTTCTCGTTTCGGTTACTTTTGTAACCAGGACTATTATGGTTTCTGGCGAATGAACCAAAGATCGTTTCTCCAGTAGGGTACTATTTGTCTTTTGGTTTTAATATTTAGTATAAATTGGAAAATTTATATCTTTTAAGAAAGCTAAGCCTATATAGCAAGGAATTAAACATTGACCAAACACAGTACAGTACCACATTTAATTGGTTTCGGCTCTTTATATCGTCTGGTCGTCATATTTTAGTACTGTGAACCAATGCACAGTGGTACAATGCTTTTATTTGCCAATTACAGTGCTTTACAGAAATGTGAACTCTATGTCAACTGCTCTTGATACCGGTACAATCGAAGCCTCGGTTGGGCATAAGAAAAAAGCTGATCCAGCAAGATGTGGACATCCGAAAACAAAGTTGAATTATATAGTATGAGGTGGGAAAATATTGCTGCTACAAGTGAAACATGGAAGATCTCAAAAGTATATAAGTTATTTTACACCAATTAGCTGATAATTAAGTTTGTATACTCAACTACGAGTGGTAATAAACATGTCATGAGTGAATTAATAAAAGCCTATGGCCATCCTAATCTGTGAATGTTGATTTCTATTGATTCTGTAATTAAATATTTATAGAAAATATTGCGTTTTACAAAGTCATGCTTCTGTATCTATATATTGGTATTTTATAGAACAACAAAAATCGCACAAAAAGCATGTTGCATAACTTTCACTCTTTTACATTCAACTGCTTACTAAAAAAAACTAGCCAAATTAATTTACCATGTAATTATGCAGCACACGGCCGCTTGAGTAGTCTACATATATATAACGTACAGTTTGTATTTTCTATATATATGTTACGATGTTTCTTTACCACAATATATATGTATTGTAGAGTTGTAGACTGTCGTATACCCAATCAATATCTTGTTGTAATCTAGACTCGGATCTACCGCACAATCAGAGCGACATTTTGTTCTTCTCTTTTTTGTTTCTTTATTCTCCTTCTTCCAAAAACCCGTTAATTATATATGTTTCATGCGTTGTCAATTTCAAATGCTAAAAATAAATGCTCAAAATATTAATCTATCAGTACTTTTGCTGCACATATGTACTGAAGTACATATCTACATGCAGACAGTTGCATTCAAATTAATTTGAATGTATTAAGCAAGATAAAATGGAGTATATGTTCAGTTCAAAGGATACAAGTAAGATCCAATGCATTTGTAAATTAAGTACTGTAGATCGATACGATGTACTGCTCATTTGTAGTTGTCGATTGTAGGAATTGACAATGAAAAAATAGGATGGCGTACGAGAGTTAAACTAGATGGATTATGAGACAAAGGTTTCAATAGGTTCAGATCCTCTCGACAAGAGGTAATACCCACTTCTGTTTTAGGGATTAGATCGGCTGAAGTGTTGTATTGATCTAGAGATTAAGTTGTTGATATGTTCTTGTAGGGTCTCCTGTTCTCCTTATATAGGTTGAGAGGCAATATTATAAGAATAGAAACATAATCAATCTCGGTATCGATTTATTAAATCTAATTGATAATATTATTGAATCAGGACTTGACTTTAAGTCGTTTTCTTAATACATAAAAAACGTAATACCTAAAATATGATCTGTTACATATTCTATATATACAAAATCAGGACTTGACTTTAAGTCGTTTTCTTAATACATAAAAAACGTAATACCTAAAATATGATCTGTTACATATTCTATATATACATTATTTATCCGCTAGATATTGGATAACTCAACCGTATTAATCTTCACAGTAATACTCCTGATCAATTAATCATCTCTCAGTACAGACTGCACAAAGTAACAAGATCTCACCCGCAGTTTACATTTGGACCAGTGCGTGCGATTATTGTACTTATAATGATGATTCATGCATGCAGAAAGCGGTGCGTGGATCCTACGTTTGTACCAATTGATGGATTATTATTATTGTGTCGTCGTAGCTAATTAGGCTGCAGAGGTGACTATGTTAGACGTAGATGATCAAATCATTCAGTTTGGACGGCCTTAATTTGCCATCTGCAAATTCGGCGCCAAATTGGCCATTTTGATCATACCTAGCTGGTCGATCCATCGATCAATAATATTGCGAGCTGTGTGTGTTGATCGATGCCTATATAAACCAAGCATTGCCTCACCTTTCAAATCATCCCATCCCCAGATCAGCAATAGCTAGACAGAGCTAGCTTAAACTCAGCAATGGCAGGTGCTCCTCGAGGACTAGTTCTCCTCGGCGTTTGCGCCGTCCTGATGGCGGTCGCGGTGCACGGCGAGGCGGCGTCGGTGGTCGTCGGCACTGCCAAGTGCGCCGACTGCACCAGGAAGAACATGAAAGCTGAGGAGGCTTTCAAGAGTACGTAATAATTTACCATGCTAGCAGATGGAGCTACATCATCACGAGAAAGATACAAAGTGTTTGACAATATTATTTGGGATATTGTTTTGTGCAGATCTTCAAGTGGCTATCAAGTGCAAGAACAACAATGGTGAGTACGAGAGCAAAGCCGTCGGAAAGCTTGATGGCACCGGCGCCTTCAGCGTCCCTCTCGACGCCGACCTCCACAGCTCCAACTGCATCGCTCAGCTCCACAGCGCCGCCAACGAGCCGTGCCCCGGCCAGGAGCCGTCCAAGATCGTTCCAATGTCGGATGGCGCATTCGTCGCCGTTGCCGGCAAAACCCACTACCCTTCATCGTTGTGCGCGTCGGCGACCATCTGTGGTCCGATCAAGAAGAAGATCATGGACCACTTCCACAAAAAGCCGGTGCCACCCAAGCCAGAGCCTAAGCCAGAGCCACCGAAGCCGAAGCCAGAGCCGGAGCCAGAGCATCCCTTCCTCGACCATTTCCACAAGAAGGAGAAGCATTTCTTCGACCACTTTCACAAGAAGCCCGTGCCACCTAAGCCGGAGCCCAAGCCGGAGCCCAACCCACAGCCCAAGCCGCAGCCTGCGCCAGAGTACCACAACCCAAGCCCTCCGGCCAAGAACTGATGAATATGATAAGCAATGGATGTTGGCATGTTTGGTCATGGCGCAACACATGATGATTCCTGTCCTGTTAGTTTGTCTGCATAATAACCGTTTGAGATCGAAGTCATGCATTAGCTTTCGTTGACAAGAGTTTTAAATTGTACTTGTATGTATTTATCTATGTTTGTAATATTTGCATTTTTTATGTACCAAATGAAGTTATATATGATAATATATTTTATTTATATTTCATCACTAAAGTTGTCACTGATTATATTTTATTCAGCAGCCAAAGACATTGGATCGAAATCCCGTAGCAACGTGTGGGGTTTTATCTAATTATTCTTATAACTCCACTCTTCACTTTTCAAGTTGTAGGTAGTGCTTATATACCGTCATAGCAAAAGTGACATTATTGGTTTCTTACTTTACTTGCTAGTGGTATAGAGCAGTGGTGCAGGAGTGTGACAACATCCTACCTCACCCTTCTTCCACACAACCTTTTTAGCCCTTATTTTTTAATGTCATCTAAATGGTTATTCTTCACAACACATAAAAAATTTCAAATTTGAAATTCTACATGTGTGCTCAATAAAAATAAATATGAGTAAATACAACTCCAACAACTCTACATCACTAAATCACACATCTTCAGCTTATACTAGTTCATTTATAGTTCTAATTAATGAATCCTAGAATTAGGGTTAGAATCCTAAAAGATCCTAGCAGCAGTTGCAGCTGTTAGAAGTTTTGCTGATAGGTCAATAGTGTTGTTGTTGGTATGATGGGCCAAAACCTCCCTAATTAATTGCTGCAAAAACGAACTTCACTCATTCCCTGAACATAGAAATTTACCAATATGTTGGCAATCTTACACATCCAGGGAATCAACATTGGAGTAGCAATTTGTCACAAAACATATTGGTAATTTCCCTGAACATAGTAGCAATCTTTTTCCCCAATCTGTCACAAACCTACACAAAAACCACAACCTTTCAACTCCCTCGCCGAAAAACGAACCGTCGATCGAGCTTCACAGCAACGACGGCAACAACGACATTGCCCCAGAAGAGACCATGGCCAACTTCGTCGTCAACCCTCAACCTTTTCTATGTGCTGGTCTCACAATCGACCATGGGTGGAATCGGCCAGCAAGAGGAAGGATGGCCCTGGTGGAGAACCAACAAGGGAACATGAGGACTATGCTATCGTCTCCATCAACCCAATGCCTGCAGCAGATGAGCAGCACCACCCGACCCTCAACATCGTCTGTGATTTTCTTGAGCAAGAACAGCGGGTTAGTATCATCGCAACACACCTCTCTCCTTTGGGCGTTGGTTTGATCAGAATGAGGATTGTTGCTCAACGGGATAGATTGGTTAGGGTTTGCCGTTTTTCTTGTGCCAGAACTCAGAAGTCAAAGTAGTGAAGCACGATGAAGGCATTAACCTCAGATCCTGCCCTTATTCTAGAGTTTGCTGGTTAATGTTTTTGGCGTTCCCCCTTAATTTCCAAAAGGACATTTTTGTCAGAGCTGCTGTAGTGCCGTTTGGGAGAGTTCTGCAGTGGTTCAGGGATGATAATAAAACCAAATTGATTGTTAAAGCTCTGCAACTAATCAACCTTGGCCCAGAGCCTCTGTGAATTGGCCGCTCCACAGTGTTTTTCGAGCTCCCCAGATTGTCTTTTGTGCCCTTCAAAGCTTTTTATTCTTGTCACTAGACTTATTAATCCTTACCCTTCATCTCAACTATCGTTGTGAACTTCAAGTTGGTTCTTTTGTTTATATTGCTCATTCCACTTTGTTTTTACCCCTGTTTGCCTGGCTTCTGACTTCAGGATGCACTGTGCGGGTCTCTATTTATTTGACGATCCTAGGGATGTCAGCTTCTAAACACCTTTTCTATGATTGCTACAATGAATACTCCTAGTTGGAACATTCTATGCTGAAATATTCGTGTCATTAATGCGGCAGAAAAATGGGATGTGTTTAGAGATAAAATAGAGGAAAGTGCCTATTCTGTGACCTGTTTCCAGGAGACCAAGCGTGAACTGATTGATATGAGCTTTCTTCGTAAATTTGCAGCTCGACGCTTTGATTCTTTTGACTTTATCCCTTCTATCGGGCATTCTGGTGGCATTCTCTTGATCTGGTGCAGTAATATTTTCTCCGGCATAATTCTTGACAAACAGCAATTTGGCATCACGGCTAAGTTCTCATGAGCCCATAGTAATGAAGCTTGGAACCTCACAACAGTCTATGGTCCATGCAACGAACTGGATTGCTCAACTTTCATCAACTGGTTCAAGAACCATGAAATAGATGACGAGACTAAATGGTTATTCTTAGGGGATTTTAACTTCTACCATTCCCTTGATAACAGGAATAAGCCTGGCGGCAATCTCAACGACACCCTCACCTTCAATGACGCCATCGGACACCTGGGCCTAGTAGAACTGTCTTTAAAAGGAAGAAGCTATACATGGAGCAACATGCAAGCTGATCCCCTGCTAGAACACCTAGATTGGTTCTTTACTTCTACCAACTGGACAATTGACTACCCAAATACCGAAGTATCTCCTCTGGCAAAGACCACCTCCGACCATGTTCCGTGTAAAATCTCCATTGGGACCATGATCCCCAAAGTGAATATCTTTCGATTTGAAAACTTCTGGGCAGAGGGAAGGGATTTCAAGGAGGTGGTGCAACAGGCTTGGTCTATTCCAGTCTCACGAGGAGATGACGTGAAAATAATTTCTTCTAAGTTTAAGAACCTTAGATCCAAGCTGAAAGGATGGAGCAAGCAATTCTCCAACCTCAGAGTTCTCATTGCTAATTGCAATTTAGTACTTGCTCTTCTTGATTTCGTGGAAGATAGGCGCACTCTCTCTAACCCTGAAGCCAATCTAAGGCACATCATCCGAAGACATTTGAAGAACTGGCTCCACTACAAAAACATCTATTGGCGCAACCACTATACTGTCAATCGTATCAAGGTCGGCGACGAATGCACTAAGTTCTTCCACAGTATGGCCACAATCTCTCACCGTAAAAACTCCATCAAGCAGTTACAAAATGACCAGGGCTATATTCTCAATGATCACGAAGGCAAGGCAGGTTTACTTTGGTCCTCATTTCGAAACAGAATGGGAACCACGACATCACCAACAATGCTTTTTGATCTTTCAGCCATCATCACTGCAGCTAGTGGCTTAGAAATCCTGGCTAACCCCTTTGGAAAGGAGGAGATTGATCTGGTGGTGCAGCACATGCCTGTGGACAAAGCTCCTGGGCCTGACGGTTTTAATGGCTTGTTCATTAGGCGATGCTGGGATATTATTCGGGATGATTTCTATGCTCTGTGCAGGGAATTCTATAATAGGTCGACCCAACTAGACTGCATTAACTCGTCTTTCATCACCCTAGTCCCTAAAAAAGAATGCCCGGAGACGGTTAATGACTTTAGGCCCATTTCTTTGATCAACATTGCCCCAAAGTTGATCACTAAGCTTATGGCTGATAGGTTACAACAGGTTATCCTTGATCTTGTGCATCAAAACCAATAGGGCTTCATTAAATCAAGATTAATCCAACACGACTTGGTGTGGAGTTTCAAATATATCTACCAATGCCATCGGTCACACAGAGAAGTTGTGATCTTTAAAGCTAGACTTTGAAAAGGCATTTGATACCGTGGAGCATTCCACCATCATTCAAATGATGATTCACTTAGGCTTGCCTGGAAGGTGGATTCAATGGGTTCAAGCCATGACAAACTCTGGTTCATCTGCAGTTCTATTAAATGGAGTGCCCGGAAAAAAAATTCAAATGTAAGAGAGGTGTTCGACAAGGTGATCCACTTTCTCCCTTACTATTTGTGCTAGCTGCTGAACTCCTTCAGGTTCTTGTAAATAGAGCCCTGGACTTAAACTTGCTCCTTCTACCAATCCCACAACCTTCAAAAGACTTCCCAATAGTGCAATACGGAGATGACACTCTCCTGCTTATGCAAGATGATGCTAGACAGTTGTTCTTCCTCAAGGCCCTTCTTCAGAGCTTTGCTGATTCCACGGGGTTAAGGGTGAAGTATAGGAAATCCCAAATGTATCCAATAAACGTCTTTTCAGAAGAAATGATCACTTTGGCTTCTACATTTGGGTGTGATATTGGAACCATGCCATTTACCTGTCTCGGCTTGCCTATGGGGACTACAAAACCAAAAATTGATTACTTCACGCCGATGATGGACAGAGTTGAAAGAAAGTGATAGGCTGCAAATGCTTAATGCCACGATCACACCCATTACTATACGCAATGTGTACTGTCAAGCTGCCGAGAGGTGTCATCAAAAATATTGAGAGCTAGGAAACAATGCCTGTGGAGAGGAAACACTGAAAACAGAAAAGAGGGAAACTTAGTTGCCATGCCAACTATGACTCTACCAAAGGAGAAAGGTGGTCTTGGTGTAATCAACCTCAGGCTCGAGAATGATGCACTACTAATGAAACAACTTGCTAAATTCTATGATAAAGCCGACATACCTTGGGTGCAGCTCATATGGTTCAAATATTATAACAGCAAAATTCCTCACGCTAGTAGAGAAGTGGGCTCGTTTTGGTGAAAAGATACTCTGCGATTACACAATCTCTTTAGAGTTGTTTCCAAGTGCGTAGTTGGGGATGGATCCACGGCTTGCTTTTGGGACGATCTATGGTCAGATAAAATTCTATCAGCTAAATACCCTAGACTAGCCTCCTTAGTCAAAGAAGAAGGAATGTCTACCAAGAAAGTCCTAGAGGCATAGGACCTTGATTCAATCTTTCAGCTCCCGCTCTCTCATCAAGTTGCTTTGGAGCTTGAGGATCTGCAACTACAACTCCAGGAGACAACTTATCAACCAGATCACAAGGATAAGTGGATCATGACATGGGGCTCACCCTATACCTCAGCCAAATTCTACTGTTATGTGTTCTCGACAATCGAGGCAAAAGACATATTCAAGACAATCAGGAAGACAAAGTGTACACATAGGATCAAATTCTTTGCAAGGCTACTTCTCTTGGATAGATTAAACACAAAAACAATGCTGCATAGACGACATATCAACATCTAAGATAGTGCCTCGTGTGTCATGTTCTCAATAGGTTCCTTGGAAGATTTAAACCACCTTTTCTTTGATTTTGGGTATCGTCTGGGATAGAAGCCTCTACATCCCCGACATGCTACTACTTGCTCGGACCACTCATGGTATCCAGTGTTTTACTGAAGTAGTGCTCATTGCCTCCTGGGTTCTTTGGAAGACGAGAAACGACAAGGTGTTCAATCGTAGAATTCCTACTCATAGCTTATAGCTAAACAACTTCAAACCTGAATGTCGTTTGCAGTTGCTTAGGTTTAGTGATGACCTGCGGTCATCCTTCTGTGTTTGGCTTATGCCCTTAGTTAACTTCTGTATGTAAACTCCCAATCCCTTGCTTAACCCCTCCTCCCCCCGTCGTTTTCTTATCTAATTTAATTCAATTGATCTTTCTGTGGGGATTTCCCCCACAGTTTTGTGTCAAAAAAACATTGGAGTAGCTCCTATGAATAATCAGGTCAACATTAATTCCTCAAAGAAAATATTAATTAGAGAAAATTAATGTCTTTTAAATTCTTAGAATCTGCTTGGTTGCGGCTTATAAGCCGTGATATGTGACCGAAGAAACCAAAACAATTTTAGAGCGAGGCTTTTACACCTACACTCTTGGCCATTTAAAAGACAAGACTTAGAAAATAGAACACGATGAAAAACACACAAATCTAAAATTAAGGTTATAACATTCAAGGTTGGTTGTGGCTTATATACTAACGAGATGGAAAGCACACAAAAGAAAAATTCATGAAATATGAAATGTAGACACCTAACATCAGTTACAATCTTAAATATGGTTATCTTATAATTATCTAGTTTAACTAAAATTAAAACAAATAAATTCATGCCATCCAGAAAATGTAACCAAATAAATTCAACAGCCAAAGAAAATTTTCCCATGCTAATTATTGTCCTAATTTGGAATTTGTCAAGTTTTAGGTGTTAAGCATTCACCTCCATTTAAACATGCATTCTGATTTCATGAACATTTCTAAGCCTGTGTTGGGCATTTATTGTTGAGAACTAATTCCTCGTGCACGTAAAACGAAGTGACTCATTAGTACATAATTAATTAGATATTAGATTTTTAAAAATGGATTAATATGATTTTTAAAATAACTTTCATATAAAAATTTTTAAAAAACATATCGTTTAGTAGTTTGGGAAACGTGCACATGAAAAAGTGAGTTGGAAAAGTAGGAGGAAGAACATAGCCTAATTCAACTGAGTGACATGGCTATATGAAAAGGTAGAGCAAGTTCCACAGTAATACCTTGCACACTTTTTAATGACTACTGGTATGACCACTTACATTAACTTCTTCCACAATTTGGCAACTTTTATTCAACTAATTAATGCATTAGCCAAGGTAGACAAGATCTCATTCTTCTGGCAATTCTGACATCTCGCTAGTACAGATCCTCTCATCTGTAGCAGTGTCTCACATGCCTGGCTTTTGTGGGCCATCACAACAAAGTCATCATCTCAAACGGACGTAAAAAGGCCAACAAAGAAATACTCGCACATACATGTTAGATGTGCATAAAACTCGAGCCCGTCACGGATGATACTTATCGGTGACGGGCTCAATTCATGGCCCGACAAAGATAACCTATGATATCTTTGTCGGGCCACAATAGAAGCCCGTTCACTGATGTTCATCATTGGTGATGGGCTCCAACTTGAGGCCCGATTGACATAACTGTTAGGCCCGACACCGATGAGTGTCATCGGTGACGGGCTCCAACTTGAGGTCTGATTGAGATAACAGTTAGGGCCAACACCGATTGCACGCTATAAATATCCCGATCATGGATGTGCTTTGAAATCATTTATCCTAGGGCACCGATTCAGATATACACATTAGCGCGAAAAATTTTGAAGTCCTCACTCACTCTCAGAACCCTAGCACCCTCGTGCTGCCGCCGACCCCGCACCCTCATGCCGTCGCCGCCGTCCTTCGCTGCACCACCGTTGCCACCGTCCTCACTCGCGCTCTCTCGAGCCCAGCGTCGCCATCCCTGAGCCTGATGCTGTCATTCTCGAGACCTCCGCCGTCATCCCCGAGCCCGGTGTCGTCATCCACGAGACCGACGCCATCATCCCCAAGCCCGCCGCCGCCGTCCTTCCTCATCGCCCTCTTCTCCCTCGCCCTCGTCCTCCCTCTCTCGAACGCCGGCGCCTTCTGCTCCAGGTAAGTCCACCTAGCCCCCTCACTGCCCGCGACACCCGGTTGTATAATTTGGATGATATGTGGATGAATTTGGACAGTGGGTTGTATAATTTGGACGGTTCTTGAGCTTGATCAATTTGTTAACAGTGGGTTGTATAATTTGGATGAATGGATTATACTCATGCTGTTAACCTGAAATATATGAATAATGAGTGTGTATGTGAATAGATGTGCGAACGTCAGATGTATGTGTTGATGAGAAAATTTCCCACGCACGGGCCTGAGAGTTTTGCTTTACTTTAGTGCAGGTCCAAAACTGTTACCTAAGGTTCGTAGGCATGCCAGTTGGTTTGTTCCTGCAACCAACAAAAAACTAAAAAGAGAAAACGATGTTAGATCGATAGCCGATCGGCTGGTGGCCGATGACGTTTCGTTTGACATTGTGTCGATGCAATATGCATTGAATCGGCAGCAACTAGATTCGTTCGATCGGCTGTAGATGTTAACATAATGCAATCCAAGTCTTAAAGCAAATTTAAGCGAAGTGACTGGGATAGATCGATAGTGTACCGAGACAGTATAAATCACTCAGATCTAAAAATACTATAAGACAAGATTTATACTTGTTCACAGCATAGCCGAAGAGATAAATCTAACATGTATCAGCTAGTACTCCGATACTGCTGTATACTCAGATATCATAATGAACTAAATACATTAAACAAACAACAATCAAATGTTAAAGTTCCTTAACAGATTGATAACAGGCTTAACATGTTTAGTATGATGAGATCTTAGTTAAATCATATAAGATCAGCTGAAACCCCGATACTATCTCTAATAGCAATTGTAAGCAACATAGAGCTTTATAGTTCTAAATACTACTTAATATATCGGACCCAACCGATGCAGCATTAAGCATAAAAGAGAAATATGAGATCTAAACATGCCGACAAAAGCCTTTCGAGATGGTAGATAAATTATATAATCTAAACCATCCTTGACACCTAATTTCACCGGCCGTTATCTATCAATAAATACAAGCCGACTCAAATTAGATGACGACATTGGTCTAGATTATATAATGCATATGATAACTCAGCAGATTACGAACGCAAGATTAGAGTATCATGATGATGGAAGCACTAATCCCAAGAGCGCAAACCTCTTGAAACAAGATTTACCTCTTGTCGAACATCGAAACTAGATGCAGCCCAACGCAAAGCAAGAACATGTCGAAATTCACTAAAAAAAAGGTGGCGATGCACCGAAAGTTGTATTGATCTGATTGTTGATAATAATTACAGGGTCTTGGGTCATATTTATACCCAGATACAAGATAAGTCCGTAACGGACACGATTCCTATCTCTTTTACAATTTGATTACAGATATGCCTAAAACAAACTGCCATCGACTTTATCTATAAGGAAACTATTTAAAATGTCCTAATTAACAGATACGATTGCCTTTCCTGGACTCTATCCATGTATGGCAATCCTCATGAAGCACTTTAATCGAATTCGAAGATAATTTCAACATCTTTTCCTCGGGATCGGTCACACCAGCCATCCTTATCGGAATCAGCTACATCAGCTATCCTTGTCCGATTTGGTATTAGCCGACAATCACCCTAGCCGATTCGATCACCAGCCGACGAACTCCTTAGCCGACTCGGTCAGTACTTGGTGCGCACTCTGTCTTCGAAGAACTCAATTCTCTCCAAATCGGCTTCGACTTTAGATCCAAACCTGATAATTTGCTTACAAAATTTGGTCGTTAACATATGCCTCCCAAGTCTGCTATATTTTTGATGTTGCGGATTTGCCGAATCTTATCCTGGAGAGATTTTATGGCTTTTCCGTTTCGGTCGTCACCACGTTTCTTTAAATAACAGTCACCGCCTTAGAGTTTTTCACGCCGTCACTTTCACCTCTGTCGTCTTAGCCCCAAACAGTTTCAATTTGCACCAGTGACCTCCTCGGCGTTCTCGGCAAACTCGCAGGCATCCTCCGTGTGGTGACGAACTTCTCCCTCGGCGATGTCAACTTCAACCACCCCATCCATGGCCCCATTGGCCGAATTCCCAAAGATAAGCCCCATCGGCTCTATCTTCTTTTTACTTCAATTTGGCGTTCACCCTTTGTAATTTGCCCTTTTCCTTTCTTGTTCATTGTAGCACCTTGCACACCAAATTGCAATCCCTTCTCTTATCCACATCAATCGCTATTTTCTTGGCCCAATCGGCAATGAGGACCCAACCGAAGTGGTAAATGCCAAAACCAACAGAATTCCTTATAGGTTAGCAAACCCTAGCCTAACACATTGGATTGGGACCTTTAAATCGTGGCCCTCAATGGACAAGTCTTGGGCAACTTGGTATGCTAGGATGTCGGCTAGCGAATATACTCACTGGGAAGAACTAGGGATAGGACAATGCTTAACCCTTATATTAGCCAAAATGCCCAAAGATGAACCCCTGCTATCGACTGCTAGCTACTTCTAGTCCAACACCTTTAATGCCTTCTTCTTTCAGCAAGGACCAATGACACCAACTTTGATAGATGTGACCATGATCACCGGCTTGGATATTACTGCATTGGTCAATGCTGTCCGATTCAACACCAAGTGCCAATACTCTTTCAAAACTAGGGCTATCGAATGCTGGAACGGATTTATAAGTCAAAACATGGGAACTGGCTCTGTAAGCCCTAGAGAGCATGTAGCCTTCCTGATGATGTGGTTGGAGAAGTTTGTATTCTGTGGCTCAAGTTGTGGCCCCACATCAAACTGGTAGCACATAGCCGAGGCCCTTGTAGAAAAACAATCAGTCCCCTTGGGCAAGTATCTGTTGGGCTACTTATACCAAATGATGAACGCATCATCGACTAAGATCGCAACAAATTCAACTATAAGCACTGGTGGCCCATGGTGGTTCCTACAACTGTGGTTGATTCTCCATACCCAAAAGGTTGCTGGGAGGCCTGAACTAGTGGAAGGCGAATTTCCAAGGACACAGCCGATTACCAATGAAGATGGCGAAGAAGTTACCATGCGCCGATGCATGTCATATTGAGAAGCTGCTACCTCCTACTCTGGTTCCAAGATATTGGGTGAACTCCTTGCCGATTGGTTTATCAACTTATATGATGGATTTCCCAAGAACACAAGAATCTGGTTCCCTTATGTAGATTATGAAGATTTTGAACTCCCTCATGAAGTTTTCTCAGTTGCAATCTCCCCATGCATCTTCTTGATCGGCTTCCATCAAGGAAGAAATGTCCCTGTGTCTTATGAATTCTATCATCCAATGTTGGCTGCCAGATAGATGGGAATGGGCCAACTGCCGATCGGACTGTACTTCGCTAACAAAATCTAGACCAGAGGAGAAATTTCTTTAGGCTTGATGATGCACAAGCTGCTAAGCATCGAAGGCCCTTCCCTTGGCAGTGTTGAGAACTTGGAGCTAGCTATGATGAGAAGTTCGGCCTTCAACCGATGGTGGAATGAATTGAAAAGCACCTTTTCCATTAGTCGGCCTCAATATACCTCACCACCATCCTTCCAGAATTGGTTTCTCAAGTAAGTGTTTCTTTCCTTTGTCAATTTCTTCATCTGTCAGCTAACACTTTGTAGAAATCTAACCATGTCTTCTTGTATTTGCAGACAACCGATTCTTCTCCTCCTCATGTCAGCAACACTGGGGTCAACATTCAATATGCTCCAGGACTGATCCCTAATAGTGGCGGCCTCGCCCCTTCACCAATCGGCTTCAACGCTCCTAAAGTGACCTCTCTGTTACGTGGCCAAACTCGCGAGGCACTCCAAAGGAAAAAGAAGGCCAATCCATCGGCTATGAAGAAGAAAACTTCCAAAAAACAGAAGACAGCTCCAGTCGATGACCAGCCGACATTGGACTCAGCTATGGAGGAAGCCATTGATAAAGCGGTGATGGAGGAAGAAATCGCTGAGGCTGTTGATGAAGCGGCGGCAACCATGAGTGACACAAGGAGCAACGTGCAAACGCCGCGAGCCGACCAACCATCCCCTCAACAAACGCCAAGCCCTCCAAGGCGTTCAACTCACTCTCAGCCGGTAAGTACTTCTCCAAAGCTTGATTCATTTTGAATATTCATATTCCGATTCCCATAAAACTTTTGCCTTGAAGAAGAAAAAATTGGCCACCAGGAAAAGGTCGGCTCTGCCTCCATCAGTAATCCCATACTCAAACTCTTTTAAATTCTCAATTAGCCAATGCCCGACCAACCTTGCATCTCTCTCCCTTTTGCAGCCTCCTCGCGCTCCAACGCCTGCCCTCATGTGTGAAGCGAGCAAACTCAATTGGCTAGGGGCAGCCACAACATTGAGAAAGAAGTCGCATCGTCTCCCGTATTCCCAGTAGGCTCTTTCGTCTTGACTCTAAATCGGCTATTCCAAAAAATTGCCTAACACTTAACCATCTTGACTTTCGCTCTGCAGACTCTAGCCGATCTATTTCCATTTGACATTAAAGAGTTCATGGATGACGAGGAAGATATCAACAAGACCTTAACCCCTATAGCGGATGACCTGAGGGCAACTTTATCAGATATAGCCAAGCGTCTGGAGAGCTCCCTTGCCTTCCTAGTCACCGACTGCGGAGCAATAAGGGGAAGGTTTGAAGAGATCCAAGATCAACTCCCAGATCAATTGGCTGACATCATCTCCCCGGCTGCCTACCTGGAGCTTCATCGGCACAGGTTTGAAAGGGCTATGCAAAGATTAGTCGATCGGCGAGAAAAGATGGCCCTGGAGGCAACCGTCGAAGCCAATTGGCAGGCAATCATCATTGAGAAGGCCAAGCTGGATGAAATGATGACCGAGCCCAAAATCAACCTTGATCGCCTGCACAAGCAGAGGAAAGAAGTGGCAGCCGAGCTCGCCAAGCTTGATGCTGACATATCATCAAAAGAACAGCGCATTGCCAATCTCCCCAAAGCCATCGAAGATCAAAAATCGAAGTTGAAGGCCTCTATGAAGAATCTGGCAGATCTAACAAAAGCTTTGAAGCCAATCCCGGGAACCGATGCAGCCAATGCCAAGGCTATTGAAGAAATTGACCAAGTTCGGCGCAAAGCAATATCGGCTATAAATGACTTTCTATCTCATTAAGCCGATTGTAATAACCTAGAACTTTTGTGAACTCGCAACACTTGTAATACATTATTTTGTATCGGGAAACCTCGTACATTTCGGCCTTATACCTTGTAATATAATCTCTACTGATTTCTGCAATCCATCTTGCCTTGAAAAACTTTTCAAAGTCCACAAAATTTTGAAAGTCACCTGATTTCACTTGTGTATGTACATATGCCCCCTAATTTTACAATGTCAACCGATCATTGATAAAATTATAGCTTGAGGACAACATCATACAGAATCGGCCATCGATCATTAGCCAAATCATAACCGATTATGATAGGAATAAAATGACTAAGGGCGATATAACTGATATCGGCCAACATATACCGGCAGAGCACAATCTATTATAGTAAATTTGAAGAGGCTAAGGGCAATATGTATCATATCAGCCATCTAAAGGCGATGTAGACACATCGGCTACCATGTATCGGCTAAATACAGTCGAATCATGAATTGATCCATATACTGGGATAATATTTTTTCAAATACTTTCCATTTAAAGCCCTTCCAGATAGTTCTCCATCTAGTCCTTCTAGCCTATAAGCTTCCTTGGAAACGCATTTGTGGATCTTAAAGGGCCCTTTCCTAGTTAGGTGACTACTTGCCGAACTTATTATCTCTCGTGCCAATCGGCAAGATCAGTTCCCAAACCAGCTTGCCTTCTGAAAATGACTTGGGCACAACTTTCTTGTTATAATGATGAGCAATTCTCTCTTTATCCCTGGTCACCTTTTCTAAAGCACGTATCCTGGACAAAACCAAGTCCTTCAATTCATCTACCATAAGACTGTGATAATCATCGGCCGTCAACTCATCTTGTAATTCAATCCTTCTTGAGCCGATGGCAGTCTCCCATGGCAATACGGCTTCATGTTCATAAACCAACTTGTAAGGAGGAACTTGAATTGATCCATGACAGGCCATCCGATAGGACCATAACTCTTCGGCCAATCGGCTATGCCACTGCTTTGGATAATTAGAGATCTTCCTCTTTATCAATTTGATCAATCTTTTGTTGGATGCTTCTGCTTGCCCGTTAGCCTATGCATAATATGGTGAAGAGTTCTGCAATTTGATCCCCATGCTCTCCGCAAACTAGACAAACTCATCGGATATGAAGATGGATCCCTGATCGGTTGTTATTGTCTGAGGAACACTGAATCGGTAGATGATGTTCTCTTTAACAAACTGGATCACGTCCCAGAATCAACTTTCTTCAAAGGAATTGCTTCCACCCACTTTGTGAAGTAATCGGTTGCCACCAATATGAACTTATGTCCTTTGCTCGAGGGTGGATTAATCTGGTCGATCATGTCAATTCTCCATCATCTAAACGGCCATGGCTTGATAATAGGGTTCATAGCCGACGCTGGCGCCCTTTGAATTGCTCCAAACCTGTGACAATCCTGACATCCTTTGTAACATTTGAAACAATCTTTCAGCATGGTCGGCCAAAAATACCCCACTCTTCGAAGTAACCATTTCATCTTGTGAGCCGATTGATGAGTACTGCAAATGCCCTCATGCACTTCTTCCATCACAACCTTGGCTTGATCGACACTCAAACATTTAAGTAGTACCCCATCAATTGTCCGATAATAAATGGCATCATCGAGCAAAACATATTTCAAAGCCTCGTAACATAATTTCCTTGAATCCGATTGAGAAGGATTCTTTAAATAATTGAAAACATCGTACCTCTAATCATCGGCTGCGATTGTTGCAATTTCAACTTCAACATCTTTCAACATCGGCTTGTATCCTGATACCCCTTCTGCCAAATCATTAGCTTCAATATTCTGTTCTTGAGGGATATGTTTGAAAGTTACTAACCGAAAACCATCCATCAATTCTCGGCACTTTTGATTGTAGATCATCAACATGTCGTTCTTGCATTCATATTCTCCTGCTAGCTGACTGATGACCAACAATGAATCACCCATGATTTCAACAGCATCGGCTTTGACCTCTTTCAAAAGTTGCAACCCCTTGAGGATGGCCTCAAATTCCGCTTGGTTATTGGTTGCATAAGGCGCGATAGTGTAAGCAAATTCAAAACCTGCCCCCTAGGTGATATTATGACCAAGTCGATGCCACAACCATGTCTACAAACTGAACCATCAAAAAACAACGTCCAAGGCACTATGTCGACTGAGTCAATTGAATCATCCCGATGTTCAACAATGAAATCGGCTATAGCTTGCCCCTTCACTGCCTTGGGTGCTTGATACCTTAGATCAAATTCTGTCAAAGCATAAATCCATTTACCAAGTCATCCTTTCAGCACTGGATCCGATAGCATATATTTAACTACATCGGCTTTGCAGACTACCGTGCATTCATTGGATAGTAAATAATGCCTCAACTTGGTGCATGAAAAATACAAGCACATGCATAACTTTTTAACAGGAGAGTACCTTGTCTCTGCATCCAAAAGCCTTCTGCTTAGATAAAATATTGCTCTTTCCTTGCCCTTGAACTCCTGGATTAAAACCGAATCGATTGACTTCTCATCGGCTGACAGATATAACTTAAAAGATACTTCTTTCTGTGGGGAAATCAAAACTAGAGGGAAGCTCAAATAATCCTTGATATTATCCAAAGCCTTCTGCTGTTTTGCCCCAAGTAAACTCTTGATCGGCTTTTAGCCTTATTAAAGGTGTAAATGGCTCCATCTATGTAGATAAATTAGCAATAAATCGCCTAATAAAATTTACCTTGCTGATCAGAGATAGCAACTGCTTCTTGTCCTGTGGAGGTTGCATGTTCTTGATTGCATTAATACTTATTTGTGTTACTTCAATCCCCCTCTCATGAACAAGAAATCCCAAGAACTGTCCAACCGATACGCCAAAAGCATATTTGGTAGGATTCATCCTCAATCCATATTTCCTTGTTCTTTCTAAAACCTTCCTCAAATCGGCTATGTGATCTTCAATTTCCTTGGATTTTACCACAACATCATAAATGTAGATGTCAACCAAGAAGCCGATTAGGTCATGAAAAATATAATTCATGGCTCTCTGATATGTAGCTCAAGCGTTTTTCAGTCCGAATGTCCTGACAACCCACTTATATAAGCCGATTGCACCAGGACACCTAAAAGCAGTCTTATGGATGTCTTCCTTAGCCATAAAAATTTGATTGTATCTAGCATTGCCATCCATAAAACTTATGATTTTATGCCCTGAGATAGCATCCATCAATAAATCAGCTATCGGCATGGGGTACTCGTCCTTAGGGGTAGCTTTGTTTAGGTCTCAAAAGTCGACACACACCCTAAGCATGCCATTTTTCTTGATAACTGAAACTATGTTTGAAACCCACTCAGCGTATCGGCATGGGCGAATAAAACAGGCATCATACAATCGAGTGATTTCGACCTTTATTGCATCATACATATCGGCTTTAAATCTCCTAGGAGGCTGTTTGTATTGCTGATAGCTTGGTTTAATAGGGAGCCGATGTTGGACAATCGATCGGTTAAGACAGCATCTCAAAATACTCCCAAGCAAACAATCTTTATATTCCTTTAATAGCTCAATAAGCTTGGTTCTAAAATAAGAAGAAAAATTTTTACTAATATCTGTCGGCCTAGGCCTATCTCCTGGACCTATATCAACCTCTTCTAAATCATCGGCCGACATAAAGCCTTGTCCTAGTTTGCCATCGAGATCATCCACGGTGTCCTCGGTGTAGGAGCTTGATCCCTCCACAACACCCTCAAAGCAGCAGCTGGGGCTCTTCATCTCCACCTGGCTGTATGTTAGAATCAGACACCTTCAGATTGTCGGCTTCCCAGACTTTGCTAGACAAGCAATCGATACCATCCATCTCCCAAAGGGTTAAATGGACATTGGCAATGTTTACTGACATGTTGGCTGGCACAATCTCAACCTTGTCGCCTTGCCATTGGATTAAGCTCTGATGCATGGTAGAAGGGATGCGACAATTAGCATGGATTCAATCCCTTCCCAACAACAGGGTGTATGATCCCTTCCCATCGATGACAAAGAAGGTTGTAGGCATAGTTTTGTTGTCGATTGTCAGCTCCACGTTTAGAACTCCTTTGGTCTCAAATGGGTTCCCTCCAAAGTCCTTCAAAATCATGTTGGTCTTGATGAGGTCATCCGAATTTTTACCTAACTGAAAGTGGCATAGGGCATCAAGTTCACAGCTGCACCGCCATCGACCAACATTTTGGATATCGGCTTGCCGTTGACAAATCCCTTGACATATAGTGGTTTAAGATGTCGATGCCCTGTCCCCTCTGGTTTTTCGAAGATCGCTTGCTCCGGGGACAAAACTAAACTGGCCATGGACTCCTCAAGCACATTCGCGTCGGCCTGAGCTGCCTCATACTCGGATGGCAACATAAAGACCATGTTGACCGATGCAGGGGCCACAGCTTTTCCTTTGGCCAATCTTTTTGCTCTGTCGGCTTGAGGTTCATCGGCTGACACAGTCTTACTCTTCACACGCCACTCTTTCCTTGGGCGCTCTTGCTTCTTCTTCTTTCTTAGACGATAATTGATTTTTGGCTTGCACCTCTTGCAGCCGACCCTCGTTCTTCATCCGTTGCACCTTCCTTTTCTGGGTCTTTGTGAAGGTATCGGAGGGGCACCATTGCAGGTTGGCAGTTTCTTCCTCATTATCATTATCATCATCTTGGAAAAAGTCTTGATGAATCGGACCCAACCTTTGGTGAACAGGGATTCTCTTTTGCTTCAGTCGATTTTCTCCAGGCCTAGATTGGCTTGAACCTACCGCGTGCCAAGCAGTGTGTTGTCTGATATAACCACCGCACGCTGGGCAATCTTGCAATGATGGCAGCCTCATCCCCTGGTTCCAACAAAACCTGAAAAACTCACAACTCCAATTAGGATCAAAACTGTTGCCTGCCTCATAATACTCCTCTTCCTGCCTGTTATCCTCCTGTCGATGTTTTTTGATGACTTTGGCAGAAGATAGTGATTCCCTTTCTAAGAAGTTCTTCATGAATTTGATCAAGCTATTCGTCTCCTGGGGCTCACTGTCGGCTGGCCTGCGACTGACATGGACCATGTTGACAGGAAAAGGGCTTCCATCAACTTTCATCAGCTTCTTCGGGTCTTCAAATTTAATTTTTCCCACCTCTATAGCCGATTGAATCTGTTGTTGGAATACTTTGCAGTCATTTGTGCCATGAGACCCGGTGTTATGCCATTTGCAGTACTTCCTCTTCTTTAGCTCTTCGGCCGATGGGATGACATGGCCGGCTGGAAGTTGAATTTGTTTCTCCCGAATCAGCAGATCGAAGATTTTTCGGCTTTGGTGATGTCAAAATCATATTTTTCCTCTTTAGCCGAATTCTTTACCCACTAACAAGTGATCACCTTCTTGTTTCTGGTCCAATCGGTTGCTGCTACTTCGGTTTCGCTATCGTCGGAATCAGAGTCAGAAGCATAAGCAACGTGGCCAACCTTCTTGAAAGCTTTCTTGGCCTCTTGGAATCGCTGTTCATGGGCAGTAACTTTTTGGGCCAAGTGCGCTAGGCTCTCAAAGTCTTGAGCCGAAAATCTCTCCCGGATAGGTGTTAACAAACCCTGGAAGGCAAGATTGGCTAGTGGTGAATCTGACAGCACCAGGTTGTAGCACCTGTTCCTCATGTCCCTACATCTTTGAATGTAGTCTTGGACCGATTCATCGTGCTTCTGCCTGATAGCCGTCAAGTCAGACAATTTCATCTCATGGACACCAGTATAGAAGTATCGATGAAACTGTTTCTCCAAATCGGCCCAACTTTGTACAGAGTTGTATGGGAGCAAAGAAAACCAGGTGAAATCCGATCCGAAGAGGGAGAGAGGAAAAAGTCTAACCCTCAGAGTGTCCGTAGCTGATGCCTCGCCGCATTGAGCTAGGAATCGGCTGACATGTTCATACATGGAGACACTGTCCTACCCTGAGAATTTGGAGAAGTCTGACACTTTGTATCGGTTCGGCATGGAACCCTCTCAAAATATTCAGGATAAGGATACCGATATATGTTGCCCATGTCCTTGGGCTTGAGGCCAAATTGTTCCCTCATCACATCGGCAATCATGTCTGCCCAAGGTTTCTGTTGCACCTGCTGCTGTATCGGCTCGAACTGATCGGCTTGAGGCAGATATTGAGGCTGAGGTATTGGTCCTAGCCAGTACTGCATCTGGAGTGAATGAGGCTGGTATAGATGATTAAAATTGCCCCCCCATGTGATGCTGAGGGGATTGATGTGCCACATGAGGTTGTTGACCATGACCGTGTTGAGACGATAGGGTGTTGCTGCGGGTCTGGCGTGTATGACCCTATCAGTACTTTTAGAATCGGCTGCAGAAGTGGCCGATTCGTGTTGAACATGGCCGCAACATACTCTGTAGAAACTTGAGGAATCTCGTAGCTTGCGTGCTAAGGTTGCGTTCTAGTCACGACCCTTGGATTAAATCCTGGCTGCTGTTGTGCCGGTGGTGGCATAAATGGCTTCAAGGGAGCCGATCCTGGTGCCATCGGCTGTTCTGGGGGAATGTTCGAAGCAGGAGGCAGCCCATCTGTCACCAAGGTTCTGTACGGTGGAAATTTGCCATCAGGAAGGAAAATTGGGTCCTTGGCTTGGTGCTCGGTAATCGTGGAATCGACAACAGAGCTGATGATATTGTTAAGAGTATTGACTAGGATGCCAGATTGGTTGATCAATGCCTGATGGACAGCGTAATCAATCCTATCTTGGAAATTGTTTAGCTCTAGGCCTTCCTCCTGCTTGGTGTCTCGATCTTTGTCCTTGGCAGAGCTTGTCTCGGGCTCCTCATCAGCTGGCATTTTCACCTTGTATCTCTGGACAATTGTTCGTGACCTGGTCTGGACAAAAGAATGCAAATACTCACTTTGTAACTTGTCCATCATCTCTTGATATTCAGCGTTTTGTTGAGGCATCAACTTGTCCATCCTGATTGGGATGATGTTTTCCTGGTCGATCTCAGAGGTCTAGATTGTGATCTGGAGTCCCACCAGGCGTGCCAAAAGCGAGTTGATGAGAAAATTTCTCACGCAGTGGCCTGAGAGATTTGCTTTACTCTAGTGCAGGTCCAAATCTGTTACTTGAGGTTCGTAGGCGTGCTAGTTGGTTTGTTCCTGCAACCAACAGAAACTAAAAAGAGAAAACGATGTTAGATCGATAGCCGATCGGCTGGTGGCCGATGACGAATCGTTTGACATTGCGCCGATGCAATATGCATTGAATCGGCAGCAACTAGATTCGTCCGATCGGCTATAGATGTTAACAGAATGCAATCCAAGTCTTAAAGCATATTTAAACCAAGTGACTGGGATAGATCGGTAGTGTACTGAGATAGTATAAATCACTCAGATCTAAAAATACTATCAGACAAGGATTATACTTGTTCACAGCATAGCTGAAGAGATAAATCTAACATGTATCGGCTAGTACTCCGATACTGCTGTATACTCAGATATCATAATGAACTAAATACATTAAACAAGCAGCAATCAAGTGTTAAAGTTCCTTAACAGATGTGTAACAAGCTTAACATGTTTAGTATGATGAGATCTAAATATGGAGGGCAGATTTAACATATCAAGTGAGAATAAAACAAGATAGATTAAATCAGATAAGATCGGCTGAAACTTAAATACTATCTCTGATAGCAATTGTAAGCAAGATAGATCTTTATAGTTTTAAATACTACTTAATAGATCGGACCCAACGGATGCAGCGTTAAGCATAAAGAGAAATATGAGATCTAAACATGCCGACAAAAACCTTTCAAGATGGTACATACATTATATAATCTAAACCAACCTTGACATCTAATTTCACCAGCCGTTATCTGTCAATAAATACAAGCCAACTAAAATTAGATGGCGACATTGGTCTAGGTTATATAATGCATATGATAACTCAGCAGATTACGAATACAAGATTAGAGTATCATGATGATGGAAGCACTAATCCCGAAAGGCAAACCGCTTGAAACAATATTTACCTCTTGTCGGAGATCGAAATCCGATGCAGCCCAACGCAAGGCAAGAACTTGTCAAAATTAACTAAAATAAAAAGGTGGTGATGCGCCGAAAGTTGTATTGATCTGATTGTTGATAATAATTACATGGTCTTGGGTGATATTTATACCCAGATACAAGATAAGTCCGTAATGGACATGATTCCTATCTCTATTACAATTTGAATTACAGATATGCCTAAAACAAACTGTCATCGACTTTATCTATAAGGAAACTATTTAAAATATCCTAATTAACATATACAATTGCTTTTCCTGGACTCTATCCATGTATGGCAATCCTCATGAAGCACTTTAATCGAATTCGAAGATAATTTCAACATCTTTTCCTCGGGATCGGTCACACCAGCCATCCTTATCGAAATCGGCTACATCGACTATCCTTTTCTGATTCGGTATTAGCTGACAATCACCCTAGCCGATTCGATCACTAGCCGATGAACTCCTTAGCCGACTCGGTCAGTACTTGGCGCGCACTCTGTATTCGGAAGAACTCAATTCTCTCCAAATAGGCTTCGGCTTTAGATCCAAACATGATAATTTGCTTATCAAATTTGGTCGTTAACATTATGTGAATGTATGCGAATAATGTAGTGAGATGTGATTTCTGAAATATATGATTGGGGATGCTGGAAAAAGGAATATATATCTCTGTTTCTTTTATTTTTGCAGCAGACATGGCTAGCAAAGGCCTAAGGCTAGCCAAAAAATAGAATATATTTTTTGTTTGGGAAAAACTGATCGGTGACAGGTTTTAACTTAAGCCCGATGGAGATGACATCATCCGTAACGGGCTTAAGTTAAAGCCCGATTGAGTGGTTAGTCATCTGTGACGGGTTTTAGTTGGGGCCCGATTGAGATTATATCATCGGTGACAGGTATTTGTTTGACTGGTCTTCTGGGTCAAACCCATCGACGACGGGCTTTAGTTTAGGCCCGACAAAGATAATTGCATCGGTGACGTGCTTTTGTCCGATAGAGATGACTTCTCACATGACTGACCTTTGCGCCGTGATGGACGTCATACCCGACAGAAATGAGGGTTGCCGTCCGATTGAGATGAGGATAACCGTTGTAGTGTCTATTCAATGCTATGTCCTGCACATACTGTTCATCCGCAAGTACTGGTTCACCTCCCTAGCTAGCCATCTAAACTCCCCAACCAACCAAGCATCAAGTTGATCCTATACATGACTTCCCTACTCCCATGCCAGTCATGCATCACGAATTCAAGCTGACACAGTAAAGTACTTCCTATTGTAATGGCATATAAATATAATTATATGAAAAAAGTCAGATAATCCATATACTGCTCAGCCTATTCATTATTCAGAAAGCTCTAGCTACAGGAGTGACCACACTCTACAGTGAAACTACGGAATCTGGACTACAGTTGATTAGCTGGGACTCTTCAGTGAATTCAATTCTCACCTCTCAGATTTTTCACTGGATAAATAAAAATCAATCTAGTAATTGGGATATTAGAAAAATGGGCCCAACTGATACAGTGTCATATGTACAGCAACCATTTATTCAATTTTCATGCGGTGACAAGTTGGATTTCTGCTGACATATATCTCTTCGCGAATTAATTGCTACTACCAATAGTATGACAAGTATGTATCAAGTCAACCTGAACTAACTGCTAGTTGTATTTACTGTTGTACATGTCTACGAAAGTTATCTTATGATAATCTAGTCTACAAATAGATGGTACCTGCTCCTTAGTATTTCTCGTACTTACTCAACTTTTAAATCTAGCGTGTGGATGTGTTTTTTTAACATCTTAGTTAAGCACAGTCGAGTCGAGAGGGTTATGAGTACAGTTCTACCATATAACTGACTTCAGTTTAATAAAGCTCAATTATTTTAAAATATATATCTACAAGTATTATCTACATTACTACAGCACAATTGTTATTGATATTGACGTGAAAACATAAAGACAACATCTAACTTTACAATATGATATAGTGATAACCGCTCGATGATAAATTTTACGGTACTTTAAGAAATATCTGTACGTAAAAAAAAATTATACTGAAAATTTTAATACCTCGACCTGGTAACGGAGGTTATAAAGTTTTACACTTTCTCCCGTATGATGGTAAAATTATCAATGTTCAATATCTGTTGCAGATTGAGAGAGAGAGAGAGAGAACAGATGTATCCATGCAACCAATAATCCACTTCTGGATGAACCAACCAAGAATTGCTGCGTATTGGCAGCTTGCAATGAATGGCATTCAAGCAGGAGAGTTGCTAATCAAATTTGCATTCCGTTGCCTTAATCAGATTGTCGCCTTGCACCATGAATAGCCATTTACATATATAGGTCCAGACTCCAGATTATGCAGAAAGCAAAAGCACATGCAGCCTCGTGTTAGGTGAATAAGGCGCCGAACAGATTGACGAAACAGCAAAACCTCGTCAGGCTTAACTAATTATACCAGATATTAGGCTACTGTTTATACTTAATTCAGCAATGAACCTATATATATATATATATATATATATATATATATATAATTATATAAAGAATGGTCCCATGGATTGGCTGGTGACAAGCAAAAGTGATGGACCAGACGCATCATCGCCATTAAAGAGCCATCTGCATTCTGAACTACGTGGATTGCAGAATGTTAATTTGAAGAGCCCCATTAACCCCAACAAACGCAATAGTATTTTTTAAAAAAAAGATTGGTTGATTAGGTCATGTTAATTTGTTAGCAAAATTTGCTTCAGGTCACAAATATGGTCTTTGCTGAGGGAAATGTGAATTTGCTCGAGGATACTTAAAAAGCATGTAATTTACTGGTAGACACCATACACACTATTTTATGATTTTCTGCTATTTTGGAGAGAGAATTTTCATAAAATGATAGATTTGCCCCTAAGACCAAACTTCTTCCTAGACAAGCAAGCCAGCGGACGACGGTGCGAACAGAGAGTGTCAGGGATGGAACAGCCAGTCAAAGGTGTTGGCAGTGGCAACGGAGACGAACCATCCATTGGGACCCGGTGGCTGGCACCGTGGACACGATCAGCGAAGATGGCCGACGGAGAGGTCGAGGCGACAGGTGATGAGGCGAGGTGGTTGTTCAACAGAGGAGATGGCAGGCATAGGACTGGGCCTCATGGTGGAGAGGCCCGCGAGCTAGGCGACGAGGCGAGGCTGGCATCGAGGAGGGGGCGCTCGCAACCCCCCCCCCCCAACACTCTCCCTCCTCCCAGCAGTGGCGGCTTGGCACGGAAGTAGGCGACTACGGAAGAGGCCCATTACATCAGGGATGCCTTGATGTGAACGGGGGTTCCCGATCTTTCTTCAGGTAGAGGTAACTATCGCTGTGACGGAGAGTGAAACACCGATCCGGCTTCAGATCCAACCCTACAATCTTAGCACCACAACTCTCTAGTTATCAACCGAGACACAATTCCAGTTGACCTCGTCAAGAAGGCTAATCCCTGTTCGTGCAATGAAGAATACAAGAAAGAACAAGAAAGAAAACAACCAGTTTGCAGATGAAGGATTAATCTCACAAAGTTGGGGTCTCACAAACCGATGAACGGCGAAACTATTCTTGACAGATTAATCTAAGCAAAATCCAAACCTAAAAATGGTGGTGGTGCATGATTATATGGGTCTTAGGGTCGTTGCCTGCACTGGACGTGTCCCCCTAACAGGCCCAAAGACGATACACGACCCATTGGGACAAATACGGTGATGCAACACTGGGACAGATTCTGGACACTGACTTGTTTTGAAGATCCCCATTGATTCTGAAGGAATTTTGATGTGAGACAACTTCCATTGTCTTCCTTATATAATTATCTTTCCATCCATATACGGATCGTCAAAAACGGAATCCGGACACGTCATGGGTGACCAGTTTGAGGCCGACTGGTCCTGCAACCCGAGACAGACTCGAATTCATGCTGGACTGGTCCTCCGGCTGGTATTAGACGTCCCTGCTGGTCTTCTTTGCCTCCACCATTTCCTCCAAGCTCTTCATGACCCTCTCCAATGTTCCTAAGGCATATAACATCATTAGGTAGTAATATATTCTCAAAAATATTAAAAGTATCACTTAAGAATGAGATCACCTCTAAGTTTAGCTGGCGTAATCGAGCTCGGGTCATTGGACCTTGCTTAATGTTAAAAGGATAAGCGGATGCATCCAAAGGAGTGATGTCCTCATCATGCCTCCTCCCTGTGCACGGGTAGTTCTTGGCGGCGAAGCCTGTGAAGCAATGCATAATCCGACGACGGGGAAGAAGTGGAGTGGAGGGCACCGAGATGGAGGTGGTGAGGACGGGGTTTCCGGCCGAGGTCGACGTAGATCGAGCCGGAAAGAAGGTAGATCAATGGCTTGGGAAGGAGCTTTAGGCACCGATGACGTCGTGTGAAGGAAGAGGTGGAAGTGGAAGCTGCCAGGTATGAAGGAAGCATGGGTAGCGTGATAGCGGCGGATCTGGACTGGAGGCTAGGGACGCATCAGGTTGACGAGGACCGCGACAGCATTGGCGACCAGGTGCAGAAGCAAGACGTTGGCCCGACGGCGACGGACAACAAGTAGGTTGGGGAGAAAGAATATGAGGGTAAAATATATATTTTATGTGGTTTATGTCTCCTCAACTAAGTGAATATTGTATTTTAATGCCTGCGGTGTCCTGTGACAAATTACCATGTTTTTGAAATGTTCTGGGGCAAATTTATGTTCTTGTTCTGTCTACTAGCAAAGATAATATTTTTTGAGTGTCCTACAGTACATTTTGTCTAATTTGTTTACTGTTCATAGTTTGATTTCATTTGTTTCAGGGTGTCTTTAGATCAGATTTTATACGTTTTAAGGAACTACGTCTGATTTTCTAACACTAGTACAAATCCTTTCCTCTGTGAGATATCTTTTCCTCTGTGACGGCCCATATCATGACTGAGATTTGCGGGCCGTCACAACGAAGTCATCTCAAACGGGCCTAAAAAGAGGCCGACAAAAATATACTCTCACAAACATGTTAGATGTGCATAAAACTTGAGTCCGTAACAGATGATAGCTATCAGTGACGGGCTCAATTCAAGGCCCAACAAAGATAACCAATGTTATCTTTACCGGGCTCCAATGGAAGCCCATCACCGATGTTTGTCATCGGTGACGGGCTTGAACTGATGGCCCAATAGAGATAACAATTAGGCCCATCACCGATGAGTGCCATCGGTGACAGACTGTTACTTAGGCCCAACAAAGATAACTGAAATACCCGTCACAGTTGCTTCATTGGTCATTACAGATATTTATTGTAGGCTATAAATACCCCTATCACCTATTGTATTGGTTATCCCACTGTTCAGAATTTTGGTGGGAGGAGGAGGGGGCGATTTTTGTCTCTTTTTTCCAAGAAAACTAGAAAATGGAAAAGTAATTGAAAAATAGCAGGCAACTATCATAAACTTAGTAAATACTTACCTACAAAATGTTTATCTAATATTTTTCCACTTTTTTGTAGCTCAGAGATGGATCGAAGTTGGATGTATGGGAAAACTGTGTGACGTTACAGCAAAGAGTATAGAAATGGCATGTTAAATTTTATAAATGCCACAGAGGACGATAAAAAAAGAAGAAAGAGCGATTACTTGTGTTGTCCATGTCTAGATTGCAAAAATGCGAATATGTTCAATAGCAGAGTGGACGTATATGCTCATCTGATATAACAAGGATTCATGGAGGGCTACACATGTTGGGTGAAACACGGAGAGTAAGAATCAGGCAGTGGTGCAGCTGCAGATAGAAGTGGTGCACAAAATCAGGAATATGAAGATGAACATAAAAATGTTTGTACCTTCTCCATTGGGTGATGAAATGGTTGACATACGTGACGTTGAAGACCCAGCCTACAACGAGAGAGATTCCATGAAGTTCAGCAGGTTGGTCTGTGACTTGAAGAAGCCTCTATACGTTGGATGCAAGGCAAAACACACCAAATTTCAGTTACCTTGGAGCTAATGAAGCTGAAGGCAAGTAGTGGATAGATAGACAAGAGTTTGACAAAGCTTTTGGAAATTTTGAAGGTCATGCTTCATGATGAGAACACATTGCCCGAGAAGACATATGAAGCAAAGCAGGTTTTGTGTCCTCTGGGGTTAGAGGTCTGTAGCATTCACGCTTGTCCAAACAACTACATACTGTACGCAAGCAATATCCGGACTTAGATGCTTGTCCTATCTGCAAGGCTTCTTGATACAAGAGAATGGAAGTGCTGACGAAGGAAAGAAGTCAAAGCGGGGTGGTCCGGCGAAGGTTGTATGGTATCTACCTATCATTGATCGTTTCAAAAGAATCTTTGCTAAGCATAAGGAAGCAAAGTTATTACGTTGGCATGCCACAGAGAGAAGGAACGATGGTATGCTAAGACACCCTGCAGATTCAATTCAATGGAGGAATATCGATGGAAGACACCCAGAATTCGCAGCCAACCCTAAAAATATGAGAATATGTTTGCGTACGGATGTGTTAACGACCAAATTTGGTAAGCAAATCCCCAAGTTTAAATAAGGATTGAACTGGAATTGGAGGAAACGCACGATCTGCGGAAACAGAGGCCGCATTGGCTAAGTCCAAATCGGCTACGGAGCCAGTCGACTGAGTCCGAGTCGGACAAGGTTAGCCGATAGCCGATAGCCGATTCCGATTGAAGACCGAAGGTGGGGCCAATCCCGAAAGGAAAGCTTAGAGATGATTATTGGATTCGGTCTCCAGAAGACGTTAAAGATATTGCCATCTATGGATAAGGTCCTACAATGACAATTGTATCTATAAAATAGGATATTTTATAGATTTTCCTTTTGTAACGCGGCATGGGACCCCATCCCGGGATATTGTCGTGCTATAAATAGTAGATAAGATAGAAACCGTGATCTACACGGTTGTTGTTATAATCGGGTATAAATAAGACCTGAGGGCTTGTTGTAATCAATCGAACACACAACAATACAACTTTAGCGCATCGCCAACCTTCTTGTTTTTACTTTTTGTCGACGAGTTATTGCTTTGTTCTTGGGCTACATCGGTTTCGATCTCCATTAAAGGTAATTTCTTGCTACAAGCGGCATGTGGTATCGAGGCCAGTGCTTCCATCATCATGATACTCTGATTTTGATGTTGCAAATTGCTTACTTTACCATATATGACATATAATCAAGATCAATGTCTAGATCTATCTCTTGATCAGCTAGCATATCCTTCAAGATAACAGCCGACGGAGCTAGATCTAGAGGTTGATGCAGATTATATGGCGTATCTACCATCTCGAGGAATTCTCATTAGTCTAAATAGATCTCATGCTTCTTTTGGTACTTAATGCTGCATCTAATCGACTTATTAAGTTGCCTTTAGAATTATGTAGATCTATTCGGCTCAAAGTTTATTATTAGAGATATTACCAGGGTTTCAGCCGTCTTACCTGTTTTAATCATCTTTTATGTATTATTACTAGATGTATTAGAATCGCCTTTATATTAAGATCTTAATCCACTTAAATGTGCTAAGCTCGGTATCAATCCGTTAAGTCATATTAACAGCCGATTGATCTTAGCTTAGTGCATTCAGTTCAGATAAATATCGTTTTATAAAATATATCGGAGTACTAGCCGATTTACATTAGATCTGTGACATCGGCTAGGCTATAAATATATATAATTATTATCCTAATGCACTTTTAGATATAAGTGATTTATACTATCTCGGTATGCTACCGATCTATCCCAATTACTTGGTCTAAATATGTTTTGGGATAACAATTATATCTTTATTGATATCTATAGCCGATCGAGTAGGATCTAATCTTAACCAAATGTCTATCTTTTTCTTCTTGTTGGTTGTAGGATCAAACCAACTGGCACGCCCGCTCAATCACCAAAGGCGACCAATTTTGGACCTGCACTGGAGTTAAGTAGATCTCCCAGGCCAGCGCGTGGGAAAATTCTCATCAACACTCTTTTGGCGCGCCTGGTGGGACCCCAACTTCCAAATCCAGTACAATGGTGAACGTCATGGCCACGGAGCTGCATCAGGACAACATCATCCCTGTGACCATGGACAAACTGTCGACTAAACAGCAGGCCGACTACCAGCATATGGTGGAACGATTGCAAGCACATTATTTGCGATCCTACACCCAGTCCAGGTCTGGATCAATCGTTCAGAAGTACAAGTTCGTGATCCCTGAAGACTTCGACTCCGAAGCCACCTCCAGCGAGGACAAGAAAGGGAAAAAGAAGATTGAAGATGTCAAGCATGAGCAGGACGACTCGGGGCTACACACGCTTCAAGACCGGATCGACTCGGCTGTCCACCACACACTTTTCAACCAGTCAGGGATATTGGTGAACACATTGAACAACATGATAAGCACCGTGGTTGATTCAAAGATAGTCGAGCAGCTGCCAAGGGGGCCGACCTATTTCCCTGATGGCCGATTCCCACCTTACTAGACTCTGTCAACACAAGGGTTGCCAATCCCTCCATTGGGACAGCCGACTCCTCGAGGGGGAGCCCTATTCAGCCGAATGAACAACCATCGGCTGCAAAACCAGTGCCCAAGCTCCTAATCAGGCAGCAGCCCTTGCATTAGGGTCACGGGGCCCCAATACTTCCCCAAGAATAGGTGGAAAGCATGTTTGGCACCGATCGGCAATCTCTCTTGCACAAAATGTCGATCGGCAGTTACACGCTAGACCTACCTCATAACTCCAACAGTGTTTAGCCTCCCCCTGAGCAGCGCCCTCCGTTTATACCACAACTGCCTCCTGCCATGAATCAAGTCTAACATCAGTACATAGGGGGCAACTACGAGCAGTACTATCAACCTCATTCACCACAGATACGGCATCGGCAGCCTCCCATGCAGTATGAGTAGGACGAGCCGATGCCACAACTGCAAGCTCAAGAAAATAAGCCTTGGGCCGATCTGATCGTAGACGTCACGTGTGATAAGTTCGGCCTCAAGCCGAAGGACTTTGACATTATGTACCGGTACCCATACCCAGAATATTTCGAAAGGGTGCCCCTGCCAAACCGGTAAAAGCTGCCAGATTTCTCGAAGTTCTCTGGGCAGGATAACGTCTCAACCTACAAACAGGTTAGACAATTCTTGGCCCAGTGCGGAGAAGCATCGGCCACCGACGCGCTCAGGGTACACTTGTTCCCACTATCTCTCTCGGGATCGGCCTTCACATGGTTCCTGTCCCTGCCCTACAACTCGGTTTAGAGCTAGGCCGATCTTGAGTAGCAGTTCTACAGTTATTTTTACTCCGACACAGATGAGATGAAGTTGTTGGACTTGACCAGCGTCAGGCATAAACACGAAGAATCGGTTCAAGATTACATCCAGCGATTCAGGGACATGAGGAACCGTTGTTACATCCTAGTGCTATCGGATTCGCAACTAGCCGACTTAGCCTTCCATGGCCTTTTGGCCCCCATCCAGGAGAGGTTTTCGGCCGAAGACTTTGAGAGCTTGGCGTATTTGGCCCAAAAGGTGACAGCCACGAACATCGCTTTCAAGAATCAAAGAAGGCCTTCAAGAAAATCACCCACATTGCCTACGCAACGGACTCCGATTCAAGTGACAGCGATACAGAGGTAGCAGCGGCCGGGTGGACCAGGAACAAGAAGGCCATAACTTGCCAGTGGCTTAAAAAATCGGTTAAAGAGGAAAAGTACGACTTCGACATAACTAAAGCGATAGGATCTTCGATCTATTGTTGTGGGAGAAGCAAATACAGCTTTCGGCCAACCACGTCGTTCCATCGGCCAAGGAGGTCAAAAAGAAGAAATATTGCAAGTGGCACAACACCACGTCCCACAGTACCAACGACTGCAAAGTCTTCCACCAGCAAATTCAGTCGGCTATCGAGGCAGGGAAAATCAAGTTCGATGAATCGGCTAAGCCAATGAAGGTCGACGACAACCCCTTCCCTGTCAACGTAGTCCAAGCCGGCCCATGGCGAGCGATCGCGACGGCATGGCGCACGGCTTAGCCAAAGCCCAACAAGCAACCGTGGCCGAATCAGACCGCGAGGAGCCATCCAGCAAGCCGACTACAACAACGCCACGCCAATCAACATGGTCCACACCAGCGGCCGATCGGCCGATCGTCGGCCCAGGCACATGGACAGTCGACTCCGGTTTCAACTGATGGTTCAAGAGGAGGAAGAGGCCCGACGCAGCATGCCATACCAGAGGATGTCGGATTGGCTAGGAGTGGCCTATTTTTTACGCCACGATGACTGTGATCCACATTGGTAGTGCGAATTCTTCAGGTTCTGCTAGGAGCAAGGGATGAGGCTGCCCAGCCTGCAACGAATTCGGAGAAGACGAGTTCAGGCAAGAAACAATTGCAAGCACCAGCCGATTCATCCCCCGAGTCGTTCAACTCAACTAGCGAAGACTCCCCATCCACGAACGGCTCGACCCGATTCACCAGGACTTCTTCCAAGAGGAGGACAAAGAAGAGGCTAAAGAAGAGCAATCGTCCAATCCCCAATGGTGCCCTTCAGACCTATTCACCAAAACTCAGAAGAGGAGAATTTAGGGGCTGAGAAGCGAAGGACATGAGGAAGAGGTCCAGAAAATGATCCAGCATCAACAACAACAACGGGGCAGGAAGCAGTGGCGTGTCAGGAAGCACATAGCCTCAGCCGATATGAGCCCTGCTGATAAGGCCAGGAGGGCAGCAAAAGGAAAAGGAGTGGTTTCTGCATCGGTCAATATGGTGTTCATATCACCCGCCAAATTCGAGGCTGTCGAGGCCAATGCAGGCACTATGGAAGACACCTTGGCTAAGCTAGTACTGTCCCTAGAACAGGCCATCTTTGAAAAACCCGAGGGGACCAAAAATTGACACTTGAACCCCTATATGTTAAAGGATTCGTGAATGGGAAGCCGGTGTCAAAAATGCTAGACGATGAAGGAGCTGTTATCAACCTCATGCCCTACACAACCTTCAGGAAGCTAGGCAAAGGAGCCGATGACTTGATAAAAACCAACATGGTGCTCAAGGACTTCGGCGGCAACCCATCGGAGGCCAAGGAAATTTTAAACGTTGAGCTGACCGTCGAAAGCAAAACCATGCCCACAAGTTTTTCATCATCGACGGGAAGGGATCATACAACCTGCTGCTCGAAAGGGATTGGATCCATGCCAACTGCTGCATCCCTTATACAATGCATCAAAGCTTAATTCAATGGCAAGGCGATAAGATAGAGATCGTGCTAGCTGACAAGTCAGTCAACGTCGCTAACGCTAACTTAACTTTATGGGAAGTCAACGTCGCTAACGACGACAAGTTTGGCAGACCGATTTTATAAAGGTGTTCGATTCAGACATGCAACCAATTGGAGACGAAGAGCCTCAATTATTACTTTGAGGGCGTCGTGGAGGGCTCGAGCATCTACACCGAGGACACCATGGATGCCATCGACGGCAAACTAGGGTAGGGTTTTATGTCGGCCGATGAGTTAGAAGAGGTTGATATAGGTCTAGGAGATAGGCCTAGGCCGGCATACATTAGCAAGAATTTGTCTTATTTTAGGACCAAGCTTATTAATTTATTGAAGGAATATAAAGATTGCTTTGCTTGGGAGTATTTTGAGATGCTCGGTCTTAGTCGATCCATTGTTGAACATCGACTCCCTATTAAGACTGGATATCGGCAGTACAAACAGCCTCCGAGGAGGTTTAAAGACGATATGTATGATGTTATTAAGGCCGAAATCACTCGGTTGTATGATGTTGGTTTTATTCGGCCCTGCCGATACGTAAAATGGGTTTCAAATATAGTTCTAGTGATAAAGAAAAATGGCAAACTTAGGGTGTGTATCGATTTCAGAGATTTAAATAAGGCTACCCCTAAGGACGAGTACCCTATGTCTATAGCCGACTTGCTGGTAGATGCCGCCTCCGGCCACAAAATCATAAGTTTTATGGATCACAATGTTGGTTATAATTAGATCTTTATGGTCGAGAAGGATATTCACAAAACAACTTTCAGGTGTCCAGGAGCAATCGGCTTATACGAGTGGGTCGTCTTGACTTTGGCTTGAAGAATGCTGGAGCTACGTACTAGAGGGCCATGAATTACATTTTCCACGATCTAATCAGCTTCTTGGTGGAAATCTATATCGATGATGTTGTTGTCAAATCCAAGAAAGTGGAAGACCATATAGCCGATTTAAGGAGAGTGTTGGAGAGAACGAGAAAGTATGGCCTGAAGATGAATCATGCAAAGTGCACATTTGGTGACACATCAGCCGGCCAGTTCTTGGGGTTTCTTGTTCACGAGAGGGGGATTGAGGTGACACAAAGAAGCATCAATCTATCCAGCCTCCATAGGACAAGAAGCAATTGAAGTCTCTGATCGGCAAAATCAACTTCATCAGACGCTTCATAGCCAATCTTTCAGAAAAGATGGAGACGCTTCATCAGACGCTTCATCAGACGATGGCTTATACTATTGGACGATTGATGGTGTGCTGCTCAAGTGCCTAAGTACTGATCAAGCTAAAGTTGCCATAGGAGAGGTGCACGAAGGAATTTGTGGCACTCATCAATCGGCTCACAATATGAAGTGGTTACTTCGGAGAGCTGGATATTTCTGGCCGTCTATGCTGGAAGATTGCTTCAAGTAGTATAAGGGCTATCAAGATTGTCAGAAATTTGGAGCCATCCAGAGAGCACCAGCATCGGCTATGCACCCTGTCATAAAGCCTTGGCCGTTCAGAGGATGGGGAATCGATATGATCGGCCAAATCAATCCACCCTCAAGCAAGGGACACAAGTTTTATCTTGGTAGCAATCGATTATTTTACCAAGTGGGTGAAAGCAATTCCCTTGAAGAAGGTTGACTCTGGGGATGCAATCGAATTTGTTAAAGAGCATATCATATATAGATTTGGCGTCCCTCAGACTATCACTACGGATCAGGGATCTATCTTTGTCTCAGATGAGTTTGTTTAGTTTGCCGACATCATGGGAATTAAGCTACTAAATTCTTCGCCGTATTATGCTCAGGCTAATGGACAGGCTGAAGTGTAGACCCCCGTTTTTGGAACGGGAATCATTCGTGTTCATAGTACCATTTCCCTGGATCGAGTAGTTTGTTACCCACGAATACAGTACTGAATTATCAGGTGCAAAGTGCACGAATAGTCTTACACCATAAGTATTACAATAATAGGCCCGAAGGCAATATCCAATACATATAGGACCTACCAGTCTGGATAAAACCAAAAGCAGAAATTAGATAAGATAGCAGATGGAAGGAAGCGGCATGTTGATCACCTACAGGCAACGACGAGGGACTAAGACCTATTGCGCTCCATTGTCCTCATTTCATCCTGGTAGTAGGCATACGGGTCCTCCAGGTCTTCCATGCCTACATCTGTAGGTTTGTGTGTATAGCAAGGGTAAGTACCCAGCGTACTCAGCAAGCCAACACGGAATGATGCACATGATAGGGTCATTCAAAGAGTGGCTGGGGTTTATTTGCACAAAGCCAATTTCGCAAATCATTTCACAAACCTAACATCTAGCCAGTCAAGTTGTAGTTTCAGAGTATATTAAATCAGTGACGGTTCTGCCTGCCATCCATCGTGATACCAAGGATGGTTTCTCGTCTCCGGATCGTCATGGTTTCCTGGGGAATCTATCCCTTCTCGCAGGTCGAGAAGTTGAGTCCACCAGCACAAAAATCATTATGCATACCAACCCATCATTTTAAAATTTATGAGTCTAGCCACGGGAGAAACTTGTCACGTCGCTCATTAACCGCGAGCACGACTATTCGAATAGATTGGTTTACTTACACTGCAGTGGATGTACACTTTACCCGTACTCCGCAACTGCTCATTGAATGAGCTTTCATCCCTCTATATGGGACGGTCGCGGCAAAGCCTTTCGATAACCTCACATTGGTAGTACCCGCTCCATGAACTTAAGTCCTCATGCACTCTAGCTGTCATTTCCTAGCAGTGAGAGGAGTTACGGCGTTCTCGGGGTAAGAGAGAAAACTCACTTAATCTTTAAGTCATCGTTAAGTTCAGTTTATTATTCACATAAAGGCCTTTTGTCTGATCACAATCACTGGCACTCTACCGTTGGTAAGCCCAGGACACTCTACCTATTGGTAGGTCCTTAACTCAACACCTACACCTGAACCACTATGCAGGGATACTGCCTCCGCTTGGCTATCTACTCCGCTAGGTCTATACCCATTCGAGAAGTACGGTTGTACTGGCTCGTTCTAAGTTGTAGTCTCATGGCTCGATCCTTAATTGACCAGGGACGGTACTAGCCTTTGCCAGAATCCACCCAAATCCATCCATCCACCCCTGTCTAAAAAAACATTGGTTTTGTATTTTTGGCTTTCATAAAAAACTCATGTCATCATGTTCTAGGCAATTTGGCGCTCATGTCTCCACATGCCATATTTCAACTACCTTCCCTTAAGGTAGTTACCCAAACATATAGCATTTTATAAAAATATGAATATGCAAGGTTATAGTATAAGCATGGCTAAGCATTTTACAGAAGATATCCTCCGGTTATATCACATCGAGGGTTACAAAGATTATGTCTAAGGGTAATCAATATCAAGGCAAGGTATATCAAGCTTAGGTATTCATTTGTGTATAGAATGCATGTTTTGAAGATTAAATCAACATCATTTCACAACATAGGATCAATATGTTCAAAGAGAAGTGTTGACTTGCCTTGCTCGCACACTTGTTGGACGGGGTCTTCCGCGTTCTCAACGGTTCCCTCGGACTCTATCGTACGTGCAAGAAATTCATTTTGAATTCGATTAGAATTCAAATAAAATCCAATAAGATCCAATAAAAGCCAAATGAATCGCGAAAGCGGCTCCTAATACTAGGCTATGACTCTACGTAGATTTAGGTTCGAGTTTCGGCGAAATCCGAGTTAGAGCGAACGAGTTATAAGGATTTGAAGTTTTGCGTCGAATCGATTTAATTAATCATGATGTTGCATTATCTCGGGTTAATACATTTTAATTTTGAGAAATATCACGGTTGGTGACTCAAAATATAATAATAAAAACGAAATGGTTAACTTCTAATTTTTATCCAAATTTTATTGGGCCGACAAGCTCTAGAGTTAAAAATTACTCAATCCGAAAATAACTAACCCTAAAGCTCGACACCGAACTAAATAATTTAGATTTTAATTTCAGAAAATGCACATGATGAAATTAGTGTTTAATAACAATTTTAAGTGATAATTATGTTCCTAATATTTGGAACTATATTGGTTACTTTAGATTTTGTGGAAGCCTATGATATATTTAATATTAAATAACAAGTCATGATTATAGCTATGTTAAATAATATTGGCGAATTTTGCTAGCAATTTATAGTTTAGATTAAAATTGTATTTAGGCCATAAATTAATCTCATAATTATCTCCTAAATAATTATTTTCAGAAAACAAATTTTATTACCCCACTTTTATCCTAAATAATCCCTTTTATATTTATATTTTTTTATTTCCTATTTTATTTTTTCTTTTTTTCCCTTTCTTTCCCTCTTTTTTTCTTTTTCTTTTCTTTCCCTCCCGTGCTTGTTCATCTCCTACCTCTGCCCCTTTCGCTTCTTCTCTCTCTCCCGGCACACTCTCCCTTTCTCTCTCTCTCGCGGCACGGCGTCAGGTGGCGATCAGCTACGGCAGGGGGGAAAAGAAAGGGAGGGCAGCGGCTTACGGGCGCAGCGCACGGCACGGCGGCGACGTGTTCCGGTGCGGCAATGCGGTGCTCCGACGTGGCGAAGGGTGGCGGTGGCGACGGCGCAAGAAGGTGGCGATGACAGGGAGTGAGGAGGGGAGAGGAATGGGGAAAAGGATGGGCTTATGCCCCTATTTATAGCCGGCGGTGAGATAGGGAAGACGGGGAGGCCGGCGGCGAGGGCAACGCGTGGCGCGGCGGCATGGAGGGTCGGGCTCGGCGCGGGCGCGAGGGGACGGGGCCGGGCTGGCGGCGGCGTGACGAGCCACACGGCGGCGCGGGTGGCGGGCGGGCGCGCGCGCGCGGGCGGCGCGCGAGGACGGCGGGTCCGGGCGCGGGCGCGGCGCGTGGTGCGCGCGGGCGGCGAGGTGCAGGCGTGGTGAGCGCGGAGCGGGGCGGCACGGCGCGGTTCGAGGGTGACAAGCGGCACGCAGGAGTGGGGACCGGGCGTGCGTGGGCGGGAGCGCGCGCGGCGTGTGGCACGGGGCGCGAGGTGGCGGGCGGTGCGGGCGGCGCGTGACACGGCTTGCGTGTAGCACGGCGCACGGCGCGGGCGTGCGCGCGGGTGGGGACGGCGTGGCGAGACAATGGGCGCGACACGCGGCGCGCGGTGGCGAGGAGGTCTAGGGGCCGGGACGGCGCGGCTCGGATCGAACACTTGGCGCCCAATGAGCATTGCACTTTTCTATTTTCCCGAATTTTCCGATTTAAATTCTATTCTTCTCCATTCCTCTTTGCCTTCACCCATAAATTTAAAATATGATTTGATTTGATAATAAATTTAATTTAATCCTATATTTCCAACCCTTTTGTCCATTTTGATTATTGCATATTATATATATTATAGGTTTTATTTCCTCTTGTTGTTTTTCTACACTTCACCCATAATTAAAAATGTAGCTTTGGCCTCAATTATAATTTAATTTTAGACTTTAATCTTTTTCCCCATCTTATTATTATTACATAAATTTTTACATATTCTTTTTACTTGTTCCCTTGCATATCATTTTATTATATTTTATCTTTCCTCTTTATTTCCTTACTTCATTTTATTCCTTTTTATTATGCACATTTTTGTACTTTCCATCTTATAGTTTTAATTCAAATTAAATATTTATCATTCTTAGTTTTCTTGTATAATTATATATATTTAAATATTTGATTTGGAATTTTACTCATATTTTAAATAAGTGCATTTCTATTTATACCACAGAACAATCTTGCAAATAGGAGGCGATAAACACGTCAAGATGCAAAAATACCAAAAGTTTTTGTAAATTCCAAATTTTATTTAAATCTCCGATTTTCAAGGTGTTACAAACGTACCCCCCTAACAATAAATCTCGTCTCGAGATTTGGGTTGGGTCGCGATTGGGAGTCAGTCGGTATAAACATATGGGATGGATCCATTAGGATTTCTCCTTAACAGAACGATGAATAGGTTGGCTGCTCCGGGTGACGCAGGAATCTATCACTGAGTTTCTAAGGGTGGTCCACTTTGATTCTTTGTTTATGATAATATGATGTTGTCAGCTCTTAATCCTTGGGGCATCCTTCAAGCATGCAAGATTCAGTAGGTCTCTAATTTCCTTAAGTTGTACAATAGACTTGTTGTTCTAAACTGTTGGAACCTCTAGCTGCAGACGGGTGGTGATCCTGGTAGGATTGCAGTCGTGTGATTTTGGTGGGTGACAAGAGGTTATTTAGAGAAGGTTTGGTTTTAACTAGCTTCAATATAGTGTCCCATCTGAGGGTCCAGGGTTATGTCACTCTACCCCCTAACAATAAGTTCAAGCTTACCTTTTTAGGGTAAGGGCTATATTGGTATTTTCAGGTTTGGTTGGCATCTTCATCCTTCCTAGATAGAGTCCAACGCACAAGTTCCTATCATGTCTATCCGTTGATCTCACGAGCTTACTCCCAACCCTTGGGTCGGAATGGTTCACCGGGATGGGTTTTTCGTATCATATCTGAGTGGTCGGATTTCCCAAGTCATCATTTGAGCTTTATTTGCTTCCAGGCAGGGTAATGGGAGATCTTTCCTAGGTCGTCTTTCCAGAGATATCGAGGTGGTTTCCTGAAACTGGAAGGGTTGTCTTAAACCTAGGTTAACCATCCTTGTTCCATACTTTGTTGAGTCTTGATCCATGGTCATGTTTGTTGGTGAAACTTATGGAGTAGATACGGTATCTTCTCTCCATCCACAGTCTAATACCCCTTGGTTCTCAGTTAACTAGTCCATTCCTGATATACTGTCTAGAGTCTGGGTTGGCAATACCATAAGGTTTGGTAGGAATACTACATCTCTGATCCGAATGGGCACACTAATGCATACGTGGAGTATAGTTATATCTTCCCTAGGTGAATCTACTATCACTGATCTCTTAAGGCCTACCTGACATAGGTTATGTTCTGTGCTCATTCTTGAGGTTATGGAAGAATGCGAAGCTCCAGATTTAACAAAACTTTAATCAGTGCAGAATGGATAGAGAACATACCCATTAGCACGACTTGGTCCTCCTGAGCTTCCTCAGCACGCATATGGTTAACCTGACCACGGCGGAATCCGGTTGTAGCTTCCTTTGATTGGGGCGTTCTGAACAGACCACGTTCAGGTGCCGGAGCAGGGGTTCCTCTCACAACTGTGGCGTTGGCTCCAGTACGGTTGGGTGTGTTGTGCGGTTTGGGACATTGATTGGCATAACGCCCGAATTCTCCGCAGTTGAAAAAAATAACATTCCGGTTTCTCGGTGCTACCAAAGTGGGGGCCGGGGTGCGAAAAGGTGTTACCGGTGGCCTGTTAGCGTTGTTGGGTGCAGAGGGACGATTGGCCGCTATGATGGCTGGTTTCCATCCTGTTGGTGTTGCTCCTTTGGGTCGCTGAGATGTCCCTTGAATTGGACGGGCTAGAGCAAGCCTTCTCTTTCGGTTGTTTTCAACCATCCTTTGGTCATGCTCAAGCCTCACGACCTTTTTGATGAGGCTTTGGAAACTGGCATGGTCTTGACCGATCATCGATCCTCTCAACTCGTCGTTCAGTCCTTCAATAAATTTATCCATCTTCTCTTCTTCGTCTGCCAGGTCACTTGTTGCGTAACGGGCAAGCTGGGTAAACTTATTAAGGTATTCTTGCACCGAGGTGTTGCCTTGACGCAACCTACGGAACTCATTCTTCTTCATCCTCATGATCGTGGCGGGTATAAAATTTTCACGGAAGGCGGCCATGATTCCTGCCAGGTTGTTTCTCCGGCATCTTCAGCCCGAGTCTCTTTGTAGGTGTCCCACCAGTCACTTGCGGGACCTTCCAGCTAGTTGGTGGCGAAGATGACTCCGTCAGCTTCCCGTACTCGGACGAGAGTCAACTTCTTCTCTATTACCCTCAACCAATCTTCAGCATCCATGGGTTCTTCCGTCATGGCGAAGGTAGGCGGCTTGGCTCTCATAAACTCTCCTAAACTTGAACTTCCGCATTGTCCTTGGTTGTTGGCAATGGCTTGAAGCAGTTGGGTTTGTAAAGCCATGACCTCCGCTAGGGTGGAGAGGTTAGGCTCCGGCGGGTTCTCAGTGGCTGCTGGGGCTCTGCGACGATGCGCCATCTGAACATCGTGGATAAGGTAAGAGACTTGATTTGCTAACGTCACGATTCTAAGGAATTTTTCTTTGAGTTGTTTAATTTGATCTTTCAAAGCAAGCTTGGTGGAATAAACTCATTTAAGACATAACATGGAACTTTATATCTGTTCATAGATGTTACATCGTGGGGATACATTGGACATGTGTAGTCCCATACAACACAATACAACATCACTAATATCGATCTAGGGTTTTCTTACATAAGGGTAGGGGCATGGTCGTTGCTGTCTTAATTCCTTTCAAAGCAAGACCAAGGTTGCTGCAGATTTCTCGTCTAGTTATCCGGGTTGTTGCCCGATCTGGGGTCGCCACCTATGGCTGTTGCATTGGCACCAGTAAGAGGAGGGATGCTGCGTGGCTTGGGGCATTGGTTGGATAGTGTCCAAATTCTTCACAGTTGAAGCAATTCACATTCTTTTTCCTTGGGGCTGCCAAGATAGGTGTTGGAGTGCGAAACGGTGCGGCAGTTGTCCTAGGGCAGTCATTGCCATAGTGCCTTAACTCTCCGCAGTTGAAGTAGTGCACATTCTTCCTTAGACGTCAGGGAATTTCCTCAGCATCTTCAGGGGTACACACTGTGCTTGTGATGATTATCCTGCCAGTACCACCTGTAGTCCATTTTGGTGACTTACTCTTCTTGGGGTTAGATGGTGGCGAACCCCGGTTGTTTGATTGGATTCTTTATCCTTTCTTCCGCACTACAGGCAACGACTGGGGACTAAGACCTATTGCTCTCCATTGTCTTCATTCATCCTGGTAGTAGGCATACGGGTCCTCCAGGTCTTCCATGCCTACATCTGTAGGTTTGTGCGTATAGCAAGGGTGAGTACCCAGCGTACTTAGCAAGCCAACACGGAATGATGCACATGATAGGGTCATTCAAAGAGTGGCTGGGGTTTATTTGCACAAAGCCAATTTTCGCAAATCATTTCACAAACCTAACATCTAGCCAGTCAAGTTTTAGTTTTAGAGTATATTAAATCGGTGACGGTTCTGTCTGCCATCCATCGTGATACCAAGGATGGTTTCCCGTCTTCGGATCGTCATGGTTTCCTGGGGAGTCTATCCCTTCTTGCAGGTCGAGAAATTGAGTCCACCAGCACAAAAATCATTATGCATACCAACCAATCATTTTAAAATTTATGAGTCTAGCCACGGGAGAAACTTGTCACATCGCTCAATAACTGCGAGCACAGCTATTCGAATAGATTGGTTTACTCATACTGCAGTGGATGTACACTTTACCCGTACTCCGCAGCTGCTCATTGAATGAGCGTTCATCCCTCTATATGGGACGGTCACGGCAAAGCCTTCGATAACCTCACTTTGGCAGTACCCGCTCCATGAACTTAAGTCCTCATGCACTCTAGCCATCATTTCCTAGTAGTGAGAGGAATTCCGATGTTCCCGGGGTAAGAGAGAAAACTCACTTAATCTTTAAGTGATCATTAAGTTCAGTTTATTTTTCACATAAAGGCCTTTTGGCTTATCACAATCACGGGCACTCTACCATTAGTAGGCCCAGGACACTCTACCTATTGGTAGGTCCTTAACTCAACACCTACACCTGAACCACTATGCAGGGATACTGCCTCCGCTCGGCTATCTACTCTGCTAGGTCTATACCCATTCGAGAAGTATGGTTGTACTGGCTCGTTCTAAGTTGTAGTCTAATGGTTCGGTCCTTAATTGACCAGGGATGGTACTAGCCTTTGCCAGAATCCACCCAAATCCATCCATCCACCCCAGTCTAAAAAAACATTGGTTTTGCATTTTTGGCTTTCATAAAAAACTCATCTCATCATGTTCTAGGCAATTTGGCGCTCATGTCTCCACATGCCATATTTCAACTACCTTCCCTTACGGTAGTTACCCAAGCATATAGCATTTTGTAAAAATATGAATATGCAAGGTTCTAGTATAAGCATGGCTAAGCATTTTACCGAAGATATCCTCCGGTTATATCACATCGAGGGTTACAAAGATTATATCTAAGGGTAATCAATATCAAGGCAGGGTATATCAAGCTTAGGTATTCATTTGTGTATAGAATGCATGTTTTGAAGATTAAATCAACATCATTTCACAACATAGGATCAATATGTTCAAAGGGAAGTGTTGACTTGCCTTGCTCGCACACTTGTTGGACGGGGTCTTCCGCGTTCTCAACGGTTCCCTCGGACTCTATCGTACGTGCAAGAAATCCATTTTGAATTCGATTAGAATTCAAATAAAATCCAATAAGATCCAATAAAAAACAAATGAATCGCGAAAGCAGCTCCTAATACTAGGCTATGACTCTACGTAGATTTAGGTTCGAGTTTCGGCGAAATTCGAGTTAGAGCGAAAGAGTTATAAGGATTTGAAGTTTTGCGTCGAATCGATTTAATTAATCATGATGTGGCATTATCTCGGGTTAATACATTTTAATTTTGAGAAATATCACGGTTGGTGACTCAAAATATAATAATAAAAACGAAATGGTTAACTTCTAATTTTTATCCAAATTTTATTGGGCCAACAAGCTCTAGGGTTAAAAATTACTCAATCCGAAAATAACTAACCCTAAAGCTCGACACCGAACTAAATAATTTAGATTTTAATTTCAGAAAATGCATATGATGAAATTAGTGTTTAATAACAATTTTAAGTGATAATTATGTTCCTAATATTTGAAACTATATTGGTTACTTTAGATTTTGTGGAAGCCTATGATATATTTAATGTTAAACAACAAGTCATGATTAAGCTATGTTAAATAATATTGGCGAATTTTGCTAGCAATTTATAGTTTAGATTAAAATTGTATTTAGGCCATAAATTAATCTCATAATTATCTCCTAAATAATTATTTTCAGAAAACAAATTTTATTACCCCACTTTTATCCTAAATAATCCTTTTTATATTTATATATTCTTTTATTTCCTATTTTATTTTTCTTTTTCCCCTTTCTTTCCCTCTTTTTTTTTCTTTTTCTTTTCTTTCCCTCCCTCCTGTTCATCTCCTACCTCTGCCCCTTTCCCTTCTTCTCTCTCTCTCTCTCTGTCGGCTCCCCCCCTCTCTCTCGGTCGGCGACAGTGTGTTGACAAGAACTCTCTCTCATGCGGCGGCCGGGAGATGCGCGACTCCGGTGCAGAGTCCTTCTTAGCGCCTACAATATGTAGAGCGTGCCGATTGATTTGATCTGCCAATCAACAAGAAAGAAGACAAAAGATGTTCATTAAGCGTTAGGTAAAGTCTCCGCGAGATAGGCTAAGGAAATCCATGAAGGTATATGTGTTATTCCGCACCATGTTTGGGCCAAGCGACCGAACGTATCGACCATACCGAGATGATTATCAGTCGTCAGATCCAAATATAACGAAGAATAATAAATATACAGATCAACAGACTAGCCAACGCTGGGAAACCAATCAAATCGGCTGGTATTCCAGAGAAATCTCGTGTAGACATAATATTCCTAGATCAAAGATATAGACAAGCACGATCCAGACATAAAAGATAGCCCTGGTACAGATCTAATAACAATCATAAAAGAAAACTCATTAGGATGAATAAGGTCGGCTGAAACCCCGACGCTATCTCCAGATAATGTAAATCCAAAAGAATAGATCACTGATGGTTCTAAAGATGACTCAATAGTTCAATTCTGATGCAGCATTAAGTATCAAAAGAAACATCCAATCTATTACCTCCGACTTACACTTCTAAGAGATGGTAGATACTACATACGAACCAACCAACCCTTAAACCTAGCCTTGCTGACCACATACTCTCGACGAGATGAGCCAACTACAAGATAGATCTAAGATAGATCTAAGCATCGAATTGATTCATATGCACCATACGATATATATCGCAATAAAACTATTGAATCTAATGTATCATTGCGATGGAAGCATTAGAAACAAGTAATCTCACCACTAATGACAAACATGTACCTGAGTTTGGGGATCGAGACGATGCAGCCCAAAGCCAAACAGGGTGTTCGTCCAAAACAAAAAGGATGGCGATGCGCCGAAGATTAGATTGATTGAATCGTCCTGATACAGAGAGTCTTGTGTCCTATTTATACCCAAGATACAAATATTTGTAACAACTTTGGACTCTATCTAAACTACTGTTTAAACATTATATCATCCCTAGCGAGGACTAAATTAACGAATTTCTATATTACAGATACAATTGCCGTTACATGACTCTATCCATAAGTGGCAATATCTTTAAACGCGCAATTAGCAACCGAACCTTCCATTTATCTTCAAGCTTCTGCGTTAAACACGGTTTCATCTTTTCTGAACTCAGAGTCGGCTATCGGCTGTTCCCATTTAATCCATCCTCAGCTGACCAGCCCCGCAGCCGATCAACCTTTTAGCTGATACGACTCCTGCCTTCGGCCGATCCGATTCCATTTCGCCTTTCAGGACTTAGGGACCAAATTCCAGTGTTAACACATGCCCCCCAAGTCCGTAACGCGAAGTGTTGCGGATTTGTTCACCTATTCAAACCCTTGCTCCCTTCTTGGCCCAAATCGTTTCGGCTTCTCCTCAAGGGCTCTTTAAATATCCACCTTCCTCGGTCGAATCAACTACGCCCTCACCGTGCGCTCCGCTTTCTTCTCAAACAAACTTCCTGCCCTTCTCTCTCTCCTCCGGCGACTCCATCGACGTTCGACACCTTTTCCTTGCTCTTTGAACCCCATCTTCGTCTCCGAACTTCCCAATGGCCTCCGCCGCTACTTCAAGCACCTCCAACTCGCCGGCCACCACCATCGCGCCAATCGCAACCGCAACACCATCTGCCGCCGCCACCGGAACTGCTCTAGCCGCCACCACGAACGAGTTTCCTCAAGTATTCTCTTTGGCTCTATAATTTTACTCTCGACTCGTTCTTCCAAATATCTTTATACCAATGATCCGTTCGGTAATTTTGAGCAGTATTTTATCCTATACCCTTATTAATTAATACTTTTCTCATTCCGAACTATAAAGCACCACCATTCCCGACCAGTATTTTCCTCCCCTTCTTCAAACTGTAGCACCTATCTCATCAAATACTCATCCCCAATCCGACACAAGAAGAAAAGTATTTTCTTGGGCCTATCGGCGACACAGACCCAACTGATGTAATCGTGGCCGAAACCAACCGTATGCCTTTCAACACCGCCAAACCATCTCTTTCCCATTGGAACGGGACATTCAAAGCTTGGCCGTCTACTGACGCAGCCTGGACCGAATGGTATAAGAGGATACAATCAACCAAGTACACCCAATGGGAAGAAAGAAAACTCGCCCAATGCTTGGAATTGTCCATTGCCGGCATGGAAAAGGACGAGCCACTTCTATCGGCTGCGACCTACTTTTGGAACGACAGTTTCAATGCCTTCCTCCTTAGGCAAGGGCCGATGACCATCACACTAGCCGATGTATATATGACAACTAGGCTAGACATCGAATCATCGGCTAATCCATGCGTTTTGAACCGAAAAGACCAACATCAGTTCAAAACCAAAGCCATCGGTGGATGGAGCGGCTTCATCGCCCAAAACATGAAAGATGGAACAGTCAGCCACCGGGAATACACCGCCTTTCTGATGATGTGGCTGGAAAAATTCGTATTCTGCGGATCGAGCTGTGGGCCGACCGCCAATTGGCAAATCATGGCCGAAATCTTAGCCGACGGAACGGAGTTTGCATTGGAAAAATACCTCCTCGGCTACACATATCAAATGCTACATCAAGCCGCCACAAAAATAGCCGCCAACGCTCCAGTCAGCACCGGCGGCCCTTGGTGGTTTCTCCAAATTTGGCTGGTGTTGGCGACCCAGAACGTAGCCGGTCGGCCCCACCTGATAGACACCGGATTCCCAAGGCTAGAGCCAATTGAAGATGAAGAAGGTGATCAGATTACCACCAGGCGATGCACGAACTACGGAGAAGCAGCCGCCACCCATGCGGGTTCAAGGCAATCGGCCGAGTTATTGGCCGATTGGTTCACAGCCTTTTACGATGGGCTATCCCGCGACAACCGCACCTGGTATTTCTACCCCGACCAAGGATCTTTTGAGCTGCCGATCGACTTCAAATGGGATGATCTCAACTCAGCCGACAACCCAAGGTGTAGAAAGTTATTCTTCGCCTCCTTGTCTCCCTGCATTTTCCGACCGGGGTTCACCAAGGCCGATCAACAGCCCGGAGTTATGAATTCTACTACCCGGTATCGACGGCGAGACAGTTCGGTCTCGGGCAACTTCCCATCGGCTTCTTTCATGCCGATAAGATCAAAACCAGAGGAGCAGTCGGCCAAGATTTGATGATGAACTGGCTGCTGAACATAGCCGGTCCCCCCTTCGGCGACGCCAACACAATCACCCTGTCGATGAGAAGAAGCGCTGCTTACGACCGATGGTGGTCCGAACTTAAACGCCACATTTTTCACCAAAGGCCATCCTGCTACATCGATTTGCTTCTGCCGGATGAGATCCCCTTGGTATATCTCTACTTACAGCCGATGATTCCTTTCCTATGATTCGTTCATTGGCCGCATCAGCCGATTTAACTTTCGTGCTCTGACTTTGCAGGAAACAGAAACGGAGCGGCCGACGGTAAGCGACTCCGGACGCCCCATCGAATATAACCCAGGCGTTCTGGACATGGGGGGCCTTGCTCCGTCGGCCATCGGCTGGGGGTGCCCAAACTTTCATCTTTGTTGCGAGGGCAGGTGCGTCACCCGATCGCGCCAAAAAGGAAAACGGCACCACCACCGCGTTCGTCAGTTGCGCCTGCCCCAAAAGGGTGAAAAAGATAGAACTGATCGCCTCGGCCGACAGCCTTCCCCCCTTAGATCCGGCCGTCGAGCAATTCCTCGACGCTGCTGTCGATGAAGAAGCGCCAACAGCTGTCCAGGCGATGGTCGAAACCGGGGCTTCAAGTCCCGAGTCGGTAAATGCTCCAACCGACGCTCCGCCAGCCCCAAGTCCGCCGACAAAACTGTAGGATCGAATGCCCAACTAAAAGCCAACCAGAGGGGGGGTGAATGGTTGATTACCCAAAAACAAAGTTTTAGCGGAAATTAAACTTTACCTCTGTTTTCTGAAGCCGGTCTGACCGCAGGTGCTTTGCCGGTCTGACCGAACTGTTCGATCGGTCTGACCGCCAAGTAAACTCCGGTCTGAACACCCTAGCTGATCACCTCAACCGATTGAGCGATGTAGCCGATGCCGATGAAGACCAATGCCCGCCGGTCTGACCGCCAATGTACTCGCGGTCTAACCGGGAAGAAGACGCGGTCTGACCGCCGTATCGACTGCGGTCTGACCGGTTCGTAGATCCGGTTGAACCGACAATCTCGCCGCCACACCGAAGAAGAAGTAGACACAAAGAACTATCAAGAAAATTGATCTTTATTGAAACTCTCTGTGTTTACAAAGTGCGAACAAAGCACTCCTCACAAAATCTCAATCTAAACTTGAGACCCTAACTTGAGAAACTCTAAAGCTCGAACTCAAAATCGATACCGAGAGGCCACGCCTCCCCTCACTATTTATACACAAAATCCGCAGCCAAGAGCCACGAATCCAACTCATACAAGAAGTCCTAATCCACTAGGAATCCTTCTCGTACAAGAAACAAACTATACATAAACCAACCGTAACAATCCCGGTTTTCCTAAAATCGAAATTCCGCTTTCGATATGCAACAATATCTCCATTGTATGCCATATGGAAACTTCCCAATCATGTGCGCTAATCTCTACCCTTCAGCATCCCGCATGATCCCCATCTCGAACGTCACCTTATCTCCAAGTTGACTCCGACTCGATCACCGGCAACACTTTCCCGAGGCGTAAAGAATACATGCACACAATTAAATAAAGAATACCATATCCGAGCACAAGCTCTCATAACTTGACTCATTGTTAGCATAAACAACCAGACACGTGCATAGGAACACGAAACTTTCATGTATGTATAAGGAAACAAACCGAAACCAAAACTGAAACGAAATCGGCAACCAGTCGGACTGGCTCGGCCGGTCTAACCGCAGGCAACTGCCCGGTCTGACCGCCGAAGCACCTCCGGTCAGACCGACAGAACACGCCCGGTCGGACCGGCTGTGGCAGCCGACTGAACACTGTTCATCGTCCGAAAATTCAACTCTTTCAAAATCAAAACACTCAAATCAATAAATCCCAAATAACCAATTGTTCATCATCCAAAGAAGAATCAAACACACACTTTGATTTTACAAAAATGTCCTCCCATAAGTTTTTACTTCATTGGTCCTGGGTTTACGATGACCGCCCATACCTGATTCGCCTGTTCCTCCCAGTTCAAGAAATTGGCCGGTCACATTCCTCGCCCTGCTCTGCCGGTAATCGATTCTTACTCTTTTGTCTGCGATGATCAATCAGTTCGTCTGTTAATCCCCTTTTCCTCTTCACAGCTCCCGCGATCTCCACCGGCTGCTCCCCAGGCGTCGGACGAATGTACTGTGCCTGCTGGAAGTGGCGATGATAACACTGGCAAGAAAAGCCAGACGGCCGTGGGGAATGATCCAGCCGAACCAACAGTCCTGACGACGGCGCCGACGGTAAGCTGACTGGCCCCAACCATTGGTTTTGTCATGCCCTTGATCCTCTCTCTCTTCTGCAGCACGTGGCCGATCTCCTCAACTTTGACTTGTCGGAGTTCGAGGAACCCGGTGACGCCGGCGAGGAAGCGCTTGCGGCGTCGGCTGAGGACCTGAGGGCCACTTTGGCCGATATCGGCAACCGGCTGGAAGCCTCATTGGATGCGCTGGTGGTCGACTGCGGCTCGATACGCGCACGGTTCAGTGATATCCAAGAACAGCTACCGGACGCTATAGCTGAAGCCATCGTACCGGCGACCTTCATAGAAGCCTACCAGTTAAAATATGAATGAGCCCGGCAGCGAGTCATTGATCGCCGTGAGAGTCAGGGGTGGTCGGCTACCATCCAATCGACCAAAGAAGCCATTGAAGCCCGGAAAGCCACCTTCGACCGCCTGAAAACAGAGCCGGTAGCCAAGCTCGAGCAACTCCGCGTCCGCCGGGACCAACTGGTGGCCGACCTCGTTCAGATCACAAACGAAATCGACGTCCATGAGGAGTATATGGCTGATCTGCTGGCCAGGGTTGAAGCTGAGCGTCAAAGCATCAGGGCGGCCGTTGCGCACTTGCAGGGCTTGGTGCAGAGCGCTCGATCGGTGGCGGGGTCCGAGGCCGATGACCTTAGGGCAATCGGCGAGGTCAACCAGGTTAGACGGACAGCCCTGTTGGCGATAGCTGATTTTCTAAAGAAATGAGATTGTAAAATGTCCGATCCTGCGAGATCGGCTTGTGTTTCTGCTACATGTGTTTTGTGATGTAATCGGATAGCCTGTATTAATCATGCTTGTAGACACAATCGGCTATGTTTGTACGTAGGACTGCCCCTTAGCTGTGCGTGGCGTCTTGACTCGTTTACTTCAAAATCACTCTGAAGTGACGCCCCAACCTTCAACGTTTATCTTTTTGGTCATTCGACTCTCTAGCCATCGGCCGGCAATACCCGATTACGTCGTCGACTTGTCTTCGTAGGCCGACCCCCTCGAATATGTACTCCGGGAACCCGTGAGTCCTGGGCGATAGGTATCCAGACTTGCGCAGTCGCTGGCTTTTCAACGATTCCCGACGCTTATAATGATGATCTCTTTGACTCCCGGGTTGGCAGCGACCTTTCACATCTAAGAACCGTATCTTTTCTTTCTATAAATGGGTTCCCCCGGCATCTTCCGAATAACTCACGGCCGAAGGCGACGAACTTTCAAAAGTAGAACATCTAGTCCTTTAAGTCTTCGGCTAGGCTTCTCATGGCGTCTTCGAGTTCGTCAGTGAACCAGGTGGTTTCTCAACTCCTCTACTCTCACGTTTTCTTTCTTCGAATACTGAGGGATGGATTTCCTTGCAGCCGCCTCACCCACTTCGGGTGATCCTGCAAATCATGGAGACGTCGTACGAGCTGTCGGTCAGCCAGGACTGACGAGTGAGGGCGCACCCGAAGCGCTTTAGGGAGTTGGAGGCTCGTCACCTGGCGGCCGGGCCGCCTTTCCATCTTGGTGGCATTCCGGCTGCTGCCCCCATGGCGTCTTCGACGCTCGCGCGCCTCGACCGGCTGGAGGGTAGGCAAGCCCAACTTGCCAACGAGTTACTGACCACCACCACCGACATAAGGGTCACTCGGCTGGAGCATCTGATCCTGGATGCTCTAGAGATGGAGACTGCGGAGCCCATCGAACGAGCCCTGGCGGCCATTAGGGAGTACCTGGCAAACATGTAATCCAAGGTGGCTTCGCGCCGATTCTGAATAAAGCTCGCTTTAAAGTTCCTGGTTTGAGGCTTGACTTTTGGTCTTTTCGACTATTTATTGTCTGACTGTCTCGCGCATGTGTATGCCCCCAAGTTTTGTTGATAGCTTTGATGTCGACAAAATTTGTGAGTCCGACGCGATCATTCATTCTGAGCTCTGCCGGGGGGTCCTGAGCTGATCATGGGGCGTGGGAGGGTGTATGTGAATGCCTAAAGGCGATGCCTTATAAGGCATCGGCTGTCGTGGGTCGGCCTATTGTGACGATAACCGACTCACTCATTGATCCACACGGTCGGGTAGTATCTCTTGAGATATTTTCCGTTGAGGGCCCTTTCGAATATCTCCCCATCCAGTCCTTTTAGCATGTAAGCTCCTTTGGAGACACATTTGTGGATCTTGAAAGCCCCCTCCCAATTCGGTGACAATTTGCCGAATTTGTTATCTCTGGATCCGATTGGGAGTATAAGCTTCCAAACGAGTTCGCCTTCCTCAAATGATTTAGGGATGACCTTTTTATTGTAATGTCTGGCTACCCGTTCCTTATCTTTTGTTACTTTTTCTAAAGCTCTCATTCTGGATAAAGCGAGATCTTCCGACTCGTCTATCATGAGGTTAGAATAGTCGTCGGCTGTGAGTTGGTCTTGTAACTGAATGCGTCTTGAGCCGATTACACTTTCCCATGGAAGTACTGCTTCGTGTCCATAGACCAGTTTGTATGGGGGAACTTGGATGGACCCGTGACATGCCATCCGATACGCCCATAATGATTCGGTCAATCGGGTGTGCCATTGCTTAAGATGCTCAGATATCTTTCTTTTGATCAACTTGATTAAGCTTTTGTTTGAAGCTTCGGCCTGACCGTTGGCTTGCGTGTAATACGGCGAAGAGTTAAGTAGTTTGATCCCCATGCCGTCGGCAAACTGAATGAACTCGTCCAAAACAAAGATGGACCCCTGGTCGGTCGTTATCGTTTGCGGAATGCCGAATCGGTAGATGATGTGTTCTTTGACGAACTCAATTGCGTCTTTAGAATCCACTTTTCTGAGGGGGATCGCTTCCACCCATTTTGTGAAATAATCTGTGGCCACTAGGATAAACTTGTGCCCCTTGCTCGAAGGTGGATTGATCTGGCCGATCATATCAATGCCCCACCCCCTGAAGGGCCACGGCTTAATGATTGGGTTCATGGCCGACGCCGGAGCTCGTTGTACCATGCTGAACTTTTGGCAGTCTTGGCATCCTTTATAGTATTTAAAACAATCTTCTAGCATTGTCGACCAGAAATACCCGGCTCGGCGAAGTAGCCATTTCATTTTGTGTGCCGACTGATGCGTGCCGCAGATTCCTTCGTGTACCTCCCCGATGGCCACTGTGGCATGATCGGCGCCCAGACACTTAAGTAGTACGTCATCGATTGTCCGATAGTATAAATCTTCGTCGAGCAATACGTACCGTAGCGCCTTGTACCGTAGTTTCCTTGTGGCCGACTGAGAAGGATCTTTGAGATAATTGTAGACGTCGAATCTCCAATCGTCGGTTGTTATGGTGGCAACGCCTATGTCGATGTCTCTCAGCATCGGCCAGTAGCCTGATGCCCCTTGAGCCAAATCATTGGCCTCCGTGTTCTGCTCCCTGGGAGTATGCTTCAAAGTGACTAGCCGAAAGCCTTCCATTAACTTTCGGCACCGTCGATGATAGATCATCAGTGCGTCGTTTTTGCACTCATATTCTCCTGATAATTGACTGATGACGAGCAACGAGTCTCCCATTATCTCGACCGCGTCAGCTTCCATCTCCCTAAGTAGAATTAGCCCTTTGAGAACGGCTTCATACTCGGCTTGGTTATTCGTAACGTGGGGGTCGATGGCAAAAGCGAACTCGAAGCTTGCCCCCCTGGGTGAGATAAGAACTAAGCCGATGCCACAGCCGTTGGTGCACACCGAGCCATCGAAAGTCAGAGTCCAAGGCGTAATTTCCACGGAGCCGATTGAATCGTTTCTATGCTCCACAATGAGATCGGCTAGGGCCTGTCCTTTTACTGCTCTTGGAGCCTGATACCTCAGATCGAACTCGGTCAGCGCGAAGATCCACTTTCCGATCCTCCCTTTGAGCACTGGAGCCGATAGCATGTACTTGACTACATCGGCTTTGCAAGTTATCGTGCATTCATTGGACAGCAGATAGTGCCTTAACTTTGTGCATGAGAAATATAGGCACAGACATAACTTTTCGACAGGTGAATACCTGGTCTCTGCATCTAGTAGCCGCCGGCTGAGATAGAAAATGACCCTTTCCTTGCCGTCGACTTCTTGGATCAGAACGGAGCCGATTGACTTGTCGTCGGCGGATAGGTACAGCTTGAATGGCATTCCTTTTTGCGGGGGCATTAGAACTGGAGGGGAGCTTAGATAATCTTTTATGTCGTCTAACGCCTTCTGTTGCTCTGCCCCCCATGTGAATGTCTGATCGGCCTTAAGCCAAAGCAATGGTGTGAACGGCTCCATTTTTTCTGAGAGGTTAGCTATGAACCGTCTAATGAAGTTTATCTTTCCGATTAATGACTGGAGTTGTCTTTTATCCTTAGGGGGCTGAATTGTCTTAATGGCATTAATGCTCCTTGGTGTGACTTCAATTCCTCTTTCATGAACGAGGAACCCTAAGAATTGCCCGGCCGACATGCCGAACGCACATTTAAGCGGATTCATCTTCAATCCATATTTCCTCGTCCGCTCGAGCACCTGCCTCAGATCTGCAATGTGGCTTTCTATCTCTCTGGACTTGACGACGATGTCATCAATGTATATCTCTACTAGCGCGCCGATCATGTCGTGAAAGATGTAATTCATCGCTCTTTGATACGTTGCCCCGGCGTTCTTTAAGCCGAACGTCATCACCACCCACTCGTAGAGGCCGATAGCACCCGGGCATCGAAAAGCTGTCTTGTGGACATCCTCTTCGGCCATGAATATCTGGTTGTACCCTGCATTGCTGTCCATGAAGCTGATGATTTTGTGGCCTAAGGCAACGTCGACAAGCAGGTCGGCTATTGGCATTGGGTATTCTTCTTTTGGGGTCACCTTGTTTAGGTCTCTGAAGTCGATGCATACCCGAAGTTTGCCGTTCTTCTTCAATACCGGGACAATATTAGAGATCCATTCGGCATATCGGCAAGGCCGAATGAATCCTGCGTCGTATAGCCGAGTGATTTCGGCTTTAATTGCATTGTACATGTCGGCTTTGAACCTCCTGGGAGGTTGTTTGAATGGCCGATATCCTGCCTTGATTGGCAGCTGATGGACCACTATCGATCGGCTAAGACCGGGCATCTCGAAGTATTCCCAAGCGAAGCAATCTTTATATTCTTTTAATAATTCAATAAGTTGGGATCTACAAAGAGGAGATAAATTTCTACTAATGTACGTCGGCCTTGGCTTATCGCCGGATCCGATGTCGATCTCTTCTAACTCGTCGGCCGACGTGAAACCTTGTCCTAGCTTGCCATCGTCTTCGTCCGCGGTGGCTATGCCGAGCACGTTGGAGCCCTCCACCATGTCTTGTTCAAAGCAGCAGCTGCGGCTCGTCGCTTTCGATGGGCTGTATTGCTGAATTGGACACGTTTAAAAAATCGGCTTGCCAGATTTTCCCAGATAAACATTCGATGCCTTCGGTTTCCCAAAGTGGCAAATCGGCACTGACGATATTAACTGACCTGTCGGCTGGTACAATCTCGATCTTGTCGTCGTCCCACTGGATGAAACTCTGGTGCATTGTAGAAGGGATGCAGTAGTTAGCGTGGATCCAGTCCCTTCCGAGCAGCAGGCTGTAAGACCCCTTCCCGTCGATGACAAAAAATGTTGTGGGCACAGTTTTGTTGCCGATGGTCAGTTCGACGTTGAGAACGCCTTTGGTCTCCGATGGGTTGCCGCTGAAGTCCTTGAGTACCATGTTGGTTTTTATCAGGTCTTCTGCCCCTTTTCCAAGTTTTCTGAAAGTTGTGTAAGGCATGAGGTTGACTGCCGCTCCCCCATCGACCAGCATTTTGGAGATCGGCTTGTCGTTAATGAATACTTCAACGTATAACGGTTTCAGATGCCGATTTTTGGTCCCTTCGGGCTTGTCGAAGATGGCCTGGTCCGGCGAGATTGTTAGTTTTGTCGGGTCATCTTCGATAGCACCTGCGTCGGCTTCGGGGGCGCTGAACTCGGCCGGCAATACGAAGACCATGTTAACCGACGCGGTAGCTTTACTTTTCCCTTTGGCTGCCCTTCTGGCTCGGTCGGCTGGACTTTCCTCGGCTTGTTCTTCGGTGGTCATAGCGTTCTCCTGCTTAGGTACCCACCGTCTCTTGATCTTGCCCAGCCGACGGCGTTGTTCGTATATCATTTGTCTCACCTCGTCCTCTCTTCCTTCACGCTTGAGCCGTTGAATTCTCCTCTTCTGGGTCTTTGTAAATAGATCGGACGGGCACCATTGGGGGTTGGCCGATCCCTCATCATCGGCTTCTTCGTCATCGCGATTGTCTCCGTCCTGGTTCTCATCGATGAAGAAGTCTTGATGGATCGGACCGAGCCGATCGTGGACTGGTCGCTGTCTTTGGTTTAGTTGGACGGCTCTGGGGATGAACCGGACTGGGCTTGCAGACGACGAACTTCCGTGTTCGCCATCGTTATGGTGATCATTACATGCTGGGCAATCTTCCAGTGTTGGTAGTATCATGCCGGATTCCTAGCAATACCTGAAGAAGCCGCAATGCCAATGTGGATCATCATGGCTCACTATGTTCCATCGGCTCTGGACTCTTGGCTCGTGCCGGCGAGGTGCTTCGTCGTAAGTTTCTTCACGCCGAGACCGATATTGATGACGGTATCGGCTTCGTTCGTGGATCGGCTGTCGGCTAGCCGACCTGATGACTGGGCGCACCATGTTAATCTGTGCAGTGTGGTTTCCAGTCTGGTACTCTCCTTTTTCGGCCTCGATCAACATATCGGCTAAGCCGTGCGCCACTCTGTCCTATCGATCAGCTCGCCCGGGGCCGTCATGGACTATGTTGACCAGAAACGGATTGCCGTCTACTTTCATGGACCGGCTTGAGTCGGCAAACTTTAACTTCCCGGCTTCGATGGCCGACTGGATTTGCTGCCTAAAGACTTTGCAATCGTTCGTGGCGTGAGATGTGGAGTTATGCCACTTGCAGTATTTCTTCTTTTTCAATTCTTCGACCGACGGGATCACATGATTTTCAGGCAACTTAATCTGTTTCTCCTTGAGCAGTAAATCAAAGATCTTGTCGGCTTTAGTGATGTCAAAATCGTATTTTTCTTCTTTAGCCATCTTCAGCAGCCACTGACAGACGATAGCCTTCTTGTTCTTAGCCCATTCGACTGCCGCTACTTCCGTTTCATCGTCGTCGAACCCGTAATCTGAATCGACAACGACTTGCGTTATGGTTATGACGGCCTTCCTGGTTTCTTGGAAACGTTGTTCATGGGCTGTCACCTTCTGCGCCAGGTGGGCTAGACTATCGAAGTCCTGCGCAGAAAATCGTTCCCTGATCGGCCCGATCAAACCATGGAAGGCTAAATCGGCCAGCTGGGCGTCTTATAGCACCAGGCTATAGCATCAGTTTCTCATTTCTCTGAAGCGTTGAATGTAGTCCTGGACGGATTCATTGTGTTTCTGCCGGACGCTGGTGAGGTCCGACAACTTCATTTCATGATTGCCGGAATAAAAATAGCTATGAAACTGCTTCTCAAGATCGGTCCAACTCTGAATTGAGTTGTAAGGCAACGAGGAGAACCAAGTGAAGGCCGATCCCGAAAGAGAAAGGGGGAATAGCCAAACTCTCAAGGGGTCAGTAGCCAATGCTTCACCGCACTGTGCAAGGAATCGGCTGACATGCTCATAGGTAGAGACGTTGTCTTGTCCAGAGAATTTGGAGAAGTCCAGGATCTTGTATCGGTTGGGCAGCGGGACCCTTTCGAAATGTTCCGGATAGGGGTACCGATACATATTCCCTTAATCTTTTGGTTTGAGGCCGAACTGATCCCGCATGACATCTGCGATTAGTTCGGCCCAGGCCCTATTACCTTGCTCTATCGGCTCGTATGGGCCATACGGCATGTGTGCTTGCCGATACATCTATGGTGGTGTCTGATGTCGGTAATGGTGATCCTGACGACCCCCTTGGTACTGGTAGCGATGGTCAGCGGGCGGCAGCCGAGGTTCCTGTGGTGGCGTTGGTGGTTCTGGGAACAGCTATCGGCCCCCGACGTTCTGTCGTCTGCCATGATCAATCAGCTCCGGCTGCCGATTATTATGGAACATGTCGAGTTGACCTTGAGGCAATGGCTGTTGTCGGTTCAAAATAGTGACCGCTGGTCTTACAGCCGTCTCGCCTGGACTCAAGTGGCCGACTCCTCCTGGTGGGTTGGGTTGCGCTATTAGTGGAAGCGGCCGATCTTGGGTGACTAATGTCCTGTATTCGGGAAACTGGCCATCCGTGAAATATGTGGGGCCCTGTTGCAGCTGTTCGGCCACCTTGGCATCAACCACGTGAGAAATCATATTATTGAGGGTGTTGACCAAGATGCTGCTCTGGTTGACCAGCGCGTGATGGAGAGCCGAGTCGATCCGATCTTGCAAAGAGTACACAGCTTGATCATCCTGCACTTGAGTTGGTTCTTCCACTTTTTGTTTGCCCTTCGCATCACTTGATGAGGGTGCCTTGGTATCGTTGAGGCTGAACTTGTATTTTTGGTGCACAATTGTAGACCTCGTTTGGGTGAAGGATTGAAGATAATTGTTTTGGAGTTCCTCCACCATCTTCTTATACTCGGCTTGCTGTTCAGCCGATAGTTGATCCATCTTTACAGGTACGACATTGTCCTGCGTGATACCAGGGATCTTGGAATCGACCATCTTTCCGGCAGAGTCTATTCGTCCGAGTCGAGCTGACAAAGACAGTCCCACTGGCGTGCCAAGAAGCGTGTTGACGAGAAATCTCTCTCACGTGGTGGCCTGGGAGATCTGCTTGACTCCAGTGCAGGTCCTTCTTAGCTGCCTACAATATGTAGAGCGTGCCAGTTGATTTGATCTGCCAATCAACAAGAAAGAAGACAAAGAAGTGTTCATTAAGCGTTAGGTAAAGTCTCCGCGAGATCGGCTAAGGAAATCCATGAATGTATATGTGTTATTCCAGACCATATTTGGGCCAAGCGACCAGAATGTATCGACCATACCGAGACGATTATCAGTCGTCAGATCCAAATATAACGAAGAATAATAAATATACGGATCAACAGACTAGCCAACGCTGGGAAACCAATCAAATCGGCTGGTATTCCAAAGAATCTCGTGTAGACATAATATTCCTAGATCAAAGATATAGACAAGCACGATCCAAACATAAAAGATAGCCCTGGTACAGATCTAATAACAATCATAAAAGAAAACTCATTAGGATGAATAAGGTCAGCTGAAACCCGACGCTATCTCCAGATAATGTAAATCCAAAAGAATAGATCACTGATGGTTCTAAAGACGACTCAATAGTTCAATTCTGATGCAGCATTAAGTATCAAAAGAAACATCCAATCTATTACCTCCGATTTACACTTCTATGAGATGGTAGATACTACATACGAACCAACCAACCCTTAAACCTAGCCTTGCTGACCACATACTCTCGACGAGATGAGCCAACTACAAGATAGATCTAAGCATCGAATTGATTCATATGAACCATACGATATATATCGCAGTAAAACTATTGAATCTAATGTATCATTGCGATGGAAGCATTAGAAACAAGTAATCTCACCACTAATGACAAACATGTACCTGAGTTTGGGGATCGAGACGATGCAGCCCAAAGCCAAACAGGGTGTTTGTCCAAAAGAAAAAGGATGGCGATGCGCCGAGGATTAGATTGATTGAATCGTCCTGATACAGAGAGTCTCAGGTCCTATTTATACCCAAGGTACAAATATTTGTAACAACTTTGGACTCTATCTAAACTATTGTTTAAACATCATATCATTCCTAGCGAGGACTAAATTAACGAATTTCTATATTACAGATACAATTGCCGTTACAGGACTCTATCCATAAGTGGCAATATCTTTAAATGTGCAATTAGCAACCGAACCTTCCATTTATCTTCAAGCTTCTGCGTTAAACACGGTTTCATCTTCTCTGAACTCAGAGTCGGCTGTCGGCTGTTCCCATTTAATCCATCCTCAGCCGACTAGCCCCGCAGCCGATCAACCTTTTAGCCAATACGACTCCTGCCTTCGGCCGATCCGATTACATTTTTCCTTTCAGGACATAGGGACCAAATTCCAGTGTTAACACAGTGGCGCGGCGTCCGGCGACGATCGGCTACGGCAGAGGGGAAAGAAAGGGAGGGCGGCGGCTTACCGGCGCAGTGCATGGCACGGCGGCGGCGTGTTCTGGTGTGGCAATGCGGCGCTCCGACATGGCGAAGGGCAGCGGCGGCGATGCAAAAAGGTGGCGACGGCAGGGAGTGAGGAGGGGAGAGGAATGGGGAAAAGAATGGGCTTATGCCCCTATTTATAGCCGACGGGTCGGGCTCGGCGCGGGACGAGGCCCGGGCTGGCGGCGACGCGACGAGCCACGCGGCGGCGTAGGGTGGCGGGGCCGGGCGCGGCGAGCGCGGGGCGGGCACGCGAGGACAGCAGGGTCCGGGCGCGGGCGCGGCGCTAGGTGCGTGCGGTCGGCGGGGTCCGGGCGTGGCGAGCCTGGGTGGGCGGCGCGGGCGTGGGGCCGAGGGCGCGGCGCGGCGTGAGGGCGACACGCGGCACGCGGGAGTGGGGGCCGGACACGCGTGGGCGGGGAGCGGCGCGCGACGTTCGGCGTGGGCGGCGCGTGACACGGCTTGCGTGCGGCCGCGGCGCGCACGGCGCGGGCGTGCGCGCGATTGGGGGACGATGTGGCACGACCGTGCGTGCGACGCGCGGCCCACGGTGGCGAGGGAGGTCTGGGGGCCCCGGGACGGCGCGTCTCGGATCGAACACTTGGCGCCCAATGAACAGTGCACTTTTCTATTTTCCCGAATTTTTCGATTTAAATTCTATTCTTCTCCATTCCTTTTTGCCTTCACCCATAAATTTAAAATATGATTTGATTTGATCATAAATTTAATTTAATCCTATATTTCCAACCCTTTTGTCCATTTTGATTATTGCATATTATATATATATATATATTATAGGTTTTATTTCCTCTTGTTGTTTTTCTACACTTCACCCATAATTAAAAATGTAGCTTTGGCCTCAATTGTAATTTAATTTTAGACTCGTAATCTTTTTGCCATATTATTATTATTACATAATTTTTTACATATTCTTTTTACTTGTTCCCTTGCATATCATTTTATTATATTTTATCTTTCCTCTTTATTTCCTTACTACATTTTATTCCTTTTTATTATGCACATTTTTGTACTTTCCATTTTATAGTTTTAATTCAAATTAAATATTTATCATTCTTAGTTTTCTTGTATAATTATATATATTTAAATATTTGATTTGGAGTTTTACTCATATTTTAAATAAGTGCATTTCTATTTATACCACAGAACAATCTTGCAAATAAGAGGCCATAAACACGTCGAGATGCAAAAATACCAAAAGTTTTTGTAAATCCCAAATTTTAGATTTCGATTTTTAAATCTCCGATTTTCAGGGTGTTACATGAAGCTTCCAATAAAATTTTGATCAAGTGGATAAAGAGGAAGATCTCTGAATACCCGAAACATTGGCATAGCTGATTGGCCGAGTCACTATGGGCTTATCGGATGGCCGGGCCACGGATCAACCCAGTGCCTCCGTACAAGTTGGTCTGTGGACATGAAGCAGTTTTGCCATGGGAGAATATAATCGGCTCAAGAAGGATTCAGTTACAGGAGGAGTTGACAGCCAATGATTACTATAATTTGATGGTGGATGAGTCTGAAACCTAGTTTTGTCAAGGATGTGTGCCTTGGAAAAGGTGACTAGAGACAAAGAATGCGTAGCTCGTCATTATAACAAGAAAGTTGTGCCTAAGTCATTTGAGGAAGACGAGCTCGTTTGGTAGCTGATCTTGCCGATCGATCAAGAGATAGAAAATTCGGCAAGTGGTCACCTAACTGGAAGGGCCTTTCAAGATCCACAAATGCGCCTCTAAGGAAGCCTACATGTTGGAAGGATTGGACGGAGAAGTGTTTGGAAGGCCTCTTAACGGCAAATATTTGAAGAAATACTACCCAAGTGTTTGGATCAATTCATGATTCGGCAAAGTTCTTGCCAATTCATGCTAGCCGATGTGTTGTGAAATAGCACACATCGCTTTTAGAACCTTTTTTGCTCTAAGTTTTCCCCACTGATTTTTCAAATCGGCTGAATCTAGCCGACAATTGTTGGTTGGTTTTGTTCTATAATTTTATCAATGCTGAAGGCAACATTAAGAAAATTAGGGGGCATACACTATACAAAGTCAGAAATCAGAGTTGCAGTCAAAACATAGAAGACAAATGAATCGGCAAGAGGGATATGGATAATATTTAAGGCACAACAGGCCTCTTACAAGAGATATATATACAGGCCAAGACATCAATAGTTTTGGAGGATTAAAACCCTAGTACATCCCTAAAAAATTTTCGATGGCCGACGTGGCTTCTTCTTTGATGGCTTTAATTTCTTCGACCGTGGCCATGTCTTTTTCCTCGGAGCCCGGGATTGCTTTGGCCGATTTATGGAGTTCTCCCAAGTGTTTGATGGTGGAAGTCACCTTAGCCCTCTGATCTTCGGTAGCCTTGGGAAGATCGGCTAGCACTTTCTTTTCTGCCGTGAGCTTGGCCCTGCATTGCTCTAGCTTCACCAGCAAGTCCGCCTCTTCTGCTTCATGTTGGCCGATCTTGGTCTGTGTAGCCGATGGGCCAGCCACCAGCTCGTCCAACTTGGCCTTCTTGACCACTATGTTTTGCACGGTGGTGTTGATCGAGGCCGTCAGGTCGGCTTAAGCTTGCCGGTCGACCATCCTTATTATAGCCATGTTGATGAGAAATTTCTCTCACGCGCTGGCCTTGGAGATATGCTTAACTCCAGTGCAAGTCCTTCTCAGCTGTCAGTGAAATACAGGGCGTGCCAGTTGGTTTGATCTGTTAACCAACAAGAAGAACAAAGATGTATGCGTTATGGGTTAGGTTAGATCCTACTAGATCGGCTGAAGGCATCAATTAACAGATATATATGCTATCCCAAAGCACATTTAAACTAAGTGATTGGGATAGATCGGCTATGCCAAGATAGTATTAACCACTTAATCTAAATATACAAAAGGATAATAAATATATGCTTTAATAGCTTAGCCGATACCGTAGGACTAACTATGGATTGGCTAGTACTCCGATTTATCTTATGAAAAGATATTGATCTAAGCTAAATGCGCTAAGTCTAGATCAGTCGGCTGCCGGCTATGGCTGACAGGCTGATTCTGGCTTAGGGCATTTAACCAGAGTAAGATCTTAATATAAGAGGCGGCTTTAATAAACCTAATATTAAACATACCAAAAGAATATTAAAACAGATAAGGTCGGCTGAAACCCCGGCACTGTCTCTAAGCATATACATCTAGCCGAATAGATCATAAGAGCTCTAAGAATGACTTAATAGGTCAAATTGATGCAGCATGAAGTATAAAAGGAACAATAAGATCTATTATAGCTGATGTAAACCCCTCGAGACGGTGGATACAGCATATAACCTAGGCCAACCCCTAAATCTAGCTCTACCGGCTGCTGGTTCTTGATGAAAACAGGCCGATGTCAAGATAGATCTAGACATTGTTCTAGATTATATGCGATATATGATAACTAGCGCAGCATAAATCATTGAATCTAGAGTATCATAGCGATGGAAGCACTAAATTCGACGAGATACACCATTAATGACAAACATTTACCTTAGCCAGGGATCGAAACGATGGAGCCCAAAGCCGGATCAAGTGTTCGTTTGAAGAAAATAGGAGGCGATGCGCCGAAAGTTGATTGATTGTGTATTTGATATCTTTTACAGGGGTCTCGGGTCCTATTTATACCCAAGAATAAAACTACCCGTGCAAGACACGGTTTCTATCTAATCTACTATACATGGTACGACAATATCCCAGGACATGGTCCCATGCCGTATTACAATAGGAAATCTAAACAAATTCCTAATTTACAGATACAATTGCTGTTACAGGACTCTATCCATAGACGGCAATATCTTTTAACGTGCAATTTGGGAACCAAATCAAACTCCTTATTTCTATGTTTTCCATCGGGATTGGTTCCACTTCACCCGAAGTCAGAATCGGCTATCGGCTGTCCTAGTCCGATTCGCTCTCAGCCGACTGGCTCCATAGCCGATTCGGAATCAGCCGATTCTGCTTCCGCCTCTTCTTAGATCGCTCATGTTCTCCGATTTCGCTTCAATCTCTGCTTCAAACCCGTGAGTTAGGTTACCAAATTTGGTCATTAACAAGCCCGCTCTAGTTTGAACCAGTGCTGGTCGATGAAGACGGCTCGGGAGATCTTTTTGGCCAAGTCATTGGGGAGCTGACTCTGAACATCATCGAAGCATGCTCGGACTAGCCCACACTCCATGACCAGTTGATCTATATCGATGATGAGCCAACGATGGATGTCTTGAAGCTTCTCCTTGATGTCGTCGGCTATGGTGGCCTGGTCCTGGCTAGTGGCCTCTTCTTCTTCACTAACGAACTCTCTAATGTCGAATGGAAGTAGGTCGGCTAGAGTCTGCAGAAAGAGTGAGAGCAATTAAAACAGAGCATGACAGCCGATGCCAAACTTTTGTGGAAGAAGGGAAGCAAACTTACTCGTGCAACAGGAGCTGGTGCAAATACTTCTTCGGTGTTGTGGCTTCCTGAAGCTGACGTAGTTCTCTTGCTTGATACATGGGGGGCAGCCAACGGAGCTAGTGGAGGCTACAAAAAGGATAAGTGTTAGTATGAGTCGACCAAAGCAAGCATAAGTAAAAAAGAAAGAGGATGAAACTAGAAACTACTGGTGAAGCTGGGCGAGGAGGCCGATTAGCTAGTCATTTGTACTGCGAGAAGAATTTGGTCAAGGTTTGAATGATTTGAAGATCATATTTGAAGGGGAGAACACAAACCGATCGCTTTGGAGGAGAAGAGACTGGTGGGGCTGGATCATCGGCTGGCGGGCTGATGGAATTATGGCTTGAGCTGCTCGACTCGGCCACCTCTTTGATAGCTTGAGAGATTTCCTCGTCCATGATTTCCTTGTTGAGAGCTTCGTCGATACTGGGATCGAGGGAAGGCAAGCTATCGGCTGGTGCAGTCAGTTTTGGCTTCTTTTGCTTCTTCACAGGAGCAGCCGATGGCCCCACAGCCGATGGGGCTGCTCTCTTCTTTCTCGTCACGACTTGACGAGTTTGGCTGTGCATCAATGTCTTTAGTTTTGGCGCGTCCCAGCCGATGGCCGATGGAGCATATCCACATCCGTTCGGAAGAACGCCCAAGCGGTACTCAATGGCAATGCTAGAGTTACTCACTGTGGGGGGATCCAATTCTGTCGTCTGCAAAGGGCAAATGTTTAAAGTGTTAGCAAGAGACAATGGCCGATTGATCAGAGGGAAAGATGCTTAAGGACGAAAATATTTACAGAGGGGATTTCATCTGGCAGGAGGATGATGAGGTACATGGAGGCGTGTTGATGGAAGATGTGTTGCTTGATTTCCACCCACCACTTGTCATAGGCTGCTCTCCTTTTGTGGGCCAGCTCCATGATCCCGACGCTACCGAGGGGTGGGCTCTCTATCTCCATTAGTTTGTTCATCGTCAGCCTTGAGTCAATCATCCCTCGGGTCTCAATCTTGTCGGCATAATAGCAGCCGATCGGCAGCTGCCCAAGTCTGAACTGTCTTCTAGCCGATGCGGAGTAGTAAAATTCATAAGTTTTTGCCACGTTGTGGCCTTGGTGTACCCCAGTCGGCAAGATGCACGGAGTGAGCGCTGTACTGAAGATCTCTCTTCATTTGGGGTATTGATCTGAGTTTATCTCATCCAAGTTTAGCTCGACTGGTAATTCGAACTTCGTTCGGTCTTCATAGAAAAACCAAGTTCGATTGTTCTTCACAAGGCCATCGTAAAAGGATATGAACCAATCGGCCAGGAGTTCACTTGATTGCTTTGAGCCGATGTGAGTGGCTGCGGCTTCCCTAAAGGATAGACATCTCCTAATGGGCACTTTGTTCCCTTCATCATCCTCAGTCGGTTCCAAGAGGGGGAAGCAAGCATCAGCCAACATTGATCGACCAGAGACCTTCTGGGTTAATAGCACTAGCCAGAGCTGAAGGAGCCACCACGGGCCTCCTTTGCCGATTGTTGCATCAGCTGCTATCTGGGTCATTGCTTGGTTTAAGGTCTGATAAAGGTAGCTGAGGAGGAATTTGCATAGAGGAAGTTTTGTCTTGTTAACATGGGCCTTGGCTACTATTTGCCGGTTGCGGTTGGGCCACAACTCCGAGCCGCAGAACTCGAGTTTCTCTAGCCACATCATCAAGAACGCGGTGTGCTCTCTAGGAGTAATCGGTCCAGTCCCCATGTTCATGCTAACATATCCGTTCCAGCCATCGATTGCTTTGGTTTTAAACAAGAACTCGCCCTTGTTATCTAGCCAGTTGGGACTAGTCGATGACATGATGTCAAGTCCTGTTAGCATGAAGACATCGGCTAGGGTTGGGGTCATTGGGCCTTGCTAGAAAAGGAAAGCATTTAGAGTGTTGTTCCAAAAGTATGTGGCAGCCGACACTAACGGTTCATATTTGGGCATGTCGGCTATAGATAAGGCTAGGCATTGGGCTATGCCTATTTTTTCCCAGTGGGTTTGTTTGCTGGCTACCATTCTTTTGTACCAAGTTGGCCAGGATTTGTCCATTGAGGGCCAGGACTTGAGGGTGCTATTCCAGTGAACCAAACAAGGGCTTCTGACTCTATAAGGTACCGTGTTGGTTTCGGGAATGATAAACTCGGTTGGGTCTGTGGTTCCGATGGGTCCTAGGTAATATCTTTGATCATTGAGTAAGCTTGGGATGATTATTTGATGAGCAAGGTGCTACAATCGGAAGAAAGAGGCCAAATCAAGATTCTAAAACCTAGCAGTCCGATTTATGTTTAAAGGTGGAAAAGGAAAGGATTCAGCCGATGGGGTGTACCTCGGGGAACTCAGCGGGAGTAGAACCTGACGGAGCAGCGGGGGCCGCCATTGCCGTAGTTGAGGTCGTCGGAGAGGCGGGATCGATGCTGTGGGGAAGCCGAGGAAATCGCCGGAGAGCTCGAGGATGATGGCTGGCTAGGGCTTTTTGGATTGCGTTTGACGGCGTGAGTTTGTTCAACGTGGAAGGGCGTTATTTAAAGGGTTTTTGTAACGGCCGAAACAGACTCGACCTAGGGTTACGCTGGAGATAGGATTGCACAAAATCCGCAACATTATCAATGCCGCGGACTTGGGGGAATGTGTTAATGACCAAATTTGATAAGCAAATCCCCAAGTTTGAAATAAGGATTGAAGAGGAATTGGAGGAAACACACGATCTGCGGAAAAAGAGGCTGCATTGGCTAAGTCCGAATCGGCTACGGAGCCAGTCGACTGAGTCCGAGTCGTATCAGGATAGCCGATAGCCGATTCCGATTGAAGACCGAAGGTGGGGCCAATCCCGGAAGGAAAGCTTAGAGATGATTATTGGATTCGGTCTCCAGAAGACTTTAAAGATATTGCCATCTATGGATAAGGTCCTATAATGGTAATTGTATCTATAAAATAGGATATTTTGTAGATTTTCCTTTTGTAACGTGGTATGGCACCCCGTCCCGGGATATTGTCGTGCTGTAAATAGTAGATAAGATAGAAACCGTGATCTACACGGTTGTTGTTATAACTGGGTATAAATAAGACCCGATGGCTTGTTGTAATCAATCGAACACACATCAATACAACTTCGGCGCATCGCCAACCTTTCTATTTTTACCTTTTCTTGACGAGTTCTTGCTTTGTTTTTGGGCTGCATCGGTTTCTATCTCCAGGAAAGGTAATTTCTTGTTACAAGCGGCATGTGGTATCGAGGCCAGTGCTTCCATCATCATGATACTCTGATTTTGATGTTGCAAACTGCTTAATTTACCATATGCCACATATAATCTAGATCAATGTCTAGATCTATCTCTCGATCGGCTAGCATATCCTTCAAGATAACAGCCGACGGAGCAAGATCTAGAGGTTGATACAGATTATATGGTGTATCTACCATCTCGAGGAATTCTCATTAGTCTAAATAGATCTCATGCTTCTTTTGGTACTTAATGCTGCATCTAATCGACCTATTAAGTCGCCTTTAGAACTATGTAGATCTATTCGGCTCAATGTTTATTATTAGAGATAGTACCGGGGTTTTAGCCGATCTTACCTGTTTTAATCATCTTTTATGTATTATTACTATATGTATTAGAACCGCCTTTTATATTAAGATCTTAATCCACTTAAATATTCTAAGCTCGGTATCAATCTGTTAAGTCATATTAATAGCCGATTGATCTTAGCTTAGTGCATTTAGTTCAGCTTAATATCTTTTTATAAAATATATCGGAGTACTAGCCGATTTACATTAGATCTGCGACATCAGCTAGGCTATAAATATATATAATTATTATCCTAATGCACTTTTAGATATAAGTGATTTATACTGTCTCGGTATGCTACCGATCTATCCTAATCACTTAGTCTAAACATGTTTTGGGATAACAATTATATCTTTATTGATATCTATAGACGATCGAGTAGGATCTAATCTTAACCAAATGTCTATCTTTTTGTTTCTTGTTGGTTTTAGGATCAAACCAACTGGCACGCCCGCTCAATCACCAAAGGAGACCAATTTTGGACCTGCACTAGAGTTAAGTAGATCTCCCAGGCTAGCGCGTGGGAAAAATTCTCATTAACAGGATGTCATGAATCCTTTCGGAGACATGAGCAGTTCTCATAGCACTTGGCAAGTTTTGATTGCAAACCATAACATACTGACACGGTTGTGCTTCAAAAGAAAATATATTATGATTGCATTAATCCAAGGACCGAAACAACCCGACAATGATATTGATGTGTTCTTGGAGCCTGTTATCAATGCTCTTGAGATTCTCTGGAAAGAAGATGTTGAAACATGGGATGCGTACGGTCAGGAGAACTTCAAACTACGTGTTCTATTGTTCTACACCATTAATGACTATCCGACACTTGGCAATCCTTTTGGACAAACTATGAAAAGAAAGAAGGCATGCTTCGACTGTATGGAACATACACGCAGTAGGTGGCTGAAAAAATCAAGAAAGATGGTTTACATGGGTCATAGGAGATGGCTCCCGCTCCATCACACATTTATAAGAAAAAACTTTTCAATGGTAAGAGGGAACTTTAGCCTGGACCCAAGGATTTGTCCGGAGATGAGGTCCACAACATGGTCAAGGACATAACTAATGAGTTTGGGAAGAAAAGAAAATGTAGTAAGGCAATGGACAATGGTATGTGAAAGAAAAAAAATCCATATTTTGGCGACTAGCTTACTGGAAAGATATTAAGGTCCATCATTGCATTGATCTGATGCACATAGAAAAGAATGTGTGTGAGAGTTTGGTTGGGCGATTGCTGAATATTCCCGGGAAGACAAAGGACGGGTTGAACGCACGCCTTGATCTACACGAGATGAATATTCGCAGTGAACTCCTGCCTATAACAGATGCAGAGACAGAAAGAGTGTACCTCCTTCCATCTTGCCACACCTTGTCGAAGGATGAGAAGATCGCAATATTATCATGCCCGAAAGATATTAAAGTTCCATCGAGCTATTCAGCGAGGATAAGTAAGTACGTTCAAATGGACGACCTAAAAATGGTTGGAATGAAGTCTCACGATTGCCACATGCTCATCACACAGATATTGCCAATTGCTATCAAAGGCATTCTACCACCCAAAGTCTGCCACACAATCCAATGTTTGTGTTCCTTCTTTAATGCAATCGGTCAGAAGGATATAGATCCTGAAGATCTAGATGGATTGCAGACCAATATTGTCAATACCCTCTGTCACATGGAGATGTTTTTTCTGATGTCTTTTTTGATATCATGATTCATCTCTCTGGTCATCTTGTGAAGCAAACAAAACTATGTGGCCTAGCTTTTCTAATAAAAATGTGTCCATTCGAGAGGTGCATGGGAGTTCTGAAGTTGTACGTTTGAAACAGAGCAAAACCGGAGGGGAGCGTCATTGAAGGTTACACGACCGAGGAGGTTATTGAGTTTTGCGTCAATTATATGTCCGAGGCCGATCTTATTGGAGTTCCATCGTCTCGACATGAAGGAAGATTGTCAGGTGTTGGCACAATAGGCAGCAAAAGAATCGTGCCTGATCAAGCCTCGTATTCGCAGGCTCATTTCACTGTGCTCTAACATATGGCAGAAGTTGGCCCATACTTTGAGAAGCATTTAGCGAAAATCCAACAGGAGAACATGGGGTGATCGAACATGTGGATTAACAGAGAACATAACTCCCGATTCAACAAATGGTTCGAGAATCGTATTACAATGTCGACAGATGTCTCAAATGAGATAGTACGGTTGTTGGGGATGGGACCGTGTTGGGAGATAGAAACATGGCAAGGATACAATATTAATGGATACAAGTTTTACACCATAAAACAAGATGACAAAAGCACAAAAACAGCGGAGTCCGTATAGATGCACTCCAGGATCAAGTTGGGTCGAACACATACTACGGCCGCATAGAAGAGATCTGGGAGCTGAACTACGTGAAGTTGAAAGTCCCTTTGTTTTGATGCCGTTGGTTGAATATACGCACTGGTGTCAAAGTCGATAAGGAAGGTTTCACTTTAATAGATCTATCCAAGGTTGGATATGCCAATGAACCATTCATACTTGCAAAACAGGTCGAGCAGATTTTCCACATAAAAGACGCTGCAAACAAGAAGATGCTCATCGTTAGGGATGGCAGTGCCAAATTGTCAGGGTTGACAACGTCGTTGACGAAGAAGAATATAACCAGAATCTTCATGTAAGACCTCACATCTACCTTGACAATGATGCCCAAGAGGATCTGGCATATGCTCGTTCAGATCATATGGAAGGCATAACCTTGTGACCGATGCTTTTGTACTTATTTGTTTTGCTATTTCTTGTAAGGAATGAAGTATTTTGTATTAACAAGCCTTTTGAGTAATTTATAGTTTATTTAATTCACTAAAGTAATTTATATGAAAATAGTAATTTACTGAACTTTACTGAATTATTTAGTGATTTATTGTATTGTACTAAAAATTAATTTTTCTATATGTAAAAATGGAAAAATTGTATCGGTGACGGGCTTCAAGTCAAGCCCGATAAAGATGACGTCATCTCAATCGGACATAAACTCAAAGCCCATCACCAATGATCTCCTCGGTGACGGTCCTTAATTTTAGCCCGATAGAGATGATGATCTCATCCGATTGAGCTTAAGCTTTAAGCCTATCACCGATGATCTCATCCATGACGGGCTTTAGATTAAGCCCCTCACCGACAGAATTTTTCCATCGGCCTTTACGCGCCGATTTAGATCTCATCTGTGATGGGTTTTAGGTTAAGCCCGATTGAGATGAGCCATCTCAATCGGGCTTAATCTAAAGCCCGTCATGGATGTGTTTCCAATTTACCAGAGCATGTCGATTCAGATCTATACATTAGCACAAAGAACTTCTAAGTCCTCACTCACTCAGAAACCTAGCACCACTGTCTCTCGTGCCTGAGCCCGTCGTCATCCCCGATCATCAACGTCCCCAAGCACCGCCGTCCCCAAGCCCGAGCCCGAGCGTTGCCGTCCCCGAGCCCAAGCGCCACCATCTCCGAGCGCCGTTGTCCTTGAGCCCGAGCGTCGCCGTCCGAGCCCGATTCCGCCATCCCTGTGCTCTAGGTTAGTCCATCTCCCTCATGTGCTGTCGTGCTCCCTCCTGTGTATTGGTTGTCTAACTGCATACCATGTATAAATCGAAGATAATGTTGGTTGTATATTGGTCACTGTTAATATCACTACTACCATGCTATGTATGTTGCATATAGATATGTTATATATACTTTTTATGTATAGTCTATTGGAGTTCACTTTGTTGTTTGTTACCTTCTCAATCTCGATTTTATTATTGACCAAATAGGGTGTATATGTTGATTTGTGTATAAAAAACTTATATTTATATGTATAAAAAGCTTGTGTGTTATATGCCTTGTGCATGACTATATGGCATAAATAAATTCAAAGATTTAAAGATTTAAAGATTCAAAGATAAAATCAAAGACTTAAAGATTCAAAGATAAACTCAAAATAAATTCAAATATTCAAAAAATCAACAATAAATTCAAAGATTCATTCTCCTCTATTTTACAAATAAATTCAAAGATTCATTCTCCTCCCTTTCAAAAATAAAGTCAAAGATTCAAAGATTAGCAATAAATTTTCTTTCCAATCCCTCTTCTTCTTGATTTAATTAATTTTTTTATTTTGTGATTTTATAAGCTATTTAGACGATGTCTCAGCACGAGGAACCAATGTCGGTGACGACTAGTGGGTCCACAAGGACACGGACACGAAGGAGCGGAAATAAAATCCCAAAGGAACAGTACACCATTAGGTGGAACTCCTAGGAGTGTTGTCTGCTCCCTCGAATGTGCCCAAGAAGTTCAGGTTGATTTGCAGGATAATCGGGAGGCAGACCTTTAGTATTTTGAATGATTAGATGAAGAAAGTGTCAGACGTGAATAAGGAAACTGCTTGGCTGAAGTTCAAGGAGAGCTTCGAATATCATGCAGCCGACGAGAGTAGGTGTTGATGAGAAATCTCTCTCACGCGCTGGCCTGGGAGATCTGCTTGACTCCAGTGCAGGTCCTTCTCGGCTGCCTATGTGGTGCAGGGCGTGCCAGTTGATTTGATCTGTTAATCAACAAGAAAAACAAAAGAATAGACATTAAGTGTTAAGTTCGATCCCCATTGGATCGGCTGAGGGAATCCATAAACACATATATGCTATTCTAAACTATATTTAAACCAAGTGACTGGACTGGATCGGCTATACCGAGACAGCATCAGCTGCTTAACCCGAATACAATAAAGAATAATAAATATATGGATCGATAACCTAGCCGATACTGGAAATCTAACAAAGAATGGGCTAGTACTCCGATGAATTTTATAGAAAGATATCACTCCCGAATCGAATGCATAGCCTAGAAATCGCCATTGGCTATCGATGATGAGCCGATTTCGGCTGGCAACGTCCAACAGGAATGCGATCTTAACATAAGAGACTGTCCTAATACAAATCTAATAATAAATATATTAAAAGAAACATATCAGGGCAGATAAGACTGGCTGAAACCCCGGCATTGTCTCTAAACAATATAAATCCATCCAAACAGATCATCGGCAGCTCTAAGAACGACTTAATAGTTCAAACATGATGCAACATTGAGTATAAAAAGAACAACCCGATATGTTGCAGCCGATTTATACCTCTCGAAACGGTGGATACCACATATAAACCAGCCAACCCATAGATCTAGCCCTATTGGCTGCAAGTTCTTGACAGAACTAGCCAATGACAGGATAGATCTAAACATTGATCCAATTTATACGCGCTATATGATAAATAGCGCAGTATAAACTCCTGATTCTAATGTGTCATTGCGATGGAAGCATCAGAAACAATAGATTATACTACTAACGACAAGCATTTACCTAGATCTGGGGATCGAAACGATGCAGCCCGTAGCCAAACAAAGTACTCGTCTAAAGAAAAGGTTGACGATGCGTCGAAGGTTTGATTGAGTGTGTATGTGTTATTTTACAGGGGGTCTCGGGTCTTATTTATACCCAAGATACAATTATCTGTACAAACCCTGGACTCTATCTAAACTACTATTTAAAACACAACATTTTCCCAAGCGAGACCCACGCCGTGTTACAACTAACAGTCTAACAAATCTCTAGATTACAGATACAATTGCCGTTACAGGAATCTATCCATAAGTGGTAATATCATTTAACGCACAATTAACAACCGAATCCTCTGTTTATCCTCAAACTTCTGTATTAGAAACGGTCTCATCTCTTCCAAACCTGGAATCGGCTATCGGCTGCCCTTGTCCGATCCAACCTTAGCCGATTGGCCTCGCAGCCGATCATTCCTTAGCCGATGCGACCCCTGTCTCCAGCCGATCCAACTCTGCTTTGTCTTTGCATACTTGGGGGATTCGATTACCAAATTTCAGTGTTAACACATGCCCCCCAATTCCGTGATACGTAGTGTTGCGGATTTGCTTTCCTGTTCAAACTCCCGCTTCTTTCTTGACCTAGATCGCTTCAGCTTCTCCCCAAGTGCTCTTTAAATACGCACTCCCCTCGGCCAAAACGCTTACGCCTTCAAAGCGCACTCAGCCTCCTTCGCAAACAAGCCTCTTGCATTCTCTCTCTTCTCCGACAATTTCACTGGCGCCCATTGAACTCCATCATGTTCTTCAGATCCATCTTCACCCCTGAGCATTCCGATGGCTTCCACCGTCGCCGCATCAAGCTCCTCAGTCGCCTCGGCCACCACTACTACGCCAGCCGTAGCCGCTGGGCCAACCGCTGCTGCCGTTCCGACCGCCACCGTGATCGAGTTCCCCGAGGTACTCCTTTCCGATCCTTAACTCCTTTTTCATCCAGATTTACTTTCCCAACCGTGTTGCATCGATATTTCATTTGGCCATTCTTTGAGTAGCACTTTCCTTTATTTTCACCAATTAGTATTTCTCCCCTCTTTGAACTGTAATGTGCGACCGTTCTTGATTAGTGCCCCCTTTTCTTTTACCTATAGCACCTGTCACACCAAATATTTATCCCCAATTGATACAAGCGGAAAAGTACTTTCTCGGCCCTATCGGCAACACGGATCCAGCCGATATAATCATAGCCGAAACCAACCGGATCCCTTTTAATACTGCTAAGCCGTCCCTCGCCCACTGGAATGGAACATTCAAGTCCTGGCCAACCACCGATGCAGCCTGGGTCGAGTGGTACAAGAGGGTGCAATTGGCCAAGTACACTCAGTGGGAAGAAACCGGGATCGCCCAGTGCCTGGAACTGTCCATTGCCGGCATGGAAAAAGACGAGCCGCTCTTATCGGCTGCAACTTACTTCTGAAATGACAGTTTCAGTGCCTTCATCTTCCGGCAAGGGCCGATGATTATCACGTTTGCCGACGTGTACATGACAACTGGACTGGACATCGAATCGTCGGCCGACCCCAGCACCTTGAACCGAAAAGGCAAACATCAGTTCAAAACCAAGGCCATCGGCGGGTGGAGCGGCTTCATTGCCCAAAACATGAGAGAAAGGTCAGTCGGCCACAGGGAGCACACTGCATTCCTAATGATGTGGCTTGAAAAGTTTGTGTTCTGCGGATCGAGCTATGGGCCGACCGCCAACTGGTAGGTTGTAGCCGAAGTTATAGCCGATGGGCGCAAACTTGTGCTGGGGAAGTACCTCCTCAGCTACTTGTATCAGACGTTGCACTAGGCCGCCGCAAAGATAGCCGCTGACGCTCCCATCACCACTGGCGGCCCCTAGTGGTTCCTTCAGATCTGGTTAGTGCTAGCAACGCAAAAGATAGCCGGTCGGCTCCCTCTGACAGCAGCTGAATTCCCCAGGCTGGAGCCGATTGAACATGACGACGGCAACCAGATCACCTCCAGGAGATGCATGAGCTACGGAGAGGCAACGGCTGCCCATGCATGCTCAAAGCAATCGGCCGAACTGCTAGCCGAATGGTTTATAGCCCTCTACGACGGGCTGTCTCATGAGAACCGTGCCTGGTATTTCTACCGGGACCGGGGGCAGTTCGAGTTGCCGGCCGACTTCAATTGGGACGACGTCAACTCAGCCGACAACCCGAGATGTAGGGAGCTATTCACCGCCACTCTATCCCCCTGCATCCTGCGACCGGGATCCATCAGGGCCGATCAGTGCCCAAGAGTTACGAGTTCTACTACCCGGTATCGGCAGCGAGGCAGTTCGGTCTCGGACAGCTGCCCATCGGCTTCTTCTATGTCGACAAGATTGAAACGAGGGGAGTGGTCAGCCAAGACCTGATAATGGATCGGCTCCTAAATATAGCCGGCCCTCCCCTCGGCGCCGTCGGCGTGATGACATTGTCGCTGAATAAAAACGCTGCTTACGCCTGCTGGTGGGCTGAAATCAAGCGCCACATCTTCCATCAGCGGTCGTTCCATTACGTCGACCTTCTCCTGCCCGAAGAGATCCCCTGGGTAAGCTTTAAGTCCAAACTGATTTTCTTCCTCTCTTCATCGGCTGACATAGCCGACTAACATTTGCCCCTTGGTCTGCAGGAGACGGAGACGGAGCGGCCGACGGTGAGCGATTTCGGTCGCCCCATTGAATACCGTGTAGGTGTTCTACCCGGGGGCAGCCTTGCTCCGTCGACCATCGACTGGGAGGCGCTGAAGCTGGCGTCGCTGCTGCGAGGGCAAGTGCGTCAGCCGATCGCACAGAAGAGAAAGGCTACACCACCACCACGGTCGTCGGCCACGTCTGCCCCCAAGAGGCTGAAAAAGACAAAACCGGCAGCGCCAGCCGATAGCCTCCCCCCTTTGGATCCGGCCGTCGCGCAGTTCCTCGGCACCGTCGCCAGCGAGGAAGAGTCGGCGGCTGTTGGGGCCACGGTCGAACCCGGGATTTCGAGTCCTGAGTCGGTCAATGCTCCAGCCGACGTCCCGCCAGTCCCAATTCTTTCAGCAAAACGTCGACCGGTAATCCTTCACTTCACCAGATTTGGCTTCATGATGATCACTTGCATCTGATCGAACCATTCCTTTCAGGTCAAGAAATTGGCCGGTCGCACTTCACGCCTCGCGCCATCGGTAATCATCCTCTGCTACTTGACTTGTAGTAATCAATCGACTTGTCTGCTAACTCTTTCTTTGGCAGCCCCCGTGGTCTCCATCGGCTCCCGCCCAGGCGTCCAGTGAGCATGCTGCGCCTGTCGGGGGCGGTGGCGACAACACCGACGAAGAGGCCCCGACGGCCGCGGGCAACGATCCGGCCGAACCAACAGCTCCGACCCCGATGCCAACGGTAAGCCAACTAAATTTGATGATCGGTTTTGTCAGCTTAATATCTTCTTGATCATCTTCTTCTTTGTTGTAGAACATAGCCGACCACCTCAACTTTGACTTGTCGGAGTTCGAGGAGCCCGGCGACATTGGCGAGGAGGCGTTGGTGATGTCGGCTGAGGACCTGAGGGCCACCTTAGCCGACATCGGCAATCGGCCGGAAGCCTCGCTGGATGCGCTGGTGGTCGACAGCGGCTCGATACGCGCGGGATTCAGAGATATCCAAGACCAGCTGTTGGAAGCCCTAGCCGAAGCCATCGTGTCGGCGACCTTCATGGAAGCCCATCAGTTCAAGTATGAGCGGGCACGGCAGCGGATAATCGATCGCCGCGAGAGCCAAGCGCGGTCGGCCACCATCCAGTCAACCAAGGGCGCCATCGAGAGCCGGAAGGCCGCCTTCGACCGCCTGAAGACCGAGCCGGCGGCCAAGCTCGAGCAGCTCCTCACTCGTCAAGATCAGCTAATATCCAATCTCGTCCAAGTCACGAACGAGATCAATGTCCACAAGGAGTCCATGGCTGGCTTGTCGGCCGAGATCGAAGCTGAACGCCAGGGCATCAAGGCGGTCGTGGCACATCTGCGCAACCTGGTGAGGTGCGTCCGATCGGTGGCGGGGTCTGAGGCCGACAACGTTAGGGCCATCAAAGAAATAGACCAAATTAGGCGGAAGGCGTTGTCGGCCATAGCCGATTTTTTGAAAAAATGAGATTGTAATATTCCGATCTTCTGAAATCGGCTAACGCTTCTGTATTATACTTGTCATGCTTCTGTGATGGGATTGGACGATCATTTTACTCGTGCTTGTACTTGGCTTCGAATCGTGTGACATAATTTATCGATCTTCTGTCACTGTGTTTGTAGATAAGATCGGCTATACTTGTAGATAAGATCGGCTTTCAGCCGTGCGCGGCGTCTTGACTTGCTCATGTTGAAATCGGCTCCAGCCGCTTGTATTGTTTCGTGTTGCCAATTCCGAGACTACACCACGACCGTTAGTGTTAGCACTTGAACATCGGTCTCATTGGCTATCGGCCGATAATATCCGAATGCACCGCCGATTTGTTTTCATAGTCTGACTCATCCGAATCTGTATTTCAAGAATCTGTGAGTTCTAAACGATAGGTATCCAGCCTTGAGTAGTCACCAACCATTCAACGATTCCCAACGCCTTTAATGATGACCTCTTTGACTTTCATATCGGCAGCGACCTTTCACACCCGAAACCGCATCTTTTCTTTCTATAAATGGACCCCTTCAGGCCTTACCGAATAACTCACAGCCGAAGAAGAAACTCACTCTCCAGGTGTACAACATCTCGATTTCCGAGCTCTCAGCGAGACCCCTCATGGCATCCTCAAGCTCATCGGTGAACCAGGTGATTTTCCAACCCATCCATCCTCACCATTTCTTTTCTCTAAGTACTCAGGAGTTAATCTTTTCGCAGCCGCTCCATCCCCTACGGGTGATCCTAGCGATCATGGACACCCCGTATGAACTGACGGCCAGCCAAGATCAACAAGTGAGGATCAACTTGCAGCGCTTCAGGGAACAGGATGCTAATCATCCGGCGGCACGGCCTCCAATCAACCTCGGTAGTGTTCCGGCCGCTATTCCTTTGGCGTCTTCAACGCTCACGCATCTCGACAGGCTGGAAGCAAGGCAAACGCGACTTGCCAATGAACTATTGATCACAACCACCGACGTGAGGGTCACTATGCTAGAATATTTGATCCTGGATGCTTTAGAGATGGAGTCTCCGGAGACCGTCGACCGAGCTCTGGCGGCCACCAGAGATTACCTAGGAGATATGTAATAAAAAACGGCTTTACGCCGATTATGAATAAAAATCGGCGATTGTCACACCGACTCGACCATCGACCCAAACACTGGGGTAATATTCCTTCAGATATTTGCATTGCAATCGGCCCGATTTTACGATCGGCTTGTGTACATATATGCCCCCCAAGTTTTGTTGATAGCTTCGGTGTCGACAAAATTGTGAGTTCAAGCCGTTCGTGCATCCTGGCGATCCCTATCGGTCAATCCTGAGCCGATCGTAGGACACTTAGCAAAAAATGTTGTATAAAAATGCCTAAAGGCGATGCCTCATAAATGTAAGACATCGGCTATCGTAAATCGGCTGAAGTAACCATAGCCGAATCACGAGTTGATCCACACGCTTGGGTAATATTTCTTTAAATATTTTCCATTAAGAGCCCTTCCGAATATCTCTCCATCCAGTCCTTTTAGCATGTAAGCTCCTTTAGAGACGCATTTGAGGATCTTGAAAGGCCCTTCCCAATTTGGTGACCATTTGCCGAACTTGTTGTCTCTAGATCCGATCGGTAGTATAAGCTTCCAAACGAGCTCGCATTCTTCAAAAGATTTAGGCACCACCTTCTTGTTATAATGTCTGGCTACTCGTTAGACTTTTTTCCAAGGCCCTCATCCTGGATAAAACCAGATCTTCTAATTCGTCCACCATCAGGTGATAATAATCGTCGGCTGTGAGTTGATCCTGTAGCTGAATGTGCCTTGAGCCGATGACACTTTCCCATGGCAGCACTGCTTCATGTCCATAGAACAGTTTGTACGGAGGGACTTGGATTGACCCGTGGCATGCCATCCGATACGCCCACAGTGACTCGGCTAATCGGCTGTGCCATTGCTTAGGATACTCAGAGATCTTTCTTTTAATCAGCTTGATCAAACTTTTGTTTGAGGCCTCGGCTTGCCCGTTGGCTTGTGCATAGTACGGTGAAGAATTAAGTAGCTTGATCCCCATGCCGTCGGCAAACTGAACAAATTTGTTCGATACAAAGATAGATCCCTGGTCTGTTGTTATCGTTTGTGGAACGCCAAATCGGTAGATGATGTGTTCTTTGACAAACTCGATTGCGTCCTTAGAATCCACTTTTCTGAGGGGAATCGCCTCCACCCATTTTGTGAAATAATCCGTTGCCACCAGGATAAACTTATGCCCTTTGCTTGAGGGTGGATTGATCTGGCCGATCATATCAATGCCCCATCCTCTGAACGGCCATGGCTTGATGATCGGGTTCATAGCCGATGCTGGTGCTCGTTGTATGGCGCCAAACTTCTGGCAATCTTGGCACCCCTTGTAATATCTGAAACAATCCTCCAGCATCGTCGGCCAGAAACACCCTGCTCGGCGAAGTAGCCACTTCATTTTGTGGGCCGATTGGTGCGTGCCACAGATTCCTTCATGTACTTCCCCGATGGGCACTGTAGCCTGATCGGCTCCCAAACACTTGAGTAGCATGCCGTCAATCGTCCGATAGTACAGGTCTTCACCGAGCAACACGTATCGTAATGCCTTGTATCGTAGTTTCCTTGTGGCTGATTGAGAGGGGTTTTTGAGATAGTTGTAAACTTCAAACCTCCAATCATCGGCCGTAATGGCGGCCACGTCTATGTCTACTTCTTTCAGCATCGGTCGATAGCCTGATGCCCCTTGAGCCAAGTCATTGGCCTCTGTGTTCTGCTCTCTGGGGATATGCTTCAAAGTGACTAGCCGAAAACCATCCATTAATTCCCGGCATTGCCGATAATAGACCATCAGCGCGTCATTTTTGCATTCATATTCTCGTGATAATTGGCTGATGACCAACAGCGAGTCTCCCATTATTTCGACGGCGTCGGCTTCAACTTCCTTGAGCAGATGCAATCCTTTAAGGATGGCTTCATACTCGGCTCGGTTGTTTGTAGCGTGAGGGCAGGTGGCGAAAGCAAACTCGAAGCTTGCCCCCCTGGGCGAAATAATGACCAAGCCGATGCCACAGCCATTGGTGCAAACCAAGCCATCGAACGTCAAAGTCCAAGGCATAATTTTCACTGAGCCGATTGAGTCGTTTCTATGTTCCACAATGAAATCGGCTATGGCTTGCCTCTTGACTACCCTTGGTGTCTGATACCTCAGATCGAACTCTGTTAGTGCGAAGATCCATTTTCCGGTTCTTCCTTTGAGCACTGGAGCCGACAGCATATACTTAACTACATCGGCTTTGCAAATTACCGTGCACTTGTTGGACAACAGATAGTGTCTTAACTTTGTACATAAAAAATAGAGGCATAGACATAACTTCTCCACAGGTGAATACCTCATTTCTACGTCTAGCAACCGCCGGCTAAGATAGAAGATGGCTTTTTCTTTGCCATCGATATCTTGTATTAGGACTGAGCCGATCGATTTGTCGTCCGCTGACAAGTACAGCCTGAACGGTATCCCCTTTTGTGGAGGCATTAAGACTGGAGGGGAGCTTAGATAATCCTTTATGTTGTCTAACGCCTTTTGCTGCTCTGCCCCCCATGTGAACGTCTGATCGGCTTTCAGCCGAAGCAGTGGTGTGAACGGCTTCATCTTTTCTAAGAGATTGGCTATGAACCGTCTGATGAAGTTTATCTTGCCGATCAATGACTAGAGTTGTTTTTTATCTTTCGGAGGTTGGATTGTCTTGATAGCATTTATGCTCCTTGGTGTAACTTCAATCCCTCTTTCATGGACGAGAAATCCCAAGAATTGCCCGGTCGATATGCCGAACGCGCACTTAAGCGGATTCATCTTCAGACCGTGCTTCCTCGTCCGTTGTAACACTTGTCTCAGATCGGCAATATGGCCTTCTATCTCCTTTGACTTGATAACCACGTCGTCAATGTATATCTCTACCAATGAGCCGATCAAATTGTGGAAGATGTAATTCATGGCACGTTGATATGTTGCCCCAGCATTCTTCCGACCGAACGTCATCACTACCCATTCGTACAAGCCGATTGCGCTGGGACACCGAAAAGCGGTCTTGTGGATGTCCTCGTCAGCCAAAAATATTTGGTTATATCCTGAATTGTTGTCCATGAAACTGATAATTTTATGGTCGAAAGCAGCATCGACGAGCATATCGGCTATTGGCATCGGGTATTCGTCTTTAGGGGTTGCCTTGTTAAGATCCCTGAAGTCGATGCACACCCTAAGTTTGCTATTTTTCTTCAATACTGGGACGATGTTCGAGACCCACTCGACATATCGGCAAGGCCGAATGAATCCCGCGTCGTATAGCCGAGTAATTTCGGCTTTAATTGCATCGTACATATCAGCCTTAAACCTCCTGGGAGGTTGTTTGAACGGCCGATAGCCTGCCTTAATCGGCAGTTGATGCACCACTATCGATCGGTTGAGGCCGGGCATCTCGAAGTACTCCCAAGCAAAACAATCTTTATATTCTTTTAATAATTCAATAAGCTAGGATCTACAATGAGGAGACAAATTTTTGCAAATGTACGTCGGCCTCGGTTTATCACCAGATGCCCTAGCTTGCCATCGTCTTCGTCCGCGGTGTCGATGCCGACAACGCTCGAGCCCTCCACCATGTCTTGTTCAAAGCAGCAACTGCGGCTCATCATTTCGATGGACACATTTAGAAAATCGGCTTGCCGATTTTCCGGATAAACAATCGATGCCCTCGATTTCCCAAAGCAGCAAATCGGCACCGACAACACTAATCGACTGGCTTGGCCGGTACGATCTCGATCTCTTCACCGTCCCATTGGATCAGGCTCTGATGCATTGTAGAAGGGACGCAGCAGTTAGCATGTATCCAGTCCCTTCGAAGCAGCAGGCTATAAGACCCCTTCCCGTCGATGACAAAGAATGTTGTGGGCACGGTCTTGTTGCCGATGGTCAGTTCAACGTTGAGGACGCCCTTGGTTTCCGATGGGTTGCCGCCGAAGTCCTTGAGCACCATGTTGGTTTTTATTAGATCTTCGGCTCCCTTGCCTAATTTTCTGAATGTCGCGTAAGGCATGAGGTTGACTGCAACTCCTCCATCGACTAGCATTTTCGAAATCGGCTTGCCGTTGACGAATCCTTTAACGTACAACGGCTTTAAGTGCCGATTTTTGGTTCCTTCGGGTTTGTCGAAGACAGCCTGATCTGGTGAGATCGCTAGTTTTGCCAGGTCATCTTCAATGGTGTCTGCATCGGCTTCAGGAGCGCCGAACTCAGCTGGCAACATGAAGACCATGTTAACCGATGCAGAAATTTTTCCTTTTCCCTTGGCTGCCCTCCTGGCTTGATCAGCTGGGCTTTCCTCGGCTTGTTCTTCGTCGGCTGTGGCATCTTTCTTTTTGGGCACCCACCGCCTCCTGATTTTGCCTAGCTGACGACGCTGTTCGTGGATCATTTGCTGCACTTCGTCTTCTCTCCCTTCATGCTTAAGCCGTTGAACCCTTCTTTTCTGCCTTCGTGAAGACATCAGACGGGCACCATTGGGGGTTGGCTGATTCCTCATCGTCGGTCTCTTCATCGTCACGGCTGTTCCCATCGTGGTTTTCGTCGACGAAGAAGTCCTGATGGTTTTCGCCGAGCTAATCATGGACAGACCGCCGCCTTTGGTTTATCTGGACGGCTCTGGGGACGAACCGAGTTGGACTTGCAGGCGATAAGCTCCTGTGCCCGTCATCGCGATGGTCGTTACATGCCGGTCAATCATTCAGCGTTGGCAGTCTCATGCCAGATTCCCAGCAGTACCTAAAAAATCACAATGCCAATGCGGATCGGCATTGTCGTGGTTTACTTCGTATCGTCGGCTTTGGGTGTTCGGGTCGCGTCGACGAGGTGCTTCGTCATAAGCTTCTTCATGCCAAGACCGGTACTGATGATGGTGTCGGCTTCGTTCATGGATCGGCTATCGGTCAGCTGATCTTATGACTGGGTGCACCATGTTAATTAGCGCGGTGTGACATCCAATTTGGTCACCTTCTGCCTTGGCTCCGACCGATGTGTTGACTAAGCTGTACGCCATTCTGTCCTGTCGATCAGCTTGCCTGGGGCCGGCTTGGACCGTGTTAACCGGGAAGGGATTGCCATCTACCTTCATCGGCCGATTTGAATCGGCGAACTTCAGCTTCCCGGCCTCGATCGCCGACTGGATTTGCTGCCTGCAGACCTTGCAGTCATTGGTGGCGTGGGATGTGGAGTTGTGCCACTTGCAGTACTTCTTTTTCTTCAGCTCTTCGGCCGACGGGATCACATGATTTTCGGGCAACTAAATCTGCTTCTCCTTGAGCAGCAAGTCAAAAATCTTGTCGGCTTTGGTGATGTCAAAGTCGTACCTTTCTTCCTTAGCCATCTTCAGTAGCCATTGGTAGATGATGGCCTTTTTGTTTTTGGCCCATTCGACTGCTGCCACTTCCGCGTCATCGTCGTCGGACTCGTAGTCGGACTCAACGACGACCTGAGTTATATTTTTGACTGCCTTCCTGGTGTCTTCGAATCGCTGTTCGTGGGCCGTCACCTTCTGCGCCAAGTGAGCTAGGCTGTCAAAGTCATGCGCAGAGAATCGTTCTCGGATTGGCGCGATTAAGCCGTGAAAGGTGAGATCGGCCGACTGGGCGTCTGATAGCACCAGGCTGTAACATCAGTTCCTCATCTCCCTAAAGCATTGGATGTATTCTTGGACAGATTCGTTGTGCTTTTGCCTGATGCTGGTGAGGTCCGACAACTTCATCTCGTGGTTGTCGGAGTAGAAATAGTTGTGAAATTGTTTTTCAAGATCGGCCCAACTCTGAATCAAGTTGTAGGGCAATGAGGAGAACCAAGTAAAGGCCGATCCCGAAAGAGAAAGAGGAAACAATCGAACTCTCAAGGGGTCCGTAGCCGATGCTTCACCGCATTGCACCAAGAATCGGCTAACATGCTCGTATGTTGAAATATTGTCCTGCCCTGAGAACTTTGAAAAATCTGGGATCTTGTATCGATTGGGAAACGGGATCCATGCGAAGTGATCTGGATAGGGATACCGATACATGCTCCCAGAGTCTTTCGGCTTGAGGCCAAATTGATCGCGCATGACATCTGCGATCAAATCGGCCCATGTCCGGTTATCTTGCTGTATCGGCTCGTATGGGTCATGCGGCACGGGTGCTTGCCGATACAGCGGTGGCGGCGTATGCGGCCTATAATGATGATCTTGGCGGCCTCCTTGGTACTGGTAGTGATGATCAGCAAGAGGTGCTCGAGGCGTCAGTGGTGTTGGTGGTCCTGGGAACAGCTGCTGACCAACGGCGTTGCGCCGTCTATCTAGATCAATCGGCTCCAACTGCCGATTGTCATTGAACATATTAGCAATCTGATCATGGGGCAGCGGCTGTTGTCGACTCAGTATAGTAACCGCCGGCCTTATAGATGATTCGCCTGGATTTGGATGACCAAGGGCTCCTCCCGGTGGCCCTTGTTGTGCTATCAGTGGGATTGGCCGATCCTGGGTGACCAGCGTCTTGTAACCAGGAAATTGGCCATCTGTGAAGTACGTGGGCCCCCGTTGCAGCTGGTCGGCTATCTTGGCATCGACCACAGTAGCGATCATGTTATTGAGAGTGTTGACCAAGATGCTACTTTGGTTGAACAATGCGTGGTGAACGGCCGAGTCAATCCGATCTTGTAGAGAGTATACAGTCGGATCATCTTGTACCTGGGTCGGCTCCTCCACCTTCTGTTTGCCTTTTGTGTCACCGGAGGAAGATGCCTTAGTATTGTTCAGGCTAAACTTGTATTTTTGGTGCACAGCCCCAGATCTTGTTTGGGTGAAAAATTGTAAATAGTTAGCCTGGAGCTCTTCCACCATCTTCTTATATTCGGCTTGCTGTTCAGCCGATAATTGTTCCATCTTTACAGGCACAATGTTGTCCTGGGAAACGAGGGGGCTCTTGGAGTCGACCATCTTGCCGGCTGAATCTATGCGTCCGAGTCGAGCCGACAAAGAAAGTCCCACCGGGCGTGCCAAGAAGCGTGTTGATGAGAAATCTCTCTCACGTGCTGGCCTGGGAGATCTGCTTGACTCCAGTGCAGGTCCTTCTCGGCTGCCTGTGCGGTGCAGGGCATGCCAGTTGATTTGAACTGTTAATCAACAAGAAAAACAAAAGAATAGATGTTAAGTGTTAAGTTAGATCCCATTGGATCGGCTGAGGGAATCCATAAACATATATATGCTATTCTAAACTATATTTAAACCAAGTGACTGGAATGGATCGGCTATACCGAGACAGCATCAGCCGCTTAACCCAAATACAACAAAGAATAATAAATATATGGATCGATAACCTAGCCAATAGTGGAAAGCTAACAAAGGATCGGCTAATACACCGATGAAACTTATAGAAAGATATCACTCCTGAATCGAATGCATAGCCTAGAAATCGGCCATTGGCTGTCGATGATGAGCCAATTTCGGCTGGCAACGTCCAACAGGAATGCGATCTTAACATAAGAGACAGTCCTAATACAAATCTAATAATAAATATATTAAAAGAAACATATCAGGGCAGATAAGATAGGCTGAAACCCCGGCACTGTCTCTAAACAATATAAATGCATCCAAACAGATCATCGGCAGCTCTAAGAATGACTTAATAGTTCAAACATGATGTAGCATTAAGTATAA